>CAWUFW010001188.1:1453028-2053028 GCA_963921515.1 Calotriton arnoldi
CCCCATGCCTGCCGCTGCTCACGGTGATGGAGGTGCTGTGCTGCAGAGGTGGTGTCCATCATACACCCCAAGCCTGGCACTGTCACGGTGATAGGGTGTTGTGCTGGAGAGGTGCTGTCCATCACACACCCCATGCCTGGCGCTGCTCACGGTGATGGAGGTGCTGTGCTGCAGAGGTGGTGTCCATCACAACCCCATGCCTGGCACTGTGCACGGTGATGGAGGTGCTGTGCTGCAGAAGTGGTGTCCATCACACACCCCAAGCCTGGCACTGTGCACGGTGGTAGAGCGTTGTGCTGGAGAGGTGCTGTCCATCACACACCCCATGCCTGGCACTGCTCAAGGTGATAGAGGTGCTGTGCTGCAGAGGTGGTGTCCATCACACACCCCAAGCCTGGCACTGTGCACGATGGTAGGTTGTTGTGCTGGAGAGGTGCTGTCCATCACGGACCCCATGCCTGCCACTGCTCACGGTGATGGAGGTGCTGTGCTGCAGAGGTGGTGTCCATCACACACCCCAAGCCTGGCACTGTGCACGGTGGTAGGGCGTTGTGCTGGAGAGGTGCTGTCAATCACACACCCCAAGCCTGGCACTGTGCACAGTGGTAGGGTGTTGTGCTGCAGAGGTGGTGTCTATCACACACCCCAAGTCTGGCACTGTCCACGGTGGTAGGGTGTTGTGCTGGAGAGGTTCTGTCCATCACACACCCCATGCCTGCCACTGCTCACGGTGATGGAGGTGCTGTGCTGCAGAGGTGGTGTCCATCACACCCCCAAGCCTGGCACTGTACACGGTGGTAGGGAATTGTGCTGGAGAGGTGCTGTCCATCACACACCCCATGCCTGCCACTGCTCACGGTGATGGAGGTGTTGTGCTGCAGAGGTGGTGTCCATCACACACCCCAAGCCTGGCACTGTGCACAGTGGTAGGGCGTTGTGCTGGAGAGGTGCTGTCCATCACACACCCCATGGCTGGCACTGCTTAGGGTGATGGAGGTGCTGTGTTGCAGAGGTGGTGTCCATCACACACCCCAAGCCTGGCACTATGCACGGTGGTAGGGCATTGTGCTGCAGAGGTGGTGTCCATCACACACCCCAAGCCTGGCAGTGTGCACGGTGGTAGGGCGTTGTGCTGCAGAGGTGGTGTCCATCACACACCCCAAGTCTGGCACTGTGCACAGTGATAGGGCGTTGTGCTGCATAGGTGGTGTCCCTCACACACCCCAAGCCTGGCACTCTGCACGGTGGTAGGGCCTTGTGCTGGAGAGGTGCTGTCCATTACACACCCCAAGCCTGGCACTGTGCATGGTGGTAGGGCGTTGTGCTGGAGAGGTGCTGTCCATCACACACCCCATGCCTGGCACTGCTCACGGGGATGGAGGTGCTGTGCTGCAGAGTTGGTGTCCATCACACACCCCAAGTCTGGCACTGTGCCCGGTGGTAGGGCGTTGTGCTGCAGAGGTGGTGTCCATCACACACCCCAAGCCTGGCACGGTGGTAGGGTGTTGTGCTGGAGAGATGCTGTCCATCACACACCCCATGCCTGCCACTGCTCACGGTGATGGAGGTGATGTGCTGCAGAGGTGGTGTCCATCACACACCCCAAGCCTGGCACTCTGCACAGTGGTAGGGCATTGTGCTGGAGAGGTGCTGTCCATCACACACCCCATGCCTGCCACTGCTCATGTTGATGGAGGTGCTGTGCTGCAGAGGTGGTGTCCATCACACACCCCAAGCCTGGCACTGTGCACGGTGGTAGGGCCGTTGTGCTGCAGAGGTGGTGTCCATCACACACCCCAAGCCTGGCACTGTGCATGGTGGTAGGGCGTTGTGCTGCAGAGGTGGTGTCCATCACAAACCCCAAGCCTGGCACTGTGCACGGTGGTCAGGCGTTGTGCTGGAGAGGTGCTGTCAATCACACACCCCATGCCTGCCACTGCTCACGGTGATGGAGGTGCTGTGCTGCAGAGGTGGTGTCCATCACACACCCCAAGCCTGGCACTGTGCACGGTGGTAGGGCGCTGTGCTGGAGAGGTGCTGTCCATCACACACCCCATGCCTGTCACTGCTCACGGTGGTAGGGCGTTGTTCTGGAGAGGTGCTGTCAACCACACACCCCAAGCCTGGCACTGTGCACAGTGGTAGGGTGTTGTGCTGCAGAGGTGGTGTCTATCACAAACCCCAAGCCTGGCACTGTCCACAGTGGTAGGGTGTTGTGCTGGAGAGGTGCTGTCCATCACACACCCCATGCCTGCCACTGCTCACGGTGATGGAGGTGCTGTGCTGCAGAGGTGGTGTCCATCACACACCCCAAGCCTGGCACTGTGCATGGTGGTAGGGCATTGTGCTGGAGAGGTGCTGTCCATCACACACCCCATGCCTGCCACTGCTCACGGTGATGGAGGTGTTGTGCTGCAGAGGTGGTGTCCATCACACACCCCAAGCCTGGCACTGTGCACAGTGGTAGGGCGTTGTGCTGGAGAGGTGCTGTCCATCACACACCCCATGCCTGGCACTGCTTAGGGTGATGGAGGTGCTGTGTTGCAGAGGTGGTGTCCATCACACACCCCAAGCCTGGCAGTGTGCACGGTGGTAGGGCGTTGTGCTGCAGAGGTGGTGTCCATCACAGACCCCAAGTCTGGCACTGCTGACAGTGATAGGGCGTTGTGCTGCATAGGTGGTGTCCCTCACACACCCCAAGCCTGGCACTCTGCACGGTGGTAGGGCCTTGTGCTGGAGAGGTGCTGTCCATTACACACCCCAAGCCTGGCACTGTGCATGGTGGTAGGGCGTTGTGCTGGAGAGATGCTGTCCATCACACACCCCATGCCTGGCACTGCTCACGGGGATGGAGGTGCTGTGCTGCAGAGTTGGTGTCCATCACACACCCCAAGTCTGGCACTGTGCCCGGTGGTAGGGCGTTGTGCTGCAGAGGTGGTGTCCATCACACACCCCAAGCCTGGCACGGTGGTAGGGTGTTGTGCTGGAGAGATGCTGTCCATCACACACCCCATGCCTGCCACTGCTCACGGTGATGGAGGTGCTGTGCTGCAGAGGTGGTGTCCATCACACACCCCAAGCCTGGCACTCTGCACAGTGGTAGGGCATTGTGCTGGAGAGGTGCTGTCCATCACACACCCCATGCCTGCCACTGCTCATGTTGATGGAGGTGCTGTGCTGCAGAGGTGGTGTCCATCACACACCCCAAGCCTGGCACTGTGCACGGTGGTAGGGCGTTGTGCTGCAGAGGTGGTGTCCATCACACACCCCAAGCCTGGCACTGTGCATGGTGGTAGGGCGTTGTGCTGCAGAGGTGGTGTCCATCACAAACCCCAAGCCTGGCACTGTGCACGGTGGTCAGGCGTTGTGCTGGAGAGGTGCTGTCAATCACACACCCCATGCCTGCCACTGCTCACGGTGATGGAGGTGCTGTGCTGCAGAGGTGGTGTCCATCACACACCCCAAGCCTGGCACTGTGCATGGTGGTAGGGCATTGTGCTGGAGAGGTGCTGTCCATCACACACCCCATGCCTGCCACTGCTCACGGTGATGGAGGTGTTGTGCTGCAGAGGTGGTGTCCATCACACACCTCAAGCCTGGCACTGTGCACGTTGGTAGGGCGTTGTGCTGGAGAGGTGCTGTCCATCACACACTCCAAGCCTGGCACTGCTCAGGGTGATGGAGGTGCTGTGCTAGAGAGGTGGTTTCCATCGCAGACCCCAAGCCTGGCACTGTGCACGGTGGTAGGGCATTGTGCTGCAGAGGTGGTGTCCATCACACACCCCAAGCCTGGCACTGTGCACGGTGGTAGGGCGTTGTGCTGCATAGGTGGTGTCCCTCACACACCCCAAGCCTGGCACTCTGCACGGTGGTAGGGCCTTGGGCTGGAGAGGTGCTGTCCATTACACACCCCAAGCCTGGCACTGTGCACGGTGGTAGGGCGTTGTGCTGGAGAGGTGCTGTCCATCACACACCCCATGCCTGGCACTGCTCACGGTGATGGAGGTGCTGTGCTGCAGAGTTGGTGTCCATCACACACCCCAAGTCTGGCACTGTGCCCGGTGTTAGGGCTTTGTGCTGCAGAGGTGTTGTCCATCACACACCCCAAACCTGGCACTGTGCACGGTGCTAGGGTGTTGTGCTGGAGAGGTGCTGTCCATCACACATCCCAAGCCTGGCACTGTGCATGGTGGTAGGGCGTTGTGCTGGAGAGGTGCTGTCCATCACACACCCCATGCCTGGCACTGCTCACGGTGATGGAGGTGCTGTGCTGCAGAGGTGGTGTCCATCACACACCCCAAGTCTGGTACTGTGCCCGGTGGCAGGGAGTTGTGCTGCAGAGGTGGTGTCCATCACACACCCCAAGCCTGGCACTGTGCATGGTGGTAGGGTGTTGTGCTGGAGAGATGCTGTCCATCACACACCCCATGCCTGCCACTGCTCACGGTGATGGAGGTGCTGTGCTGGAGAGGTGGTGTCCATCACACACCCCAAGCCTGGCACTGTGCACGGTGGTAGGGCATTGTGCTGCAGAGGTGGTGACCATCACACACCCCAAAGCCTGGCACTGTGCACGGTGATGTAGGTGCTGTGCTGCAGAAGTGGTGTATATCACACACCCCATGCCTGGCACTGTGCACGGTGGTAGAGCGTTGTGCTGGAGAGGTGCTGTCCATCACACACCCCATGCCTGGCACTGCTCAAGGTGATAGAGGTGCTGTGCTGCAGAGGTGGTGTCCATCACACACTCCAAGCCTGGCACTGTGCACGATGGTAGGATGTTGTGCTGGAGAGGTGCTCTCCATCACGTACCCCATGCCTGCCACTGCTCACAGTGATGGAGGTGCTGTGCTGCAGAGGTGGTGTCCATCACACACCCCAAGCCTGGCACTGTGCACAGTGGTAGGGCGTTCTGCTGGAGAGGTGCTGTCCATCACACACCCCATGCCTGCCACTGCTCACGGTGATGGAGGTGCTGTGCTGTAGAGGTGATGTCCATCACACACTCCAAGCCTGGCACTCTGCACGGTGGTAGGGCGTTGTGCTGGAGAGGTGCTGTCCATCACACACCCCATGCCTGCCACTGCTCATGGTGGTAGGGCGTTGTGCTGGAGAGGTGCTGTCAATCACACACCCCATGCCTGCCACTGCTCACTGTGATGGAGGTGCTGTGCTGCAGAGGAGGTGTCCATCACACACTCCAAGCCTGGCACTGTGCACGGTGGTAGGGCGTTGTGCTGGAGAGGTGCTGTCCATCACACACCCCATGCCTGCCACTGCTCACGGTGGTAGGGCATTGTGCTGGAGAGGTGCTGTCAATCACACACCCCAAGCCTGGCACTGTGCACAGTGGTAGGGTGTTGTGCTGCAGAGGTGGTGTCTATCACACACCCCAAGTCTGGCACTGTCCACGGTGGTAGGGTGTTGTGCTGGAGAGGTTCTGTCCATCACACACCCCATGCCTGCCACTGCTCACGGTGATGGAGGTGCTGTGCTGCAGAGGTGGTGTCCATCACACCCCCAAGCCTGGCACTGTACACGGTGGTAGGGAATTGTGCTGGAGAGGTGCTGTCCATCACACACCCCATGCCTGCCACTGCTCACGGTGATGGAGGTGTTGTGCTGCAGAGGTGGTGTCCATCACACACCCCAAGCCTGGCACTGTGCACAGTGGTAGGGCGTTGTGCTGGAGAGGTGCTGTCCATCACACACCCCATGGCTGGCACTGCTTAGGGTGATGGAGGTGCTGTGTTGCAGAGGTGGTGTCCATCACACACCCCAAGCCTGGCACTATGCACGGTGGTAGGGCATTGTGCTGCAGAGGTGGTGTCCATCACACACCCCAAGCCTGGCAGTGTGCACGGTGGTAGGGCGTTGTGCTGCAGAGGTGGTGTCCATCACACACCCCAAG
Organism: Calotriton arnoldi; assembly: GCA_963921515.1. NCBI lineage: Eukaryota > Metazoa > Chordata > Amphibia > Caudata > Salamandridae > Calotriton > Calotriton arnoldi. The sequence goes on from CAWUFW010001188.1 coordinate 1,458,940, forward strand.
TCTGGCACTGTGCACAGTGATAGGGCGTTATGCTGCATAGGTGGTGTCCCTCACACACCCCAAGCCTGGCACTCTGCACGGTGGTAGGGCCTTGTGCTGGAGAGGTGCTGTCCATTACACACCCCAAGCCTGGCACTGTGCATGGTGGTAGGGCGTTGTGCTGGAGAGGTGCTGTCCATCACACACCCCATGCCTGGCACTGCTCACGGGGATGGAGGTGCTGTGCTGCAGAGTTGGTGTCCATCACACACCCGAAGTCTGGCACTGTGCCCGGTGGTAGGGCGTTGTGCTGCAGAGGTGGTGTCCATCACACACCCCAAGCCTGGCACGGTGGTAGGGTGTTGTGCTGGAGAGATGCTGTCCATCACACACCCCATGCCTGCCACTGCTCACGGTGATGGAGGTGATGTGCTGCAGAGGTGGTGTCCATCACACACCCCAAGCCTGGCACTCTGCACAGTGGTAGGGCATTGTGCTGGAGAGGTGCTGTCCATCACACACCCCATGCCTGCCACTGCTCATGTTGATGGAGGTGCTGTGCTGCAGAGGTGGTGTCCATCACACACCCCAAGCCTGGCACTGTGCACGGTGGTAGGCCGTTGTGCTGCAGAGGTGGTGTCCATCACACACCCCAAGCCTGGCACTGTGCATGGTGGTAGGGCGTTGTGCTGCAGAGGTGGTGTCCATCACAAACCCCAAGCCTGGCACTGTGCACGGTGGTCAGGCGTTGTGCTGGAGAGGTGCTGTCAATCACACACCCCATGCCTGCCACTGCTCACGGTGATGGAGGTGCTGTGCTGCAGAGGTGGTGTCCATCACACACCCCAAGCCTGGCACTGTGCACGGTGGTAGGGCGCTGTGCTGGAGAGGTGCTGTCCATCACACACCCCATGCCTGTCACTGCTCACGGTGGTAGGGCGTTGTTCTGGAGAGGTGCTGTCAACCACACACCCCAAGCCTGGCACTGTGCACAGTGGTAGGGTGTTGTGCTGCAGAGGTGGTGTCTATCACAAACCCCAAGCCTGGCACTGTCCACAGTGGTAGGGTGTTGTGCTGGAGAGGTGCTGTCCATCACACACCCCATGCCTGCCACTGCTCACGGTGATGGAGGTGCTGTGCTGCAGAGGTGGTGTCCATCACACACCCCAAGCCTAGCACTGTGCATGGTGGTAGGGCATTGTGCTGGAGAGGTGCTGTCCATCACACACCCCATGCCTGCCACTGCTCACGGTGATGGAGGTGTTGTGCTGCAGAGGTGGTGTCCATCACACACCCCAAGCCTGGCACTGTGCACAGTGGTAGGGCGTTGTGCTGGAGAGGTGCTGTCCATCACACACCCCATGCCTGGCACTGCTTAGGGTGATGGAGGTGCTGTGTTGCAGAGGTGGTGTCCATCACACACCCCAAGCCTGGCAGTGTGCACGGTGGTAGGGCGTTGTGCTGCAGAGGTGGTGTCCATCACAGACCCCAAGTCTGGCACTGTGCACAGTGATAGGGCGTTGTGCTGCATAGGTGGTGTCCCTCACACACCCCAAGCCTGGCACTCTGCACGGTGGTAGGGCCTTGTGCTGGAGAGGTGCTGTCCATTACACACCCCAAGCCTGGCACTGTGCATGGTGGTAGGGCGTTGTGCTGGAGAGATGCTGTCCATCACACACCCCATGCCTGGCACTGCTCACGGGGATGGAGGTGCTGTGCTGCAGAGTTGGTGTCCATCACACACCCCAAGTCTGGCACTGTGCCCGGTGGTAGGGCGTTGTGCTGCAGAGGTGGTGTCCATCACACACCCCAAGCTTGGCACGGTGGTAGGGTGTTGTGCTGGAGAGATGCTGTCCATCACACACCCCATGCCTGCCACTGCTCACGGTGATGGAGGTGCTGTGCTGCAGAGGTGGTGTCCATCACACACCCCAAGCCTGGCACTCTGCACAGTGGTAGGGCATTGTGCTGGAGAGGTGCTGTCCATCACACACCCCATGCCTGCCACTGCTCATGTTGATGGAGGTGCTGTGCTGCAGAGGTGGTGTCCATCACACACCCCAAGCCTGGCACTGTGCACGGTGGTAGGGCGTTGTGCTGCAGAGGTGGTGTCCATCACACACCCCAAGCCTGGCACTGTGCATGGTGGTAGGGCGTTGTGCTGCAGAGGTGGTGTCCATCACAAACCCCAAGCCTGGCACTGTGCACGGTGGTCAGGCGTTGTGCTGGAGAGGTGCTGTCAATCACACACCCCATGCCTGCCACTGCTCACGGTGATGGAGGTGCTGTGCTGCAGAGGTGGTGTCCATCACACACCCCAAGCCTGGCACTGTGCATGGTGGTAGGGCATTGTGCTGGAGAGGTGCTGTCCATCACACACCCCATGCCTGCCACTGCTCACGGTGATGGAGGTGTTGTGCTGCAGAGGTGGTGTCCATCACACACCTCAAGCCTGGCACTGTGCACGTTGGTAGGGCGTTGTGCTGGAGAGGTGCTGTCCATCACACACTCCAAGCCTGGCACTGCTCAGGGTGATGGAGGTGCTGTGCTAGAGAGGTGGTTTCCATCACAGACCCCAAGCCTGGCACTGTGCACGGTGGTAGGGCATTGTGCTGCAGAGGTGGTGTCCATCACACACCCCAAGCCTGGCACTGTGCACGGTGGTAGGGCGTTGTGCTGCATAGGTGGTGTCCTCACACACCCCAAGCCTGGCACTCTGCACGGTGGTAGGGCCTTGGGCTGAGAGGTGCTGTCCATTACACACCCCAAGCCTGGCACTGTGCACGGTGGTAGGGCGTTGTGCTGGAGAGGTGCTGTCCATCACACACCCCATGCCTGGCACTGCTCACGGTGATGGAGGTGCTGTGCTGCAGAGTTGGTGTCCATCACACACCCCAAGTCTGGCACTGTGCCCGGTGTTAGGGCTTTGTGCTGCAGAGGTGTTGTCCATCACACACCCCAAACCTGGCACTGTGCACGGTGCTAGGGTGTTGTGCTGGAGAGGTGCTGTCCATCACACACCCCAAGCCTGGCACTGTGCATGGTGGTAGGGCGTTGTGCTGGAGAGGTGCTGTCCATCACACACCCCATGCCTGGCACTGCTCACGGTGATGGAGGTGCTGTGCTGCAGAGGTGGTGTCCATCACACACCCCAAGTCTGGCACTGTGCCCGGTGGCAGGGAGTTGTGCTGCAGAGGTGGTGTCCATCACACACCCCAAGCCTGGCACTGTGCATGGTGGTAAGGTGTTGTGCTGGAGAGATGCTGTCCATCACACACCCCATGCCTGCCACTGCTCACGGTGATGGAGGTGCTGTGCTGGAGAGGTGGTGTCCATCACACACCCCAAGCCTGGCACTGTGCACGGTGGTAGGGCATTGTGCTGCAGAGGTGGTGACCATCACACACCCCAAAGCCTGGCACTGTGCACGGTGATGTAGGTGCTGTGCTGCAGAAGTGGTGTATATCACACACCCCATGCCTGGCACTGTGCACGGTGGTAGAGCGTTGTGCTGGAGAGGTGCTGTCCATCACACACCCCATGCCTGGCACTGCTCAAGGTGATAGAGGTGCTGTGCTGCAGAGGTGGTGTCCATCACACACTCCAAGCCTGGCACTGTGCACGATGGTAGGATGTTGTGCTGGAGAGGTGCTGTCCATCACGTACCCCATGCCTGCCACTGCTCACAGTGATGGAGGTGCTGTGCTGCAGAGGTGGTGTCCATCACACACCCCAAGCCTGGCACTGTGCACAGTGGTAGGGCGTTCTGCTGGAGAGGTGCTGTCCATCACACACCCCATGCCTGCCACTGCTCACGGTGATGGAGGTGCTGTGCTGTAGAGGTGATGTCCATCACACACTCCAAGCCTGGCACTCTGCACGGTGGTAGGGCGTTGTGCTGGAGAGGTGCTGTCCATCACACACCCCATGCCTGCCACTGCTCATGGTGGTAGGGCGTTGTGCTGGAGAGGTGCTGTCAATCACACACCCCATGCCTGCCACTGCTCACTGTGATGGAGGTGCTGTGCTGCAGAGGAGGTGTCCATCACACACTCCAAGCCTGGCACTGTGCACGGTGGTAGGGCGTTGTGCTGGAGAGGTGCTGTCCATCACACACCCCATGCCTGCCACTGCTCACGGTGGTAGGGCATTGTGCTGGAGAGGTGCTGTCAATCACACACCCCAAGCCTGGCACTGTGCACGGTGGTAGGTTGTTGTGCTGCAGAGGTGGTGTCTATCACACACCCCAAGTCTGGCACTGTCCACGGTGGTAGGGTGTTGTGCTGGAGAGGTGCTGTCCATCACACACCCCATGCCTGCCACTGCTCACGGTGATGGAGGTGCTGTGCTGCAGAGTTGGTGTCCATCACACACCCCAAGCCTGGCACTGTACACGGTGGTAGGGCGTTGTGCTGGAGAGGTGCTGTCCATCACACACCCCATGCCTGCCACTGCTCATGGTGATGGAGGTGTTGTGCTGCAGAGGAGGTGTCCATCACACACCCCAAGCCTGGCACTGTGCACGGTGGTAGGGCATTGTGCTGCAGAGGTGGTGTCCATCACACACCCCAAGCCTGGCAGTGTGCACGGTGGTAGGGCGTTGTGCTGCAGAGGTGGTGTCCATCACACACCCCAAGTCTGGCACTGTGCACAGTGGTAGGGCGTTGTGCTGCATAGGTGGTGTCCCTCACACACCCCAAGCCTGGCACTCTCCACGGTGGTAGGGCCTTGTGCTGGAGAGGTGCTGTCCATTACACACCCCAAGCCTGGCACTGTGCACGGTGGTAGGGCGTTGTGCTGCATAGGTGGTGTCCCTCACACACCCCAAGCCTGGCACTCTGCACGGTGGTAGGGCCTTGGGCTGGAGAGGTGCTGTCCATTACACACCCCAAGCCTGGCACTGTGCACGGTGGTAGGGCGTTGTGCTGGAGAGGTGCTGTCCATCACACACCCCATGCCTGGCACTGCTCACGGTGATGGAGGTGCTGTGCTGCAGAGTTGGTGTCCATCACACACCCCAAGTCTGGCACTGTGCCCGGTGTTAGGGCTTTGTGCTGCAGAGGTGTTGTCCATCACACACCCCAAACCTGGCACTGTGCACGGTGCTAGGGTGTTGTGCTGGAGAGGTGCTGTCCATCACACACCCCAAGCCTGGCACTGTGCATGGTGGTAGGGCGTTGTGCTGGAGAGGTGCTGTCCATCACACACCCCATGCCTGGCACTGCTCACGGTGATGGAGGTGCTGTGCTGCAGAGGTGGTGTCCATCACACACCCCAAGTCTGGCACTGTGCCCGGTGGCAGGGAGTTGTGCTGCAGAGGTGGTGTCCACCACACACCCCAAGCCTGGCACTGTGCACGGTGGTAGGGTGTTGTGCTGGAGAGATGCTGTCCATCACACACCCCATGCCTGCCACTGCTCACGGTGATGGAGGTGCTGTGCTGGAGAGGTGGTGTCCATCACACACCCCAAGCCTGGCACTGTGCACGGTGGTAGGGCATTGTGCTGCAGAGGTGGTGACCATCACACACCCCAAAGCCTGGCACTGTGCACGGTGATGTAGGTGCTGTGCTGCAGAAGTGGTGTATATCACACACCCCATGCCTGGCACTGTGCACGGTGGTAGAGCGTTGTGCTGGAGAGGTGCTGTCCATCACACACCCCATGCCTGGCACTGCTCAAGGTGATAGAGGTGCTGTGCTGCAGAGGTGGTGTCCATCACACACTCCAAGCCTGGCACTGCGCACGATGGTAGGATGTTGTGCTGGAGAGGTGCTCTCCATCACGTACCCCCATGCCTGCCACTGCTCACGGTGATGGAGGTGCTGTGCTGCAGAGGTGGTGTCCATCACACACCCCAAGCCTGGCACTGTGCACAGTGGTAGGGCGTTCTGCTGGAGAGGTGCTGTCCATCACACACCCCATGCCTGCCACTGCTCACGGTGATGGAGGTGCTGTGCTGTAGAGGTGATGTCCATCACACACTCCAAGCCTGGCACTCTGCACGGTGGTAGGGCGTTGTGCTGGAGAGGTGCTGTCCATCACACACCCCATGCCTGCCACTGCTCATGGTGGTAGGGCGTTGTGCTGGAGAGGTGCTGTCAATCACACACCCCATGCCTGCCACTGCTCACTGTGATGGAGGTGCTGTGCTGCAGAGGAGGTGTCCATCACACACTCCAAGCCTGGCACTGTGCACGGTGGTAGGGCGTTGTGCTGGAGAGGTGCTGTCCATCACACACCCCATGCCTGCCACTGCTCACGGTGGTAGGGCATTGTGCTGGAGAGGTGCTGTCAATCACACACCCCAAGCCTGGCACTGTGCACGGTGGTAGGTTGTTGTGCTGCAGAGGTGGTGTCTATCACACACCCCAAGTCTGGCACTGTCCACGGTGGTAGGGTGTTGTGCTGGAGAGGTGCTGTCCATCACACACCCCATGCCTGCCACTGCTCACGGTGATGGAGGTGCTGTGCTGCAGAGTTGGTGTCCATCACACACCCCAAGCCTGGCACTGTACACGGTGGTAGGGCGTTGTGCTGGAGAGGTGCTGTCCATCACACACCCCATGCCTGCCACTGCTCACGGTGATGGAGGTGTTGTGCTGCAGAGGAGGTGTCCATCACACACCCCAAGCCTGGCACTGTGCACGGTGGTAGGGCATTGTGCTGCAGAGGTGGTGTCCATCACACACCCCAAGCCTGGCAGTGTGCACGGTGGTAGGGCGTTGTGCTGCAGAGGTGGTGTCCATCACACACCCCAAGTCTGGCACTGTGCACAGTGGTAGGGCGTTGTGCTGCATAGGTGGTGTCCCTCACACACCCCAAGCCTGGCACTCTCCACGGTGGTAGGGCCTTGTGCTGGAGAGGTGCTGTCCATTACACACCCCAAGCCTGGCACTGTGCATGGTGGTAGGGTGTTGTGCTGGAGAGGTGCTGTCCATCACACACCCCATGCCTGGCACTGCTCACGGTGATGGAGGTGCTGTGCTGCAGAGTTGGTGTCCATCACACACCCCAAGTCTGGCACTGTGCCCGGTGGTAGGGCGTTGTGCTGCAGAGGTGGTGTCCATCACACACCCCAAGCCTGGCACGGTGGTAGGGTGTTGTGCTGGAGAGATGCTGTCCATCACACACCCCATGCCTGGCACTCTGCACAGTGGTAGGGCGTTGTGCTGGAGAGGTGCTGTCCATCACACACCCCATGCCTGCCACTGCTCACGGTGATGGAGGTGCTGTACTGCAGAGGTGGTGTCCATCACACACCCCAAGCCTGGCACTGTGCACGGTGGTAGGGCGTTGTGCTGCAGAGGTGGTGTCCATCACACACCCCAAGCCTGGCACTGTGCATGGTGGTAGGGCGTTGTGCTGCAGAGGTGGTGTCCATCACACACCCCAAGCCTGGCACTGTGCACGGTGGTCGGGCGTTGTGCTGGAGAGGTGCTGTCAATCACACACCCCATGCCTGCTACTGCTCACGTTGATGGAGGTGCTGTGCTGCAGAGGTGGTGTCCCTCACACACCCCAAGCCTGGCACTGTGCACGGTGGTAGGGCGTTGTGCTGGAGAGGTGCTGTCCATCACACACCCCATGCCTGTCACTGCTCACGGTGGTAGAGCGTTTTGCTGGAGAGGTGCTGTCAATCACACACCCCAAGCCTGGCACTGTGCACGGTGGTAGGGTGTTGTGCTGCAGAGGTGGTGTCTATCACACACCCCAAGCCTGGCACTGTCCACGGTGGTAGGGTGTTGTGCTGGAGAGGTGCTGTCCATCACACACCACATGCCTGCCACTGCTTATGGTGATGGAGGTGCTGTGCTGCAGAGGTTGTGTCCATCACACACCCCATGCCTTCCACTGCTCACGGTGATGGAGGTGCTGTGCTGCAGAGGTGGTGTCCATCACACACCCCAAGCCTGGTACTGTGCACGGTGGTAGGGCGTTGTGCTGGAGAGGTGCTGTCCATCACACACCCCATGCCTGCCACTGCTCACGGTGATGGAGGTGCTGTGCTGTAGAGGTGGTGTCCATCACACACCCCAAGCCTGCCACTCTGCACGGTGGTAGGGCGTTGTGCTGGAGAGGTGCTGTCCATCACACACCCCATGCCTGCCACTGCTCACGGTGGTAGGGCGTTGTGCTGGAGAGGTGCTGTCAATCACACACCCCATGCCTGCCACTGCTCACAGTGATGGAGGTGCTGTGCTGCAGAGGTGGTGTCCATCACTTACCCCAAGCCTGGCACTGTGCATGGTGGTAGGGCGTTGTGCTGGAGAGGTGCTGTCCTTCACACACCCCATGCCTGCCACTGCTCACGGTGGTAGGGCAATGTGCTGGAGAGGTGCTATCAATCACACACCCCAAGCCTGGCACTGTGCACGGTGGTAGGGTGTTGTGCTGCAGAGGTGGTGTCTATCACACACCCCAAGCCTGGGACATTCCACGGTGGTAGGGCATTGTGCTGGAGAGGTGCTGTCCATCACACACCCCATGCCTGCCACTGCTCATGGTGATGGAGGTGCTGTGCTGCAGAGGTGGTGTCCATCACACACCCCAAGCCTGGCACTGTGCACGGTGGTAGGGCGTTGTGCTGCAGAGGTGGTGTCAATCACACACCCCAAGCCTGGCACTGTGCACGGTGGTAGGGTGTTGTGCTGCAGAGGTGGTGTCTATCACACACCCCAAGCCTGGCACTGTCCACGGTGGTAGGGTGTTGTGCTGGAGAGGTGCTGTCCATCACACACCCCAAGCCTGGCACTGTGCACGGTGGTAGGGCGTTGTGCTGGAGAGGTGCTGTCCATCACACACCCCATGCCTGGCACTGCTCAGGGTGATGGAGATGCTGTGCTGCAGAGGTGGTGTCCATCACACACCCCAAGCCTGGCACTGTGCACGGTGGTAGGGCATTGTGCTGGAGAGGTGCTGTCCATCACACACCCCATGCCTGCCACTGCTCACGGTGATGGAGGTGCTGTGCTGCAGAGGTGGTGTCCATCACACACCCCAAGCCTGGCACTGTGCACGGTGGTAGGGCGTTGTGCTGGAGAGGTGCTGTCCATCACACACCCCATGCCTGGCACTGCTCAGGGTGATGGAGGTGCTGTGCTGCAGAGGTGGTGTCCATCACACACCCCAAGCCTGGCACTGTGCACAGTGGTAGGGTGTTGTGCTGCAGAGGTGGTGTCCATCACACACCCCAAGTCTGGCACTGTGCACGGTGGTAGGGCGTTGTGCTGGAGAGGTGCTGTCCATCACACACCCCATGCCTGGCACTCTGCACGGTGGTAGGGCGTTGTGCTGCATAGGTGGTGTCCCTCACACACCCCAAACCTGGCACTCTGCATGGTGGTAGGGCATTGTGCTGGAGAGGTGCTGTCCATCACACACCCCAAGCCTGGCACTGTGCACGGTGGTAGTGCATTGTGCTGGGTAGGTGCTGTCCATCACACACCCCATGCCTGGCACTGCTCACGGTGATGGAGGTGCTGTGCTGCAGAGGTGGTGTGCATCACACTCCCCAAGTCTGGCACTGTGCCCGGTGGTAGGGCGTTGTGCTGCAGAGGTGGTGTCCATCACACACCCCAAGCCTGGCACTGTGCAGGGTGGTAGGGTGTTGTGCTGGAGAGATGCTGTCCATCACACACTGCATGCCTGCCACTGCTCACGGTGATGGAGGTGCTGTGCTGCAGAGGTGGTGTCCATCACACACCCCAAGCCTGGCACTGTGCACGGTGGTAGGGCGTTGTGCTGCAGAGGTGGTGTCCATCACACACCCCAAGCCTGGCACTGTGCACAGTGGTAGGGCATTGTGCTGCAGAGATGGTGTCCATCACACACCCCAAAGCCTGGCACTCTGCACGGTGATGGAGGTGCTGTGCTGCAGAAGTGGTGTCTATCACACACCCCAAGCCTGGCACTGTGCACGGTGGTAGAGCGTTGTGCTGGAGAGGTGCTGTCCATCACACACCCCATGCCTGGCACTGCTCAAGGTGATAGAGGTGCTGTGCTGCAGAGGTGGTGTCCATCACACACCCCAAGCCTGGCACTGTGCACGATGGTAGGGTGTTGTGCTGGAGAGGTGCTGTCCATCACACACCCCATGCCTGCCACTGCTCACGGTGATGGAGGTGTTGTGCTGCAGAGGAGGTGTCCATCACACACCCCAAGCCTGGCACTGTGCACGGTGGTAGGGCATTGTGCTGCAGAGGTGGTGTCCATCACACACCCCAAGCCTGGCAGTGTGCACGGTGGTAGGGCGTTGTGCTGCAGAGGTGGTGTCCATCACACACCCCAAGTCTGGCACTGTGCACAGTGGTAGGGCGTTGTGCTGCATAGGTGGTGTCCCTCACACACCCCAAGCCTGGCACTCTCCACGGTGGTAGGGCCTTGTGCTGGAGAGGTGCTGTCCATTACACACCCCAAGCCTGGCACTGTGCATGGTGGTAGGGTGTTGTGCTGGAGAGGTGCTGTCCATCACACACCCCATGCCTGGCACTGCTCACGGTGATGGAGGTGCTGTGCTGCAGAGTTGGTGTCCATCACACACCCCAAGTCTGGCACTGTGCCCGGTGGTAGGGCGTTGTGCTGCAGAGGTGGTGTCCATCACACACCCCAAGCCTGGCACGGTGGTAGGGTGTTGTGCTGGAGAGATGCTGTCCATCACACACCCCATGCCTGGCACTCTGCACAGTGGTAGGGCGTTGTGCTGGAGAGGTGCTGTCCATCACACACCCCATGCCTGCCACTGCTCACGGTGATGGAGGTGCTGTACTGCAGAGGTGGTGTCCATCACACACCCCAAGCCTGGCACTGTGCACGGTGGTAGGGCGTTGTGCTGCAGAGGTGGTGTCCATCACACACCCCAAGCCTGGCACTGTGCATGGTGGTAGGGCGTTGTGCTGCAGAGGTGGTGTCCATCACACACCCCAAGCCTGGCACTGTGCACGGTGGTCGGGCGTTGTGCTGGAGAGGTGCTGTCAATCACACACCCCATGCCTGCTACTGCTCACGTTGATGGAGGTGCTGTGCTGCAGAGGTGGTGTCCCTCACACACCCCAAGCCTGGCACTGTGCACGGTGGTAGGGCGTTGTGCTGGAGAGGTGCTGTCCATCACACACCCCATGCCTGTCACTGCTCACGGTGGTAGAGCGTTTTGCTGGAGAGGTGCTGTCAATCACACACCCCAAGCCTGGCACTGTGCACGGTGGTAGGGTGTTGTGCTGCAGAGGTGGTGTCTATCACACACCCCAAGCCTGGCACTGTCCACGGTGGTAGGGTGTTGTGCTGGAGAGGTGCTGTCCATCACACACCACATGCCTGCCACTGCTTATGGTGATGGAGGTGCTGTGCTGCAGAGGTTGTGTCCATCACACACCCCATGCCTTCCACTGCTCACGGTGATGGAGGTGCTGTGCTGCAGAGGTGGTGTCCATCACACACCCCAAGCCTGGTACTGTGCACGGTGGTAGGGCGTTGTGCTGGAGAGGTGCTGTCCATCACACACCCCATGCCTGCCACTGCTCACGGTGATGGAGGTGCTGTGCTGTAGAGGTGGTGTCCATCACACACCCCAAGCCTGCCACTCTGCACGGTGGTAGGGCGTTGTGCTGGAGAGGTGCTGTCCATCACACACCCCATGCCTGCCACTGCTCACGGTGGTAGGGCGTTGTGCTGGAGAGGTGCTGTCAATCACACACCCCATGCCTGCCACTGCTCACAGTGATGGAGGTGCTGTGCTGCAGAGGTGGTGTCCATCACTTACCCCAAGCCTGGCACTGTGCATGGTGGTAGGGCGTTGTGCTGGAGAGGTGCTGTCCTTCACACACCCCATGCCTGCCACTGCTCACGGTGGTAGGGCAATGTGCTGGAGAGGTGCTATCAATCACACACCCCAAGCCTGGCACTGTGCACGGTGGTAGGGTGTTGTGCTGCAGAGGTGGTGTCTATCACACACCCCAAGCCTGGGACATTCCACGGTGGTAGGGCATTGTGCTGGAGAGGTGCTGTCCATCACACACCCCATGCCTGCCACTGCTCATGGTGATGGAGGTGCTGTGCTGCAGAGGTGGTGTCCATCACACACCCCAAGCCTGGCACTGTGCACGGTGGTAGGGCGTTGTGCTGCAGAGGTGGTGTCAATCACACACCCCAAGCCTGGCACTGTGCACGGTGGTAGGGTGTTGTGCTGCAGAGGTGGTGTCTATCACACACCCCAAGCCTGGCACTGTCCACGGTGGTAGGGTGTTGTGCTGGAGAGGTGCTGTCCATCACACACCCCAAGCCTGGCACTGTGCACGGTGGTAGGGCGTTGTGCTGGAGAGGTGCTGTCCATCACACACCCCATGCCTGGCACTGCTCAGGGTGATGGAGATGCTGTGATGCAGAGGTGGTGTCCATCACACACCCCAAGCCTGGCACTGTGCACGGTGGTAGGGCATTGTGCTGGAGAGGTGCTGTCCATCACACACCCCATGCCTGCCACTGCTCACGGTGATGGAGGTGTTGTGCTGCAGAGGTGGTGTCCATCACACACCCCAAGCCTGGCACTGTGCACGGTGGTAGGGCGTTGTGCTGGAGAGGTGCTGTCCATCACACACCCCATGCCTGGCACTGCTCAGGGTGATGGAGGTGCTGTGCTGCAGAGGTGGTGTCCATCACACACCCCAAGCCTGGCACTGTGCACAGTGGTAGGGTGTTGTGCTGCAGAGGTGGTGTCCATCACACACCCCAAGTCTGGCACTGTGCACGGTGGTAGGGCGTTGTGCTGGAGAGGTGCTGTCCATCACACACCCCATGCCTGGCACTCTGCACGGTGGTAGGGCGTTGTGCTGCATAGGTGGTGTCCCTCACACACCCCAAACCTGGCACTCTGCACGGTGGTAGGGCATTGTGCTGGAGAGGTGCTGTCCATCACACACCCCAAGCCTGGCACTGTGCACGGTGGTAGTGCATTGTGCTGGAGTAGGTGCTGTCCATCACACACCCCATGCCTGGCACTGCTCACGGTGATGGAGGTGCTGTGCTGCAGAGGTGGTGTGCATCACACTCCCCAAGTCTGGCACTGTGCCCGGTGGTAGGGCGTTGTGCTGCAGAGGTGGTGTCCATCACACACCCCAAGCCTGGCACTGTGCAGGGTGGTAGGGTGTTGTGCTGGAGAGATGCTGTCCATCACACACTGCATGCCTGCCACTGCTCACGGTGATGGAGGTGCTGTGCTGCAGAGGTGGTGTCCATCACACACCCCAAGCCTGGCACTGTGCACGGTGGTAGGGCGTTGTGCTGCAGAGGTGGTGTCCATCACACACCCCAAGCCTGGCACTGTGCACAGTGGTAGGGCATTGTGCTGCAGAGATGGTGTCCATCACACACCCCAAAGCCTGGCACTCTGCACGGTGATGGAGGTGCTGTGCTGCAGAAGTGGTGTCTATCACACACCCCAAGCCTGGCACTGTGCACGGTGGTAGAGCGTTGTGCTGGAGAGGTGCTGTCCATCACACACCCCATGCCTGGCACTGCTCAAGGTGATAGAGGTGCTGTGCTGCAGAGGTGGTGTCCATCACACACCCCAAGCCTGGCACTGTGCACGATGGTAGGGTGTTGTGCTGGAGAGGTGCTGTCCATCACGGACCCCATGCCTGCCACTGCTCACGGTGATGGAGGTGCTGTGCTGCAGAGGTGGTGTCCATCACACACCCCAAGCCTGGCACTGTGCACGGTGGTAGGGCGTTCTGCTGGAGAGGTGCTGTCCATCACACACCCCATGCCTGCCACTGCTCACGGTGATGGAGGTGCTGTGCTGTAGAGGTGATGTCCATCACACACTCCAAGCCTGGCACTCTGCACAGTGGTAGGGCGTTGTGCTGGAGAGGTGCTGTCCATCACACACCCCATGCCTGCCACTGCTCATGGTGGTAGGGCGTTGTGCTGGAGAGGTGCTGTCAATCACACACCCCATGCCTGCCACTGCTCATGGTGATGGAGGTGCTGTGCTGCAGAGGTGGTGTCCATCACACACCCCAAGCCTGGCACTATGCACAGTGGTAGGGCGTTGTGCTGGAGAGGTGCTGTCCATCACACACCCCATGCCTGCCACTGCTCACGGTGGTAGGGCGTTGTGCTGGAGAGGTGCTGTCAATCACACACCCCAAGCCTGGCCCTGTGCACGGTGGTAGGGTGTTGTGCTGCAGAGGTGGTGTCTATCACACTCCCCAAGTCTGGCCCTGTGCACGGTGGTAGGGTGTTGTTCTGCAGAGGTGCTGTCCATCACACACCCCAAGTCTGGCACTGTCCACAGTGGTAGGGTGTTGTGCTGGAGAGGTGCTGTCCATCACACACCCCAAGCCTGCCACTGCTCACGGTGATGGAGGTGCTGTGCTGCAGAGGTGGTGTCTATCACACACCCTAAGCCTGGCACTGTACACGGTGGTAGGGCATTGTGCTGGAGAGGTGCTGTCCATCACACACCCCATGCCTGCCACTGCTCACGGTGATGGAGGTGTTGTGCTGCAGAGGTGGTGTCCATCACACACCCCAAGCCTGGCACTGTGCACAGTGGTAGGGCGTTGTGCTGGAGAGGTGCTGTCCATCACACACCCCATGCCTGGCACTGCTTAGGGTGATGGAGGTGCTGTGTTGCAGAGGTGGTGTCCATCACACACCCCAAGCCTGGCACTATGCACGGTGGTAGGGCATTGTGCTGCAGAGGTGGTGTCCATCACACACCCCAAGCCTGGCAGTGTGCACGGTGGTAGGGCGTTGTGCTGCAGAGGTGGTGTCCATCACACACCCCAAGTCTGGCACTGTGCACAGTGATAGGGCGTTGTGCTGCATAGGTGGTGTCCCTCACACACCCCAAGCCTGGCACTCTGCACGGTGGTAGGGCCTTGTGCTGGAGAGGTGCTGTCCATTACACACCCCAAGCCTGGCACTGTGCATGGTGGTAGGGCGTTGTGCTGGAGAGGTGCTGTCCATCACACACCCCATGCCTGCCACTGCTCACGGTGATGGAGGTGCTGTGCTGCAGAGGTGGTGTCCATCACACACCCCAAGCCTGGCACTCTGCACAGTGGTAGGGCGTTGTGCTGGAGAGGTGCTGTCCATCACACACCCCATGCCTGCCACTGTTCATGTTGATGGAGGTGCTGTGCTGCAGAGGTGGTGTCCATCACACACCCCAAGCCTGGCACTGTGCACGGTGGTAGGGCGTTGTGCTGCAGAGGTGGTGTCCATCACACACCCCAAGCCTGGCACTGTGCATGGTGGTAGGGCGTTGTGCTGCAGAGGTGGTGTCCATCACAAACCCCAAGCCTGGCACTGTGCACGGTGGTCAGGCGTTGTGCTGGAGAGGTGCTGTCAATCACACACCCCATGCCTGCCACTGCTCACGGTGATGGAGGTGCTGTGCTGCAGAGGTGGTGTCCATCACACACCACAAGCCTGGCACTGTGCACGGTGGTAGGGCGTTGTGCTGGAGAGGTGCTGTCCATCACACACCCCATGCCTGTCACTGCTCACGGTGGTAGGGCGTTGTGCTGGAGAGGTGCTGTCAACCACACACCCCAAGCCTGGCACTGTGCACAGTGGTAGGGTGTTGTGCTGCAGAGGTGGTGTCTATCACAAACCCCAAGCCTGGCACTGTCCACGGTGGTAGGGTGTTGTGCTGGAGAGGTGCTGTCCATCACACACCTCATGCCTGCCACTGCTCACGGTGATGGAGGTGCTGTGCTGCAGAGGTGGTGTCCATCACACACCCCAAGCCTGGCACTGTGCATGGTGGTAGGGCGTTGTGCTGGAGAGGTGCTGTCCTTCACACACCCCATGCCTGCCACTGCTCACGGTGATGGAGGTGTTGTGCTGCAGAGGTGGTGTCCATCACACACCCCAAGCCTGGCACTGTGCACGTTGGTAGGGCGTTGTGCTGGAGAGGTGCTGTCCATCACACACTCCAAGCCTGGCACTGCTCAGGGTGATGGAGGTGCTGTGCTAGAGAGGTGGTGTCCATCACAGACCCCAAGCCTGGCACTGTGCACGGTGGTAGGGCATTGTGCTGCAGAGGTGGTGTCCATCACACACCCCAAGCCTGGCACTGTGCACGGTGGTAGGGCGTTGTGCTGCAGAGGTGGTGTCCATCACACAACCCCAAGTCTGGCACTGTGCACGGTGGTAGGGCGTAGTGCTGCATAGTTGGTGTCCCTCACACACCCCAAGCCTGGCACTCTGCACGGTGGTAGGGCCTTGTGCTGGAGAGGTGCTGTCCATTACACACCCCAAGCCTGGCACTGTGCACGGTGGTAGGGCGTTGTGCTGGAGAGGTGCTGTCCATCACACACCCCATGCCTGGCACTGCTCACGGTGATGGAGGTGCTGTGCTGCAGAGTTGGTGTCCATCACACACCCCAAGTCTGGCACTGTGCCCGGTGTTAGGGCGTTGTGCTGCAGAGGTGTTGTCCATCACACACCCCAAGCCTGGCACTGTGCACGGTGGTAGGGTGTTGTGCTGGAGAGATGCTGTCCATAACACACCCCATGCCTGCCACTGCTCACGGTGATGGAGGTGCTGTGCTGCAGAGGTGGTGTCCATCACACACCGCAAGCCTGGCACTCTGCACAGTGGTAGGGCGTTGTGCTGGAGAGGTGCTGTCCATCACACACCCCATGCCTTCCACTGCTCACGGTGATGGAGGTGCTGTGCTGCAGAGGTGGTGTCCATCACACACCCCAAGCCTGGCACTGTGCACGGTGGTAGGGCGTTGTGCTGCAGAGGTGGTGTCCATCACACACCCCAAGCCTGGCACTGTGCATGGTGGTAGGGCGTTGTGCTGCAGAGGTGGTGTCCATCACACACCCCAGCCTGGCACTGTGCACGGTCGTCGGGCGTTGTGCTGGAGAGGTGCTGTCCATCACACACCCCATGCCTGCCGCTGCTCACGGTGATGGAGGTGCTGTGCTGCAGAGGTGGTGTCCATCACACACCCCAAGCCTGGCACTGTCACGGTGATAGGGTGTTGTGCTGGAGAGGTGCTGTCCATCACACACCCCATGCCTGGCGCTGCTCACGGTGATGGAGGTGCTGTGCTGCAGAGGTGGTGTCTATCACACACCCCAAGCCTGGCACTGTGCACGGTGGTAGAGCGTTGTGCTGGAGAGGTGCTGTCCATCACACACCCCATGCCTGGCACTGCTCAAGGTGATAGAGGTGCTGTGCTGCAGAGGTGGTGTCCATCACACACCCCAAGCCTGGCACTGTGCACGATGGTAGGGTGTTGTGCTGGAGAGGTGCTGTCCATCACGGACCCCATGCCTGCCACTGCTCACGGTGATGGAGGTGCTGTGCTGCAGAGGTGGTGTCCATCACACACCCCAAGCCTGGCACTGTGCACGGTGGTAGGGCATTGTGCTGGGGAGGTGCTGTCAATCACACACCCCAAGCCTGGCACTGTGCATGGTGGTAGGGTGTTGTGCTGCAGAGGTGGTGTCTATCACACACCCCAAGTCTGGCACTGTCCACGGTGGTAGGGTGTTGTGCTGGAGAGGTGCTGTCCATCACACACCCCATGCCTGCCACTGCTCACGGTGATGGAGGTGCTGTGCTGCAGAGGTGGTGTCCATCACACCCCCAAGCCTGGCACTGTACACAGTGGTAGGGCATTGTGCTGGAGAGGTGCTGTCCATCACACACCCCATGCCTGCCACTGCTCACGGTGATGGAGGTGTTGTGCTGCAGAGGTGGTGTCCATCACACACCCCAAGCCTGGCACTGTGCACAGTGGTAGGGCGTTGTGCTGGAGAGGTGCTGTCCATCACACACCCCATGCCTGGCACTGCTTAGGGTGATGGAGGTGCTGTGTTGCAGAGGTGGTGTCCATCACACACCCCAAGCCTGGCACTATGCACGGTGGTAGGGCATTGTGCTGCAGAGGTGGTGTCCATCACACACCCCAAGTCTGGCACTGTGCACAGTGATAGGGCGTTGTGCTGCATAGGTGGTGTCCCTCACACACCCCAAGCCTGGCACTCTGCACGGTGGTAGGGCCTTGTGCTGGAGAGGTGCTGTCCATTACACACCCCAAGCCTGGCACTGTGCATGGTGGTAGGGCGTTGTGCTGGAGAGGTGCTGTCCATCACACACCCCATGCCTGGCACTGCTCACGGGGATGGAGGTTCTGTGCTGCAGAGTTGGTGTCCATCACACACCCCAAGTCTGGCACTGTGCCCGGTGGTAGGGCGTTGTGCTGCAGAGGTGGTGTCCATCACACACCCCAAGCCTGGCACGGTGGTAGGGTGTTGTGCTGGAGAGATGCTGTCCATCACACACCCCATGCCTGCCACTGCTCACGGTGATGGAGGTGCTGTGCTGCAGAGGTGGTGTCCATCACACACCCCAAGCCTGGCACTCTGCACAGTGGTAGGGCGTTGTGCTGGAGAGGTGCTGTCCATCACACACCCCATGCCTGCCACTGCTCATTTTGATGGAGGTGCTGTGCTGCAGAGGTGGTGTCCATCACACACCCCAAGCCTGGCACTGTGCACGGTGGTAGGGCGTTGTGCTGCAGAGGTGGTGTCCATCACACACCCCAAGCCTGGCACTGTGCATGGTGGTAGGGCGTTGTGCTGCAGAGGTGGTGTCCATCACAAACCCCAAGCCTGGCACTGTGCACAGTGGTCAGGCGTTGTGCTGGAGAGGTGCTGTCAATCACACACCCCATGCCTGCCACTGCTCATGGTAATGGAGGTGCTGTGCTGCAGAGGTGGTGTCCATCACACACCCCAAGCCTGGCACTGTGCACGGTGGTAGGGCGCTGTGCTGGAGAGGTGCTGTCCATCACACACCCCATGCCTGTCACTGCTCACGGTGGTAGGGCGTTGTGCTGGAGAGGTGCTGTCAACCACACACCCCAAGCCTGGCACTGTGCACAGTGGTAGGGTGTTGTGCTGCAGAGGTGGTGTCTATCACAAACCCCAAGCCTGGCACTGTCAACAGTGGTAGGGTGTTGTACTGGAGAGGTGCTGTCCATCACACACCCCATGCCTGCCACTGCTCACGGTGATGGAGGTGCTGTGCTGCAGAGGTGGTGTCCATCACACACCCCAAGCCTGGCACTGTGCATGGTGGTAGGGCGTTGTGCTGGAGAGGTGCTGCCCATCACACACCCCATGCCTGCCACTGCTCACGGTGATGGAGGTGTTGTGCTGCAGAGGTGGTGTCCATCACACACCTCAAGCCTGGCACTGTGCACGTTGGTAGGGCGTTGTGCTGGAGAGGTGCTGTCCATCACACACTCCAAGCCTGGCACTGCTCAGGGTGATGGAGGTGCTGTGCTAGAGAGGTGGTTTCCATCACAGACCCCAAGCCTGGCACTGTGCACGGTGGTAGGGCATTGTGCTGCAGAGGTGGTGTCCATCACACACCCCAAGCCTGGCACTGTGCACGGTGGTAGGGCATTGTGCTGCAGAGGTGGTGTCCATCACACACCCCAAGTCTGGCACTGTGCACGGTGGTAGGGCATTGTGCTGCATAGGTGGTGTCCCTCACACACCCCAAGCCTGGCACTCTGCACGGTGGTAGGGCCTTGTGCTGGAGAGGTGCTGTCCATTACACACCCCAAGCCTGGCACTGTGCACAGTGGTAGGGCGTTGTGCTGGAGAGGTGCTGTCCATCACACACCCCATGCCTGGCACTGCTCACGGTGATGGAGGTGCTGTGCTCCAGAGTTGGTGTCCATCACACACCCCAAGTCTGGCACTGTGCCCGGTGTTAGGGCTTTGTGCTGCAGAGGTGTTGTCCATCACACACCCCAAGCCTGGCACTGTGCACGGTGGTAGGGTGTTGTGCTGGAGAGATGCTGTCCATAACACACCCCATCCCTGCCACTGCTCACGGTGATGGAGGTGCTGTGCTGCAGAGGTGGTGTCCATCACAAACCGCAAGCCTGGCACTCTGCACAGTGGTAGGGCGTTGTGCTGGAGAGGTGCTGTCCATCACACACCCCATGCCTTCCACTGCTCACGGTGATGGAGGTGCTGTGCTGCAGAGGTGGTGTCCATCACACACCCCAAGCCTGGCACTGTGCACGGTGGTAGGGCGTTGTGCTGCAGAGGTGGTGTCCATCACACACCCCAAGCCTGGCACTGTGCATGGTGGTAGGGCGTTGTGCTGCAGAGGTGGTGTCCATCACACACCCCAAGCCTGGCACTGTGCACTGTGGTTGGGCGTTGTGCTGGAGAGGTGCTGTCCATCACACACCCCATGCCTGCCGCTGCTCACGGTGATGGAGGTGCTGTGCTGCAGAGGTGGTGTCCATCACACACCCCAAGCCTGGCACTGTCACGGTGATAGGGTGTTGTGCTGGAGAGGTGCTGTCCATCACACACCCCATGCCTGCCGCTGCTCACGGTGATGGAGGTGCTGTGCTGCAGAGGTGGTGTCCATCACCCCCCATGCCTGGCACTGTGCACGGTGATGGAGGTGCTGTGCTGCAGAAGTGGTGTCTATCACACACCCCAAGCCTGGCACTGTGCACGGTGGTAGAGCGTTGTGCTGGAGAGGTGCTGTCCATCACACACCCCATGCCTGGCACTGATCAAGGTGATAGAGGTGCTGTGCTGCAGAGGTGTTGTCCATCACACACCCCAAGCCTGGCACTGTGCACGATGGTAGGGTGTTGTGCTGGAGAGGTGCTGTCCAACAAGGACGCCCTGCCTGCCACTGCTCACGGTGATGGAGGTGCTGTGCTGCAGAGGTGGTGTCCATCACACACCCCAAGCCTGGCACTGTGCACGGTGGTAGGGCGTTCTGCTGGAGAGGTGCTGTCCATCACACACCCCATGCCTGCCACTGCTCACGGTGATGGAGGTGCTGTGCTGTAGAGGTGATGTCCATCACACACTCCAAGCCTGGCACTCTGCACAGTGGTAGGGCGTTGTGCTGGAGAGGTGCTGTCCATCACACACCCCATGCCTGCCACTGCTCATGGTGGTAGGGCGTTGTGCTGGAGAGGTGCTGTCAATCACACACCCCATGCCTGCCACTGCTCACGGTGATGGAGGTGCTGTGCTGCAGAGGTGGTGTCCATCACACACTCCAAGCCTGGCACTATGCACGGTGGTAGGGCGTTGTGCTGGAGAGGTGCTGTCCATCACACACCCCATGCCTGCCACTGCTCACGGTGGTAATGTGTTGTGCTGGAGAGGTGCTGTCAATCACACACCCCAAGCCTGGCACTGTGCACAGTGGTAGGGTGTCGTGCTGCAGAGGTGGTGTCTATCACACACCCCAAGTCTGGCACTGTCCACGGTGGTAGGGTGTTGTGCTGGAGAGGTGCTGTCCATCACACACCCCATGCCTGCCACTGCTCACGGTGATGGAGGTGCTGTGCTGCAGAGGTGGTGTCCATCACACACCCCAAGCCTGGCACTGTACACGGTGGTAGGGCATTGTGCTGGAGAGGTGCTGTCCATCACACACCCCATGCCTGCCACTGCTCACGGTGATGGAGGTGTTGTGCTGCAGAGGTGGTGTCCATCACACACCCCAAGCCTGGCACTGTGCACAGTGGTAGGGCGTTGTGCTGGAGAGGTGCTGTCCATCACACACCCATTGCCTGGCACTGCTTAGGGTGATGGAGGTGCTGTGTTGCAGAGGTGGTGTCCATCACACACCCCAAGCCTGGCACTATGCACGGTGGTAGGGCATTGTGCTGCAGAGGTGGTGTCCATCACACACCCGAAGCCTGGCAGTGTGCACGGTGGTAGGGCGTTGTGCTGCAGAGGTGGTGTCCATCACACACCCCAAGTCTGGCACTGTGCACAGTGATAGGGCGTTGTGCTGCATAGGTGGTGTCCCTCACACACCCTAAGCCTGGCACTCTGCACGGTGGTAGGGCCTTGTGCTGGAGAGGTGCTGTCCATTACACACCCCAAGCCTGGCACTGTGCATGGTGGTAGGGCGTTGTGCTGGAGAGGTGCTGTCCATCACACACGCCATGCCTGGCACTGCTCACGGGGATGGAGGTGCTGTGCTGCAGAGTTGGTGTCCATCACACACCCCAAGTCTGGCACTGTGCCCGGTGGTAGGGCGTTGTGCTGCAGAGGTGGTGTCCATCACACACCCCAAGCCTGGCACGGTGGTAGGGTGTTGTGCTGGAGAGATGCTGTCCATCACACACCCCATGCCTGCCACTGCTCATGGTGATGGAGGTGCTGTGCTGCAGAGGTGGTGTCCATCACACACCCCAAGCCTGGCACTCTGCACAGTGGTAGGGCGTTGTGCTGGAGAGGTGCTGTGCATCACACACCCCATGCCTGCCACTGCTCATGTTGATGGAGGTGCTGTGCTGCAGAGGTGGTGTCCATCACACACCCCAAGCCTGGCACTGTGCACGGTGGTAGGGCGTTGTGCTGCAGAGGTGCTGTCCATCACACACCCCAAGCCTGGCACTGTGCATGGTGGTAGGGCGTTGTGCTGCAGAGGTGGTGTCCATCACAAACCCCAAGCCTGGCACTGTGCACGGTGGTCAGGCGTTGTGCTGGAGAGGTGCTGTCAATCACACACCCCATGCCTGCCACTGCTCACGGTGATGGAGGTGCTGTGCTGCAGAGGTGGTGTCCATCACACACCGCAAGCCTGGCACTGTGCACGGTGGTAGGGCGCTGTGCTGGAGAGGTGCTGTCCATCACACACCCCATGCCTGTC
This sequence comes from Calotriton arnoldi, assembly GCA_963921515.1. Classification (NCBI taxonomy): domain Eukaryota; kingdom Metazoa; phylum Chordata; class Amphibia; order Caudata; family Salamandridae; genus Calotriton; species Calotriton arnoldi. The sequence continues at coordinate 1,481,605 of CAWUFW010001188.1, forward strand.
ACTGCTCACGGTGGTAGGGCGTTGTGCTGGAGAGGTGCTGTCAACCACACACCCCAAGCCTGTCACTGTGCACAGTGGTAGGGTGTTGTGCTGCAGAGGTGGTGTCTATCACAAACCCCAAGCCTGGCACTGTCCACAGTGGTAGGGTGTTGTGCTGGAGAGGTGCTGTCCATCACACACCCCATGCCTGCCACTGCTCACGGTGATGGAGGTGCTGTGCTGCAGAGGTGGTGTCCATCACACACCCCAAGCCTGGCACTGTGCATGGTGGTAGGGCGTTGTGCTGGAGAGGTGCTGTCCATTACACACCCCATGCCTGCCACTGCTCACGGTGATGGAGGTGTTGTGCTGCAGAGGTGGTGTCTATCACACACCTCAAGCCTGGCACTGTGCACGTTGGTAGGGCGTTGTGCTGGAGAGGTGCTGTCCATCACACACTCCAAGCCTGGCACTGCTCAGGGTGATGGAGGTGCTGTGCTAGAGAGGTGGTGTCCATCACAGACCCCAAGCCTGGCACTGTGCATGGTGGTAGGGCATTGTGCTGCAGAGGTGGTGTCCATCACACACCCCAAGCCTGGCACTGTGCACGGTGGTAGGGCGTTGTGCTGCAGAGGTGGTGTCCATCACACACCCCAAGTCTGGCACTGTGCACGGTGGTAGGGCGTTGTGCTGCATAGGTGGTGTCCCTCACACACCCCAAGCCTGGCACTCTGCACAGTGGTAGGGCCTTGTGCTTAGAGAGGTGCTGTCCATTACACACCCCAAGCCTGGCACTGTGCACGGTGGTAGGGCGTTGTGCTGGAGAGGTGCTGTCCATCACACACCCCATGCCTGGCACTGCTCACGGTGATGGAGGTGCTGTGCTGCAGAGTTGGTGTCCATCACACACCCCAAGTCTGGCACTGTGCCCGGTGTTAGGGCTTTGTGCTGCAGAGGTGTTGTCCATCACACACCCCAAGCCTGGCACTGTGCACGGTGGTAGGGTGTTGTGCTGGAGAGATGCTGTCCATAACACACCCCATGCCTGCCACTGCTCACGGTGATGGAGGTGCTGTGCTGCAGAGGTGGTGTCCATCACACACCGCAAGCCTGGCACTGTGCACGGTGGTAGGGCGTTGTGCTGCAGAGGTGGTGTCCATCACACACCCCAAGCCTGGCACTGTGCATGGTGGTAGGGCGTTGTGCTGCAGAGGTGGTGTCCATCACACACCCCAAGCCTGGCACTGTGCACAGTGGTAGGGCGTTGTGCTGGAGAGGTGCTGTCCATCACACACCCCATGCCTTCCACTGCTCACGGTGATGGAGGTGCTGTGCTGCAGAGGTGGTGTCCATCACACACCCAAAGCCTGGCACTGTGCACGGTGGTAGGGCGTTGTGCTGCAGAGGTGGTGTCCATCACACACCCCAAGCCTGGCACTGTGCATGGTGGTAGGGCGTTGTGCTGCAGAGGTGGTGTCCATCACACACCCCAAGCCTGGCACTGTGCACTGTGGTCGGGCGTTGTGCTGGAGAGGTGCTGTCCATCACACACCCCATGCCTGCCGCTGCTCACGGTGATGGAGGTGCTGTGCTGCAGAGGTGGTGTCCATCACACACCCCAAGCCTGGCACTGTCACGGTGATAGGGTGTTGTGCTGGAGAGGTGCTGTCCATCACACACCCCATGCCTGCCGCTGCTCACGGTGATGGAGGTGCTGTGCTGCAGAGGTGGTGTCCATCACACCCCCATGCCTGGCACTGTGCACGGTGATGGAGGTGCTGTGCTGCAGAAGTGGTGTCTATCACACACCCCAAGACTGGCACTGTGCACGGTGGTAGAGCGTTGTGCTAGAGAGGTGCTGTCCATCACACACCCCATGCCTGGCACTGCTCAAGGTGATAGAGGTGCTGTGCTGCAGAGGTGTTGTCCATCACACACCCCAAGCCTGGCACTGTGCACGATGGTAGGGTGTTGTGCTGGAGAGGTGCTGTCCATCAAGGACCCCATGCCTGCCACTGCTCACGGTGATGGAGGTGCTGTGCTGCAGAGGTGGTGTCCATCACACACCCCAAGCCTGGCACTGTGCACGGTGGTAGGGCGTTCTGCTGGAGAGGTGCTGTCCATCACACACCCCATGCCTGCCACTGCTCACGGTGATGGAGGTGCTGTGCTGTAGAGGTGATGTCCATCACACACTCCAAGCCTGGCACTCTGCACAGTGGTAGGGCGTTGTGCTGGAGAGGTGCTGTCCATCACACACCCCATGCCTGCCACTGCTCATGGTGGTAGGGCGTTGTGCTGGAGAGGTGCTGTCAATCACACACCCCATGCCTGCCACTGCTCACGGTGATGGAGGTGCTGTGCTGCAGAGGTGGTGTCCATCACACACCCCAAGCCTGGCACTATGCACGGTGGTAGGGCGTTGTGCTGGAGAGGTGCTGTCCATCACACACCCCATGCCTGCCACTGCTCACGGTGGTAATGCGTTGTGCTGGAGAGGTGCCGTCAATCACACACCCCAAGCCTGGCACTGTGCACAGTGGTAGGGTGTCGTGCTGCAGAGGTGGTGTCTATCACACACCCCAAGTCTGGCACTGTCCACGGTGGTAGGGTGTTGTGCTGGAGAGGTGCTGTCCATCACACACCATGCCTGCCACTGCTCACGGTGATGGAGGTGCTGTGCTGCAGAGGTGGTGTCCATCACACACCCCAAGCCTGGCACTGTACACGTTGGTAGGGCATTGTGCTGGAGAGGTGCTGTCCATCACACACCCCATGCCTGCCACTGCTCACGGTGATGGAGGTGTTGTGCTGCAGAGGTGGTGTCCATCACACACCCCAAGCCTGGCACTGTGCACAGTGGTAGGGCGTTGTGCTGGAGAGGTGCTGTCCATCACACACCCCATGCCTGGCACTGCTTAGGGTGATGGAGGTGCTGTGTTGCAGAGGTGGTGTCCATCACACACCCCAAGCCTGGCACTATGCACAGTAGTAGGGCATTGTGCTGCAGAGGTGGTGTCCATCACACACCCCAAGCCTGGCAGTGTGCACGGTGGTAGGGCGTTGTGCTGCAGAGGTGGTGTCCATCACACTCCCCAAGACTGGCACTGTGCACAGTGATAGGGCGTTGTGCTGCATAGGTGGTGTCCCTCACACACCCCAAGCCTGGCACTCTGCACGGTGGTAGGGCCTTGTGCTGGAGAGGTGCTGTCCATTACACACCCCAAGCCTGGCACTGTGCATGGTGGTAGGGTGTTGTGCTGGAGAGGTGCTGTCCATCACACACCCCATGCCTGGCACTGCTCACGTGGATGGAGGTGCTGTGCTGCAGAGTTGGTGTCCATCACACACCCCAAGTCTGGCACTGTGCCCGGTGGTAGGGCGTTGTGCGGCAGAGGTGGTGTCCATCACAGACCCCAAGCCTGGCACCGTGGTAGGGTGTTGTGCTGGAGAGATGCTGTCAATCACACACCCCATGCCTGCCACTGCTCACGGTGATGGAGGTGCTGTGCTGCAGAGGTGGTGTCCATCACACACCCCAAGCCTGGCACTCTGCACAGTGGTAGGGCGTTGTGCTGGAGAGGTGCTGTCCATCACACACCCCATGCCTGCCACTGCTCACGTTGATGGAGGTGCTGTGCTGCAGAGGTGGTGTCCATCACACACCCCAAGCCTGGCACTGTGCACGGTGGTAGGGCGTTGTGCTGCAGAGGTGGTGTCCATCACACATCCCAAGCCTGGCACTGTGCATGGTGGTAGGGCGTTGTGCTGCAGAGGTGGTGTCCATCACACACCCCAAGCCTGGCACTCTGCACGGTGGTCGGGCATTGTGCTGGAGAGGTGCTGTCCATCACACACCCCATGCCTGCCGCTGCTCACGGTGATGGAGGTGCTGTGCTGCAGAGGTGGTGTCCATCACACACCCCAAGCCTGGCACTGTCACGGTGATAGGGTGTTGTGCTGGAGAGGTGCTGTCCATCACACACCCCATGCCTGCCGCTGCTCACGGTGATGGAGGTGCTGTGCTGCAGAGGTGGTGTCCATCACACCCCCCATGCCTGGCACTGCTCACGGTGATGGAGGTGCTGTGCTGCAGAGGTGGTGTCCATCACACACCCCAAGCCTGGCACTGTGCACGGTGGTAGGGCATTGTGCTGCAGAGGTGGTGTCCATCACACACCCCAAGCCTGGTACTGTGCACGGTGGTAGGGCGTTGTGCTGCAGAGGTGGTGTCCATCACACACCCCAAGCCTTGCACTGTGCACCGTGGTAGGGCGTTGTGCTGGAGAGGTGGTGTCCATCACACACCCCAAGCCTGGTACTGTGCACGGTGGTAGGGCGTTGTGCTGCAGAGGTGGTGTCCATCACACACCCCAAGCCTGGCACTGTGCACGGTGGTAGGGAGTTGTGCTGGAGAGGTGCTGTCCATTACACACCCCATGCATGGCACTGCTTACGGTGATGGATGTGCTGTGCTGCAGAGGTGATGTCCATCATACACCCCAAGCCTGGCACTGTGCACAGTGGTAGGGCGTTGTGCTGGAGAGGTGCTGTCCATCACACACCCCATGCCTGCCACTGCTCACGGTGATGGAGGTGCTGTGCTGCAGAGGTGGTGTCCATCACACACCCCAAGCCTGGCACTGTGCACGGTGGTAGGGCGTTGTGCTGGAGAGGTGCTGTCCATCACACACCCCATGCCTGGCACTGCTCACGGTGATGGAGGTGCTGTGCTGCAGAGGTGATGTCCATCACACACCCCAAGCGTGGCACTGTGCACGGTGGTAGGGCGTTGTGCTGCAGAGGTGGTGTCCATCACACACCCCAAGCCTGGCACTGTGCACATTGGTAGGGCGTTGTGATGCAGAGGTGGTGTCCATCACACACCCCAAGCCTGGCACTGCTCATGGTGATGGAGGTGCTGTGCTGCAGAGGTGGTGTCCATCACACACCCCAAGCCTGGCACTGTGCACGGTGGTGGGGCATTGTGCTGGAGTGGTGCTGTCCATCACACACCCCATGCCTGGCACTGCTCACGGTGATGGAGGTGCTGTGCTGCAGAGGTGGTGTCCATCACACACCCCAAGCCTGGCACTGTGCACGGTGGTAGGGCGTTGTGCTGCAGAGGTGGTGTCCATCGCACACCCCAAGCCTGGCACTGTGCACGGTGGTAGGGTGTTGTGCTGCAGAGGTGGTGTCCATCACACACCCCAAGCCTGGCACTGTGCACGGTGGTAGGGGGTTGTGCTGGAGAGGTGCTATCAATCACACACCCCATGCCTGCCACTGCTCACCGTGGTAGGGTGCTGTGCTGGAGAGAAGTGCTCTCCTTTTCACACGCACCACAGGCCTGGCACGGCTCACAATGGTAGATTGATGCACACATGACACGCCCCTCTCTACAGGGTGAGTGCTGTACTGATGGACATCCAGACGGTGCCCGCCTAGTGCACGACTGTTGCTGGAGTACCGCGGTACGTAAATATGCACATCACCCCATTATACGTGTACCAATGGAAACGCGCGTGGCCCGATGGACATTATTTAGAATACGTGCACTAATGAACATCCATTCAGACATGAATTAGTGCAATGCAAAGGTCACTCATGTGTCCCCAGCGTGATTTTACCACTCTGCACAAATGTAAGCCCTTCCAGCCTGTGTTGGTTGTCGAAACAGGTACTCGTGAACAAATATTATGGCATCACCCATATATGCGGGTGCCCAGAGTATAATATGGCATTTATTACCGTTGTTGAGGGGGTGAGGGGCATCATGACGCACTCGAGGCTCTGCTGCTTGTGAGTCATGGCCCCTCTGCACACTCAACAATGGTGATTAATGGCATGTACACTCTGTATGTGTATGCCTATAGACACACACACACGTCCCTGCTCTCCCTCTGCACACACGTGCGTGCATGGAGGTGCCCTGCCCCCTCTTGTAATCAGTGCCACCGTGTTATTTACTTCCACATTGCAGCTTGTCACGGCTGACTTTGCTTACAGTGCACTTGCACAGTAGTATCTGCGTTGATGACTGTGGCCATTAGGTTGGAGGTGGGGGTATACCTGTGCTTGGGTAGTTATGTTTCTGCTTGGTGTTCTGTCTTGACTCCTTCATGCAGGGGAAGATCTGCTTGGTGAGTGTGGTGCTGGAGCCAGGCTTGGCTGGGTCCTTGCCGCCGCCGCTGCTGCTGCGTGCTGCTGCGTGCTGCTGCTGCCACTGCTGCTGGTGTTGGTGGCAGAGAGAGGCGGGGACACAGGCGGTGAGTAACGACCAGGGCCTGGGGGGACGGGGGGAGATGGGCACAATGGCACACATGCACAATTAAGTACAGCACATCTGGGGACAAACCATGCCCCAGACCACCAACTCCCACCAAGGGACCAATGTATCCAAGTATGCAAAATGTCAGCACTGTACAAGCAGAGAAGTCAAAGGCACACCGCATGAAAGGGATAAGGGGCAGAAAAATCAGAGCTGCAGGGGCGACTCCCCCAAAATGCAGCACACACACATCACATGCAGAGCACATCAACACTGACGACCATGTGACACAATCCGCAAAACACCTACAACAGAACACAGGACACGACTGGTGCCGCTTGGGTGCAGACACTGGCCAATCACATATGGCATTGCAGGGAAATGTGAGTTGATAATGTACAAGTACAAACACACACACGTCTGTTGTTGAAATGTCCACTGTCCCCCATCAAATAGGCAGCTCCTCCGAAACAGACACAATGTACCCAGTCATGCTGTCTGTATGAAAACATGTACAATGCGACAACATACATGTGGACACATTGTGAAACTGCATCTCCCCTTCACATTGCAGAGGGAGAATCAACACCTCCTGCAGAGCAGCCCGACCCTCTCTACTCTGATGACGAAGAAGACCAGCACAGCTTCGACTCTGACGCCCTCCAACTGCTCGTGGACAGCCTACGCAGCCCACTTCCAGGAGCTGGGCAGCCCAGCAGCTACGAGGAGACCCCACCCCCTGCACAGACCACACAGCAGGCAGCACCCACCACCACGGCTGCCTCCCAGTACCCCCACAAAGAACACATGGCCTTCCAACACCGTGTTTTGGGGTGCCAGGAGAATCTGGCTGAACAGGTGCGTGTGGGTTTCAACCGCATGGCAGACAAACTAGATGCCATACGTGGGTGTCTAAGTCCCATCAGGGACCACTAACCATCCCTAACGGACACCCACAGTCTGCTCCATGCCCTCCAACGGACCATGCCTGACATCGCTGGAGCCCTGTCTCAGAGAATAGAACAACTGTCCAGTCAGAGTGGCTCTAGCGATGTCACACAGGAGTTGGGAAACATGCGGAGGGTAATGGAGACCATGGAGCGGGCAAATGCGGAACGAGTGGCTGCCACGGCTGCACACCAGCGAGAGGTATCTGGGTTCCTCAATGACCTCAGGACAACCTCATGGCATTGCTGCCACAAGGCCTGGCGCTGATGCATGCTGCTGCTACCACTCCATCCACACCTCCGCCCCCTGAAGTGTCAGTGCCACACAGTGCAGCAGACCTTCCACCTCCGGCCACTGATGTGTCACTGCCACACAGTGCTGGAGACAGAACACCACCACCCACACGTGAGGCACATGCAACAGCAGAGGACGAAGATGCGGATAACTCTGGCCTCGTGGTCATAAGGAAGCGGTAGCATGCATCTCCGCCATAGGGCCGGCTTCAGCTTGGTACTGCCCTCTGCATCATCACCTTCCACTGTCCCCGATGCACTCTACGACACTCACCTTGGACCTCGACATGGACTGCCATATGCTGTTTGATCACCAATGACACAGCAATCAGACTGCGGACTGAACTTGTCCTCTTCCTTTGGACTTGTCATTCCCTGAAGGACCCTGGCTGGCCCTCCACGGGCCAACATCGTCATGTGGGGTCTGCATGGCCCTGTACTGCTCCAGATGCAACACTCCACTGTATGTGCATTAAACATTCATATTCACACAGATGTGTCATGTCTATGGTCTTTGAAGTGTGGAAGTATGGATGAATGTAGGCTCACTGGACTCCTCTCACGTTCATGTGGCTCATGTCGTAGAACAGGGGTCACAGGGTGACACATTGCCGAATGCGTTCCGGGTGGCGCTGACACAACAACAGGGACACACGCATGAGTTACTTCCTTGTCCAGCCCAGTACGGAACCTCGCCCAGGGGTCATTTACAAACCCTTACGCTGGACTGGCATACGCCAGGCCAGCCCACTCCGCTTACGCTCACGGGGGGACGGCAACGCTACATGTCCCATGTCTTCCTTGTAGTGATCTGCTGCTCACAGGTCTAGTTGTCAGCATGCCACACCCACTCCCTCACGGCTGGTTTACACCCACACCACACTCATCCAGCACACACGTCACAGGACATGTGACCCTGCCAATGAAAAGGGCTGTGCGCACGTGCTTGACGCCATTTCCACTCTCTATCTGGGTGCATCAGTGTGGTGTCAATGTAGGCCTCGGGCCCTGCAACATCACATTCCCCAGGACCGGAGGCGACATGATGGCGTCCGCAACACGATACCCAATCATACAGGGTCCATGACTTTGGTGCGCAGACTTGGTGGCACCGGATACATTGTGGCCAGCACAGGCACACCACCACGGGACGGTGACTTTGGGTGCACTGAGGTAGGGGCACCTTAAGTGCTGAGCGGGTGTGCAGCCTGCGATGATGCCCCGTCCCGGCGGTCCGGACTGCTCAGGATTTGTGTGCCCTGCTGGACCGCAGTGTAGGCCAGAGCCAGCCGGCAGCGCGGGCCTACCGCCACGTGGCGTCGCATCCCGGATCACAGAGTTAGTGGCACCTCAGGGGCTGAGCGGGTGTGCAGCCTGCGATGAGGCCGGGTGCACTGGTATGTCCTCTCCCATGGTGAAATCAAGACCCCGGACCAAATGTGACACCTGGTGGCCTGCCGAGCGGGGCTGCATGATGTGGAGGGTGCCATGTCCGCGGGCCCCGGGCATGTGGCTTGCAGCGGCAATTGGTGGGCCCTCTTTGCTACACGCCAAGGGCGGAAGGTGAGCAGTGAGGCCTGGGTGCGCAGGGGTGGGCATGCACCGCTGGGTGGCGGGAGGGGCTGGTGTGCATCTGCCTGGGTTCGCAGGGGCGGACAGGCGATGATGTCTTGTGCAAATGTATGTACTTTGCCATTCATGTATCTGGAATCTGTTTCAGAGGACAGATCTGTTTCAGATGTGTGACCTGGTGAACTGCACTTCATACCGGGACATGGTTGGAGACACACCGGTGGCAGCAGGTGAGCAGTGTGGCCTGGGTGCGCATTGTCGGCACTCTCTCTCCCTGTCCGTCTCTTCTGTTGTCTCTCTCTCGCTCCCTCTCTCTGTCCGTCTCTCTCTCGCTCCCCCTCTCTGTCCATCTTTCTCTCGCTCCCTCTCTTTCGCTCTCTCTCTCCTTCGCTCTCTCTTTGTCCTTTGATGTGCGCAAAACACACCTTCTCATCATGATTTTTGTCTTGCAGGCTGTGTCCTACGGATTGTCCCGAGGGGAGCGGCCATGTGTCTTCCTTTCTGTTCTGTGTTTCTTTGAATAAATTTTCAATTGTTGCATCGGAGGTGTATGTGTGATGCTCATTTTGTTGACGACACGTGCATGTCACAAAAAGTGATTGTGCGACATCAGGCGGATTATTTGGTACATGATTACGTGTCGTTGATGTGGCATGTCTTTGGCCGGGGGGGGGGTGCCCGGGGAGAGGTGGTCCTGGGGGTGGTGGCAGTGGGTGTTGGGGCCCTCTTGGGTGTCCGGCCCGAATGTTCAGTGGCTCCATGGCGTCTGTTGTCCTTCAGGTGTGGCTGTGGGCTGGGCTCCCTTTTGTGGTGCAGTCTGTCGTCCGACTTTGCACCAGGTCAGAGCAGGTGTTCATTTCCTGCGGCTAACGCGCCATATCGCATGTTTTGTGGACTTATGGCAGATCTGGCTGGTCGTTGAGAATGTTGAGGTGTGGTGTTGTCGCGGCTTTTTGCACGGGAACGCCTACTCTGCATATCATTAGCAATAGTAGCCGGGGTCATCTGTGGCGATGTTTTTTGCGACTGCTATCGCAGGTAAACTGGTGCTATGGGCTGTTAACACCAGCTTGTGAATTGGGTGATAAATTTATCGCACCTTTGGCTGCGATAAAGTGCTGATAACTCGGCGATGGCTCATTGAGAATATGCCCCTTATAGTGAAAAGTGGACACAGGAATTAAGTGGTGACGATTTATGTAATATTAATATACAGGATAAAATAGGAAGTTAAAATGCATCCGTGTGGACTGAACTGATTTACACGGTGTGTTGTACTGTTTTTGTCCACTGCTCCGCGGGCAGTTTGTACTCTCGGCTCGAAGTACATACTGGCAAATGTTCATGCACATGGGGTTCTCTAGGCACTAAGGTATCCGTGAAGCTTTCCTGCCGGGGGTGGAGGTAGGGGTGGTAGAAAAGGGAATATAGGCACCCGTTCTCTCCTCACGTAGGAGGTGTCGCAGCCCCATCCAATAGTGAAGTCTAGGTACGGCTGCCCTCCCTGACCACCCGTGACAGCCGGTGTGATCCTGGACAAGTATCTCTGGCCCTGCGCTTCAGTTTACTGAGATGTGATGGGAACAATAAGGCAGATTAGGATGAGGCGCACGTGTGGAATAAGCCAGAGCGCGGTGTCCGTGAAGCGGGCGCCGCGCTCACCAAATAAAGAAAAGGAAAAAAAAGAAACTGTGCGCGGTCTCCCGCGCTCAGCATGCAAATTGTTTTAAAAAACCAAAAAAGGTGAAAGAACGCACGGTGTCCCTGAAGCGGACGCCGCGTTCTTCTCAAAAGTAATAATACATTTAAAACAAGCATTTGCAATGCAATAGGACTCACATTTAGGCGAGACCTATTGCATCACTGACAATGGGAGGGAGGGTGGGGGCACGGACAACGGGAGTGACGGCGGGGGGAGAAGGAGGTACAAAGGAGTGCTCAAAGTCCACGTATGGTGTGACACTCGAAGTAAAGGGGCCAGTAGCCATGGGAGGTGACAAATGACGACATAGCCATCATAAGGAGGGACTAACAAGCTTTAAAATGAATCAGAAGACAGCATTTACGGAGGACAAAGACACAGGCCAATGAAAAAGATGGGCGGAGAGTGGGCGGAGCTTCCACGAAGCTTCCACTCCATACTGAATACTGCATGCCTCGCAAAGCGAGCAGCGCATGTGCGCTGCCGCTATAGGCGCGACCTAAAAATGTTATATGGGTGAGCTAAAATGTTTGCAGTCAATATGTTTCGGCGCTCGAATATTGCTCCATAGAGTCGGGTGACTTCCTCTGAACAATAGATATCCCACGTCAAATATTGTGAAGCAGTTGCTGGTTCCTAGGGCATGTCCAACAGTGTCAGAAGGGATGGCAAACTGGGCAAATTTTGGCAGGTCCTACTCCTTGAAAACCTCCAGTGAAACGCTACTGGTGAGCAGTCGCGGCTCGCATGACTCGCGGGTGAGGAGGGCGGGTTGGGGGGTCGCGCGAGGGTTCGCGCGGTGGGCGGGGGATTTAAAAGTAAAAAATAAAACTCACCTTAGTGGCTCCCGTGCCGCCTCCGCTCCTGGCCGGGTCCCGCATTTTCCTGCTGCTTTCCTACTCTCCTGCCTCTGACAGGAACAGGAAGCAGGCAGCCTCCTTCCCCTCCCTAAGCTAATCACAATGCTGCAATGGCAGAATATGCACAGTGCGCATGACGCTATCGCCGGCCCGAGACGGCCGGCCAGAGCGTCATGCGCACTTTAGGTGCTGCCACCACTCCTCCCCTGGGACTGACCATAGCCCCACACACCTGACTTCAGCTGCAAGCTGAATACAAAAAATAGAATGATAATAACAACCTTTATTATAATTTTATTTTTTGGATTCAGCTTGCAGCTGAAGCAGTGGGACGACGCTCCTCCGCCTTAGCGGAAGAGCCGCCACTGCTCCTAAATACTTGTGCCGTACAAGGAGGAAGGAGATCGTGATTGTTATAACAATGGCCACTCTGAAGGAGTAGGGCTGTTGAGTTTTATCAATATGAAAGGTGCAGGGAGGCTGAGATATAGGTAAGGGCAGCAGGTATGGATCGGGACAACAGGACAGGGTCTATCTTGACATTTAGACCTGGTTTAAAGGGCAAGTGGAGAGCGTAGGAGCATTGTGCATGAAAGCCCAGAACTGCAATTCTGGGCCTGCAGTCTGAAACATGCTCACACTGCCAAACTACACTCCCGGTGAATAGGTGATGACAGCGGGCGTGCATAGGCCTTGAGATCAAGAGCCACACGCCGAACACCCACACATTTTCTGTCTCACTACCAGCACTAATAGAACAGTGGTAGTGAGGCGATGACAATCTGGTCCAATAATGCTCCGAGGCCCCGTCTGTGTTGCACCCTGTCTGGAAAAAGCAGCACCATGGAGGCTGAGGAGAACAGCTCTTTGCTCATACTGGCTCTCCCAACCTCCTACAAATGTCGCTGACTGTCAATTTATGTATAATGAGCTACAAACTTTTACATTAAAAAAAGGATTATGGATTGTTTCATTCTAGTACATTACATTATATCACTGCACCGAGTGCTCTTTATTAGAATAAGTGCACCACACCCATTCTACCCTGACAGTTTTACTAATGGCTTAAAAGAGAAGTCAGGTATCTGGATTCACCTTTATAAGGCTTTGTTAATATGGATGCAGCAACATTATGGCCTATTAACCATCAACAAGAGAGATGTTTGCACAGCGCTCTTTCTGAACTGAATTATTTCAAGGGGGTCTCAAATATGATGTTTATAAAAAAGCGATGCTCAATGAGGAAAAGCAATTGTCTAGAGCCACACAGTTTGGTCAAGCTGGGAAGCTGGATTAAAACCAGGTTTTCTGATTAGACACTGTGCACTTAAGATCCTTGACTTTTTTGCCCCCTCATCTCTCAGTTGTCTTGCGCCTACTGTAAAATACATTTATTTTTGTTATTGATTGTGCAACATTATTGCCTATTGAAGCAGGTGCAAGAGATTTTTTTTACAGCACATCCTGAACTGATTCATTTTAAGGTGCTCTCATATGTAATGGTCAAGGAAACAGTGAAGAAATGTAATTGCCCAGGGTCACACAGTTTGGTCAATGTGAGATTGAAGGCATGGTCTTTGGGTCAAGGCCCTGCAACTAGTTTTTGCCCTGGGTCCATCGAAAGCTCCTGACTGGCCTGGGTATGTAATGCAAGTGCAGTCAAAATATCCTTTGTTTTATTATAAGATGGGCCAACAGCAGCAGATACACCCCTACTGTAATACAGTGTCAATAGAAGAGCAAGCAGGAGCAAGGAAAAACAACACTGGGTATATAGCAGCAGCGGCTCCTCCGCTATGGTGTCACCCCCCCCCCCCACCAGCACCTTCTCAAAAACATGAAAAATAAAACAATAATAACACAGGTTTTAAACCTGTTTTATCGTTTTATTTTTCTTCAGTGTGTCGAGTCTTGGAGGCGGGCCTGGGGGATGACAGGCACTGAGGGAGCGTAGTAGGTGCACTGCCTTTACTACGCATGACGGTTTGGCTGGCCGTCTCAGGCCGGCCAAAACGTCATGCGCAGTGAAGTTGTCTCCAACCCGAGCTGCGTTGCCGGGTTGGAGACACAAGGCTTGGGCTCCCAGTCTCCCTGGGAGTGCAAATTGAGGGCGCTCAGGCCAATCCTGACATTGCTCTCATACTGTGAGAACAGCGTCAGGATTGGCCACAGGGGATTCTGGAAACCTGCCTGCAGAGGAGCAGGAGAGAGCACGATGAGGCTGGCTAAAGGTAAGGTAAGTTCTTATTTTTTATTTCTTTTTTTGTGTAGTCATTTGTTGTCGTGCTTCTCTGCCGCACCGCCACCCCTCCACTCAACCCTGACACTAGCTGCAGCTGTTATATAGAGCAGGGAAAGAAAGAAGGAATATTGGAAGGAAGGGTGACAAGAAGGAAGAATGCATGAATGAGTAGGTGGTTGAATGATTACATGGATAATGAGTGGGTGAAAGAATGTGTGAATGAAAGGTGGATGGACAGATGATAGGATGGCAAAGTAAAGGGATGGGTGGATGAATGAGTGAGTGAATGGTTTGGTGAAAGGATGGCAGAGCAAAGGGATGGATGAATGAGTGAATGGATAGGTGGAGGAACAGGAGAAAGGATGACAGAGCAAAGGGATGGATGGATGAGTGGATGATAAATGAATGGTTGATGGATGGATGGATGACAGGGTGGATGGATGACGGTGGATGGATGGGCAGATGGATGGTAGAGTGGATGGGTGAATGGTAGATTGTATGGGTGGATGGCAGAGCGGAAAGATTGAAGGATGGATGGCAGAGTGAATGTATAGATGCAAAATGAATGGATGGATGGCAGAATGAATGGATGGCAAAGTGAATGAATGGCGATTGGATAGCAGAGCGGATGAATTGATGGATTGATGGAAGGATACGTTGATGAATGGATTGCGGAGTGGATGGATGAAATATGGATGGACGAGTGGATGGCAGAGTGGATGGATGTCAGAGTGAAGGGATGGATGGCTGGATAGATGGCTAAGTGAAGAGGTGGATGGGTGGATGCCAGAGTGGATTCATACATTTCAGAGTGGATGAATGGATGGTTGGATAGCAGAATGGATAAACTGATGAATGGCAGAATGGATGGATGGATGGAAGGATGGAAGAGTTGATGAATTGATGGATGGGAGAATAGATGGGTGATGGGTAAGTGGTTGGCAGAGTGGATGAATGGCTGGATATCAGAGTTGATAGATTATTGGAGGAATGGCAGTGGATGGAGAGATGTCAGAGTGGATGAATGGATGGATGGCTAGTGGGTGGAGAGATGGATGGATGGCAGACTCTAGGGATGGATGGAATGCAGACTATCTAGATGGATGGATCACACAGTGGATGGCTTAATGGCAAAGTGGATGAATGGCAGAGTGGACAGATTGATGGGTGGCAGAGTGGATGGAGTAATAGGTGGATAGATGGCAGAATGCATGGATGGATTGCAAATTGAGTGGATGTATGAATGGATAGAATGGGGAACTATTGAATGGTGGATGAAAGAATGAACGGATGACAGAATGTAAAGATGAAATAGTGGATATCAGTAGGTGGATGGAAGGGTGAAAGAATTAATGGATAGATACAAGGATGGAAGAGACATGAAAGCTGTTCTAGGGAGGGTTCAACTCACTTGCTTTTCTTGCTTGGAGGCATTAGCACTTTAGTTCAAAGTGGGGGATATTTGAATTTTCTGACTCCTCCCTTGGCAGGCGTAATCACGTTATTATTGGTAATTCTGCATCAAACAGTAACACAGAACTACCAAAATTACTCCGATTACGCTGGCCTAATTGAATTTCTGGCCGGGCCTAATCAAAACTCCCTTCAGCCACTTTTGCGCCTGGATAAGGGAAGGGGAGTGGAGAGTCTAAACCTAAGAAACTGGGGCATATTGTTCCTCCTAAGCTCGTCAATCTTTTCACACCCGTGAAATCAGGGAATATCCAGGGGGCGCGATTAATATTTGTCATCCTGCTCGCCTGCGCCAAGCAGCTCATTACTTATTTATTAACGGCATAACACTGGGCGCCAGGCGACGGAAGCCGAGTTGATTACAGTATTAGCGTCAGCGCGCCTCTTCAGTCCTCAGCTGTGCATTTTTCTTGTACTGTCTTCGCTTTTCACGCCCATTGTTTATTTGGAATCAAATTAAAAACGTCCGTCAAGATCCAGGCACCGGAGGCACGTGACATGGCGATTAAGGGATACATGACGTACTGAGTGCTGCGCATGCGCTGCCCGGTCGCGCTTCATCACGGAGCGCCTACTGTAGTGCTGGTAATGAGGCCTGTTGAATGGTATTTTGTTGTTGTTTTTTCTTGCCTGATTTGTTTTGTGCTCCAAAACTGTAAGAACTCAAGTAGGCTGGATAAAGTGTATAGAACGAGTTCTTTATTGTAAACCAACACTGGCTCCACACGGAGCGTAGGTACGCACTGCCGCGACGGTCACCAGCTGGCATCTGTCACAGAACAGCTGACTGCAGGTGACGTCAGCAGGCGGAACGGTGTCCACGCAGGGACAACAGGTGACAAGGGCATATACGGTGTCCCAGAGGGGGCATAAGAATACAACCACAACACATCTTCCCTTCTGAGAGGAACAACAACAGGGAGGGGATAGGATGGGAGAAGAGATAGGAAGAGAGAAAGGTAAGAAGTAATAAAGAGAGAATAGAAAGGAAAAGGGATAGAGATGGAAAGGATAAAAGACAGCAGAGGTGACAGGAAAACTGAGTGAGGCGAGAGGGCACATCACTCACAGACATAATCGGAAAGTTTGACAGGAGGTAACAATCTCCTTCCAGTCCTGCTTACGCTTACAGGGCGTGAGGTGTCCCGCATGGGTGTGGATGGTAATTGTCTACATGTTCTCCCAGGGGTAATGCGCCAGGGAGGAACTTGCGCATGGCTGGGCGTGGGCTGAGTGGTGCGATTGTGCGTGGGGTATCAGTGGTTGAAAACCCGGAGTTAGAATCATCGTCTGACCATCCGAATGAGCCACTAGAGCACTTTCCAGACACTGGTGGTTCCCCAGAGGAATTGGTGGGAAGAAGAATGTCTCGATCCTTAGGGAGTTGTTTATGGTTGGATAGGGATGAAAAGTGCCAAACCTTGCCATCGCTCAACAATGCTGAGTTGCAAAACAGCTTGCGGACAGACAGGGGTGGGGAGTATCTGTCCATACCTTTGCCAATGTGACCACTTCTTCTTACCTTCACTATGTCTCCAACTTTGAGAGCCACAGGCTTGCACCCATGCTTTTGGTCGTATCTTGCCTTACTACACGCTTGTGCCTGTGACAACCTCTCCATCACCTATGTGGAAGACCAGTGTACACTTTTTGAGGCATTGATCCAACCTACATTGTCCTTGGACAACGGTGTCCTGCCCCGCATGATTTCAAAAGGGCTATGACCTGTGGTTTCACATGGTGTTATGCGAAACGCCCAGAGTGTTCTAAGTGTCTCTTGTTTCCAATTTAGTTTATTGCTGCACGCTAGCTGAATTATCCCTTTGATCACTCTGTTGAAACGTTCAACAGCTCCGTTGCTCGCTGGGTGGTATACTGAGGTTGTTTTGTGTTCAATTTGGTTTCTTTCCATGTACATTCTGAATGTTTCTGACACGAATTGTGGTCCATTGTCGCTGATGACTTGTTTGGGTAGACCCTCACGCGTGAAAACTTCATCCAGAAATTTTACAATGCACGTAGAATCTGGTTTCCTCACGAACTTAAGTTCTGGCCACTATGAAAAATGGTCTATGGTGACAATGATGTACCACTGCTCTCCTTGATCCATTATAGGACCCATGATGTCCACACCAATCTGCTCCCAAGGCATTGATGGACAAGGAATAGGATGCAGGGGTGGTCTGAAAGTCACTTGGGTCTTATCGGAATTGAGGCAAAGTGCACAATCTCTGACACATCTTTCCACCGCTAAGCTGATGCCAGGCCACCAATAGTTATTTTTTACTCTGCCTTTGGTTTTGCCAATACCAAGGTGTCCTTCGTGGCATATGTTGAGGATTCTGGGCCTGAGGCTGCTTGGGGGAACGACTCTTCTGCCTCTTAAAAGTAATCCCTCTTCGTGCGATAGCTCGTCCCTGACCTCCCAAAAGTGGCGTAACGTGTCATGTAACTTGTTTTTGGCTGGCCAACCCCCGGTTAACATTTCGGTTACTTGACCAAGCACGGTATCTTTCGAC
Source organism: Calotriton arnoldi (assembly GCA_963921515.1). Taxonomy (NCBI): domain Eukaryota; kingdom Metazoa; phylum Chordata; class Amphibia; order Caudata; family Salamandridae; genus Calotriton; species Calotriton arnoldi. Next base: position 1,499,464 of record CAWUFW010001188.1, read on the forward strand.
TGTTCTTCCAGCCATTCTTCTTTTGAAATGCCTTTAAACTTCTCCTCTACATTTGCTATGCATGACTCTTCTGTTTCATCTTTAAATTTAGGGTTACCTATGTCGACTGGCATTCTGCTTAAATAGTCAGCCACTACGTTTTTCACCCCTGGTACGTATTGGATTGTGTAGATATAGTCAAACAACCACACTGATAGTCTAGCTAGTCTAGGTGACGCTGCATATAGACCTTTTGTTGTAAAAACTTTCGTTAGCGGTTTATGATCTGTGCACAAGGTGACTCTATTGCCCCAAACAAATTGCCTAAAGTGTTCAAGAGCCCATACGCACGCAAGTGCTTCACGCTCAATAACAGAGAATTTCTCCTCTGAGGTGGTTAGGGAACGTGAAGCGAAAGCAATGGTATAATCTTTACCTGTGGTGTCCCTTTGCGTGAGTACAGCTCCAAGGCCTTTAGAGCTTGCATCTGTGGTAATTATGTTCATCAGTGCTGGATCGAATCCTTGCAGTGGCAATGCGGAGCACATTTCATTTTTTAACGTGTCGAAGGCCACATTGCAGTCCTCCGTCCACTCGAATTTATTTTTAAGTTTGAGTTGTTGTCTCAAAACATGTGTTTTGCTTGAAAAGTTACTGATGAATTTAGCGTAAAATTCAACCAGTCCTAGGAAGGACCGCAGTTCATCTTTGTTCCCAGGTTGTGGTGCCTTGTTGATTGCCTGAAGCAGTTCTTTTTTTGGACGTATACCTTCCCCTGTAATTTCGTGTCCTAGGTAGTTTACCGAATTGCATGCTAACCTGCACTTTTGATGCTCCGCAGTCAAACCCTTGGCATTGAGGATCTCCAAAATTTTGTTCACTCTCTCGTCGTGTTCCAATCTTGATCTGCCCATCACGAGGATGTCATCCTGGAAGATGAGTACACCAGGCACCCCTTTAAAAATGTTGTTCATAAGTCTCTGGAACATGGCAGCCGCAGAGGCAAGGCCGAAAGGTACTCTGGTGAACCTGTAGCACCCGAAAGGCGTGATAAAAGATGTAAGTTCCTTGCTGTCGCGATGTAGGGGAACCTGGTGGTACGCAGATTTTAGATCAATTGTCGAAAACCATTTTACCCCTTTAGTGGTGGCTAGCATCTCGCTTATTCTGGGTAGGGGAAACTGCTCTACCACTATGTTTTCATTTAAGTCTCTAAGATCGATGCACAGTCTCAATTTTCCGTTGGGACGTTTCGCCATGACAAGGGGTGCAACCCACTCCGACGCCTCCACTTGTTCGATGATCCCTTCTTTAAGTAGCCTCTCTAGTTGGTCTTTCACTTCTTCTCTGATTGCAAAAGGTAAATTTTGTGCTTTGTGCACCACTGGAATGTTGTACGGCTTCAACTTTATCCTGTGTTGGTACCCTTTAAGTGCGCCAATTTCGCCGCTGAATACTTTAGGGTATGTTTCCCGTAACGACTTACTGTAATCATCTTGGCTTTGTACCACCAAAACTGGATCGCTTCTGCTTGGGTCGAGTATAATACCTAGGCTTCCTTGGTCCATCCACCCTAGAACTGATGGACCAACAGCTGACACGTACAATTTTCTCATTGCTTCTCTTCCCTTGAATTTAAAATTTAGCTTCCTGTACCCACAAACATCTATTTTTCTCCCGTGAATGATTTAATTGTGATGTCTGCTTTCTCCAGTCTCTCCCCAATGCTAGGACTGAATTTCTGTTCCCATACCTCTCTGTTGACGATGGTATAAGGCGATCCCGAGTCCGCTACAATTCTAATTTCCACTCCGCCAATGTTCATTTCGCATATTGGTTTCTTAGTTTTAGTGGCATTGCTTTCAGTCTCCTTGTCTATAGGCTCATCCTCTAAGTTTAGCACAAACATGTTTGTGTCATCTTCATCAGAAGTTTCCGCTTTGTATGGCTCTTCCTCGTCCACGAGTTTTACCACCCGTGTGTTTTTCTTGCGGCAGGCTTTCAAGAAGTGTCCCATTACACCGCAATAAGTGCATCTCACATTGCGTGCCGGGCATTTTACGTCGTCTGCAAAATGTGTGCTGTTACCACACCTGTAGCATCGTTTCTTGCTATTAACCTGTGATCAGTTATTTTAGCCACCGTTTCTCCTTCTTTCTTCTCCTTGTTCTCTGCAAGAACTGCTTTTGCACAGCGGCCAGTTAGTTCTGCCTTTCTAGCGATGTCGATGATATTCTGCAATGGATATTCACCCTTTGCCCAAAGACTGTCCTGTATATTTGAATAACGGGAAAAGGTCAATCGGAAAACAATATAAACTATTGCTTCACTTTTGTCAGGCAGTTTACATTTGTTTAGAAATTATATTTACTGCTTCTAAATGTTAAAATGTGACCTGGCCAAACATTTCAAGTCGGAGGGAAATAAAAAAAAAACAACTAATAAATGGCTTTCCTGTGTGTGATGGATTCAAGGCAAAACAAGCTCTGAAAGAGTATTTTTTTTTTTAGTGAATATCACATTTTCCCCGGCTGCCAATGACACCAACAACAAATTCTTTCCATGTATTCTTATTTATTGTGTTTCTTTTAAATGCCCGATCTTTGATCATCCACATTTTCAGTTGTGTGCGTGTGTGTTTGTGTGTACACATAGCAGGGGGATAAGAAGGGGGTCTGTGAATCTGTCAATGTTATGCCTGCATGGGGTTTGCAGTGAGGAGATTAATAGTGGCGGTTTCTGACATAACGTAGACTTGTTTGACGACAGTCTCATTTTGTCTGACATAATGTCATATAATGTGGAATTTTGGCTGACCTTTTACAGAACATTCTCAGTATGCCTGGAGTACTGGGTGTGTCCTTGAGATAATAATGTATCTCTGCTACATAGTGGTTACTTCGGCTCAGTGGTGCCCATTCCTGATCTATTGTGGCCAACATTGGCATAATTCTATCACATCCATAATGGTGGTAAAATTATCTGCCATATGGTGAACATCCATAGCATTTGAAGATGATGACATTAATTGGCCTGAAAGTTCGACTTGGTGCTCAGTGAAAGTGACAAACTGCTGTTTTAGGACCAAACATATACTCACTAAAACATTTTCTGGAGGGCAAAACCGTTCCTCCCCAAGTCTGCCACTTGATTAGCATTCTCGATTCTATTTGGGGGTTATTTTTTTGTTACACTCCTTACAAAGTTCTCCAACCCCACTGCATACAGCAGTGATATGACAGGAAAATTAAAGGTTCTGGAGCAGCAGAAAGTAATTCGGGAGATGCATATCACATCTGTTGTTATTGCATATGATGGTAAGTGAAAAAAATGATTACAACTATTTTTCACCAATGAAACACTGGTTGCTGCTGGCGTTTTATGAATTTCAAGAAGTCATTTTCAGTAACCATGTGTTCACTATGAATGGCGATATAATATTTTAACTTCTATTTTGGTGTAAAAAAACCATGGGCCCTACTTTTAGAAAAAGGTCTTCTCCAACTCCACTTGCTGAAAGGATTAGGCTCAGTTGTCATTCAGTAAAATAAGTGATTTTTTGAAACTCTTCAATTGTATTGAAGCAATGCTACTGACCAGCACCCCCACCCTGAAAAGTGTTCGAGCATTACTTTATATACCTTTGTTTAACACAGTAAAATGGTTATGTAAACGCAGACTTATACAAAAGCAGCTAACTCTGCCAACGCACTTTCGGCAAATAATCAAGCTGCAAACCCTTAATTTGAGAAGTCGGCTGGGGCACTGACCCACTAAACTAAACATGAGCCCCTTAGTTTGCGTTCTCCTCTACAACACCTTAGTGACAGCACCTCAATGGAATAAGAAGCAAAAAGTAGTTCTCTGAATACAAACAGTGGAAGAACACAAGTCCTCTGACCCGAACCCAGTAAAAAAGTAATGCTCCAGAGGTGGGACAGCGATTAAGCAGGAAAGCCTTCAAATAAGAAGTAGGGAAATAAGATGGAGAAGAAAGCCATCCAATCAAATGCAAGGATATGACTCAAAGCCCACTTTATGTATATATTTTAACGTATTAGTAGCAATAGCTTAGACATCAGATAGCTAAAGCTGTCTGAAGGAAATACCTGAAAAGGACTTGTTCAAGTAGGCACCATTAAAGGGGGGCACAAGAAAGGAAATTAGTTAAAAGGCATTGTACAATTAAGGGGGGGCATCTTTGCATAAGGAAGGAGGTGTGTGCAACAGAAAGGAAGGCAATCCCTCGTGTTGAATGAAGGAATGGTATGACTGAACTAGAGAGAAGAACGTGGGTGTTCATGCAGAAGAAGGGGGGACAGGAAGGAAGGATGTCCAAGTTACATAGCTACAAAAGATGGTTAGCAGATACACGCAAAGGAAGGCGCACCACAAAAGGAGCAGGTATGCATTATGAAGAGGTGGATGCAGGTGTGTTCCTAGAAGGAATGGAGGGGATAATGTGCATCAGAAAGTGAGGCATTGTACAGTAGGTGAGGTGTGTGAGGCACAAGGAGCCTGTATACACAATGAATGCTGTATTACTGTCATGGTGTCAATGCACCAAAATGCCAAGTGTAGCGGAAGTGACATCACGTAACTTCCCTTTGACCCAAGTGACAATGTATGATCTGAACCTGAATCCTCCGAGGAAGTGGTCACATTACCTTAATCCCCATGACATCACAAAAACTGACTTTGCTGAAGTTAAGAGGCTCATAAGTTCAAATTATATAATAATGCAAGTTAATAAAACAGATACATGTCCATTTTATATACCATCTACATTTTAAATAAGGTAAGGACATGATCGAAACATTGCACATTTCTATTTTTTTGTTGCATGAAAGAGTATGTGTTTATTGGAAGAGGAAAATATAGTGCTACTAAAACAAAAAACTGCGTTGGGAAGCAAAATTGTTTATAACCCAAAATCATGATTTAATAGTTTCCCTGGTATATTTCTTAAGCATAAAATGTATTGTCTCAGTTCGAAGTTGGAGTTGCAGAAAGTAAACAGTGCACATCATAGCATTGTTTACTTTCTTCTCTATTCTTGGCTCTGTCTTTCCGTTCCCCGAGGCCAGGGGTCGCAAGGTGCAAGCCAGGGGTCACAGCTGTGACCCCTGGCGACCCTTAAATTATGTCCATGAATACTGTGCACCAGGAAAACATCATAGCATATGCTCAGATACACACAAGGCGTCTCACTGCTCTCCTCCATCAGAGCCAGACCTGTGCCCCAGCCCCCGCCCTCACCCCGCGTCCACCAATGCATGGCTAGCTCTCGAACAGCAGAGCTGAGGCTCAGAGTATTTGTGAGAGAAGCAGAAGAACTTGGAATTCACAAGTCCAGCTTCTCTAACAGGCAGCTTAAGCTGTTTATAGGCGAGTCCCAACAATCACTGTTTTTACCCTCTCCATCTCTTTATGGGCTATTCATGCATCGATCCTCTCTCTCTCTCTCCATCTCTCTCTCTCGTTCTCTCTCTATTTCTCTCTCTCTCTGATTATGCATTATTTCATCTGTGTGGTTCTGTGCCGTCACGCTGCTCTCTTGAGAGTGATACGTGTCTATGTTTATGTCTTCGCCCTCTGTCTCTCCGATGAAAGGATATTTTATACATCTGTAGTGATGTGTTATCACTCCTCTCTCTCACTTGTTGTCACTCCCTCTCGCATGTGTCGATGAAACTCTACATGGTATATGGCGATGTGTTGTAACCGCCCCTCTCTGCTGTCGACGTGTTGTTTCATCGCTTCATGCTGATTGCTGTGACGTTTCTTGCTTTGGAGCTGTGGCGTTGATTTTCCCACCTCTGTCAGTGGGTGAGTGGCCTTGGACCCCTCTTTCCTTCTGTGGTGATATGCAGTTGCATCTCTCTTATCTTCCAACATTGATGCGGCCACCCCTGTTCTTGCTAATGATGCTGTTCTAAACCATGCGCTACATAAGCCTCCGTAACACAGCGCACCTTGAGGGCTCTGCCCCGCTCACCTGTCACTGAGCCGAGGTCCGGAAACCCTCGGGGCGGGGAGAATGGGCCTTTTCTTCACGCTCTGTACTTCTTGGTAACCAGCGCTCATAAAATACAAATCCCCTCCGTCAGCTCCCGCCATAAATCTCCCGCCTCAGCTCCCATCAGAGCCCCGAGTCGGTAAACGTACTAAGCTGAGCTTTCCTGCCCCCGCGATGCTCCCTGTGAAAGGCGCTCTGTAGATTGGAAATGGGCCCGAAAAATTATGACATGTCAGCAGAGGAACGTGGGCCCGACGTGCGGGGCTGGGGAAGATGGATGTGTTCAGGCAACCTATTAATAACTTCTGTGCAAATGTGTCCTGGTGGCTATTAACCGGGCGTCCCCGCCGGGCGGAAGGGCTTGTTAGGGATGTGAGTGGCACAGAAGAGTCGGGGGTTTTGAAGGGGCCCATCATGATTACCGAAGGACCGGGGACAAGAAGAAGACCACAGAGATGCCCAGGATCAGCTACTTCTGATAACATCACACTCACACCGGTGTCGCTGTGACGACGTCACATTTCAAGAGTGGCAGTTTTCTGATAATGTTACCTGTATGATTCCAGTATTCCTGGATTGGTCTCTCACTCTGATGGTTTGACCTGTCTCCGTGGTTATGTTGCCTCTCTATTGTTGATGAAGCCACGTGCCCTAGGGTGATAAGCCTTTTATGACGCCAACTCCTATAGTGTCACCTTCTGATTATATCACGCCTTTTCGTAAACACCTAGGGGTATATTCACAAGAACGTGCGATAACTACCGCAAGAGCAGCGTAACGCAACTTTCAATATCGCAGCCTATCGCGGGAAAATAACCCTGTGTCAACGTGGAATTCACAACAAGGCGGTAGCAAGCAATAGTCTGCCGAAACCGCGGACAATGTCCGTGATACAACCACCACGACGGAGATAAAAACACAAACCACAACACCAAAAAACACGCGATGGGCCAAAGCGCGATGAGGAAATCAGCGACAAGCAGCGCCAGGCCTGCAACACACACCTGGCAGGCGTCAAAAATCACCATAAAAGTAGAAAAAACACCCACACACAAACTGACCAACACCCAAGCACCATGGAGGCAGCCGGAGCAGGCGCAGAGGACGAGCGCAACCCCACAAGCACCCCGGACGATCAGCCTGGGACCTCAGGGACAGGGAAGGGCACGGACAAGAAGACGAGGAAGACCAAGTTCAGTCCGCAGGCGAACAGGATCTTAGTCACGGAGGTGATGGAACACCATCAACAACTCTTCGTCACCTCCAACGTGTCATTGGGCACCAAAACTGGAATATGGCGGGACATAGTCGACAAGGTGAATGCCGTCGGAGAGCACAAGCGGACAATGGACGAGGTCAAGAGGCGATGGAATGCTCTATTACTTACCGGTAATCTTCATTACTCCGGGTCCCGTTGTCCTCGTCCCATTCCTACACTTTGTAATGAATGGGACGAGGACATAAGGGACCTGGGGGTAATGCTCTATTACTTACCGGTAATCTTCATTACTCCGGGTCCCGTTGTCCTCGTCCCATTCATTACAAAGTGTATGAATGGGACGAGGACATAAGGGACCTGGGGGTAATGACATCAAGCGGAAGACCAAGGAGAAACTCACCGCCAACCAGAAGGCAGCAACGCAGACCGGAGGTGGGGGCCCAGCGCCACAGCTGGAGCTGGATGACATGGAGGAGCTGGTGTCGACAGTCATCAGTGTGGAGACTGTGGCTGGAGTCGGGGGACCGGACACTGCTCGACAGGACATAACACAACCACAACAGGGTGAGTGACCACCAGGTACTGGGGGACGGGGGAGATGGCCACAATGGCACACATGCACAAGCAAGCAGGGCACAGTGCACACCCACAATGACCCTGGGTCCTCGCCCAGACCCACAGACTGTCACAATGTACAATGCCATGCTGTCTGAATGTCAACCTGTACCATGCGGCTACATACATGTGGACACATTGTAATACACCATCTCCCCTTCACATCGCAGGGGCATCGTCAACACCTCCTGCAGAGCAGTCCCAGCCACTCTTCACTGATGACGAGGAGGACAACACCAGCATCGACACCCAAACCATCCAAGACATCATTGACCTCATCCGCCACTCACCTCCAGGATCAGGGCAGCCCAGCCACATCGATGAGACCCCACCCACCACCCAAACCACCCAGCAGGAGGCATCCACAGCCCCGGCACTCTCCCAAGACCCCCAGGAACAACCCATGGCCTTCCAACGCCGTGTGCTGGAGGGCCAGAGGGAGACGGCTGAGCAGGTGCGGGTGGGGTTCGACCTCATGGCTACCAAACTGGACTCCATCCATGGGTGTCTACGTCCGCCCCATGGTCTCCAACCAGCCCTGACTGATATCGCTGGAGTCATGACGCGGAGAGAAGAACACCTGTCCGCTCAGTATATTCATTATTATTATAATAAATATTCCTTTTCTTATTATTTTCACTACAGAGTGAACTACATCATTTTTCCATCAAATGTTTCTTGACATTTTTTGACGTACCCTTGGAGTTACAAGTATTTCATAAAAACCAATATATCCACACAAGTTTTGCGCTGTGATGAATATTTTCAACTAATTAGTGAATTCAGGGTAAGTTCCTATTCCTTCCCCTGAAGTAATCACATCACTAGGACCATTTTTAAATAGATGGCCCATATGTATATGTTTTTCTTCATAGGTGTTCCCTCTATAACTAGCGCTACTATCAACATTAACTAAAGCTCCACTGCTAAATGCTACTTAAGATTTACCAAGGTAATTTCTTAGATTATGATTAAACCCTCTTGAATCTATCTGATTCTCTGTCATCATATAACTGCTGTCGCACCCAGCTCGACCTCATGATCAAGGCTTTTTGTTCCAGTGGTTTTCTTCCTTCGTCTTATTATCATTTTTCCACAATCTCACGGTGATTGGTTTCTTAAGGAATTCTTTATTAGTTGGAACTCGGAACTGGCACTAATTTCTTTTTGTCTTCATCTTTTTCAAAAACTTTATTATAACACTGGATCTTCACTTACTGTGACATTTTTAAGAATTTTCCTCTCCTTTTAAACAAAAGTTTCTGACTTATCGTATAGCAGAAAACTTTAGTAGGACTTTCAATATGTGATCAGAACTATTTTCTTATGTTTATGTTTCTCTTTTAGATTTTATTAGACCAACATGGCTACCTGATGAAGGCGTACCGCCGAAACGCGCGTAGAGACACGAATTACGTTAGCCATGACCACAATGTTTGGTTGTCTAAAATAATACATGTATTGAATTCTTTGTTCTCATTCTATTTTATCATATAAGTTTATGTCCATAATTACAACACCATGTTTGACATGTTTCAATATGCTGTATTATTAGGCCATGTATGAATGGATAAGCATGTGTGAATATCATTAGTACTCATTACATAGGCCAAAATAGAAATTGTATATTTATCAAAATTGTTATTGATGTTATTTTTTGTCTCTTTTTTCATCATCATTATTTAAAAAGATAAAATATATAAAAACAAAAATATATATCTCTTACAAATACTTGGTCTCTAAAAATAATAAAAATTATATATTTTTGATACCTTCACTTTTCTGGTCACATATTGTATTTGTTTATCATATGTCCACGTTTTATTAATTTCCTAAATGGTTTATTCACATACAGTATCTCGACCCTGATTTATGAAATTTATTCAGGGGTACCCATATTTTCACAAATAATGTCACAATGTACAATGCCATGCTGTCTGAATGTCAACCTGTACCATGCGGCTACATACATGTGGACACATTGTAATACACCATCTCCCCTTCACATCGCAGGGGCATCGTCAACACTTCCTGCAGAGCAGTCCCAGCCACTCTTCACTGATGACGAGGAGGACAACACCAGCATCGACACCCAAACCATCCAAGACATCATTGACCTCATCCGCCTCTCACCTCCAGGATCAGGGAAGCCCAGCCACATCGATGAGACCCCACTCACCACCCAAACCACCCAGCAGGAGGCACCCACAGCCCCAGCACTCTACCAAGACCCCCAGGAACAACACATGGCCTTCCAACGCCGTGTGCTGGAGGGCCAGAGGGAGACGGCTGAGCAGGTGCGGGTGGGGTTCGACCTCATGGCTACCAAACTGGACGCCATCCATGGTTGTCTACGTCCACCCCATGGTCTCCAACCAGCCCTGACTGACATCGCTGGAGTCATGACGCGGAGAGAAGAACACCTGTCTGCTCAGAGTGGCTCCAGCGATGCCAGCCGTGAGCTGGCACACATGCGGAGGCTCATGGAGGACATGGTGCGGATGGAGGCGGAAAGGATGGCAGCCACCACTGCACACCATCTAAATGTAGCAGGGATCTACCATGCCCTGCAGTACTTCATCATGGCATTGCTGCCACAAGGCGTGTCGCTGATGAATGCGGCTGCCCCCACACCATCCACATCTCCGCCCCCTGGTGTGTCAGTGCCTCCCAGTGTGGCAGGCATATCCACTCAGGCCCCTGATGTGTCAGTGGCACACAGTGCCGCAGCCGGTACTGCAACACCCACAGGTGGGGCAAAGCACACATACGAGGACGTGGATGGGTTGGCTCTCAGAAGGAGGCACTAGCATACATTTCCGCCACCTGGCCTGTTTCTGCTTGGTCCCGCACATGGCCTCATGACCTTCCACTGACCCCCGATACACTCCGATGCACTCACCTTGGACAGCGACATGGACTGCCACATCCTGTTTGACGACCAATGACACGGCGACCAGACTGCGGACTGTACCCTTCCTCTTCTGCAGTACATGTCATCCCTGGATGGACTGTGGCTGGCCCTCCACGTGCCCATATTGTGTAGTGTGCTCGGCATTGCCCTGTACCGCTCCAGCTGCATAACTGCACTGGATGTGCAATAAACATCCAGTGACGCACTGCTGTGTCATGTCTTTCATCATTCATGTGTGAATGTGTGGATGAATGTAGGGACAGTGACTTCCCTTGCGTCAATGATGTTCATCCTGTGGGATGCCAGTCAGAGGGTGCTACGTTGCATTTTGTGTACCGGGTCCCGTGAACACTACAACAGGGACACACGCATTAGTCACTTCCTTGTCCGGACATGGACTCAACTACACCCAGAGCCCACGAGTCATTGTTGCAAGCCCTGTGCTGGTCCGGTGTACGGCAGGCCAGACCACTCCGCTGACGCTCCGAGGGGGGGCCCTCATTGCTTCCCGTCGCAGGCGTACTCGCTGGTGGTGTGCAGGTCACTGGTCTAGTTGTCAGCATGTCACAGCCACTCCCTGAGGGCAGGTTTGCACGCACACCACACCCATCCGGCACAGGCGTCACAGGCCATGTGACTCCGCCAACATAATGGGCTGACGACGTCACATTCCCCTCTGCCGGTGGTGACTGGATGACGGACGCTCCACGGTTCTCAATCATTAAGGGCCCATGAGTTTTTGCGCACAGGGTTAGTGGCACACGAGGCCTTGTGAACGGCACGGGCCTACCACCACGTGGTGCAGACTGGGGTTGCACAGGGTTAGTGGCACACAAGGCCTTGTGGACGGCACGGGCCTACCACCATGTGGCGCAGACTGGGGTTGCACAGTGTTAGTGGCACACGGGGCCTTGTGGACGGCACAGGCACCCCGCCACGGGACAGTGACTTTAGGTGCACTGAGTCAGTGGCACCTTAAGCTGCTGAGCGGGTGTGCAGCCTGCGATGATGCCCCGTCCCGGCGGTCCGGACATCTCAGGTTTTGTGTGCCCTGCTGGACTGCAGTGTAGGCCAGAGCCAGCGGGCAGCGCGGGCCTACCGCCACGTGGCGTCGCTTCCGGGATCCCAGAGTTGGTGGCACCCATTGGGCTGAGTGGGTGTGCAGCCTGCGATGGTGCCGGGTGCACTGGTATGTCCTATGCCATGGAGTAATCAAGACCCAGCACCAAACGTGAGACCTGGTGGCCTGCGGAGCGGGGCTGCATGATGTGGAGGGTGCCACGTCCGCGGGCCCTGGGCTTGTGGCTTGCAGCGGCACGTGGTGGGACCTCCTGTCTATGCGCCAGTGGCGGAAGGTGAGCATTGAGGCCTGGGTGTGCATGGGTGGGCATGCTCCGATGGGCGGCGGGAGGGGTTGGGGTGCCTCTGCGTGGGTGTGCATGGGTGGGCAGGCGATGTTGTATTGTGCAAGTGTGTGTACTGTGCCAGTCATGTATCTGGACTCTGTTTCAGCTGACGGCTCTGACTCAGATGTGTGACCTGGTGTCCTGCTATACATACCGGCACATGGTTGGAGAGACACCGGTGGCAGCAGGTGAGCAGTGTGGCCTGGGTGCACAGGGGCGGCACTCTCTCTCTCTCTCCCTCTCTTCCTCTCTCTCTCTCTCCCTCCCTCTCTTCCTCTCTCTCTCCTTCGCTCTCTCTCTGTCCTCTGAAGTGCGCAGGACACACCTTCTCATCATGTTTTTTGTCTTACAGGCTGTGACCTACATATTGTCCCGAGGGGAGCGGCCATGTGTCCTCATTTCATTTCGGTGTTCATTTTAATAAAGTTTCATTTGTTGCTTCGAAAGTGAATGTGTGCTGCTCATTTCTGTGACGACACATGCATGTCATCAGTTGTGATTGTGCGACATCAAGCGGAATATTTTGTACATGTTTAGATGTGGCTGATGTGGCATGTCTTTGGTCGGGGGGGTGCCAGGGAGGGGTGGTCCTGGGAGTGGTGGCGGTGGGTGTTGTGGCCCTCTTGGGTGTCCGGGCCGCATGATGGGTGGCTCCATGGCATCTGTTGCCCTTCCGATGTAGCCCTGGGCTGTGCTCCCTTTTGGTTTGCAGGCTACCGTCCGACTTTACACCAGGTCAGAGCAGGTGTAGATTTCCTGGTGCTAACGCGCCTTATCGCCTGTTTTGTGTTTTTATCGCCAATGTGGCTGGTCGTTGAGAATGTTGAGGTGTGTTGTTGTCGCGCCTTTTGGCACGGGAACGCCCACTCTGCATCTCATTAGCGATAGTTGCGCGGGTCCTCTTTGGCGAAGTTTTTTGCGGCTGCTATCGCAGGTAAACTGGTGCTGTGGGCTGTTTACACCAGCTTGTGAATGGGGAGGTATATTTATCACGACTTTGGCTGCGATAAAGTGCCGTTAATTCAGCGATAGCTCCTTGTGAATATGCCCCCTAGTGAGCTGGCTGTGTTCTGTTCCAACTGTGGGATAATCTTTTTCCGCTTTTCTTTTCTTTTCACTTCATTTCCCCTAGCACAAGAATACCTTGAGATAACTGTGACTTTCTGCAAATATTCCTTTATTATTCATTTAATAATGTCACTTATGGGAGCCGGTTGCTGTCTGATGATTTCACCTCTCTAGGATGTTGATTCTCTTGTGATGTGCTTTGTCCCCAACAGTTGCCTATTTATATTTATTTATTTATTATATTTATTTATATTTATTGGGTTGGTCGCTCACTGATGATGTCCCCTCTCTTGAAAGGCTGCTCTCTAGTGTTTTTACAGCTTGTTGGCGGCTCTCTGATGTTGACATCTCTATTGGAGTGGTCACTCTCTGATTATTTCACTTTTCTTGGACGGTAGATCTCTGAGGATGCCCCTTTGCTTGGGTTGTCTGCCCCTTGAGTAAGCCACCTTTCCAAGACTGCTGCCTACTGATAGTGTCACATTACGCAGATCCTCGGTAACTTGTGACTCTGCTTCTTCTGGTATTGTTGCTTTCTGATAATGAAGACATCTGATGTGGTTGGTTCCCTCTGATGATATGTCTCCTTAGCTGGTAACGCACCAATATTGGCACCTCACTTCTGACAGTCACTCTCTGATAATGTCCATTCATTCAACTAATCAGTCTCTGATACTTTCACCTCTGCTGGTGTAGGTGGCCTTTGATAAGGTCAACTGTCCATAGGTCGTGAATTCACTGATAATGTGATCCTGCTTGAATGGCCTTTAACTGATGATGTCACCTCAACTGAGTGTTTTCTATCAGATGATGTCATGTCACCTCGTCTGGGTAGTTGCTATCTAGTGATGCCATGTCTCCTGCGGTAATCACTGCCAAAGGACATACAGGTCACTGCACGCAGGCCCGGATGCCACATTTTGAATACTGTCCAGGTCTCCATGTCACATATTGAAAATCGTGTTCAGATGACATCTCCAGAAAGAGATAAATGAACTGGAAAAGGTCCATCAATAGAGTATCAAACTAGTGCATCATTGTTTATACAACAGGTAGGAGAAGGAGACACTCAAACCCTTAAGAAGGAAGAAATGAGGGATGTCATTAAGATAGTAACATGCCTAAAAGAAGTACGGATTCTTAAAATGAGACCTGTGGGAAGGCACATGAGTAACACAAAAGTATTCTTCTTCGAATGGGTAGTGCTGTAAGGACGAACGTTCAAAGCACTCTGTTGCAGCTTTACCTACAGCGACTTTCAGCTTTTTTCATCCGTTTTCCACGTGTGACCTCTGATCTAGAGACCATCCAGGTGTCAAGCATTAGGTTATATCAGCCTGAGGTAGACTCAGCGTGGCTTTTTAAAAGTATTTCTCCTTTCATCTGATGGAGCAGGGGAAACAAAATATTTTTGTACCCCTTGGAAGTTAATGACCCCATAACGATTAATGATACTAACTGTTTGAAATGCATGAAGTAATCAACAAATGCACCTTTTATTAAACATTACACGTGGGCAACTTGCTGGCATTGCAAAATCTAATTTATTTACAAATGTGAAGCAAAATAACATGAGTATTGTGATTTGAGTAGTAAATAGAGTAAATTGCATGATTTGAGTTGCGTAGTAAAATTGGACCGTGGCAAAGAATGCAAATGGTAAGTAAAATGGCTTTAAATGTCGCTTCTGCAAGGTAATACCTAACACGGGTCTTTAGAATGGCAGGTGGTAAACAGAAAGGCTTATTTTCCATGTTTTAATTTCTGTTGTGTTTGTTCTTATATTAGTTTCGTTCGGGCCTGCTAGGCCGTGCTTCAAAAATGGCCGCTGGAAAGGACGAGATTGCGTGCGCTGAATAAAATGGCCCCCACGCATGAGCAGAGTGGATGCTCCAGTCACGTGTATGCAGCCTGTGCCCAGAGTGAGAGATGTCAAGGCCAGTCTGACCTGTAACAAGGATCGTGCCAAGAGTTCAGCATATATGCATGGGAACGGATGAGAGAATCGAGCGACAGAGGATGAACTAATATGTGACCATCGTACTTTGTTACAAATTACATTAACAAATTGAATTACCTTTGGACATTGTTGATCATGAGACTTAATGTATGCGTTATTGTCCCCAAACCGGTTCGAACAAGGAGGGCGATGAGGTGACCATCACCACCCCTCCAATGGACCAATTAGCGTGATTTCTGCCCCTAAAGATTGCAACTTTAAGTGTAGCGAGTCTGAGAATAGGGTATAAGAGAGTCTGCTCTTACGTTGTGCAAAAAGTTTGCTTCTTCTATCCTGATGCTGCGAGAGACTCTGTCATTTTGGACTTCGAACTTTGACTGGGGAAGGAACGAGACCGTTGCGGGAGTTGCCCGGGAGGAGATTGCGTCCGAGGAGGTTAGCGGGACAGTCAGTCAGTTTTGGGAGTCCCATCCTGTGACCTGCGGTTCATCTTTTTCCTGGTGAACTATTCTTGTCATCGTACTATGGCCAAGGGTAATGAGTATTTTTCCGTCTCTATTCTTAATCTTTTACTTAAATGCTTACTGATATAATAAATGTATTTGCCTAATTATGAACTTTACTTATTTGCTCAAAGAATTTAGATAAAATTATATGCTAACTAATGAGTCTGTGGTTCTTTAAAATAAAATTGTGATTAATAAAATGTTAAAGGTTTTAATTGTGATTGAGCTGGACTTAATCGCCATCAACTGATTCTACTAGTTGGTCCATTCGACCGAATAGCGGAGTACCTTGATGTTTAGAACCGACAGGATCCTAAGTTAATGTATATAATGTGTAGGTTATAATTCTGTCATTTCAATAAGGTACCCCATTTGTCCAGCAGCTCATTTTCCTTAGAGTTTGATCCAGAAAATTGAGTGAATGTATGTATGCGGTGCTATGGGCCCCACCGACATTGGTTTTATATGATTAAAGTTGAGTAGGGGTTTTTCTGGATTAGTGTCATAAGGAAAAATTTATATTAGCCGTGCTGGATCAGATTTCTTGGTAGCAGAGTTATGGTTACTATAGATTAGTTTGGTGATTATTGATTATCGATTTTTCATGTCTAACACTCTATGTTGAGTTTGTATTACGTTATATGTAAGTCAGAATTTTGAAGCTTCCGGGAAGTAGGAAGTGGACACGTGTGGCAAGAGAAGTCACATGGAATTGTACATTGTCTGATTTCAAATTTGGTGATAACACAAGACTGTGTTATGTTAGGGAAATTTCACGTATGAATTGCATTTGAGTGAAACAGCAACAGGTTTTCTTGTGAAACTTTGGCCTTAATTCTCAGGAGCAGTGTTTTATCCCCAGAGAAACGGGTTTACCTCTTGCTTGAGAGAAGGGTAAGGTAGAGAGAAGTGCTACACTTATCGAACGAAACAGTATTCTTGTAAGTGGGAATAAACTATCTGTTTTGTTTAGAGAAACAGACAATGGTAATGTGTTTTACGTTGTAACTAATTGATTTAGTTGAAAACAAAAGTTAAGAAAAGTGCCGATAAATTTTGTAAAGGAGGGGTCAGTAGAAGCAGGAGTAGAGCTGACGTCAACAAGAACTGCGCTGGTATTGGCCAGTTGTGGAAGAACGAAGAGTTTCCTGATTGGTGCGTTAGTGTGAGACGCGCTGGAATAGGTTAGTGTAGGAGTGACTGTTAGAAATCGGATTTTTGGTAGGCTTGGGCGTGTCAGAAAAAGGGAGTTACACGTCTAAAATAACCCCTGCTCACCCCCTTGGTAGCTTGGCACGAGGAGCCAGGCTTATCGTAGAGGCAGTGTGTAAAGCATTTGCACATAACCAACAGTAATACAGTGTACGCACTACAAAAGTACACCACACCAGTTTAGAAAAATATCCAATATTTTATATAATTAAAACAAGACCAAAAAAGATAAAAAGCCACAATACTATACTTAAAAGTTCACAGTTCAACAATACGCTGATTAAAAAGAGTTCCTTGTGTGGATAGCTCCGTCTGGGCTACCCCGGCGTCGTGAACACACAAATCCAAAAACAGTTCTGGCTGACCGCGGGGTCACAGGCCAGCTACGGTGTCGGGAAGACCCGCAAACAGTACCTTTTAGAAATGCCGGGCGTCGATGACCTCTCGTTGAGCTTCCGAAAACACGGCGTCCGCAGGCGTCGATTCTGGAGGTCGGTGCAGGAGTCGTCGGGGCCCTCGAAGTCACACGCGTTGCAGGTCGATCTCCTCTCTGATGGAGTCAGGAGCGCTGGCATCGGCAGGCATTGGGTGCTGCAGTGCGAAGTGCAGGGGTGCGGCGTGTGGTGCCCTCAGGTCGCAGTACGAGCAGCGGCTCGGTTGCGGCATCGGAAGGCGTCATCGGTGAGACCAGGGTCGCGGTGCGAGATGAAGGCGGTGCTCGTCACGGTGCTGGCAGATCACGGTGCAAGCAGCGGTGTCGTCGTTGCTGAAGCGCTGTCGTCAGCTGACGGACTGGAGTCGATGGCGCCGGCGTCGGTAGGCCAAGGCTGCGGTGTGAGATGAGGGTGGTGCATCGTGTAACTTACGAGCGGTGCCCCCGGACCACGGTGCAAGCAGCGGCGTCGATCTCGACAGGAAGTGGCGGCGTCAGGCAGGCCAAGGCATCCTCGTGAAGCAAGACGGTGCGGAGTGCGGTGCCCACAGGTCGCGGTGCGAGCAGCGGCTCGGTGGTGGCATCAACAGGCGTCGTCTGTGAGAATAGGGTCACGGTGCGGCATTGCGGCGGTGCCCTCTGCGGTGCCAAAGCTTCAGCGTGAAGCGAGGCGGTGCAGAGTGCGGTGCCCACAGGTCGCGGTGCAAGCAGCGGCTCGGTGGCGGCATCAACAGGCGTCATCGGTGAGACCAGGGATGCGGTGCGGCGGTGCCCTCTGCAGTGCCTTCAGGACACGGAGTCGGCAGTGGCATCGTAGACGTCATCGAGTTGGTGTTCTTTGGGTGGCAGCACAAAACACACAGTCCCCAGTGCTGCGGGTCGAAGAATTTGAAGTCTTTGCTGTTCCTGAGACTTCGTGAACAGGGGGCAAGCTCTACCTCAAGCCCTTGGAGAGACTCACAAATTAGGTTGCAGAAAGTCCAGTCCAGGCCTTTCACTGCCCAAGACAGAAGCAGCCACTGCAGGTCAGCCCAGCAAAGCACCCAGCAAAGTAGTCGTTCCTTTTCGCAGCTTCTCCGGCTCTTCTTCTTGTTCCAGATGAGTTCTAAAGTTCAGGGGTCTGGGCCCCAGTATTTGTATCCAAAAATCCTTTGATCTTTCAGGCAGAGGGTGTCTGTGCCCGGCCAGAACCAGTTCTGCCTTCTCTGGTGGGATTTCCTGGCAGGAGGTGGAGACGGCATTGTCAGAGGCAGACCAGGCCCTTTGAGGTGCAAGGAAATCTCCTCCCCCTTCCCCCATCGCAGCCCAGGTCTGTTCAGCCCTTTCCTGACCTATCTAGACTATCTGGAGCCCCTCCGGCCCCCCAGCCTTCTGTCATCCAAAACCCAGACAGGCAATCCACATTCCAGCAGAGGCACACGGGATGACTGAGCAAGAAAATACCTACTTTCTAAAAGTGGTATTTTCAAACACAGAATGTAAAAATCACCTTCACTAAAAGATGCATCTTTAGATTCTGAGTTCAGGCATACTAAATATTATTTTCTTACCGAATTCCCTGGGCCAGTTATGTTTATAAGATGTTATAAACAAACCTCCCATTCTATCCTATGGGGAACTGGTAGCCTTGCAATAGTGAAAAACGAAATTGGCTGTAATTCACTATTAGGACATGCCACACACACCAGGGCATGTCCTACCTTTCAAATACATTGCACCCTGCCTACAGGGGTACCTTGGGCCTACCTGAGGGATGTCTGACATGTAATAAAAGGGAAGGTTAGGGACCGGCCAGTGTGTGCACTGGCCTAGTCGACATGGCAGTTACTAACTGCGCACAGACTCTGCAATGGCAGGTCTGAGTTACCGTTTTCAGGGCTACTCACGGGGGTGGCACAACCAGTGCTGCCGGCCCCCGGGTAGTATTTGATTCACCGGCCTTGGCACATGCAGTGCACTTTACTAGGGGCTAACAGGTAAATCAAATATCCAATCATGGAAACACCAATCCATAACACAATTTATACAGAGAGCATATGCACTTTAGCACTGATTAGCAGTGGTAAAGTGCCCAGAGTCCTAAAACCAGCACAAACAGGTCAGGGAAAAATAGGAGGAAAAAGCAAAAAGTTTGGGGATAACCCTGCAAAAAGGGCCATTTCCAAGACAACCCCCTTCCAGCCTAAAGCCAGGGGAGACCAATCCATACCTCGATGGGCTTCCCTGCTTGGGGCGATAGAACACGGAACCTGGCCCGCAACAGCAGGGTTTCCTTCCCGTTCTACGCCTTCCTGAACCTAGTTGGATCCCTCTATCCATACTCTCAGGGCCCACTAAGCTGACCCATGGGGAATCCTTCTCCTCACCTGTGGACCCCATCTGTGCAGCACCTAAACTTACTTTGCTCACAGATGTGTCCCAACAGGCAGACAGTACCCACATGGCCAACACGAGGGTGTGGCCCAGTCCACCCCCGGGGGGTGACTCCTTTTCCCCTCCCAGGGGCCACTCTGTCCCTCCGGACAGCCAGCCACAGTGGCCACTGACAACTGTCAGTGATGAGAACCAGGCCTTATGCCTTTCAGGCCACTCCAACCGTTGTGGCGTCAGATAATGGGGGGCGGTAGCCCGAGGTGCCTGGCACCCTTTCTCTACTCTCCCCCCTGCCAAGTCAGGTATGGCATCCTGACACTGGCCCACCTGCCCAGGGTCTGTACCCTGCGGCTGGACAGGAGGCGGGGGTGGGCTCCTCCACACCCTCTCCTTCTCACTGGGGCTCTGTACCCTCCTACATGGAGCAGTACCCCCTTCCAGAATTGTCAGGGCACCTGTGGCAGGTGTCCTGCACAATTCACCCACCAGTTCAGGGGGGCTATCCTGCAACTGGTACCTCAGTCCAGGGACTGTACCCTGAGGCTGAACAAGGGACTGGGGTGGGCTCTCCCACACCCAGTCCTCCTCCATGGGGCTCTGTACCCTCCCACCTGGAGCGGCACCCCCAGAAGACAAACTGGTAGGGGCACTGTTAGCAGTTGCCCCTTCCCCCAGGTCAGGGGGGACACCCTGAACCTGGTCCTCCAACCCAGGGTCTGTACCCTCAGGCTGACCAGAGGTCTCGGGCGAGGCTCTCCCCCCCTTACCTCTCCTTCCGGGGTTCCGCACTCTCCTCCCAGGAGAAGCACCCTCAGAACCAAAAACTGTCAGGATGCTGGAATCAGCCTTCCCCAACAATTCTTCCACCAGCTCAGGGCCTTGACCCTGCAACTGATCCACCACCCGAGGATCTAAACCCATGGGTTGAACCGGGGTCAGAGGTGAGGACTCCCTCCCTCTGCACCTCCTTCCAGAGTTCTGCACCCTCCCACCTGGAGTGGTACCCCTAGAAGAAAAACCGGTCAGGACACTGCTTACAGTCGTCCTTCCCTCCAGGTCAGGCAGGACCTGAACCTGGCCTCCCAACCCAGGGACTAAACCCTGCGGCTGAGCTCCTGCCCGGCGCACCAGGACTTCCTTGGGAGCACGCATGCCCCCCCTGAGGGTAACACATGACTCATGTGTTGTGTGACAGTCTGCCTGGCGCAGATCTCCCGACCCCTGTCCATCTGACAGTGCACGAAGATTCCCCAGGACAGAAGTGGTGTCACCATGGTCACTCCTAGGAGGCTCAGCCCTTCTGGCTGGCCCCTGACCCATTGGTTCTCCCACTGGGGAACGCCTCCCCCTCTCACCCCTCCGTCTGGACTTCTGCACCCTCCACTTAGGAGCAGCACCGCCAGACACCAGAACCGCTGGAGCTCTGTTTACAGACCCTCCACGTTCTCCTGACACTAGGAGATCCCCCTCAACGGACGGCCTACCAGTACAGCCTAGGCTCCCCACCTGGGGTTCCCTCCTGGAACCACCCAGGCTCTGGGACCGGGTTTTGGGCACCTTGTGCCGCAGCCCCTTCCCACTCCTTCTCCGCGGAGACAGGACGTGAGTCCCTACACCCTTCCCACGACACCAGGACCTATCTGGGCTACCAATAACCTTTCCCACCACCCTCGGTTGGGAAATACCTAAGCCACTTCCTTCCGGGTCACCCCCAGATGCTTCTCCAGACCCTCGGGAATTCACCAAAAGGTCTGCCTCCAGTGCAAGCTCCCTGGGGTCAGAGAACTCACAATCCACTGGGTGTTGGCATAGCTCTGGAAACCAGGGACTTAAAATATGCTCTCCAACAATTGAATCACACAGCCCCACACAAGTGTTAACCAAACCACCCTTCACCCATCCATCCAGTGCCTCAGACAAGCACCCCACATCATTCTCACAAGACTGGTGAGACAGTGTCTGACTGTTGCTGTCTCTTGACCCATACTCTTCTGGCTGGTCTCCATACTCACTTACTAGGGCTTCTATCATGGGGGAACCCCTCTCCCTGCACCTCTCATCTAGAGTCAGTAGAGTGTCCCTCCCACTACTAGGAAAATGATCCCCTGTGCCAGTTCCCCAATCCACCTCAGGGAAACTGCGCACCACTGGAGTACCCTCACAATCCTGAACCCCCTGGTGTATGTCAACCCCCTCCTTGAAGCAGTGCCCCAAATCTGTGTGTGTGTGTGTACCTCATCCTCAGTACTGGACCTAACACTTTTGCTGCCACCATCTGGGCTGGGCCTAGCCCTACTGGCTTCCCAGTCCAGCTCTCTCATTTTAATCTCATGGTCTAACATCATCCTTTTCTCTTCCATGGCTAACTTAAACTTCTCCAGTTCTACAGCAACTCTCCTTGCTTCCCGCCTGTCCTCCAGCTCCTCTGGGGACAAACGGCTGCTGCCTGGGTTAGAGGGCGCCCCCCCTTCCCAAAAGCACATCCACCCTTGGAATAGGCACCTCTGCCTCCATGCCAAGATCCCCAGACAGCTCACTAGCATGTCTGGCTGCTACCCAGGCCCTCAGCGCCTTTTGTAGCTCCTCTCTTCTGGTGAGGCCCCTGATTTGGATTTTGAGGTTTTTGCAGATCACCTTCAATTCCTTCACATTGTAGGTTTCTAACCTCTCCTCCTCAAAGGCCACTTCCAAGGGTGCAACAGATGATGCAATTGATTCAGGCATGTTGTACTGGAAAGGTCAAGTTCAAAACCAATGGAAAGGCAAAAATAGACCAAAAAAACCCAGTATGTGGTACGTATTGGTCTGCGATATGGTAGTAGTGCCCACCAATCACTGTAAGTCAAGTGCAAACGCAAGTCCTATCCTCACCGCTGACAACCAATGTTAGAAATTGGATTTTTGGTAGGCTTGGGCGTGGGCCAAAGCCAGGCAAAAACCACCACTCTAGTCGGGAAAAGGGAGTTACACGTCTAAAATAACCCCTGCTCACCCCCTTGGTAGCTTGGCACGAACAGCCAGGCTTATCTTACGTTGAGAGATTCACTCTCCCAGACGCCGGCACCATTCATTGTAGCTGCCCTGGAAGTAGCAGGATCCTGTCCCTCTTCCTTCAATTCTAACTTGCTCGATTGATTCCTGGTGTTTGATTCCTCCCTGGTTCACGGCCAGCACGTACCCCGCTGAGTGGCAAGACCTCTTACCAAACATTACTACATTCGGTTGAACCCGACTATTGTTACCCGCTGACGATTCTTAATTATATCGTCCCGCTACAAGATCCTATCTGCTCACACGCTTTCTCGTCCTGATGATGATCTCAACCTAAGGAGATCGAAACGCCGTCGACTTTCACAACCGAAACTCTTTAAATATATTTTATTAATTATGGAGTTTTGTATAGTGTTGTCAATGCGATGTAAATTTTAAGTCACTAGCACTTATCACTTCACGCACTTTTCACCTTTGTGTGAGCACCAGGACTAGTTCCTAATGTGATTGATACTCATTTATGATGTTAATAAATGTGGTATCATTCAAACAACCTTGTGTCCCTGCATACTCTGTTCTCCAAATTTTGTTGGCACTTTGTGTTCACTAATAATACTTAGATTAAGACTACCTTTGTATTAATAATAGCTCCGGCTATCCGAGGACCTATCTGGCCTCCAACTCTGACCGTTGTTCTTTGCAAATATAGGCTTATCTTAGAGGCAGTGTGTAAAGCATTTGAACATAACCAACAGTAATACAGTGTACGCACTACAAAAGGACACCACACCAGTTTAGAAAAATATCCAATATTTTATATAATTAAAACAAGACCAAAAACGATAAAAAGCCACAATACTATACTTAAAAGTTCACAGTTCAAAAATACGCTGATTAAAAAGAGTTCCTTGTGTGGATAGCTCCGTCTGGGCTACCCCGGCGTCGTGAACACACAAATCCAAAAACAGTTATGGCTGACCGCGGGGTCGCAGGCCAGCTACCGTGTCAGGAAGACCCGCAAACAGTACCTTTTAGAAATGCCGGGTGTTAGATTTGGGGGTCTCTAGTTGGCAGAGGTAGGTACCTTTGTCCAAATAGGGACCCTTGAGTCTAGTCAGGGAAAGTAGGTACACTCCTGAAAGAATCCCTGCTCACCCTCTTGGTAGCTTGGCACGAGCAGACAGGCTTAGTTCAGAGGCAGTGTGTAAAGCATTTGTGAACACATACAGTAATCAAGTGACAACACTACAAATGGACACCACACAGGTTAAATATTTATAAAAATAGGTATACTTTATATAGATTTATCACAAGACCATAAACGACAAAAATAATCCACAATACTGTCAAGAGTGCTTAGTTCTGATCAAAAAGGCTTAATTCAAGGTTCTGTGCGAGTCGGTAGCCTCCTCCGGTTACGGCGATGTCGAGAACAAACAGAGTCTAACAAATCCAGCTGACCGCGTCGAGACGGGCCAACCCAGCGTAGACAGACTCGGTCACAGTACCTTTTACTTGAAGCGGCAAGCACGGGCGTGCGAGCCGGATGGCTGTTCGTCGTGGTCGCGATGCAAAAATGGAAGCGTTGCAGGACACGTTGTTCCTCGATGCAGTGCAGGCAGCGGCTCGTTGACGTCGTCGAGACGGAGTCGGTGAGACCAGGGCCGTGCGTTGCAGGGCGAGACGGTGCTTCGATGCGGTGCTGGCAGGTTGCGGTGCGGCGACGGAGCCGGATTCAGGAGCTGGCGTCGATCAGTCCGGACAGCGGTGCGAGTCGGGCGGTGCGTCGCAAAGCGTGCGAGCGGTGCCCAACTCCGGTGCGGTCACAGGACTCGAACTCAGCAGCAGTGACTGTGTCGGTCGGACCAGTTCGATTCGGCGTAGCAAAACGTTGCAGGACGCGTTGCCCCTCGATGCGGTGCAGGCAGTGGCTCGTTGACGGAGTCGGTGAGACCAGGGCCGTGCGTTACAGGGCGAGACGGTGCTTCGATGCGGTGCTTACAGGACACCGAGTCGGTCGTGAGAGTCGGTCACAGCTCCCTACCTCTGTAGCCACTGAAACAGAGTTTCCAGCAGCAATTCACAAAGGGGGTGAAGTCCAATGGTCCTGGGACTTCGGTCAGGGGGCAAGCTCTCTTCCAAGCCCTTGGAGATCCTTCACAAGTTGATGAAAGTCACAGCAAAGCAAAAGTTCATTTCTCCTTTCTTTGGCAGTCAGGCAAACCACTGCAGGCCAATCCCCCAAGCAGCACTTCAGGCTTAGGGATAGTCTCTCCTCAGTTTCTTCTTGGTTCCGCTCCTCAGCAAAGGTTTCTTCTTGTTCCCAAAAGTGATCTAATTTCCTAGGGGTCTGGGTCCCCTTTTTATACACAGTTTCTCTTTGTTCTCTGAAGGCAGAGAGGCCTCTCCCTAGCCCAAAACCAGTTCTGGTCAGTCCTGGAGCACTTTGTTTTTCTGACTCCTTCTTTCCTTTCAGAATGTGGGGCAGAGTGCTCAGCCGCCTGGCAGGAGGTGGAGCCAGCATTGTGGAAGGCAGGCACAGCCCTATTCAGACCCAGGTGCAACTCCTCCCTCCACTCTGGATGCAGATCTTTCTATTCAGCCCTGTGCTGACTCACCCTGTCTCCTGTAGCCACCCCCAGCCCCTGTCACTCAATCTCCAGACAAGGAATACACAACCTAGCAGAGGCAGGCTTGGATAGTTAGGCAAGAAAATACCCACTTTCTAAAAGTGGTATTTTCAAACACAGAATGTTAAAACCAACTTCACTAAAAGATGTATTTTATCATCCTGAGTTCAGGCATACTAAATTCGTTTTTCTACCATGTTCCCTGGGTCAGTTCTGACTATAAGGTGTAATGGTCAGTCTGCCCATTCTGGCCTATGGGGAGCAGGTAGCCTTGCAATAGTGAAAAACGAAAATGGCTGTAATTCACTATTAGGACATGCCACACACACCAGGGCATGTCCTACCTTATACTTACAATGCACCCTGCCCTAGGGCCTACTTTAGGGGTGACCAACATGCAGTAAAGGGAAGGTTTAGGGACTGGTAAGTGGGTGCACTCACCAAGTCGACATGGCAGCCCTAGGCTGCACACAGGCTCTGCAATGGCAGGCCTGAGACACACTTTACAAGCTGCTTCTGTCGGTGGCACAACCCGTGCTGCAAGCCCACCAGCAGCTTTGGATTTACAAGCCCTGGGCACACTCAGTGCACGGTACTAGGGACTGACAAGTAAACGAATCAGCCAATCATGGAGTCACTAATACATACATCAATTAACGATAGGGAGCACTTGCACTTTGGCACTGATTAGCAGCGGCAAAGTGCCCATGAGCATCTAGTCCAGCAAAAACATATCGGCCACAGTGGAGGCATTACGAAAAAATGGAAGGGAGACCCACGCCAAGGATGCCAGGTCTAACACGTGTCCCCTCCAGCTGATATGTGGGGAGAACTATCCTACCCCTAGGGAGTTCTCATCGCTAAGGCGGAAAAATCTGGACAGTCCATCAGCATTGGCGTGTTCTGTACCAGGGCGGTGTTCCACCGTAAAGTCCATCCCCTGTAGGGAAATGGACCACCT
Source organism: Calotriton arnoldi (assembly GCA_963921515.1). NCBI lineage: Eukaryota > Metazoa > Chordata > Amphibia > Caudata > Salamandridae > Calotriton > Calotriton arnoldi. Next base: position 1,525,750 of record CAWUFW010001188.1, read on the forward strand.
CAACAGCTTTGGATTCTCACCCCTCATCTGCATCAACCATCTGAGGGGCCTGTGGTCAGTCTGAACCCGGAAGTGAGTCCCAAACAGGTATGGTCTCAGCTTCTTCAGTGCCCAGACCACAGCAAATGCCTCACGCTCAATAGCACTCCATCTCTGTTCCCGGGGAAGTAACCTCCTGCTGATGAAGGCTACAGGTTGGTCTAGGCCCTCCTCATTGATCTGTGATAGAACAGCCCCTACACCATGCTCTGAAGCATCGGTCTGAACAATGAACTCATTGGAGAAGTTGGGTGCCTGGAGCACAGGCGCCGTGCACATGGCAGTCTTCAAGGTGCCAAAAGCTTTCTGACAGGCGTCAGTCCAAATCACTTTCCTGGGCTGCTTCTTGGAAGTCAGCTCTGTCAAGGGGGCAACAATGCTGCCATACCCCTTGACGAATCTCCGGTAATACCCGGTGAGTCCTAGGAAGGCTCTCACCTCTGTCTGGGTCTTGGGGGGCTCCCAAGCCAGAATGGTATCAATTTTCGGTTGGAGGGGCGCCACCTGGCCGCTCCCAACCTGGTGTCCCAAGTACACCACAGAACCCTGCCCAATCTGGCACTTACTTGCCTTGATTGTGAGGACTGCCCTCTGCAGCGCCATCAACACTTCCCAGAGGTGGCGCAGATGTTCTTCCCAACTGGCACTGAACACTGCGATGTCATCCAGGTAGGCGGCACTGAAATCCTCCAGTCCAACCAACACCTGGTTGACCAACCTCTGAAAGGTGGCAGGGGTATTCTTCAACCCAAAGGGCATCACCCGGAACTGGTAGTGCCCATCTGGTGTGGAGAATGCTGACCTCTCTTTTGCCCCATCAGTCAAGGTGATCTGCCAGTACCCAGACGTTAAGTCAAACGTGCTGAGGTACCGCGCAGCCCCTAACCGATCTATGAGCTCATCAGCTCTGGGGATGGGGTGGGCGTCAGTCCTGGTGACGGAATTGAGTCCCCTGTAGTCCACACAGAACCGGAGTTCTGGTGTGGCACCAGGCGCGGCAGCCTTTGGAACCAAGACCACTGGGCTGGCCCAAGGGCTGTTAGAGGACTCAATCACCCCTAGCGCAAACATCTTGGAGACCTCCTCCTTGATGCAGGCTCTGACCCTGTCAGTCACCCTGTAAGCCTTGTGCTTCACAGGAAGACTGTCCCCAGTGTCCACATCATGGACGCACCAATGAGTGACACTGGGAACCAGGGAGAACAGGTCAGGGAACTGTCCCAACAGTTGGCGACAGTCACCCTGCTGCTCAGGTGTCAGGGAGGTAGAGAGGTTTACTCCCTCCACTGATCCATCTTGCTCTCGGGCTGACAGGAGGTCAGGAAGAGGCTCGGTCTCCTCCTCCATTCCATCATCTGTAGCTAAGAGCATGCCCACTTGGGACCTCTCCAAGTGGGGCTTCAGGCGGTTCACATGCAGGACCCGCAAGGGGTTCCTGGGAGACTGCAAGTCCACCAAATAGGTAACTGGACTCTTGCGCTCCACCACCGTAAAAGGGCCGGTCCACCTGTCCTGGAGCGCACAAGGCTCCACAGGGGCCATGACCCACACTTTCTGACCAGGCTGAAGCTCTACCAGAGTGGCATTCTGGTCGAACCACCGCTTCATCTCCTCCTGGCTGGCTTCCAGATTTGCCTCAGCAAGTTCTCTGAAACGCCTAGTCTGGTTCCTGAAGGCCAGCATGTAACTGTATACATCCTGGGGAGGTTTCCTGGGAGATTGCTCCCAGCCTTCTTTGACCAAACTCAGAGGTCCTCGCACCGGGTGTCCATAGAGGAGCTCAAAGGGGCTGAACCCTAGAGACTTCTGTGGCACCTCCCGGTATGCAAACAACAGGCATGGTAGAAGGACGTCCCATTTACGCCTCATGGGTTCTTCCAGACCCATAATCATGCCCTTGAGGGTCCGGTTGAATCTCTCAACCAGCCCATTTCCTTGAGGGTGGTAAGGAGTGGTGAACTTGTAAGTTACACCGCACTCCTGCCACAGGGACTTCATGTACTTGGACACGAAGTTGGTACCTCTGTCAGACACCACCTCTTGAGGGAATCCCACACGTGAGAAAATTCCCATCAGTGCCCGCCCCACCACGGGGGCCATCACTGTCCTCAGAGGGATGGCTTCAGGGTACCGGGTGGCATGGTCCACCAAGACCAGGATAAACCTGTTGCCCATGGCTGTCTTGGGGTCCAGTGGCCCCACAATGTCAATACCCACCCGTTCAAAGGGGGTGCTGACCACAGGGAATGGCTGGAGAGGAGCCTTGTGCTTCCTCCCACTCTTTCCACTTGCCTGGCAAGTCTGGTATGTCTTGCAGTGAGTGGCGGCACTCCTGTGCATCTGGGGCCAATAGAAATGGGTAACAAGCCTGTCAAAGGTCTTGTCCTGCCCCAGATGTCCCGCTAACGGTACATCATGAGCCAACCCCAGTAGGAAGGCTCTGAAGCGCTGGGGTACCACCAGCACATGGGCTGACCCAGGCTCAGCAACCTTAGGCTCTGAATACAGGAGACCATTCTCCCAGTAAATCCAATGTGATCCAGACTGATCACCTGCGGCCTGGTCTGTGGCCTGTTGCCTCAGACCCACGAGAGAGGGGCATGCGTTCTGCTCCTCGCAGAACTCTTCCCTGGAGGGTCCTCCTTCTTGCTGCCAATGGATCAGCTCAGGTAGGTCCCCCAGTTCAGCTACCTGTTCCCCTGTAGGCTCCAGGGCATCCCCCTCAGGGTCTGCCTCCTCCTGGACCTTGGGAACTTCGGGGGCCGGTTTCCCGCGCCCCCTGCCTCCTCTCTCTCCGGCAGGCACCTGGGCCTCCCTCTCAGGCTCCAGGTCCTCTTGAACACCTTTAGTTGCCATTGACCGGGTGGTCACACATGCCCAATCAGGCAAGCCCAACATTTCTAAATGCGCACTCCGGTCCACCTTAGCCCAAGGTGAGCTCTCCAAATCGTTCCCTAACAAACAGTCAACAGGCATGGCTGGCCTCACAGCTACTTGAAGAGTACCCGATACCCCCCCCACTCAAAGGGAACCTGAGCCACCTTGCAGTGACTCTCTGTGTTGTCAGCGGCAACAACCGGATAGAATGCATCAGGGATAACCTGCTCCTTAGACACCAGGTGACACTTGACAGCTGTCACACTGGCTCCTGTGTCTCTCAGAGCCTCCACCCTATGGCCATTGATGGTCACCCACTGCCTGTATTTCTTAGTGTTCTCTGGCAGCGGGGTCCTAGGGACCATCTCAGAGTCTCCCAATGAGACAAGGGAAAACACTGTGGGATCCCCCCCACCTTGGGCACCCAACTCCTCCCCCAGGGCTACACTAGCCAACTGCCGGGGGACCGCACTAGGGGGTGCTGGTTTTCCATGCAAAGGGCAGCGAGGATCGTTTGCCTTGTGGCCAGGGGCGCCACACTTGTAACACACCAGTGGTCCCTGGTGAACAGGGGGGCCTGTCAGGGCCACTGGCTTCTTCTCAGGGGGAGGCTGGGAACCTTTCCCTTGGTTCCCTTGGGGTCTACTTTGGGGCCCTTTATGGAACTCCCTCTGTTTACCCTTAGCCCCCCACTCTTCTGCTGGGGACCCTGCCCACCCTTGGCGGAGTCTCCCACGTGACCCTTGTGGACCCGGGTACTCACCCAGCGGTCCGCCTCCTCAGCAAGCTGCCTAGGGTTAGTCAGCTTACTATCAATCAGGTGCTGGCGTAGCTCAGGAAAACAATTACCGGACAAGTGCTCCCAGGCAATCAAATCAAAGAGCGCCTGAAAATCAGTCGCTTTGCTACCCTTTACCCAACCATCCAAGGCTCTGCAAAAGAAGGTCACATATTCAACCCAGGTACTGCTTTCAATCTTACTACAGTTCCTGAACCTTTGCCTATAAAGCTCAGGGGTCAAACCATACCTAGTCATTAAGGCATCCTTCATGTGGCTGTACGAATGATAGACTTCAGAGGGCAAATCCAACAAGGTATCCCGCCCTTCACTGAGGAACCGTCCCCACAACCCCGCTCCCCAATCCTTCTCAGGGACCCGGTGGGAAGACATGGCTACCTCATAGGCTTTGAACCACTGCCCAATGTCATCATTTTTTAAAAACTCCTTCACCACATCTTTGGGAATATACACCCTAGCTTCAACAGGCACAGGCGATACACTGCCACCAGAGGGAGTAATCTCTAAGCTTTTGGCCTTCAATTCCAACTCCCTCAAAACTTTCTCATGTTCAAACTGCATTTTCTTTTCCTCTAGGGCTAATTTCCTAGTTTGCATTTCGAATTCTAACTGCCCATTCAGCTTGAGCTTGGTCAGCTCCATTTCGTGCATCCTACTCTCTTTCCTGTCCTCCAACTCCTCTGGAGACAGTCCTCTGGCAGAAACACTGCTACCTACTGGGGAAGGTGGTCTTCCAGCCCCTAGACCCAATAGCCCCTCCAGCTGCCCTTCTGCATTCTCAGCCCCTCCACAGGGGCACTCCTTGATTCGACCCAGGCCCTCAGCGCCTTTTGGAGGTCCTCCTTCCTGGAGAGCCCGGTCATGGACACTTTAAACTTTTTGCAGAATTGCCTGAGCTGCTTGAGGGTGTAGCATTCTAGCCTCTCTTCTTCCCAATCACACTCAACAGAGGCTACTGATGCTGGTTTCTCCATAGTGATTAAACTTGGCATTTGCAAAAATAGGAAATCCCAGAAAAAATGCTATAAAAGTATGTGGTTGCGCTTTTGGTCTGCACTCACTAAGTAGTGTTCACCAATCACTGTACATGAGTCACAAATGCAAGTCTAGAATCCTCACCGCTGACCCCAATGTTAGATTTGGGGGTCTCTAGTTGGCAGAGGTAGGTACCTTTGTCCAAATAGGGACCCTTGAGTCTAGTCAGGGAAAGTAGGTACACTCCTGAAAGAACCCCTGCTCACCCTCTTGGTAGCTTGGCACGAGCAGACAGGCTTAGTTCAGAGGCAGTGTGTAAAGCATTTGTGAACACATACAGTAATCAAGTGACAACACTACAAATGGACACCACACAGGTTATATATTTATAAAAATAGGTATACTTTATATAGATTTATCACAAGACCATAAACGACAAAAATAATCCACAATATTGTCAAGAGTGCTTAGTTCTGATCAAAAAGGCTTAATTAAAGGTTCTGTGCGAGTCGGTAGCCTCCTCCGGCTATGGCGATGTCGAGAACAAACAGAGTCTAACAAATCCAGCTGACCGCGTCGAGACGGGCCAACCCAGCGTAGACAGACTCGGTCACAGTACCTTTTACTTGAAGCGGCAGGCACGGGCGTGCGAGCCGGATGGCTGTTCGTCGCGATGCAAAAATGGAAGCGTTGCAGGACGCGTTGTCCCTCGATGCGGTGCAGGCAGCGGCTCGTTGACGTCGTCGAGACGGAGTCGGTGAGACCAGGGCCGTGCGTTGCAGGGCGAGACGGTGCTTCGATGCGGTGCTGGCAGGTTGCGGTGCGGTGACGGAGCCGGATTCAGGAGCTGGCGTTGATCAGTCCGGACAGCGGTGCGAGTCGGGCGGTGCGTCGCAAAGCGTGCGAGCGGTGCCCAACTCCGGTGCGGTCACAGGACTCGAACTCAGCAGCAGTGACCGTGTCGGTCGGACCAGTTCGATTCGGCGTAGCGAAGCGTTGCAGGACGCGTTGCCCCTCGATGCGGTGCAGGCAGCGGCTCGTTGACGGAGTCGGTGAGACCAGGGCCGTGCGTTGCAGGGCGAGACGGTGCTTCGATGCGGTGCTTACAGGACACCGAGTCGGTCGTGAGAGTCGGTCACAGCTCCCTACCTCTGTAGCCACTGAAACAGAGTTTCCAGCAGCAATTCACAAAGGGGGTGAAGTCCAATGGTCCTGGGACTTCGGTCAGGGGGCAAGCTCTCTTCCAAGCCCTTGGAGATCCTTCACAAGTTGATGAAAGTCACAGCAAAGCAAAAGTTCCTTTCTCCTTTCTTTGGCAGTCAGGCAAACCACTGCAGGCCAATCCCCCAAGCAGCACTTCAGGCTTAGGGATAGTCTCTCCTCAGTTTCTTCTTGGTTCCGCTCCTCAGCAAAGGTTTCTTCTTGTTCCCAAAAGTGATCTAATTTCCTAGGGGTCTGGGTCCCCTTTTTATACACAGTTTCTCTTTGTTCTCTGAAGGCAGAGAGGCCTCTGCCTAGCCCAAAACCAGTTCTGGTCAGTCCTGGAGCACTTTGTTTTTCTGACTCCTTCTTTCCTTTCAGAATGTGGGGCAGAGTGCTCAGCCACCCGGCAGGAGGTGGAGCCAGCATTGTGGAAGGCAGGCACAGCCCTATTCAGACCCAGGTGCAACTCCTCCCTCCACTCTGGATGAGGATCTTTCTATTCAGCCCTGTGCTGACTCACCCTGTCTCCTGTAGCCACCCCCAGCCCCTGTCACTCAATCTCCAGACAAGGAATACACAACCTAGCAGAGGCAGGCTTGGATAGTTAGGCAAGAAAATACCCACTTTCTAAAAGTGGTATTTTCAAACACAGAATGTTAAAACCAACTTCACTAAAAGATGTATTTTATCATCCTGAGTTCAGGCATACTAAATTCGTTTTTCTACCATGTTCCCTGGGTCAGTTCTGACTATAAGGTGTAATAGTCAGTCTGCCCATTCTGGCCTATGGGGAGCAGGTAGCCTTGCAATAGTGAAAAACGAAAATGGCTGTAATTCACTATTAGGACATGCCACACACACCAGGGCATGTCCTACCTTATACTTACAATGCACCCTGCCCTAGGGCCTACTTTAGGGGTGACCAACATGCAGTAAAGGGAAGGTTTAGGGACTGGTAAGTGGGTGCACTCACCAAGTCGACATGGCAGCCCTAGGCTGCACACAGGCTCTGCAATGGCAGGCCTGAGACACACTTTACAAGCTGCTTCTGTGGGTGGCACAACCCGTGCTGCAAGCCCACCAGCAGCATTGGATTTACAAGCCCTGGGCACACTCAGTGCACGGTACTAGGGACTGACAAGTAAACCAATCAGCCAATCATGGAGTCACTAATACATACATCAATTAACGATAGGGAGCACTTGCACTTTGGCACTGATTAGCAGCGGCAAAGTGCCCATGAGCATCTAGTCCAGCAAAAACATATCGGCCACAGTGGAGGCATTACGAAAAAATGGAAGGGAGACCCACGCCAAGGATGCCAGGTCTAACACCGGGCGTCGATGACCTCTCGTTGAGCTTCCGAAAACACAGCGTCCGCAGGCGTCGGTTCCGGAGGTCGGTGCAGGAGTCGTCGGGGCCCTCGAAGTCACACGCGTTGCAGGTCGATCTCCTCTCTGATGGAGTCAGGAGCGCTGGCATCGGCAGGCGTTGGGTGCTGCGGTGCGACGTGCAGCAGTGCGGCGTGCGGTGCCCTCAGGTCGCAGTGCGAGCAGCGGCTCGGTGGCGGCGTCAGATGGCGTCGTCGGTGAGACCAGGGTCGCGGTGCGAGATGAAGGCGATGCTCGTCACGGTGCTGGCAGATCACGGTGCAAGCAGCGGCGTCGTCGTTGCTGAAGCGCTGTCGTCGTTGCTGAAGCGCTGTCGTCGGCTGACGGACTGGAGTCGATGGCGCCGGCGTCGGTAGGCCAAGGCTGCGGTGTGGGATGAGGGCGGTGCGTCGTGTAACTTACGAGCGGTGCCCCCGAACCATGGTGCAAGCAGCGGCGTCGATCTCGGCAGGAAGTGGCGGTGTCAGGCAGGCCAAGGTGCCCTCGTGAAGCAAGGCGGTGCGGAGTGCGGTGCCCATAGGTCGCGGTGCGAGCAGAGGCTCAGTGGCAGCATCAACAGGCGTCGTCGGTGAGACCAGGGTCACGGTGCGGTGTTGCGGCGGTGCCCTCTGCGGTGCCAAAGCTTCGGCGTGAAGAAAGGCGGTGCGGAGTGCGGTGCCCACAGGTCGCGGTGCAAGCAGCAGCTCAGTGGCGGCGTCAACAGGCGTCGTCGGGGAGACCAGGGTTGCGTTGCGGTGGTGCCCTCTGCGGTGCCAAAGCTTCGGCGTGAAGCGAGGTGGTGCAGAGTGCGGTGCCCACAGGTCGCGGTGCAAGCAGCGGTTCGGTGGCGGCATCAACAGGCGTCATCGGTGAGACATGGGTTGTGGTGCGGCATTGCGGCAGTGCCCTCTGCAGTGCCTTCAGGACACGGAGTCGGCAGTGGCGTCGTAGACGTCGTCGAGTTGGTGTTCTTCGGGTGGCAGCACAAAACACACAGTCCCCAGTGCTGCGGGTCAAAGAACTTGAAGTCTTTGCTGTTCCTGAGACTTCGTGAACAGGGGGCAAGCTCTACCTCAAGCCCTTGGAGAGACTCACAAATTAGGTTGCAGAAAGTCCAGTCCAGGCCTTTCACTGCCCAAGACAGAAGCAGCCACTGCAGGTCAGCCCAGCAAAGCACCCAGCAAAGCAGTCGTTCCTTTTCGCAGCTTTTCCGGCTCTTCTTCTTGGCAGTCTTCTTGTTCCAGATGAGTTCTAAAGTTCAGGGGTCTGGGCCCCAGTATTTGTATCCAAAAATCCTTTGATCTTTCAGGCAGAGGATGTCTGTGCCCGGCCAGAACCAGTTCTGCCTTCTCTGGTGGGATTTCCTGGCAGGAGGTGGAGACGGCATTGTCAGAGGCAGACCAGGCCCTTTGAGATGCAAGGAAATCTCCTCCCCCTTCCCCCATCGCAGCCCAGGTCTGTTCAGCCCTTTCCTGACCTACCTAGACTATCTGGAGCCCCTCCGGCCCCCCAGCCTTCTGTCATCCAAAACCCAGACAGGTAATCCACATTCCAGCAGAGGCACACGGGATGACTGAGCAAGAAATACCTACTTTCTAAAAGTGGTATTTTCAAACACAGAATGTAAAAATCACCTTCACTAAAAGATGCATCTTTAGATTCTGAGTTCAGGCATACTAAATTTTATTTTCTTACCGAATTCCCTGGGCCAGTTATGTTTATAAGATGTTATAAACAAACCTCCCATTCTATCCTATGGGGAACTGGTAGCCTTGCAATAGTGAAAAACGAAATTGGCTGTAATTCACTATTAGGACATGCCACACACACCAGGGCATGTCCTACCTTTCACATACATTGCACCCTGCCCACAGGGGTACCTTGGGCCTACCTGAGGGATGTCTGACATGTAATAAAAGGGAAGGTTAGGGACCGGCCAGTGTGTGCACTGGCCTAGTCGACAAGGCAGTTACAAACTGCGCGCAGACTCTGCAATGGCAGGTCTGAGTTACCGTTTTCAGGGCTACTCACGGGGGTGGCACAACCAGTGCTGCCGGCCCCCGGGTAGCATTTGATTCACCGGCCCTGGCACACGCAGTGCACTTTACTAGGGGCTAACAGGTAAATCAAATATCCAATCATGGAAACACCAATCCATAACACAATTTACACAGAGAGCATATGCACTTTAGCACTGATTAGCAGTGGTAAAGTGCCCAGAGTCCTAAAACCAACACAAACAGGTCAGGGAAAAATAGGAGGAAAAAGCAAAATGTTTGGGGATAACCCTGCAAAAAGGGCCATTTACAACAGTGACGTAGACCTTTCTTATTGGTGCGTTGGTGAGAGGCGCGCTGGGATAGGTCAGAATAGCCGAGCGGTAGAAAGAACTGATTGGTGAAGAATTGTGTGAATTAGCTTCAGCAAAACAACAGTGAAATATGGCTTATTACAATGAACGAGATAGAGAGAAACCGTCATGGTTTGCGAAGCTTAAAAATCTTTTTAAGAAAGATAAAAAGGTTGTGACTAGGGAAGGAGAAGTACTTCCTCCGCCTGAAAACACCAGCATCTTATATGATGGTGAAATATGGCTATCATACTTGCATTTGGTTGGAAAATTGGGCGAAATATACCAAAGACGATGGAGTATTGGCGTTTCCGGAAAATGGTTCGTTTAGCACAGCTGTACTTCGAAATTTGAGAGAAAAAATGATGAGACTTGAACTGAGACCTAGACCGACACAGTTTGAAGCCTTAGGTGAATGGGAAGATGAGATGTATGAAAGGGAAAGATACAGAGGTGCAAAGAATTATAATTTTATTGATGGAAGAGTATGGGGTTTGAGTCATGAAGACAGGATGAGACGATGGCGGTATGCTAATATGACGGATGGTATGTTTCCTACCAGAACAGTTGAAGAATTTACAGGGAAAAAGTGTACGGAGAAAAAGAAGCATGCAGTACCAGAGAAATATGGGTATGGAGTTAGCGACACAGAGGATGAGTTGCTGGAGGACATTTTAAATAAAAGACCCCCTCCATATCAACAGGATTCCGTGGTGGTGACACCAAATGCACTGCCAATGAGAACTGTAATAAATCAAAGCCCTGAACAATTGTCTGAAATAAATAGTCCATTTAATAGACCAGAAACACCACAGACTGTGAAACATGATAATGGTAATACGGCCGAACTAGCCAGAACCACAAGAGAGTTGACTGAAAAGATAAGAGAACTGACGAAGAATATGGAAGCTGTGACTGTGCCAGTAACTATAGGGCCAGTAATCCCAGTATTTGAAAATCAAAAGATAGACGAACATTCCTTAGTAATTCCATTAAATTCTAGTTTGCAAAAAGTAAGAGAAGGGACAATTCCAGAAAATAGAGAGACAAAAGATTCTTTTGGTCCATTTAGGTCAAGTCCACCTGTAAATTTGACAATTAATGAGAGTCCGATAAATAAGGTTCCTATAGGAGCCGAGTCAGCAAATGAAACCCCGGAGAGAAGTGTAAACAGGGTAGAATTAACAAAAACCCCTGTGGGTCCAACTGCAGAGGAATTAAATGATTGGGTGAGGAGCTTGCAGAAAAAAGATGCCGAACCACAACCTTTGGATGTGGTCAGATTAAAGATAGATATGGAGGAATTGATTCTAGGGACTATTGGTACAGATCGATTGAAGTCCTATCAAGTTGATGAATTAATGTTTATGTGTAAAAGCATTACTTGGAGAGCTAGGAACTTGCATGAAAAATTGGAAGAAACAGCGAACGAACTAGGAGTAGATTTTGCAAAAATGAGAGGATTGCAGAAACCGTACAGGGTAGATTTTAGTGAAAAGGACATAGAAAATCTGAACACTTCAGGACGACTAACACAGATAAAAGAACTGAAGGGCATATTAGCAACGCTTTGCGATAACTATCGCAAAGCGTGCTTAGCGCTCATTTTCCTAACGCCGGCTATCGCAGGTTTTTATCGCGGAGATATCGCGTTATTAGCAACGCGTATCTCCAAGGTGATAAAGATTCCTGCAATAGCGGGGAAATCGCCGTTTTGCATGGAACATCGCTGGTTTTCCAGCGATGTTCCCTACAAAACGGCGATAATCTGCTGATACGACCCTGTGGTCGTATCAGCAGAATCCACCCCTATGTTAGGGATGGCTAAGTCAGGATTTTAGCAGACGTTAGATTTTGGTGAAAACGGCAGTTTTCGCCAAAATCTAACCTCTGCTAAAATCATGTGGGCCTGCCTTGTAAATATTGCGATGTTAACATCAGCGATATTTGCAACGTAGTCCATCCGGGTACGCCCAGTAACGCCCACTTTGCATCTCATTGGAGATGCAAAGGGAGCGTTAGGAAAAAGGGTGCTAACATGCGATTATGCATGTTAGCACCCTCTTGTTGATAGTGCGATAGTTTTATCTCCGTTTTTCTGGCTTTTAAAGCCAGAAAAATGGAGATAAAGCCCTTGCTGATATGCCCCTAATTGTTTTACTGAGAAAATGGGGAGATGTAGACAAGTGGAGAAGTAGGTGGATAAGGAGAAAAGAGGGAACAACTAATAAAGCATCATTGGCTTTTCCAGTAAAAGAAAAAGAACCAACGGTAGTAGAATGTCCAATGAGAGAAATTCCAGGAGGAGGTTATGTACACGTCCCATGGTCCAGACAAGATATATTGTCATTTACAAATGATTTTCCAAGATTGAGAGAAAAGCCTGTAGAATGGTATAGACAGGTAGAAAGGTTTGTAAAGGTTTCAAAAGTATTGTGGGAAGATCTGGATGGATTGTTTGAGATTGTTGTTCCTGCGGATTTATGGACAGAGTGTAAAATTACAATTGACTGGCCGAAGGAAGAATATCCTAGGGATGCAAAAACAGGAGCCCCAAGTTCAGAAGTAATGAAAAAATATGAACAGGCAATTACATTCCTGAAAAATAAGATTCCATCAAAAGAAACGGACTGGGTAAAGATTGATAGAACAACTCAGGAGAATAAAGAATCTGTACATGCTTATTATGAAAGGTTGCTTTTGGCTTTTAAACAGTATAGTGGATACGAGAATTTGAGTGAAAAAGACATGAGTCATTTTGTGTATCGATTTGTGTATGGTTTGAGACCTGAGATAAGTGAAATGATTAAGCAGCATATGTTATGTTGACAGACTAGCACAGTGGATGAGGTACTACGGTATGCAAAATATTGCAGTGATGATATTGAGTCCAGACAGCGTAAACTCAAGGAAAAGGCAATGTGGGCTCAAGTAAAGGTTGCAGAAAAGCAAGAAGCTCAGATGAATAATCGGTCTAGTGATGCAGGACAGACCAAGTTCAAACCGAATATTGGTAAGGGAAAAGGTCAGATGAGTATAGAAGAAGCTAAAAAGAAATGGCCATGTCATAATTGCGGAAAATTAGGGCACTGGAGAAACGAGTGTAAATTACCTCCGAGAGTTAATACCGCAAATCAACCATTAAATCCACAGGTGCAGAATGAGGTGAGTTACCAACAGCCGCAACAGCCGCAGGTAGTTACTCAACAGTGTCAGGTGCCGCAACCACCTATTCCAAAGAGTGTAAATCCTCAAAGATACAGTACAGAGGCAGGATTCTACGGAGGAGAGCAGGTAACAAAATTGCCGCGCGCAGCTGCTGTTTCACAATATTGGTTATGGCAAGATGGAGATGAATCGGATGAAAGCTTATGACGGTGCCTAGGAGAGGAAGAAGAGTGCGTGCTTGGCGCAACTCTAGAGGTAGATCAGTCAGGTCCATTTGTGGATGGAAAAGTGAATGGCATAAATGTTACTTTCCTTGTGGACACTGGCGCTACCCATTCTACTGTTAGGTCAGTGGAAATCCCAAACCTTCCTCTCTCAGGAGAATACATCCAAGTTGTAGGTGTTTCAAACAGGCAAATTAACACCCCTCTTACGAAACCAGTAGAGGTGGAAATTGGTCCATTCAAAGATATGCACCGCTTTGTGGTGTGTGATTGTAGTCCTGTAAATTTATTAGGACGCGATCTGCTTTGCAAAATGAATTGTACCATCTACTGTACTCCAGATGGTATTGCTTTCCAGACACCAGATGATGATGTTCTGTATAAAATGACAATGGCAGAACTAGAGCCAGGAATGTATGATATGTTTCCTGTGTTCGATGCAGAGAAAATCCCTACTGAATTGAAAGGAACAGTCAGGTCTGATGTATGGGATTTCACAGGTGAAGATATTGGACTAATGAGAGAAGTTGATCCTATAAAAATTACTTTAAAAGAAGGAACGAATTACCCAAACACCCCGCAGTACAAACTGACGCCAGAAATTATTGAAGGAATAACACCTGTAATTAATAAGATGATTGAACAAGGAATTTTGAGAGGAATAATGAGCAGTCCATGTAATTCTCCTATAATGGGATTGAAAAAGCCAAATGGAACATAAAGAATAGTACAGGATTTGAGAAAAGTAAACAAAATTGTTATTCCTCGTTGCCCAATTGTGCCAAACCCTGCTGTAATACTGTATCAAATCCCTCATGATGCAGAATGGTACACAGTTATTGATTTGTGCCATGCATTTTCTCTATTCCATTGCACCCTGACAGCCAGCCATTATTTGCGTTTCAGTTTGGAGAACGTATTTTGGCATGGTGTCGAATTCCTCAAGGGTATACTGAAAGTCCTTCTATTTTTAATCAAATTCTGAAGAAATCCTTAGAAAATTTGAAAATGCCTGAAAAATCTGTGATGGTCCAATATATCGATGACCTATTGGTGGCATCAAAGACCAGAGAAGCATGTGTTACTGACACAATTGCTTTACTGAATCATTTGGCAGAAGGAGGACACAAGGTGTCCCCATCAAAACTGCAATTCTGATAACAGGAAGTACAGTACTTAGGTCATAAGATTGAGAAAGGGATAAGAAAATTGACAACAGAAAGAATAAGGATTATTAAAGGAATGAGAGCTCCAATGACACAAAGAGAGGTGAGAATGTTCCTTGGAATGGTTGGTTATTGCTGACAGTGGATAAGTGGATTTTCATTGATTGCAAAACCTTTACAGCGATTGACAAAGAGTGATGTCAAAGATCCGATTGCGTTGGATGAGGAAGAAATGAAGGCTTTCGAGGAACTGAGAACAAGTTTGTGTGAGGCACCAGCATTGGGAATGCCTGATTATGAGAAAGAATTTGAGCTGCATTGTAGTGAGAGAGATGGATGTGCACTTTCAGTATTAGTGCAGAGGCAAGAATGAAACGACCAATAGCTTATTTTTCAGCTGTTTTAGATCCGGTAGCAAAAGCGTTGCCTGGATGTCTGAGAGCAGTAGCTGCTACTAGTGTGAGTCTGGAACAGAGTGAAGGCATTGTGATGGGATATCCTTTGAGAGTATATGTCCCACATTCAGTTGAAATCCTTCTGACCAGAACAAAAACACAATTCATGACACATAGTCGGCTGACTAGGTATGAAAAAGTGATCTTGGGTGCAGACAATGTAACCATTGTAAGATGCACGAGTGTGAATCCTTCCACCTTACTGCCAGATGCAGTAAATGCAGAAGTCAAAGATGAGGTTGATCATAACTGTTTGGTTATGCTTGAATTTTGCACAAAGCCCCGCCCTGATATCAGAGATGAACCTTTAAAAGAGTCAGATTATGTGATGTTTGTGGACGGATCATGCCTGAGGACAAATGAAGGAGTTTTAAGTGCTGCGTATGCTGTATGTATGGTGGCAACCATAATGGAAGCATCCTGTTTGAGAGGAATACGTTCAGCCCAAGTTGCTGAGCTGATTGCTCTGATTCAAGCGTGCAAACTGGGAAGGAATTTCCGAATTACTGTGATCACGGATAGCCAGTATGGCTGCGGAGTGGTCCATGATTTCGGACAGATCTGGTCCCAGAGGGGATTCCTGACTTCCTCGGGGTCTCCTATTAGGAATGGTGAGTTTATGAAGAAGTTGCTTGAGGCGATACAGCTGCCTAAACAGATTGCGGTGGTAAAATGCACTGCTCACAAAAATGGAACTGATTACATTGCAGTAGGTAACAATTTTGCTGATGAATTAGCTCAATATTGTGCCAGAAATATGACCTCAATGAATCGGAGAAGGGAAAAAGAAAATGTTTCATGTCCCTTGCTGTTTACTAACCCAGTTGAAACATGGGAAGAGGTAAAACAATTGCAGGAAGAGGCAAGTGATGAGGAAAAAGACGTTTGGATAAAATCAGGTTGCAGACGGAGAGAGGAAGATGAAGTCTGTGTTTACAGGGATGAAAGACCAGTTATGCCTGATAGCATGATCTCTAACATGGCACAGATGTACCATGGACAGGCACACATAGGTAGAGATGCCATGATCAGACTTTTCAAACAGACCTGGTACAACCCAAAGTTTAGGGCTATAGCTGAAAGCCTTTGCCAAAGATGCCTTATATGCCAACAGATAAATCCTGGAAGGAAGACAGTAGTGAGTTTGGGAACAATAGGACGTGAAGGAGGTCCTTTTACTAGAATGCAATTAGATTTTATTGAAATGCCCCCGAGTAACAGGTTGAGGTATGTCCTGGTGGTCGTCTGATTGTTTTCTCATTGGGTGGAGGCCTATCCGACAAGAAGGAATGATGGAGTTACTGTAGCTAAGCTCCTACTGAGAGAATTCATTCCTAGATATGGCTTTCCAGTAACGATAGAAACAGATAGAGGAACGCATTTCCAGAATGAAATTATCCAACTAATATGTGAAGCACTAGACATTCAACAAACCTGCATTGTGCCTACAGACCAGAGGCTTCTGGAGTGGTAGAGCAAGTAAATGGCACAATAAAGAATAGGTTAGGGAAAATGTGTCAAGCCACAGGACTCAAATGGCCAGATGCCTTACCATTGGTGCTGATGAGCATAAGAAGCATACCTGACAGAAAAACAGGTCTGAGTCCTCATGAGATAATAATGGGACGAGCAATGAGACAAGCATACGTACCTGTCAACAAACTGCTGACTATAACTGATGATCTCATACTGGACTATTGCAAAGGATTGGCTGATGTGGTGCATTCTGTGTTTCATCAGGTTGGGCCGGATGCGACCACTCTTGAGAGAGAACCAGCTCATGATCTGAGTCCAGGAGACTGGATCCACATAAAAGATCACAGAAGAAGAAATTGCTTGGTTCCACGCTGGGACAAGCCACGTCAAGTGATCCTGGTGACGACAACTGCAGTAAAGTGTGCAGGTGTGAAAAATTGGATTCATGCCAGCCATACTATCCGAGTTCCAGATCCTGAAGCTCGACTTGTAAGTCGACATCTGGAAATATCAGATACCAGTTCGGCATCTGAAGCAGAAACTGAAACAATCAGAGTTCCAGATCCTGAAGATCGTCCTGTAAGTAGACATCTGGAAATATCAGATACCAGTTCGGCATCTGAAGCAGACCAACCTGAATCCAGTGAAAGACAAACAGAAGAATCCGAAAAACAAAGAACTGATATTGAAACAGGAGAAACTTAACCAATAGACAGTGACGGTGAACAGCCAAGTACAAGCTTTGGGGAAATTCCTCCAGAAATTATAGAAATAACTCAAGAAAATTCAGATTCAGACAGAGAGATTGAGGAAGTTGCGGAAGAAACACAAGGAGAATTAGACTCAGAATTACAAGCAGAAGAAACCCAAGGAGATTCGAATTCAGACAAAGAGACAGAGATCATAAAGTTCAAAGTTAAAGAAAGTGAAGTGAGATCTGAGACAGAATCTGAAGAAAGTGAAGGAGAAATAAGACAAAGAATAGGACCAAGAAAGAGAATTTGGAGAGCGGAACGAGGAGAAAAGGAAAACGAACTGAAAAGGCCAAGAAAAGGAGAAAATTGGCCCAACGGAAATTAAAAGACTGAGATGTAAGCTAATAAATTTGAACAAAGACAATGCAGAACAAGTAAATGAAATAAGTCAGAAAAGACAAAGAAAGACAAATGAAAGACAGTTGCAGAGACCCAAAAGAGTGAAAAGACCTAACCTGAATGGGTATACATAGCACTGCCGGACATTAAAGAGGTGGATAGCAGTCACGAAAACCCAGACAAAGACTGTGAACAAGTGAGTGAGAGTGAACTGCGCCAATCCTGAAGAGGAGAAAAGAAAACCGGACTAGACACACAAACTGATAAAGTCAAAGAAAAATTTCTGAAAGACCGAAAGGTGCGCCAAAAGCAGTTGGGTCCAGTCAACACTTAAGGAAAGGGTAAAACGGCAAAAAGTCATTCTGAGGTGTGGAAACACATTTTCTGTACATATATTTAGATTATATTTCAACATGGTAGACACTGAGAATAGAAGATCTAGATTAACCCTGGGCGTAGTTTGTGTAGTAGCACTTCACGTAGCTACGTGAAGTACATTTTGAACTACACGTAGCTATGCAAATTGCGTAGTGCGTAGCTGTGTGCTTGACTGCACTGTACAATAATTGCCAAAGGCATCTTGCACAGTGCAAGTTAAGATAAAATAAGTATCTCTGTCTTTATATGCTAAAATGCATATAGCATTTCACAAAAGTGAAATCAATAGATTAACAAGCAGTGAGAGAGGTGATGATTTTGGTATCCTCCCTAACCTAGGAGAGAACCAAGCAGATGCCTTGAAAACAAAAAGCACATCTTTTGAACGATTCAGTGGTGGTCCCATTCTCTTAGGACCACCCCAAGCACAGATTATTGGCAAAAATACAATCCCAACCAAAGGCCCTGCAAAGCATTATGGGACGAGATTAGCAGTGGGCAGTGAATATTATAGTATCCAATATCAAAATAATTCTACAAAGAGCTGCAGTTCCATTAGTCGTTACTAGATGTCCCTCACGAGTCAAATGCAAAAGCTTCATGAAAGGGTTTCAATGCTTTTGCATTTGACTCGTGAGGGACATCTAGCTAACGATTAGTTGAACTGCAGCTCTTTGTAGAATTATTTTGATATTGGACACTATAATATTCACTGCCCACTGCTAATCTCGTCCCATAATGCTTTGCAGGGCCTTTGGTTGGGATTATATTTTTGCCCCTAACTGTGCTTGGGGTGGTCCTAGGAGGAAGGGACCACCACTGGAATCGTTCACATGATATGCTTTTTGTGTTCAAGGCATCTGCTTGGTCCTCCCCTAGGTTAGGGGGAACCCAAAATCATCACCTCTCTCATTGCTTGATATTTTCATTGTCAAAGTTCACTTTTGTGAATTTGCTGTATGCTTTTTAGCATAGAAAATTGCTTTAACAAAGCATTTGTATGTGTTTAATATATTGCTGCTATGCTACGTTGATTAGCAGAGTTTTTTACTCTGCTACGTGCAGTTTGCATACTGCGTAGTAACACAAACTTTGCATGCTCCGTGAGCGTAGCAAAGTATTATGCCCAGGGTTAATCTAGATGTGAGTTTTTCCGTAGATGGTGTAAAATGTGTTTCTATTGTACAGGTTTACTAATGCTTATTTGGTTCATTTTAGCAATAATAATTCCATATATTAATTGGAGAAAATACATCTGCAATCATAAACGACACGAATAGTGACAAGAAATCTAACATAAGGAACACTGCAACACTGATAGATAGTACTGAATTTCATAGGGATAAGTCAATAACTGATTTCTCCAAGAATGTCTTCACAAAACTCTTGTATGAATATGTAGAGACAATGGATGTTAGAGATTGTTATGTATGTATGCAGTTACCTGCGTCTGTAACAGAAGGTGTGACGTATCATCACCTTCCTTTGACGTATGGAATAACCTGTAGTGTTTTAGCTAGCTTATTTTACAAAATAGGTCAATTAGAGTATTGCTACACTGACACAGATGCTGTTTTTGCTAAAGTTCCCGTAGTCCCAGAACTAAATAAGGTGAAATTTGAAAAGATTTTTGGAGAATTTTTCTTAGAAACGAAAGAATTAACATTAGAATATGCATTTAGACATAATCTTACTTGTAGGTTAAGAAAGGAAGAAAAGTTTTTTTTAGACATGGTAGAAGACAGAAGGGTTAAGTTTCAAAGAAAAGCAACGGGAGAAAAGACAAAAACCCCACCATGGGCGTTTGAAGAGGGAAGTTATGACAAAGGCAAAACGAATGCAGCTATGGTTTTAGATTGGCCCCAACAGGGAAAATTGTGTATTAGTAGAGATAACACTATGTATGATAACTATTTCGTGGGTTCTAGTGAGTGCCGAGATACATACAAAATTTTAGGGGGATGGGGATTCAAAGGAGGAAAAGATCCTGTATTCCCAGGAATCTATTAAATTTGCGGAAACCGAGCCTTTTATAGGTTGCCGGACCATTGGTATGGAACATGCTATCTAGGCCTGGTCTTTCCAAAGATTTTTCACGTGGAGAGAGGAACTAAAAGAATTCACGAGATAGGGAAACCATTAACCCGTCGGAGAAGGGAAAGTTTCTCAGAGATAATAGGTGACATTTTTGGAGCATTGATACCAGGAGTGGGTATATCTTTGAATGCATACAAGATTCGGAAATTGTCTACAGTAGTAGATAGTTTATCAACGAATACTGCTGGAGGGTTCTTGATGGTAAATACCTGAAATGGTTGCCATGAGAGCTATGGTAATGCAAAATAGACTTGCCCTTGACATTCTTTTGGCAAAGAGGGTGGAGTCTGTGGAATGCTGAAGGTACAACATTGTTGCACTTACATTCCAGACAAAAGTCAGAATATACAGAAGTATATAAAGAACATTACTGATTTACATAAAGAAATTGCCCCACTGGAGGTTGAAGGTGCTTGGGAGAAACTTGTTAAGGGTTTTTCCTCAATAAAGAAATGGTTCACCGAAATAGGTAGTTCTCTAATTGGGAAAGTACTAATTCCAGTGACCTTAGTAGTACTGATAATATTAATATTGAGATTAGCATATGTGTGTATTAAAAAGAGAAAAAGACAAAATAAAGCAAAAAGAGAAAATGAGAAAAATAAGGAAAGAGAACGGGAGATGGGAGAGATCGAATTGGAAGAGTTTAAAGAGAACATGTACAAAAGGTCTAAAAGACAAGATGAAAAGAACACAATTGTCTAAAATAACAAATGCAAGTGGACAAGAAACATTTTTCTGATAAATTTTGTAGGGATAGGTTTTAGTGGTGATGTTAAAAATCACCAAAGGGGGAATTGATGGAGCAGGGGAAACAAAATATTTTTGTACCCCTTGGAAGATTAATGACCCCATAACGATTAATGATACTAACCGTTTGAAACGCATGAACTAATCAACAAATGCACCTTTTATTAAACATTACACGTGGGCAACTTGCTGGCATTGCAAAATCTAATTTATTTACAAATGTGAAGCAAAATAACATGAGTATTGTGATTTGAGTAGTAAATAGAGTAAATTGCATGATTTGTGTTGCGTAGTAAAATTGCACCGTGGCAAAGAATGCAGATGGTAAGTAAAATGGCTTTAAATGTCGCTTCTGCTACGTAATGCCTAACACGGGTCTTTAGAATGGCAGGTGGTAAACAGAAAGGCTTATTTTCCATGTTTTAATTTCTGTTGTGTTTGTTCTTATATTAGTTTCGTTCGGGCCTGCTAGGCCGTGCTTCGAAAATGGCCGCTGGAAAGGACGAGATTGCGTGCGCTGAATAAAATGGCCCCCGCGCATGAGCAGAGTGAATGCTCCAGTCACGTGTATGCGGCCTGTGCCCGGAGTGAGAGATGTCAAGGCCAGTCTGACCTGCAACAAGGATCGTGCCAAGAGTTCAGCATATATGCATGGGAACGGATGAGAGAATCGAGCGACAGAGGATGAACTAATATGTGACCATCGGAGTTTGTTACAAATTACATTAACAAATTGAATTACCTTTGGACATTGTTGATCATGAGACTTAATGTATGCGTTATTGTCCCCAAACCGGTTCGAACATGAAGGGCGATGAGGTGACCATCACCACCCCTCCAATGGACCAATTAGCGTGATTTCTGCCCCTAAAGATTGCAACTTTAAGTGTAGCGAGACTGAGAATAGGATATAAGAGAGTCTGCTCTTACGTTGTGCAAAAAGTTTGCTTCTTCTATCCTGATGCTGCGAGAGACTCTGTCATTTTGGACTTCGAACTTTGACTGGGGAAGGAACGAGACCGTTGCGGGAGTTGCCCGGGAGGAGATTGCGTCCGAGGAGGTTAGCGGGACAGTCAGTCAGTTTTGGGAGCCCCATCCTGTGACCTGCGGTTCATCTTTCTTCCTGGTGAACTATTCTTGTCATCGCCCTATGGCCAAGGGTAATGAGTATTTTCCGTCTCTATTCTTAATCTTTTACTTAAATGCTTACTGATATAATAAATGTATTTGCCTAATTATGAACTTTACTTATTTGCTCAAAGAATTTAGATAAAATTATATGCTAACTCTAAATGAGTCTGTGGTTCTTTAAAATAAAATTGTGATTAATAAAATGTTAAAGGTTTTAATTGTGATTGAGCTGGACTTAATCGCCATCAACTGATTCTACTAGTTGGTCTATTCGACCGAATAGCGGAGTACCTTGATGTTTAGAACCGACAGGATCCTAAGTTAATGTATTTAATGTGTAGGTTATAATTCTGTCATTTCAATAAGGTACCCCGTTTGTCCAGCAGCTAATTTTCCTTAACGTTTGATCCAGAAAATTGAGTGAATGTATGTATGCGGTGTTATGGGCCCCACCGACATTGGTTTTATATGATTAAAGTTGAGTAGGTGTTTTTCTGGATTAGTGTCATAAGGAAAAATGTATATTAGCCGCGCTGGATCACATCCACAAAAGAGTAATCTCCATGGGGAGATAAACAAAACTGATTCATAGGAAACAAAATAGTGTTGATAACTGAGGGTACAGCCTTTTCCTTCCACTTTAGGGATCAGGTCTACAATCTCCTGGATAAAACATGAAGGTCCCCTGCAGATTGCCCTTTCTCCTGTGTGTGTGTGTGTGTGTGTGTGCGTGCGCACATATGTGCATGTACATGGCATTAATATTTTGCATGGATGGAGGCTGTGACTGTGTTCTTCTACTTCTGAGCCACCCTGCCTTCCTCTGCTTCCTTGTCTTGTGCCTAAGTTGCCATTGTTCCTCTCTTGAGTGCCACTGGTGTACGCGTCCCTCCTCACATCCTCGGAATGGCTACCTTTTCTCTGTGCCCTTCCCGCATATTCTTAGTCAGGAAGAGGCATTTCAAAATCAGAATCACGCTCTGGATAAAACTGGTCTGGTAAAAGCAAGCTTTCTTCCTGGCAGGCTGCTGATATATTGTTCAAAGACACCCAGATCCCTGTCTACTACAAAGAGCTAAATAAATTCTTGATCCAGTGCATGGGGATGCATGCAGCGTCAAATGTGACTTGCGCGATGTGTGCTTGTCGGTATGTGTAACTGGACCATCTCCTTCCATCTGGGAGTAACATAGAGTGATGTCCTTCAAGGAAGGACTCTTTGGCCATTGGCATACCTACTGAAGGTTTGCATGTGGGGCCAGGGAGGAGTCCATGACCTCCCAACCCGCTCTCCAGAAACCACTGATGCTCCCCCATAATGAAGGACAAACAACAGTGGGAGAATCTGACCAGTAGGTTAAGTGAGAATGACAAAAATGTATGTCTAGGTTTTAGGTGAGCTGCCATGGAGTAGTGGTGAACTTTCCTAGAAGGCTTTCTCCACTGCACAAACAAAACAACTGTTCTCTCCACTGTCCACGTTCCCAGATGAACCATCTCCTTCTGCCGCACCCCTCTACCTTCCTCTGTTTCCTAACTGGCAGCCAGTTAAATGTCGCAAGATTATGGCACAAGTCGGGGTACACGTTGGTACACGGCATACACCCACTATATTTACAGGGCGTACGCCGTCCACCCTGCAAGAAGTGAAATATGCTGAACTTGTCCCGGTGTAATTTCACATTCAGCAGCACCTGCAACTTGTCTGCTTTGGTTTTCCAGCAGCGATGTGCAGGTGAGGAAGGAGCTTATCAGATTCCAGCTGGGCCCATAAGAAAGTCCGAAGTTAAGGGGCCATCAGGCCTCATTTTGTTCCACTATCCTGGCTGGGAGCTATATGGAGCCTCACACCTGGATGTAAATGCAAGGCAGGGGAAACAAAGGCACACAGCTTGTTGTTACTTCACAAATACTTAAGAGAGGCATGCTTTTTACCTTATTCAATCCCTGTATATAAGAAATATGCATACACTGTAAGAATGTCAGATGTGTTGGTCTGTTCCAGTATTTACAAAAATAACAATTTAAATACCACTATTTTGTTTTATTTCTCTTATAGCGTAACTCATCCCAATGCAGGGAGTCGGAGCACTTTACATCAAACATACACATTATACATTTACAATAAATCCAATATATGTGTAAATCAATGTACAAGATGAGTTACATAAGGCTGTGAGGGTTACAATGTGTAGGAGTCACATGTCCTTCATAGCTAACTGCTATATTAGAAGGATGACAATTTATGACCTGCAAGTAACAAAAGGATCTCTGTGTTAAAAGTAGTAACTCACTTACCTAGCTACATGAAATAAAAATCTGTCATCTGCGTGTTAGATGATGTGCTTTGCAGGAGTCATTAACCCTCCATGCTACTTTGATTAAAAACTGGGACTAGAGCAAACACAGGTCTCTCCAGCAAATGCGCTACCCTCCAAAGTTATCTTACCATTATTATTGTTCCCAGATATTTATAGGGCACACAAAGATCTAAGCAGTAGGTGCCTTAACCTCATAAGATATTTTAAAATGCAGACTTTGTAACCAATCAAGCAGAATTTATTTACTGCTACTTTCCTCCTTGTTGCCAACTTCTTT
Organism: Calotriton arnoldi; assembly: GCA_963921515.1. Lineage (NCBI taxonomy): Eukaryota > Metazoa > Chordata > Amphibia > Caudata > Salamandridae > Calotriton > Calotriton arnoldi. Next base: position 1,549,900 of record CAWUFW010001188.1, read on the forward strand.
GTGGCAGAGTTAAAAAAAAAAATGTAAAAATTGAGGCCCACATTTTGCGTTGGGGTTGTGTCACTTTTTTTGGCACAACCCAGCCGCAAAATGTCATTTGTTAAATCTCATAATGTGCTCAAATATACTCATGATAGACCTGCAAAGCTTGCGTGCGAAGTGTTAAGATTTGATGTCTCATCTTGTACTGTCACTTCCTCTGAGGTCATAGGCTGTGATGTCACTTCCTGTGATGCGGTGATGTCGAGCTGTGAAGTCACGCACCATAATATCACTTGCATATGGCCTAACTTGGTTAGTTCCCCCACTTCCTTTCTTAGGACTTGTGCCCTGCGCAAGATGGAAAGACAATCATGCTGTTTCGCTGTGTGCCAAATGAACCTGGCAGCTGCATTGTGCAGCAACTGTAGTTTCTAAGTTGGATAATGTGCCATTCCAAGAAGCAAAGACTTGCAGTCATTCAGCCCAGGTGTAATAATGACAACTTTAATTTTTTTAAATTGCGAGGGAATCTGTGTAACAATCAGTCGCGGTCCGTGTAGGAGTGCCGGCCGGGCGGTGACGTGGGGCGGGGGAGGGGCAGGGTGGGGGGTAGCAAAGTATGGATTACGGACCAACACAGGTAAGTAAACATTTAAATCAATAAAACGAATTTCGTTGTGAGCGCTGCATCGCCCAATGCGATGCAGTGCGCGCAACGAAATTCGTTTCATTGATTTAAATGTTTACTTACCTGTATTGGTCCGTAATCCGTACTTTGCTACCCCCCACCCTGCCCCTCCCCCGCCCCACGTCACCGCCCGGCCGGTGTTCTAACTAGATGATCTCCCCCGTAGGTTTGGTCTCCCCCTACGTCAGAGGGGAGCTTAGAAATACAGCTATAAGCTAACTAGATGCTCTCCCCCGTCGGTTTGGTCTCCCCCTACGTGGCTTACAAATACAGCTCTAACCTGCTTTGTTGGTTTGCGCTCCCCCTACGGGGCTTACAAATACAGCTTTAACCTGCTTTGTTGGTGCCTGGCCGTATGTCTATACCTCCCCTAAAGTGCTTCTGCTATTTGTGCGTGCGCCTGACCGAAAACTCTTATGGCATGTGTAAAATTTGCAAATATTTACTTTTTTAAGCAATAATTGTGAATCTATTTTCGTATGTAGCATATGCATACGGTAAAGGAAAATGTTTGTTTTCACCAATTCGTTTGGATTCTAAAGAATTTCTAGATTTTGACAAAAGAAGTATTTTTTGTTAGAATAATACCACGATTTTTTATAAATATATAAATATATTTATACCTACATATACATATTATATATATTACAATACTTATAACAATGAGAAAGATGAATCCAGCAAAGTACAATTAATATGCTATTTGTTGATAAATTGAGTACTCCTAGGTTTGCGCTCCACTGCCTTCAACCTATGCGCTCCAACTAAGGAGGGCGCTTTCAAACTGTGCAACTACGTGTCTGAATCATGGTTGCATCTTCTGTTTTGTTGTCCCGCCCTTGACGCTCCCAGAAGACTTCTTTTAAAACCCTTATATTTAAAAAGGGGCATCAGTACATCTTGTGAGGCATCTGCTCTCTGCTTTACTTCCCCAGATATTCAAGTGCTTGTAAGGTCTGGAAAATATGTGAGACTCCTGGACAATCTGCTTTCACCCTCTTCTGTTCGCACCCTATCAGTTCCTCCCCTCCAAAAACTCATCACCGACTTTATTTGCACTTTGCCATAGCGTCTCTGTACCAAATTATTTTATCCTTGGTTTTGGAACCCAGTCACAAGATTACAATAGTAACTACAATACTGCCTCGTCACTAATATGTGTATGAATTTAAATATTGATGGTTTGCTTTGTTTATGCTTTTTAATGTTGTAACAGCGCTATGATGACATTTTATTGCATTGGTTATAATTAACTGTGCTAATTTAATCAACTAGAGTGCCATTAATTTGATCAATAGAATTTTTTTTTTTTAAAGCACTTTATAAGTCTATCGTGAAGCACTATGTACAGATTGTAGCAGTTGTATTTTAACCCCTTTGCTGCTAGGGCCTTTCCCGCCCCACCTCCCCCTGTGCTCAGCCTTATTTTGTTTATTTGTGGTAGTTTGCACTTAGGCCCCTGTAACTTTTTGTCCACAGAAAGTTTTAATGTAAAATATTGTGCCCTTATTCCCAACACCCTGATGATTTTAAAGGTACCCAGGGTTTGTGTATTCCCCTGGAAAAGACCCAGAAATTTTCAAAAATACTTTAAAAAATTGCCTTTTTCTAAAAACAATTGTTCTAAATTGCTGCAGTAGAAAGCGTCTGGTTTGTGTCTTGTAAATGGCATCAACAAAGTGTTTGTGGTGATGAAATCCCCATCATCTCAGATTTCTGGGGCAAGTAGACTCTTGACAGTAAACCAACATTTTCTATGAAGTTTTTATTTTTTACTGTGACATAGTCAATTGTTGCATTTATTTTTTTCTTTCAACCTCCTTCCAGTTAGTGTTAGGAATTGTTTTCAAAACAATAATGGATCCCAGAAAACTATACATTTTTGAAAACTAGACAAAAATTTGAATTCAGTAATGGGGGCATTTGTCTAAATCCTTTAACGATTTCCTATATAAATTTACATTTGACAATAGTAAATCAATCAATCAATCAATCAATCACAGAATTTGTAGAGCGCACTACTTACCCGCGAGGGTCTCAAGGCGCTGGGGAGAAAAAAGGGGGGGGTGCTGCTACTGGTCGAACAACCAGGTCTTGAGTAGCCTCCTGAAGGTCAGCAGGTCTTGGGTCTGTCGTAGGCTTAGTGGAAGGGTGTTCCAGGTCTTGGCGGCGAGGTGGGAGAAGGATCTGCCGCCGGTGGTAGTTCTTCGAATGCGAGGGACGGTGGCGAGGGAGAGGTCGGCAGAGCGGAGCTGGCGGTTGGGGACGTAGAAGAGGAGTCGTCTGTTGAGGTAGGCTGGGCCAGTCTTGTGGAGTGCCTTGTGTGCGTGGATGAGGAGTTTGAAGGAGATTCTCCTGTCGACGGGGAGCCAGTGCAGGTTCCTCAGGTGGGGGTGATGTGGCTGTGGCGTGGTACATCGAGGATCAGGCGTGCGGATGCGTTTTGTATGCGTTGCAGTCGCTTGATGAGCTTGGCCGGGGCTCCCGCGTAGAGGGCGTTCCCATAGTCAAGTCTGCTACTGACGAGGGCCTGGGTGACTGTTCTTCTTGTATCTGTCGGGATCCACCTGTAGATCTTGCGAAGCATGCGGAGGGTGTTGAAGCAGGAGGAGGAGACTGCGTTGACTTGCTTGGCCATGGAGAGCGTTGATTTGAGGATGACTCCCAGGTTGCGTGCGTGGTCAGCCACCAGGAGTCGTCCCAGGCTGAGGGGTTGGAGTCCAGGATGAGGACCTCTGTCTTGTCCGTGTTCAGTTTTAGTCGGCTGATCTTCATCCACTCGGCGACGGCCTTCATTCCTTAATGGAGGTTGGATTTGGCGGCGAGGGGGTCCTTGGTGAGGGAGAGGATCAGTTGAGTGTCGTCGGCGTAGGAGATTATGTTGAGGTCGTGCTGTCTGGCGATGCGTGCGAGCGGGGCCATGTAGATGTTGAACAGTGTTGGGCTGAGGGATGATCCCTGGGGTACGCCGCAGATGATCTCGGAGGCTTCGGATCGGAATGGTGGGAGGCGGACTCTCTGGGTTCTGCCGGCGAGGAAGGAGGTGGCCCATTCCAGGGCCTTGTCTCGGATCCCTGCGTCGTGGAGGCGTGCGCGTAGAGTGCGGTGGCAGACAGTGTCGAAGGCGGCAGAGAGGTCCAGCAGGATGAGAGCTGCGGTCTCACCGTTGTCCAGCAGTATCCTGATGTCGTCGGTGGCGGCGATGAGGGCAGTCTCAGTGCTGTGTTGCTGCGGAACCCCGATTGGGATGGGTCCAGGATGCTGTTTTCTTCGAGGTATCGGGTTAGCTGTTTGTTGACGATCTTCTCGATGACCTTGGCTGGGAACGGAAGCAGGGAGATGGGCCGGAAGTTCTTGAGGTCTCTCGGGTCCGCCTTGGGTTTTTTGAGTAGGGCGTTGATCTCTGCGTGTTTCCAGCTCTCTGGGAAGGTCGCGGTCTCGAAGGAGAGATTGATGACGTTGCACAGGTGGGGTGCGATGGAGCTGCTGGCTTTGTTGAAGATGTGGTGCGGGAAAGGGTCTGACGGGGAGCCGGAGTGTATTGTGCTCATGGTCTTGATGGTGTCATCAATGTTCACGCTGGCCCAGGCTGGTAGGGGGTCGTGGTCGATGGTGTGCGGCGGGTCTGGTGCATCGATCTTAGTTGGGGCTGTCTGGGTGTTGAAGCTGTCGTGGATGTCGGCGATCTTGCGGTGGAAGAAGGTGGCGACGGCGGGATGTCGTTGGTGTTGGAGCTGGGGTTGGAGAGTTCCTTCACGATGTTGAAGAGCTCCTTGCTGTTGTGTGCATTGTTGTCCAGGCGGTCTTTGAAGGAGATTCTCTTGGCGGACTTGATGAGGTGGTGGTGGTTACGGATGGCGTCTTTGTGGGCTGCGTGGCTGTCCGGTGTCTTATCACTGTGCCATTTCTTCTCTAGTTTCCGGCAGGTACGTTTGGAAGCTAGGAGTTCCGAGGTGAACCAGCTGGCTCTTTTGGTGGTGTCACTGTAGGTGAGTTTTTTCAGCGGGGCGAGGGTGTTGGCACAGTCGTCCATCCATCGTCTGAGGTTGCAGGCAGCGTCGTCGGTGTTGGATGGGTCGGAGGGAGGGCTGAGAGCGAGGTTTGCCCGTAGTTGGTCTTCGGTTACTTTGCTCCAGCAGCGGCGTGGGATCTGTTGGGTGCGGTGGTGTGTGGTGGGTTTCTGGAAGGTGAAATGGATGCAGCGGTGGTCGGTCCAGAGGAGTTCCGTGGTGTGGCTGAAGGAGACGTGGGAGCTTGAGGAGAAGATGGGGTCAAGCGTGTGGCCGGCGGAATGGGTCGGTGTTGTGACGAGCTGCCTCAGACCGAGGTTGGCGAGGTTGTCGATCAGGGTGGTGGAGTTGCTGTCGTTGTTGTTCTCCAGGTGAAAGTTCAGGTCTCCGAGGAGGATGTAGTCGGTAGAGGTCAGGGCGTGCGTGCTGATGAAGTCGGCGATGGAGTCGCTGAACTGGGGTCGGGGCCCAGGGGGTCTGTAGACAAGGGTGCCTCTAAGGGTGGTGTTGGGGTCCGTGTGGATCTGGAAGTGCATGTGTTCGGCGGTGCTGAGAGTGTCGTCGGTGCTGGTCGAGACCCTGATGGTGTTCTTGTGGACGATGGCGATTCCTCCTCCAACTGCGTTGATGCAGTCTCTACGGGTGATCTTATAGCCGTCTGGGATGGCTATGGCGATGTCGGGGGCGGAGGAGTAGTTCATCCAAGTCTCTGTCAGGAAGGCGACGTCTAGTGATGATGTGTCGAGCAGGTCCCAGAGCTCGACGGCGTGTTTGCGTGCAGAGCGGGTGTTCAGTAGGATGCATCGGAGGTGGTTGAGGTACTTCTTTGCGGGCGCCAATGCACTAAAGCATTAAAAAAATAGCCATTTGTGTCAACGTTTTCACCTGTCATTTTCCCAAATAATATAACATTGAATAGGCAGGATCCTTCTTTTTTTGGATATATAGGACTTATAGGTTCACCAAGAACCCGAGCAACCCAGATCCAAAAACTGAGCTGCGTCTTGCACTGGTTTTTCATTGAGTACTGTGTTTATCGCAATTCATTTGGTAAATATAAACAGAGTAAAGTAGGTACAAAGGAAAGCAATATATTTCTTAAACAAAATATAGAGTTTATAAGCAGTGTGTTTTGCATATCTCCAAAATTGTGGCTACCCATGCAAGCATGTGATTTAGATGACATTTTTTAAATGACTTCTTCTTTCCCAATTTTTTACATTAGGAAGGCTTAACTGCAAAGAAAGTTAATTCGTAATAACAGTTCTTCTACTATTCTGTTTTCCCCCAAGTCTCCCTATAAAAATGCTACCTTACTTATGTGTGTAGGCCTAGTGCCCACGACAGGAATTGGCCAAAAACGCAACGTGGACCCACCACATTTTTAAAATGAAAACTGGCCTTTTTTTTGCCTAGCTATGGATTTTGAATCCTCGCTCTTCAGGCACCTCGCGAAACCTTGCCAACCTATACATTTTTTTAAATTATACACTAAGGGCCCCATGAGGATGGTGGGCGGACAACCCTAGCGGTGTTCTTACCATCTGCCAGCTATGGGAGGTCCCACACTGCCAATTAGTATGCGACCGCTACTGTGGCGGTCGCATCCCGCATCTTTGACTTTGCCTCAGGCGCTGCTGTAAGCAGCACCCACCGCAAAGCCAAAGAGGCATGTCGTGCATTGCCATGGACAAAGTGGCAGGCACGGCGCGGTGCCTGGCACCTTCTGGATGGCAATGAGGGGTGGTACCATAGATACCCCCCAAGTGCAGCCCCCCCACCCCTCCAACCCACTTGGGGCCCGCAACGGGCCCCCAAAGCAATTCCTGCCATCATTTCCATGGGGGCCAAGCCGCCATGGAAAGGCCTTCACATCACACCATCCTAATATGGATGGCGGTGCCTGTTAGGCACCGCCAACATACTAGTTCTGCCCGGCTGGCAATCGGAATGATTGACTGCCGGCTGAAAAGCGTCCGCTGTGAAACCCCCTCCATTGTAATATGAAGGGGGTTTCAATCGTTACGATGTGGTGGCGGTCGCCACCGTCGGCTCGGCGGTGGTGAACGTCACGACATCCTAATGAGCCCCCAAGTGAAATCCAGTATGGGGTCACTTGTGTGGCTCTCTTTAGGTTCTGTGTCCCAGAATCCCTTGCAAACCTCAAACTTCTCAAAAATTAAACAAATTTTCCTTTCATTTCTGTGATGGAAATCTGCCTTTATCTACAAAATTCTACCCACCCCGTATTCCACAAGTCTCCTGATAAAAACGGTAGCTCACTTGTGTGGGTAGGCCTAGTGCCTGCAGCAGGAAACGGCCCAAAATGCAACGTGGACCCACCACATTTTTGCAGTGAAAACTGACCTTTGTTTTTCAAAGTGCCTAGCTTTGTATTTTGAATCCTAGCTCTGCTGGCACCTACCGAAACCTAGCAAACGTATACATTTTTGACAACTAGACATCCAGGCAAATCTATGATGGGGTGACTTGTATGTCTTTTACCATGTTCTGTTACCCAGAATCCCCTTTTAACCTCAAACTGTAAAAAAAAACAATTTCCATCACATTCCTGTGATGGAAAGTTCTGCAATCTGCGTTGTTCCACAAACTTCCACCCACCCTGCATTCTCCAAACTCTCCTATTAAAAGTGCTACCTCACTCATGTTGGTGTGCCAATTACCCGCGTCATGCAAAGGCCCAAAACGTATAGAGGAGACATCAAAATGACCTATCACAAAACGACCTGCTTTTTAAAGAGTGGCACCTGGGTTTTTGGCCCCGTGCTCAGTGGCCATCTATGGAAGCCTACCAAACCTACACATTTCTGTAAACTAGACATCTTGGCCAGTACATGGAGGTATGGCTTGCGTTTATCCCCCAAAAATCTTCCTACCCAGAATTCCGTGCAAACCTCATATTTAGTTTTAAAAATCACATTTTCCACATATTTTGTTTGGTATCTCCATGCCGGCTTAAATTTCCTACCACACACTGTCCTCCTCAGTCTTCCGAAGAAAATGATACCTCACTTTGTTGAGTGTCCAATACATATTTGGCTCAAACTTTTTTTTGCCGCCTCGAAGCCAGACGGAATGACCGTTTGAATTCCTTTACAACTGCTATCATGAAAATGAGGCACTCGTAAAGTAATCTTACAGGCATATTACGATGCAGCTGTAAATGCTCTGATCAAGGGTCGGAGACTTTTACAGCTGCATCTTAATCATCCCCTTAATAATCTTATATTTTAAAATATTATTATTTAATTTATAACTTCAACCTGAAATACAGTTTTATACAATATTTTTTTTTTTATACATTATCTTTTTATATTTTCTTTTTTTTCTTTAATTTTTGAACAGTGTATATCTTTTGTTACAAATAATTAGCAACAAATTAAACAAACTAGTTTGAATACATAGTTAAAAATGTATGTATATTATAATAAAAATTACTATACATTGTATAATTTCTTTAAACTATTTTATAACATTTTTTAGAATTGAATATATTTTTGACACATATTTTAGAATAATATTGTGTTATATTGACTTCAAAAGGTACACATTATTTTTTTCAATTTTTATTTGGTGTCCAAGTACATTTTTTCATCTAGCCCTGTTACTGTTTGGACGCGTTTGGGGAGAGAAGCTTGCATTTGGTAGCTACGGTTATCGGTTAAGGTAGGTTTATTTTACATTTTTAATTTCAGTTACTTTAATATTAGAGGGGAGGTAGTTAAGTTTTGTATATCGTTTGTATTGTCTTTTTGATGATTTTGATATGTTGTGTAATACATAGGTACAGTTATATGTTTACTACCATGATAACCTTTAAGGCTTAGCAATATGTAGTATATTAGGTGCTCATTATGATAGCCATCACATACAGATTTACCCACCGCCATATTAGCATGGCGGAGGGTATCGTGGCGGATGCAAAGTCCGTCCTCCGCTTTTCCGCTGGTGGCAATCGCACCTATTGCCTGGTGGACGGCAAAGGGCCACTAATATGTTGGCAGTGCCTAGCAGGCACCGTCCGCCATATTAGTTTGTGTCCTGTAAGAGGCCTTTCCATGGCGGTGGTGCCGCCATGGAAAGGCTGTTGAGAATTGGGTTTGGGGGCTAGTTGCGGGCCCCTCTTGTGGGGGGCCCGCATTTCCATGCACCAACTGTCAGGCATTTTGTGGTGCCTGCCACGTGGTGCAGGGAAATGCGGTGCAAGCACCTTTAACATTGCGGAAGGCGCTGCAGCCCCCAGCACTGCCTGCAATGTTAAAGTCCCAGGATGCACCCACCAGTTTGGCGGGCGCATCATGATGGCAGTGGTGGGACCGCTGCATGTCTGGCGGGCGGTACCAATCACCGCTACAGTGGCGGGCGGACAAAGTCCACCCGTCCTCATAATCAGACCCTTAGTTATGTGTAAATTAGTATGTGTAGAGTTCTTTTATTTGTTTTAAGTCTAATATATAGGCCTTCATTATGATCTTTCTTTGAAAGTCTACGACATTAGGTCTGAGGCTTTCTGACTCAAACCGTCGTTTTTACTTACGACCGGCTGATGATAATACTGCCGGTCTGAAGTGAAACCGGCCGGTTATTCACGCTGTCTTCCGACGGGGCTCCAGGAACCTGTTGGCCAATCTGAACTGGCATGTAATTTATATGTATGGCGATTTACGCCGTCTGGATTACGATGCACTGTTTCTGGTACTGTTTTTTAATATCCTGCTTTCACACATGGAAAGTATGTTTGAAACCTACTTCACCCTGCGGCCTACGGTTGGTGTTTAATGTGATACCTAGGATGCCCACTTGTTGATCCCTGCACCGTGAGGCAAGCACCCTGTATTCCCTGGTACACGGTGCATGGATGAACTCCACCTCCTATTTCCCTATGTGAGCTTGTGCTACGGCCAGTTTATGGCTGTAGCACATGTTCCTATAGTGGAATTTGAGAATGCGACTGCACCTCAGCATGTGTGGTCTTATCGTAATCAGTTGGTCGGGACTGCCGTTTGCAGGTTGGTCGGTCATGTTTCCGCTATGGTGCGTACACCATAATAAGTCCTCTAATGTTATTAATATATTTATGTGGAGGAAGTATTTCATTTTTAACTGGTGTAATTTTTCCTGATCTTCAGTTCCAGGGACGATGTGGTTACCATTTTTTCTATTAAATGTATATATTTTTTTTATAAAATAATAAATATTTTACATTTTTTTGTATTTTTTGCTTTCCTGAAGCATTTCTTTCTTTTGATCTATTTTTAATGTTTTTTTTTTTATCTTTAGATGCTATGGATGATTAGATATTTAGCTTTAATTTTTTCTCAGTTGTATTTACCCTTTTTTTTGTTGCAAATTACAAAATAAAATAACAGCGGAAATAGTGGGCACCCCTGCCTTGTGCTCCAAAGGAGAGCAAAAAAGGTGGATGAGAAGCACCCACAGGTCACTCAGGCCATAGTAGCACTTTTTATTCACTATTCTTTATGCAAAGTACGCGTCCCTTAGGTCCATGAGCTCCATCATCCATAAAGGTATGTCCGCTTTATAAGTTTGAACCTCTTCTTGCTTTCAAGAGAGACAACCACCTTCTCATCCTCATTGTTCTGCGTCTCCAACTGTCTATGGGAGTTTGTCCTAACATGATTCGCTGAAGTGTGATTATGTATTAACCCTACCTTTGGTGGTTAAATAATTATGTAATATAGACCTTCAGTTTATTGTGCAAAACCTTCCCCATGATCTTTATATCTGCATTTATGATTGATATTGGTTCGTATTTTGCTAATTGAAGTGGGTCACAGCCAGGTTCGTTAAATTAAGGGGTTTTTAGACAGACATATGTGTTTTTAAATGTCGCCCTACCTAAATATTGATTTCTAAATATCATGACTCAGAAATCATGACGTTAAGAATATTGTGTTTAAGAATATCGCTTATAAAACAAGAAATATCATTTTAAATAATAGATTTTTTTTTAAATAAATTTTCAAAAATGTACTTGTTTTAAAAATTTCTTTTTAAAATTAGTGTTATGTATTTTAGTATATATTTAAAATCTATGTGTTTTTGGCGATTTCTATAATAATTGTTTATGTTTTCTAACATATGTGTTACATTTTTAGTAGTTATCAATTGTTTTTTAATTAAATTTTGCGTTTTTTATTTCCGTAGCGCGTAGTGGGTTTATAGTTGAGTAGTTTTGGAATTAATTTAATTTTTGAAAATTCATGATTATATTTTATTTTTTTATTAATTATTTAATTTAGATTTTATAGTGTTAATTGTGTAAAGTATTACAAAAATTATTATGAATTGTTTTTTTTATTATTAATTATTTCCAAAGTAGTTTTTGTAATTGTCTAAATTTTTTCGATGCATGATTGTGTGTTTTCTAGGAGTAAAGTGTGTGAAGCACTTTATTTTTAATTCATTAATAATAAGTTCCTAATTAATATTAACTAATTTTTTGCAAATTAAATTTGTAAATTCTGTTACTTTTTTTAGGCGTTGGTTGAGGGGTTTATATGGGCTAAAGCGTGGTAAGTAATGTAAGTATTTTAAAATAATATTTAGTTTATTATTATTATTAATTAATTAATTGATATTTATTTAGGGTTATCGTTTATAATTTTGTTGTTTGCATATTACTTTTATAGGGGTAAAGGTTTTGAATTATATTAATTTTACTTACTTTACAATCCCTATTTGAATACTATTCAGTTTATGAATTAGAATTTTTTTTAATAGTGTAAGTTTTTTTTTACATTTTAATTTTAGCTCATATTTTTCACGTTTATAAGTGTGTAAAGTGTGGGAATTTTCATAATTTTAATTATTTTTTAATAATTTTTTAATTCATAATATTTCTTTAATTGTTAATTACCTATGGCATTAGGTAAGTACATCTTTTCTTTAATTTAGATGTAGGTTTTGAATTTCGTGGTGTTATAGGGTAGGAAATAAAAATAAGTAAATTTACGTAATAATTAATGTATTTCTTTCTAAAAATAAATTTGAAATCAAAATTAACAAAAAAAATATTTAATATCATTTTTGAAGGTATGGGTCATATGCATTTATCATTAGGATATTTTTTGTTCAATATGTTATATTAAATATATTTTTAATTTAATTTGTATCATATTTCTTTTTCATATACTTTCTTTTTTAAATCAGTTTCATGTTGTTAATATTTTTTTAATTTTTATTTTTGTACTGACTGTAGTGGGAATCTTAATTCAATTAATTGATTGAAGTTGGAATAGTAAATTTTACCACGCTACTATCAACACCCTTTCCCTACTGTTGCACTCACTGGAGTTGGAATAATAATTTTTGCTCCTCTGCTAACCAACACTTTTACAACTTTTGCCTTCATTTGAGTGGGAATATTCATTTTTACCTGTCCACTATCAACACTTTCCCATCTGTTTAACTCATTGGATTTGTAATAGTAATTTTTAGCCCTCCGCTATACAACACTTTCCCTACTGTTACACTCATTGGAGTGTGAAGATTAATTTTTACCCCTCCTATAGACAACACTTTCCCTACTGTTACAATTATTGGAGTGGGAATAGTGCATTTTATCTGTAGCCTATACAACATTTACACTTCTGTTGCACTCATTCTAGTGTTAAATTGTAAATTTTACCCCGCCACTATCCAACACTTCCACCACTGTTGCACTAACTGTAGTGGGAATAGTAATTTGTTCTCTTCCGATATCCATCACTTTGCCAAATTTTGCACTCATTGGATTGTGAATAGTTATTTTTTACCTGTACGCTATCCAACGCTTTCCCTACTGTTACACTTACTGGAGTGGGAACAGTTATTTTTATTCCTAGGCTATAGAACACTTTCACTATTGTTGCACTCACTGGAGTGGGAATACTAATTTTAACTCCATCACTATTCAACATTTTCCCTACTGTTGCACTGACTGCAGTATTAGATTTAAGTTAAAAGATTTTTAAATAGTTTATTTTTTTATTTTTAATAAAATGTTTCATTTTTTTCGATTTTATGTTATTGCTATATATAAATATATACACATATATATACATATATATATATGTGTGTGTTTACATTTTTATATAATTTTAAAAGTATCAAACCAATCTATTAAAAAAAAATTTAAAGTAAATATCTATATATTTGTTTATTATGTATGTTTGAATAACTTTTTTATTAAGTTTATTTGGTATATTTTTTAAAATGTATATTACATTTACTTTTTAAGCAAGAAGTAATTTTAGAATTAAATATATACAATTGATTTTACACACAAATATATATATATATATATATATATATATATATATATATATTTATTATATATATATCTATATATTTTGTATAACTCTCTTTTTAACTTCGATTCATTTTATTCACAATTTGTTGGTACTGACCTGTTAAAGTATAGGTAATTAATATTTTTGCATTCTATATTTTTTAAACTATATTATTTCAATCTATATTTTTGAAATCAATATTTTGACAGTCATCAAAATAATGAAATAAGCCCCCTACCGAATAACACGAGAGGAGCTGTGATGCCGGATATACACAGTATCAGTTTAATTAAAAAAAGACATTATGATGTTAAGTTATTTTGTAGAATTCAATTGGAAAACTGTTGTCTTCCGGGGCCTTCACAGTTGTCATCTTGTAAATGACCTGTGCAATCTTTTGAAGCGCCTGTTTTGTGAAAGAATGTTCCGGCATATTTAAGGAGGCAAGTGCCTTGTTAAAATTTCCATTATCCTTTAATATTTCGTGCTGGCCAGTGAGTGGCACATCACATGTGGATTTGATTGTCGTTATCATTGCATGTGACTGTGCCTGACACAACTGCGCATCAAATCAGCATCCAGCCTTAATCCTTTCTATAAATGTCTTTGCTTTAAGAAAAAAACAATTTTCTCTTATTTCTCCTTGTAATAAGGGATTATATTGATCATGGTGAGGAGAAGTTATATATGTGTGGGGGTGTTGAGTGAAGTGTTATGTGCCGTAGTCAGGCAAATGATCATGCCCGTTAACCACTTGCATTGTTTCACCCAACAGCGCTTGAAGGATGCTGAGTTTCTCATCAAATTTCCTCTCACGGATTACTTTCTGTCTGTCCAGAGTACCTGTTCAGAGGAAACTGATACAGCATTCTCATACCAAATTGCATCTCAGTTAGTGGCACAACTGATGCTTCTCCTCAGGGGCCTTGTACTGTGTTGTGGTCATAAGCCAGGGCTCCTGGTGGTGTTGCAGGAGACAGAGGTCAAGGTACAGCAACACACGGACTTTGTCAGATGTATGCTTCAGTACAAACGAGGCAGTCAGTAGATCTTGTTTTTCACCAAAAAGTTTTTACATTAAATACTGCCATGCATAAATATTGTGTATGCAATATTCTCACACAGATATAAAGGTCGATTCCGATTCGGGCCGGAAATTTCTCCGACCGAGCCGGACCCGGAGAGATTTCCGACCGAATCGGACCCGTGCAGTCCGACCCGAACCGAGTACGATGCGTCCGTATGTTATCGGACTCGAGTCGGTGCGGACTCCCATTGATGTCAGTGGGAGCCGGTCGTACAACGCGTACGCGGGCTCCCATTGACTCAATGGGTGCGAGTCGGACAGGCGCCCCTACAGCGGAGTACCGCGGCGTAGTTCGGTCGCGCCATACACGCCAGGTAGGGGGACCCATGGGTCCCCCTGTGTGCGACTCGCGCGGCTACGCTGCGGGGGGTCCGACACAGACCCCCAAAGTACGGCTCCGACAGCTCTTCACGAGCCGGAGTGCGCGGCTCGGTCGGACTGCTCGCCGGCGCGTCATCGTACTCACCCGGCCGGGAAACGTCTCCATTGCGCGGTGCGAGTCGAGTCCGAGCGAGTCGGTCGGAGCGCGGTTCGAGCCGGGAGCGAGTCGGTCGGAGCGGTCGGGACGCCCGGACGAGTCGGTCGGCGATTTCGCATCGTACTCGCTCGGGCCGGACCCGCGTACGGTTCGGTCGGGAAACAGGGCTCCGAATCGGATCCGGTAAAGCCGAATCCGATTCGGAGCCCTACCGGCCGTGATCGGAATCGGCCCCAAGGTGTCCAACATTATCCGAATCAAGAATATTGATTTTGAGGTAAGTAATACAGTTGTTAGTATTTTTGAATTTATTACTATATTTTACAGAAATATCAAAGTTAAGAATATTCTATTTAAATTGGTTCTTTCTTTTTTAATCTGTTAGCTTATTTTATTTGTTAAAAAATGTTTGTTTAATTTGGATCTCTTTTATTATTGTTTTTAAAATGTTATTAATTTTTGAAAATAATTTTTTTATTTTTGTTACTTTAGAATACCCTATTTGTTATGCCTTTCATAAGCATTTATGGTGGTAATTAAATAAAATATAATTCATCTGCAAACAATTAATATATAATATTTTAGAAATATAACTAATAATTAATTGTTGATTCTATAATTCGATGTCTTTTCTGATGTAAGATTATGGAGCAGCATATGTTTTGTTGGTGTATAGACAGTGAAGGGAAATTAATGAATTATAAATAATTATTAGGTTTTGGTTATTATTACTTCTTTATTTGAGAAAGATGTAAGTCAATTGTAAATACAATTTTAGCACTATGGGGGTCATTAGGATGGCGGTCGGATAATCACCCTGATCGTGGCATGGTAGCGGGAAAAGACCACTCCGCAAGGGCCACGGCATAACCGCCGGTCCAATTAGTATTTTCCGCAGTCCAAATCAGACCGCGGCGCTACGTTCACGGCCATTAACATTGCGGCGGTTGTTGCTGCCAGCAGCACCGTCGCGATGTCAAAAGGACCATGTCCTCCATTTCCTTGCACTGTGTGGCATGCACTACACAGTCGCTGCCACCTGGTAGAGGGACATGTAGGGGGTAGGGGGGTACCATGGGTACCCCCCCAGTGCACTCACACCCCCCCAACATATTGGGGGCCCGCAATGGGCCCCCGGAACCTGTCTCTGCCAGCCTTTCAATGGCGGTTCCAACGCAGGGAAAAGGCTGGCTTCCGCCGGGATCATAATTTGGTAGCCGTAGGCTGGCCCTGCACCGTCTCTCTTTCACTGTCCAGCTCTGCCCAGCAGGCAAGTGTGAGTACTTCTACCGGCGGAAAAGTTGTGGGTGGTATTTATCACCGCCGCGGTCATCACCGCAATGCTAATGCGACTGGCAGTTTTCCTGGGTTCATTCGCAGACGGATGGCCGCTGCCGTGCCGGCGGGTCCCACCGCCAGCCGGCGGCGGACATCCTTCCGCCATCCTACTAGACCCCTATGTTATAGCTGAGTGGTTTCTGTTGTGCAGTGGTATATGATGTGTAGTAAAATATTTGTAATTAAATAATTATTATTTGTTGTTTATTAATATTAATTTGACAATTAATTCAGTTTATTCAGTAATACAATATGTTATTTCTGGTTTGTCAGATTTGTATGTTTAAACCCTGTGAATGGATGTATTTTTAATCATTAAATAGAAGGTTAATCTATAATAAATAATGAAATGTTAAGCATTTATGCTAATATGTACTTGAGATAATGTTTATTTGATATCATTGGTGTGACTTTTGGCATTTATATGAATAAAGGAAATTAAGTTAATTTTTTATAATTTAATTTATATACTTAATCATTAATAAATAGTGTTTAACTGACATTTATCAAAATAGCACAGAATATTATCTTAATTATATATATTAGTTTTGGTCTGATTCATTATTCTATTCTTTATTGGTATGTATGTGAATAATTCGAAATAGTGTGTTAAATTATTAATTGTTATTAATATGTTCATTATATTTAAATTTAAAAAACATGTGTACATTATATTATTTGAATACTTTACTTGAGATGTTTGTCCTGTACTTTCTATAACTAAAGGGTATACATTTTTTGAAGTAATAATACATTTATTAATATTCTTTTGATTTTTTACAAATTAATTTATTTTTTTTAGTGTATTTTTTGATTGTGTTCTGCTTTTGGAATGTAACTAACTATTTGTTCGGATTAGGATTGCATTTGGAAGACTGTACTACCGCCATTGTGGAAAGAATGTGACCGACTGACAGGTAGTCAGTAGTCCCACCCACCAAATTTGAGATCCGACTGCCTTTGAGTCATTTGTAAACATGTCTATTTTATAAAGGCTTGTGCTGCAGCCTGGAAAAGGCCTGCATCACAAGCTTAAATCCTAAGAGGCATGTTTTTAAACATCCCTGCAGCCCATGGCAGGCACGGCATGCAAGTTTGTTTAGGTGGTGCACCATGGAAGGATTTCACCATTGCGTAGGTCTATGGGTGGCAGAGCCCTGATCGTGACCCAAACAAAAAATTCAGAATACGCTACGTGAAATGGTTGGAGGAATGTTGCATCGTAATCCATTGTGGTGGAATGCAATCCGACCGAACATCGGGCTCCTTGAGGATATTGGAAGATGTTGCTGCGGTTCATCCTTTTTGCAATTCCACGGACCGGCTGCAGCCTAATGTGGATCTGTCTGACCGCTTGTACAGATCTCAGTACTAAAGAACTTACCGACAGTCCTACCTTTATTATAATTGGCCCCATTGAATTTAGAGTTATTAAAAATATGTAAATTATACTTTTCAAAATATTTATACTTATTTTTTGTATTATTATTTGAAATAAATGCTTATTATATTTTTTTGTTATTCTAAATATTTAGGGGCCCATTAGTATGTCGGGGCGGATCGCCACCGCCCGCATGGCGGTCCACCCAACATATTCCCCAGCCCGCATGCAAATTTCCCCCGCCACATTACCATGGCGGGGGGCCCCGGCGAACGGAAAGTCCGTCTGCCGGGCGTCTCCGCCCGGTCGATGAGTCGACCGGACGGAAGCTGTTATATGGTGGCAGTGTCTGGCAGACACCGCCATCCATATTAGAATACATGCGGGGACATGCGTTGCCGCCACGGAAAGCCATGCGGTTCTCAACATTGGTGGCCCATAGCGGCCCCCCAGGGATTCTGGGGGTGGGGGGTGCATGGGGGATACCTATGGTACTCCCTGCATTTGACAGTACAACGTGGCAGGCACCGCGCGGTGCCTGTCACGTTGTACTGTCAAATGCACAACTTGCATTTCTGGCATTGCGGCGGGCGGTGCTTTCAGCACTGCCCGCCGCAATGTTAGAAATGCGGGATGCGCCCGCCAGTGTGGCGGGCGCATCCTAATGGGATGTGCGGGACCACCGCATGCATTGCGGGCGGTCCCATTTCCCGAGGGTATGGCGGGCGGACAAGTCCGCCCGCCATGCTAATGACCCCTTAGTTGGAAATTATGTATTTACAAATAAAACTTTTTTTGTGTATTTATTATTTTCTAAAAACTGTTTTATTTTGTTTAAGTAAATTAGGGGCCCATTACGATACCCGGCGTAAATAAATCCGCCAGGCATGGAAGCGGCAAAAATCCGCCCGCACACACCGTCTGAACACCGACCACGCCATTACGATTACACAAACCGAAAACCGCCATCGGCGGAAAAATCACACAAGATACCGCCCGCCATCGTCCGAGTCGGAGTCAAACCGCCCGCCACGGACGGAAACACGCACGACAACACAAAACCGCCCGCCCTCACGCCCGACACACCGCACGTGAGATTACGATCGCACCGCCATGAGCGCGGGAAAACTACAAATATACCGCCCGCCAGCGCAAACAACGCCGATGAGAACCGACACGGCAGAAGCCATGGCGCCCACGTCCCTGCACAGAAACCATCCGCTGACGATAACAATCGCACACAACATGGCCAACAAGTCCACACAGCAAGGCACGCACAAATACACAAGCACAGTACACATCCCGAAAACACCCCCCCTGGACAAACAAAAACTACAAAGGCCAGAACCCCAGACACAACACACCTGAAAACAACAGACCATGAGGACACACCCACATAGGTAAGTACAAAAGCAGCACTCCCACAGACCACAACCCCTTGCAACATTGCAAACTAGAGAGGAGAGGAGAGGACACAGTGACACAGCAAGGACAGCAGCACACCACAGAAACGCACACATCACAACCACCACCACCACCACCACCACCAAACACCGGCACCACAAACCCCCTGCACATTACACAACACACACCGCACCAGCACCACAAACACCATGGCACCACAAAGAATGCCCAAGTTCACGCCCATGGAGCTGACGGTCATGGTCGACGAGATCATCAAGGTGCACCCACAAATCTATGGGAACCTGGTCCAGCACACACCACTAGCCACCAGAAAGAGAATGTGGAACCGGATCGTAGACCAGGTCAATGCAGTCGGGACCTTGCCCAGGAACAGAGTCGAAATAAACAAACGGTGGAATGACGTCAAGAGCCTGGTCAAGAAGAAGGAGAGCAAGAACAGAGAGCTGGCTGCCGTCACTGGCGGAGGGAATCCCGCGCTCTTCAAGACCTTCAAAGCGTGGGAGGAGAAGGTGCGAGTCATCATACATCCCGAGATCCTCGCCGGATTAGCAGGGGGAGTGGAGGCTGGTAAGTACAAACTAATGTATACCAGCACACCGCTATGTACTCACATGCACTACCACCATGCCACAGCTCCCAGGGACAAACACCCCCATGTCCAGCACACAATACACAACACATCACACACACATGCAACAGACACCACCACACACAGCCCAAACCGAACAACTGTAAGATGCGTGGGGACATGTGTACACTCAGCCAGCCACGTAACCACCAACAGGTCCCCAAATATGCCAGAAGCGCCACAACGAGCACCCACCACACCCATGTGTCCGCCATAGCTGCACTAACCGACAAGTAACAGGTAAGTGGCAGGAACACAAAGTGCAGTGGGTGGGAGGGTGGACAGCCCAAGTACAAAACACACCAGGCCCCTAGTCCCACAGCACAGCAAGGAGGAGCATCCCCCACACCCCACAGCCACGTGTCAGCCACCGCAGTGCACAACGACAGCCGAAAGGTAGACATCACGGTCCACAGCAATCGGTGTCAGTGGGTGTCCAGCCACCACCACGACCCACAACACCCCCCCACCCCCACAGACCTGCAACATGGAGCACCCCCGCTTAGAACCATGTGGCATCCAGTACAGTGCACGCACGAACAACCTGCAGGTGGGAAACTGGACAGGGCTGGATTACTGGAGGCATGAGGACCGTAACACGACCAACACATGGGACATGTCACGTAGCAGACGAACACGCAGCACCGCCCACCGTCACGAACAAGTGAACAATGTGCACACGGACATGAACCACAGACTCACACCCCACATGACCCATCACAAACACAGCAACACCCAAGGAGCCACGTCTGCATGCACAAGCCACACTGAATATAGTACCACACGGCAGCCACTGTGCAACCCATCACACACAACCGAAACACCATTGAAGTCCTGTCCATGTAGCCCCTACTGCCTGTCAACCACACACCCCACAACTACGCCTATGTAAGACAAACAACACAAGACGCAACAGAGCGGAACAACATAAATGCACACGAACACCACTGAACCCATCAAACACACAGACACACCATGCACATACAACATACCATCCATCCCATCCGTCAGCCCCAGTCTCATGAAAGGCATGTCATCCGCACAGCTGCCACACATACAGCAGTCACGCTAAGATACATGCCCATGACCAACCATGTGCCAGAAGTCAATGAAGCGCACGACACACTGTGAGCAACAACACACAACATGGGCCACACCCCCCCGAGCACTGCAGTGATGCACATGGCACAGGGCAGCACGCACACCAAGGAGATGGGACAACTGCAATACGTTGGCTGGCACACAACCATCACTCACTCATAACGATGCGTCCAATGCCATGTCCAGTAATCACAACAGACAGCAAATATGCAGGCCATGTCAAGCATGCACACACCTCAAACCATGCACTGTCATGCTGCCACAACACATGTCACGTTCGGCACCCATGGCTCACAGCATGTACCCCAAAAGCATATTCCATCCCAAATGCGAATCTGGGGCATGGCCCCCATGTTGCCATATGCGTTCCTAAGCGTCCCATCTGAACACCAAAAGCAAAGTACAAACCAGACCCAGGATGGGCCAGGAGCCCGCATACACCAGAGTCACAATAAGTAGGGGCACAGCAACACACCCATCGGCATGGCCAATCCGTCCCATGCCACATGTGCACAGCACACAGTCCCATTGTCAAGCACACACAACTACAAATGCTACAGCCACACACACGCCTCCGGGAAACCCATGTACGAGATTGCACGAACTGTTAATGTCAGACGACAAATACATACTTCGCCAGGTGCAACACAATAACAAATCTCATTCTCTCCACAGGTGACGAACTGCTGGATGCTGGGGATGGAGACAGCAGCCAGCACAGCCAGCCTACAAGCCCCCAACGAGGACACACGGATGTGGAGGATCTGTCCTCCTCTTCGGACACGGACCACCAAGCAGGCCCATCTGGTGTGGCAGGGCCCAGCCGCTCCCCAGGACCCCTCCTACCCACCAACCCATCATCCAGGGCTGCTGAACATTCCCAGCCCCCTGCTGCCACTGTCGTTGCGGCCACACCCACGGTCATTGCGGCCACACCCACGGTCATTGCGGCCACACCCACGGTCATTGCGGCCACTACCATTGCCGCAACCGCCACCATCGCCGCACCGACCACCACCGCCGCCACCACCACCACGTCTTCGCTGGCACCAGCCCCAGCGCAGGTGGTGGCCCGGCCGACTGGATCCACCCTGGGAGCCACAGCGAGGACCGTGGTGAGCAATGTGGCTAGTGGGCAGGCCGGTGGCAGCAGTACTGGTAGGAGGAGCAGGGTCAGGGAAACGCAAGTCTCCCCTGGGAGCCATGCCCTGCCTCAAATGGCCAGAGTCCTTGGGGCCTATGAAGAGGCCCAAGAACAATGGGTCAGGTCTGCTTCAGACACGCGGGAGGTGCTGGGGGTGCTGAGGTCCATGGACGCCCGTATGGGCCAACTCGTGGACCTCATGGGCCAGCTGGTGGTGGCGGTGAGGTCACAGCCAGGGACAGCAGCTCCACCACCGCCACCACCTGCCGGGGCGCAGGGTCGAGCAGCAGTGTCCAGTACCCCTGCGTCCACAGCCAGTGAGCACACCTCACCCCCCACCAGCAGGTCGCCACCACACACCCCCCTCCCAAACGTGGAAGGGGCCGTCCGAAGTACAAACAGATCTCCCGGGAGGACTACGCACGCTCCAGACGCAAGTGAGGCAGCCAGCCAGCCTTCCTTGACCACCCACTGCATTGACTTGGACTACGATCCCACTCCACACAGCCATCTGGATGGCATGTGTCTGTTGGACCATGGACATGGAACAAGTGGGTACACCCTGAGCATCACGCAGCCGTGACCGACAGCTCATTGTCACTGCACGCACCACTTTTGTCATCACCTCGCACACAATCACATGTCACAGTTTGAAATAAATGCACCTCTTACACAAACTGCTGTTTGTGCCCTGTGTTTTATTTGTACGGAATACAACGGCCACCTTGGGCGGAAAGGCACCTGATGCGTGGCATGGCAATGGAACCGGAGGGCCTGTAGGGACCTAGGGGTGGGAGACAGAACAGGAGCACATTCAATGAGTGTGTCACACACCCATCACACAGTACATGTCAACAACTACAAGCAATGTACACACATCGCACAGAGCAATAGGGCACAATGCCACAGCCACCAACAGTGGCATACTACCCTGGCCATGGAGCGTTGACACACAGCACGCAGTGAACAAACGGCCACCCTGACACAGCACACACACACCTGCACAGATACAGCCACATCAGCCGTCGTACATGGACACTCACCGTCAAGTGAAGTAGTGGGCGATGAGCTGCTGCCGCACATTACCAGCTTCCTCCTCTCCGCTGTCCTCCTCACTCGAGCTGTCCTGGTCTGCGGGCTGGGGCCCTGGTTGATCTCCGTCATCCACGATGAGGGGGATCTGCTTCCGAATGGCCAGATTGTGCAGCATGCAGCACGCCACCACTATCTGGCACACCTTCTGTGGGGAGTACGCCAGCGCACCCTCGGTGCGGTCCAGGCACCTGAACCTGGACTTGAGGAGGCCAAAGGTACGCTCGACCACACGTCTGGTCCTCCCATGTGCCTCATTGTAGCGATCGTCTGCTGGGGTGCGAGGATTCCTCAATGGACTGAGCAGCCATGCCCCATTCGGGTACGCAGAGTCACCTGGGTGTGAGGGACACAGAGAACCGTTGCTATTCCAACTGGACAGGGGACAGCATCGCACAACCAGCACGCTACACCACTCCACATACTCACCGACAATACAGCCACGATCCTGTTGCAGATTGGACATCAGTCGTGGCAAGATGCTGTTGCGCATTATGTGTGCGTCATGGGCCGAGCCTGGGAACTTTGCACACACGTGGGTGATCACCATGTCCGCAAGGCACACCACTTGCACATTCAGGGAGTGCGTGTGCTTCCTGTTGCGGTACAGGTGCTCAGTGGCCTGTGGTGGAACAAGGCCAACATGTGTGCAGTCAATGGCTCCAACGACGTGTGGGATTCTGCCAAGGGCATAGAATGCACCCTTCACTGCCGCCAATTCACGAGCCCTGGGGAAGCGGATGTACCTGTTTCGGCACAGCATCATGGCTGCCAGTACATCCCTCAGCACCTTGCTGAACATGGGCTGGGACATCCCTCCTCCACTGCCCACTGTGTGCTGGAATGACCCAGTGGCGAAGAAATGCATGGCGGCCATCACCTTAGCCGTGGGGGTGACAGCTGTCGGATACACCCTGCGGGGACGGAGATGGGGTTCCAACATGGCACACAGTCGATGCAGGGTTGGCCTGTCCAGCCGAAACTTCCTAATGACCTCTGTATCGTCCATGTCCGCCAGCAATTGGTATGGGCGGTCAATGTTCGGTCTCCGCCTAGGGAAAATGGCAGTGGACACATGTCAAAGCAACACAACACATAGCAATTTCGCATACACATCACTGACATGACTGAGCAAGCACATGAGCCACAGCCCAGCTGTCAAGCTGGGACGGCACGGCCACAATACACTTACACAGGTCTCCCAACAATGGCAATGGCTAGTGATACAAACCACTGCCATGTGCATGCACATGGGGATCTAGGCCCCAATGACTTGCGGGGCGTGCTGATGGGGACTGACTGCATATTCGTCAAGCGGCAACGCCACGGCAACATGAATGTCTGCTGAGCATGGAACTGCTTCCGAGGCTGGATGAGTATGGCACACGACGACGACGATGTGGGCACAGGCTGAGCGGCCAAAACAAGTGGGACCTGTGGCACGAGGGGATATGAGACAGTAGTAGGTGTCAGCACTGCACCCTATGTACAGCACTGTACGGATCACACCTCCCGAAACATTGACAGGTGTCCACATTGACAGCCCCATGCCAAGACGGCTGTGTGCTTGCAGTCACACGTCACAGGTGAGAGGTTACATTGCACGTGCCAGGTGGCAGACGTACATAGTGGGAGCTGGCATGTGTGTGCATGTGTCTCCTGTTCAGGATCCACCAGATGGGCGCTGACTCTGTACTGAGCATTGGACACAGCATGTTCCGTGGAAGGCTTGTGTGTGTGGGATGGTGGCACTGGATGTGCCTCCGTTGGGTGGGGGGCCATGCACAGGGCGGGTACGTCGATGATTGCGCATTGTTGGTCACGGTGGGTGCACCCACTCAGATGTGTTGCCCTGTGTTCAATTCCTATGTCCGCATGATGATGGACTGTAGATGTGGGCAGACTACACATTGGTCGATGTGCTGTCTATATGCATGTGCCTTCACACCAGGCACAGCTGCCCCTGCACATGTGACCCCTGCTGGACTCGCTGCTGGGTCTGTGGAGCTGATGCACCTTCTGTGCGTGGGGCGGACAGCTCTCCTCACTTCCCTCATTGCGCATGTCATGACTTTGCCGCAGGTGACATGGATCATGGAGGGCCCACATGTACGCGTGGGTAGGCTACACATGATTGTTCACTGGTCGCCACCCCCAGTCAGTGTTTCGAATGGGAAGGTTGTCGTGCTGGTGGTATATTCGATGTGGCGGATGGGCGGGCCTAGGTGCGGGCTTACATTCCGGACATGGGGGGTAGTTGGATTGGCGACTAGTTGCAGTACACACGGGACACGTCTCTTCCTTTCCACATCTGGGTCATCCCTTGTACTCACTGACAGTGATACAGTCATCTTCGCCCCAGCCCTCATGTCCTCCCCTCGCTCCCCCAATATGCATGTGCACCTGCGAGGCTAGCGCTTGCACAGGCAGCCCCAAGCTCGCACCAGAGAGGGCAAGGAGTGTATGTGTGGGTCCAGTTGCACGAGTGGGCTGTCTCAGGGTATGATGTGTTGCGGGACGCCGTCCACCTGCGTGGTGCCCCAAATGGAGACCCGGCCTGCATGGACTATGCATCACAGTCTTCGCCTTCCGGATCCGCCACCTGCGACACCCAGTGGCTGTGGCTGCCCTTGCGGCCATGCCGCGTCCGTCTGTGACTGATGGCCCACACATTCACTCTTTGGCCTCTCTGGGGAGGGCTCGGGGGTGGTGGCGCACGCGCTTGCACTTAGTCGCAATGGCATGTGGCGTGGTTGGTATAATGGGCAATGGATGGGATGGTGCGAGCCACCTCCCGTGACGTCAGTGCTGCTCGTGCTGTGGTGCGTCCCCCCTACACTTCCATTTGACTTGTGCCATGCTAGACGTTGAGGTTCTATTGCCTGCGTGATATGACCAGGAGGAGCGCGAGGAGACCTCTCACACACCATGCTCCACTGCCATCCCGTGCCCTGTATCGCCTGTGCGGATTGACTATGTTGGGGTTACACCTGGTCGACTGGGGCTGTGTGTGCCTTGTCAAGGGGCATGGCGGGCGCACAACAGGATCCAGCTTGTCCACAGAGGGTGGGCTGAGGTGCGCCTGGTACCGCTTTGTACGTGTGCCCGGCTGCTGTGCACACACGTGTTCACTCCCCCCGACAGGTGTCCTCTCACAATGCCCAGGGAAGCGGTGGTGTACTGTTCATGACCCCTCCCGACACGGCGTGCTCCAACTTGGCATGTGCGCATCTACCCGTCACACCCACCCACCTGAGCACTGCGTCCATACGACTTCACACGACACATGTGTGTCTTCCACAGTTGTGCTACTCATTTGCGTTGACATCCAATACCAGTGGACTACATGGTCATGTCACGACTGCCGTGTACTTCACATACTCTCATCCTCTCTCATTCGTACTTGTGAAATGAGTCAGCGGAGACAGTTTTGGTTTCAAACATTATATTGAGTCTTCTGTCCTCTGTGATGCAGTATAGTGGACACTACTGGCAGCGGAATACATGTTGAGGATATACTGAGCATGATTGCAAATGGGATAGGGTGTGGGGTTACATGTGATTGGCTGTTGCATGTGGGATGTGGGCTTCAGAGTTACATCTGCTTGGCCAAGGCTGTGCTAATGTACATTTACGTATAGCTGCGGAGCTGCGGACTTTGACACAGACGGTATACATGTAGCCTACCAGACCGCTTGGCATCATGGGCACAGTCCATCTCAGTTCCATGTGACAGGTTTGCTGCGGTTGTTCCTCATGCACGCGTGCATGTGAGATGACATCAGGGCATGTGCTTGCGTGCATGCAGCGGCGTGCCACTTGTTGTTGCAATGTGGTGGTTACTGGACATGTCACAGTCACTGGGGTCGTGTTGTTGTTGTATGCACTTGTCGTCCATGCAAAGGTCCTGGTATGGGATTCCCGGGGCGGGGGTGGGAGGGGTGCAGCACCCACAGACTCCAGGCGACCTATTCATGTCCACTGAGCGGTGTGTGTGTCCATGGGCGCTGGATCCATGTCGTGTCCTGGTTGTTCGTGCAGTTCCGTCCATGTGGGTGCGATACACAGACCCCATGCCACTGCCTCCCACGATGCATGCGGTGTTCCTGGATGTGATGGGGAACAGTGTGCATGTCCCGGTCATATCCGATGTCATGGCGATGTCGTTGATGGTGTGGTAACAGTTGCCGGTCGTTTGGTATGGCTGTTGTGGTGGTGACTGGCCAGTCCGTGCGGAAGCTAAGCATGGGTGCGGGGTTGGACATCATAGGTCAATCGGGGAACCTGCGTTGTGGTCCGACGAATTTACAGGTTGTCAGGTATGCGATGCCGCCCAGCAGGGCTTCCATGTCATTGGTGGTGTACATGTTTGCCAGCCAATGTAGCGGATGGTGGCTGTCAAGGTGTTGTTCGTAAGTTGTCCCTTGGAGGACCATGATGGGGCATGCTGGGTGACATTCGATGTAGCTGTTCTCGATGATCCGTCGTGTGGAGGCACAGTGGTCCCATTTCAGTGCGGGTGCGATGTTGGCCACATACGCCATGCCCCCATAGGCAGAGCAGGCCCTGTCGTGTGCGTCCAGAGGGAGGAGTAGTGGTAGCAGGTCCGCCTTTAGACATGCCGGGTTGGAGAGGCATATCTCCACGGGATGCTGGTAGGGACACCTCCGACAGTAGAAGACGGGCATGACGCAGCTGAACAATGTGATGCGGTAAGTCAGTCGGTAACTTACGTTCAGCAGGGACAGGAGATCGCATCCCAATATATGTATCAGGTTGGTTTTGTACAGCT
Organism: Calotriton arnoldi; assembly: GCA_963921515.1. Taxonomy (NCBI): domain Eukaryota; kingdom Metazoa; phylum Chordata; class Amphibia; order Caudata; family Salamandridae; genus Calotriton; species Calotriton arnoldi. Next base: position 1,577,361 of record CAWUFW010001188.1, read on the forward strand.
TGAGCTGTCCGGCGTAGTTGGGTAGGTGTGTTGCGGTTGCCATTTCGCAGCGGTGCGTTGTGGTGGCGTGCTCCGGCTGTGTGTGCAGTCTGCAATGTGCACGCTCCGAGGTTGCTGTGAGCTCTGTGTAGTCGTAGGGGGACAGGACTTGTGTTCTGTTGGCTTGTTTGGAGGACACGGGCCCTCATCCCACATGCTTCTCAGACAGTTCAAGGTCAGTGATGTGTGACTCCTTCCAATTAACTTGCATGTGGCCGACATGGGGGAGTGTTTTCTTCTTTCTTCCCCGTCCGTTGTGTGCTTCTGTGATATGCGCTATCTGCCCTGTGGTCGGTCTCCTCGGCATGCCTGTGTTGGTCTTTTCTTGGACAATGGCTGTATTCACCGGCTTCTTTCGTAGGGCTGTGGTTTCGGAGTTGGAATGGAAGGTCATTCAGTGCTGTCTGCTCTCCCTTGTGTGGGCGGCAGGCTGCCTTTCCGCTCTGCGTTGGGCCTTGTGTGTGAATGTTATTCTTGGGCCACCTGTTGTCGGTCCCCGGGCTCTTTGGTGTTCCGTTTTATATGTCTTGTTCATATGTGCAGGGTGGTATGGGTGTTTCAGTGTGGTACTGGCGTTCCTCTTCCCGAAGGGGCCCTGCTTCTCCTAGTTGGTGTTGCCGCCGCTGTGTGCTTCGCCATGTTTGTTACACTGGGGTGTGTCCTGCTGTTGCGTGACTTCACTGACATGTGTGCGTCGGTTGTGTGGCGTTGGGTGTTGTCCGTGAATTGGGCGTTGGGGACATGTCTGTGGCAGGCCTGTCACGTGTCATGTGCGTTCGGGGTGGGGCTGATGTGTGTGCTGCTTGGTTGTGTCCCTGTGTCTGTGTGCGACGCATGCATGGCGCTGCGGTTGGCCTCTGCGTTGTGCGCATGTGTGGCGGCGTCATCGCCGCTTTGGGGCCGTGACGGGGTCGTTGGTTCCTAGTCCCAGGTGGTGTGTACACATGTGTTGCGCGATGTTACGATTTGGCCTGTGTGTCATATGTGGATGCAATGGTGGATGTGTAGTGTACACGCGCTGGGGGGGTTGTCCGCTTTTTCCGCCCTTGCACTGTGTGCGCTGTTTGCGTGCACTTGTTGTGTGTGTGCCTACCTGCGTCTCCGCGGCACGTTGCGTCCTTGGTGGTGCATCAGCAAGAGCATGGGGAGGGCCTGCAGTGCTGGATTCATGCTCGGGGAGCCGCTTCTTCGTTGTCCGTGCTCGGCGTCCGTGTTACCGCTTCGGTTTGTCGTACGGTATCTCTTGGCCGTGGGAGCCGTTTGTTTGCGGCATCGTAATTTATGCGCCGGGCGGGACGTGTTTTCGTCGGACGGTGTGTGTCAGTTGGGCTGCGCCGCTACGTGTACGGGCGCACTTTGATGGCGGACGGTGTTGCTGGCTTGCCGGCGGTGTTTGGCCTACTTTTCGCATCGTAATTGGGCGGGCGTGTGGACTGCTGCGTGCCGGCGGTAACTGGTGGTTTTTGCATCCGCCAGCACGGCGGTTGTGCTTCCGCCCGCCATCGTAATGACCCCCTAAGCTCCCATATCACAAAGCCCCAGGGGAAGATGGTTTCCCTGCAGAATTCTATCGCTGGTCAGGTGAACAAATAATTGACAGTCTCTATGCTGTTTTCCAGGAAGCAAACAGCACAACCTCCCTAGGCTGTATATCTAATAAAGCGATCATTGCAGTCCTCCCTAAACCGGGCAAAGATCCATTAATTTGTAGTAGCTATAGACCCATATCTCTTCTTAATTGCGATATCAAAATACTAGCTAGTATCCTCGCATCTTGATTGCGTAAAGTCTTGCCCTCTTTAATTCATCATACCCAAGTGGGATTTGTTCCTGGACGTTCCTCTAGAAATCATCTGCGTACTTTGGCACATACGTTCCACTCCGCCAAATTTCTTCAGAATGATGCATTGGCTCTGTCTCTTGATGCCGAAAAGGCATTTGATCGAGTGGAATGGCCTTATCTTTTTCATATATTGGAAAAATTTGGTTTAAGGTCCCAATTTATACAAAAAGTACAGCTGTTATACCAACAACCTACCGCTCAAGTGAATTGTGGAGGTTTCCTTTCAGACCCCTTTCCAATTTCTAGAGGAACGCGTCAAGGCTGTCCCCTATCCCCTCTTTTATTCCTTCTTGCTTTAGAACCTTTAGCAGCAGCAATTCGTCAATCAACTGATATTGTGGGCATCTCTCTTCCGGTGGGGAACTCAAAAATTTACCTGTATGCTGATGACATATTACTCACTATTACTGATTTACCGCGTTCTCTGCCCTCATTGCTTCAAACCATAGAAGAATTCTCCTCTTTCTCTGGTTATAAAATTAACTGGGATAAGAGTGAAGCACTTCCAATATCCGATGGTACTACTAAATCAGCCATTCAGGACTTTCCCTTCCACTGGAAACCCTCACGGCTAAAATATCTTGGTATCCTGGTAAACAAGGGAACGATTGGAATGGTTGCAGATAATCTCGGTCCTCTGATCACACAGATGCAGCAGGATTTTGACAAATGGAAAATATTAGGATTATCTATGTGGGGACGGGTCCAAGCTGTAAAGATGGTCACACTCCCACGTTTCCTCTATACTCTCGGTATGCTCCCCCTTCACATACCTTTATCTTCCCAACGCCTTATAGATTCTAAAATTAAATCCTTTATCTGGGGCACTCTTAAACCCCGTCTAGCTATACAAAAACTGAAAGCACATCATTCTCTTGGAGGTCTAAGTCTCCCATCCATAGAACACTACCATTTGGCATTACAACTATCCCAAATCATATATATGCTGCGAGATAATTCTCATACACCACAATGGGTGCACGTGGAGCGTCATTTACTATCCGCTGAACCTGGTCTCTCAGTTCTTTATACCACAGGTACTAGTCGTCAAGACTCTCGCAATCCACTATTGGCTTCAATGCGTAAAACGTGGCAGAGAGCTCATCGCCTCTTAGGTTTTAACTCACGCATTCATATTAAAGCTCTAATATGGAACAATACTGCCATACGTGTCAAGGGCAAAACCATCTCCTGGCCCCAATGGAAACAGGCGGGCATTTCTACTCTAGTTCAACTTATACATGCTGGTGAATTTAAACCCTTTACCCAGTTAGCTGACGAATTTGGTCTTCCGTCGCACCAATTCATGAATAATATTCAACTTCATCTCTGTCTTATCAAAGCTTTGGGGGCATGCCTATGGTCTCTCCAAACTTCACCAATCCTATCCTATCTCTATTCTTGGGGACTCATAAAGGGGTCATTTCTGGTTTATATAAAATATTCACATTTCATTTATTCTCCCAACCCTTATCGTGTGTTCTTCGTCTCAAATGGCAAACACGCCTTTCACTTACGTATAACGACGAAGACTGGCTTACTCTTCTGGAAACTTTAACCAGAGGAGTCAGAGAAGCACGACAGAAATTTTGCTTATTCAAGATTTTACATGACTGGCATTGGTCTCCCTCAAAACTGCATAAAGCTGGACTTTTTCCTCATACTAATTGTTGGAGATGTGCTACTCCTGGTTGTGACATAGTCCACATCCTCTGTTCTTGCCCTATCATCCAGTCCTATTGGTCTTACATAGGTCAGGTTTTACAACACACTCTGCCTTTGAATTTTCCGTTAACACCAGCCATCATTCTTCTGCATGATTTACGAACTTTACCACACCTTTCCAAACCACAAAGCCGTCTTTTATATATCGCCCTAACCACAGCTAAAATATGCATATTACGGCAATGGAAATCTTCGACTCCACCCTCTCCGGAATCTTGGCTGGTGGCTTATGAAAGAGTTATCTACAATTTGCAAGATCAGACACAATCATTTAATCAAATTTGGGCCCCATTTCTACAATTGAATAATCCTTCTGTGATAGACAATTCCGATTGCTCCATAGTGGATTCCACTGTATCATAACTTGTTCTCTCTTTCTATTTCACTCTCGCTTCTAATTTTCTTCTCTTCTTCCCTTCTCTCACCTTTACTGTCTCGCATTTACATACCAACACTGAAAACCTGTTCTAAATCCGCTCTCATCTCATTTCCTCCAATTTCTTCCTTTTTCTCTTCCTTTCCCATATAATTTTCTATACTATGCGTTCTATTCTTTTATATTTTACTGCATTGATACCTCTCCTTTATTATTCTTCACTTTCTTTCTACCCACATTTCCTGTCTTTCTCTCACTTACTCATTTGCAATTTTATGCTTCACCTTGTGTCTCGTTCTTGATCTTTTTGGCTTTCAATTTACTTTCTTTTTCACCGTAAGTAATTAGAGTTTTTCAATCAAATAGTTTATTGTTTTATTCACAACTGAATTCCTTTATCCTTCTTACATCTTATTATTGTATTACTTGTATTTAACTAAGATACAGTCTTCATCCTTATGAATTCATATATATTTAACTTTATGCATTACTTCCAATGTAATTTATGTTATCATATTGCACATTTCTATATTTTATTGCTTTATTGTCTTATATTTAAAAAAAAGCTAATAAACAATTTCAACACAAAAAAAAAAAAAAGACTGGCTGGGTGTCCAGGACCCTCACAGCTCTAGAAACCAGCAGGAGGTCGGCTCCCTGGCCATGGGACCACCATTCAGAGCTTAGGGTTCAGGATGAAGCAGTATTCACTCCTCAGACCTTTCTCAGGCAGACAAGAATTGTACAAAACTAGATGAGTTTTGGAAGCCTAAGTTGTTAGTGATGGAAGTTTTATCTTTCAGGATTGACTTGTCGTAATGGGATGAAGCCCCCGAAACAGTCATTGGAGAGTTATTGCAAACTCAGTCGCAGCAGGCTCGGCTCTTCCACTTTCATAGATGTCAAGGTGAATTCTTGGTTAAAAGTTCACTCCTGCTGTCCTTAGTTCCAAGCAGGGACCACCGCCCACCGCCCACCGACACCTATTGGTCATCCCCCCCCTGTTACACTTTGAGAGGCTTGGAGCCGACCACTAATATATGGAGCATTCGCTGTCAGTAAAAGAGGCAGTCACACTTGTTGTGTCTTCAACAGAGCAGGCCTTTCATGAGTAGCATCCTGTTTGACAGCTGTCAAAGAGGAGGGCTGAGGATTCGGAGCCCATTGTTTATGGGAGGGACCTCCAATCCGTGGCATGTCACACCTCTTCAGGGTATGGGAGGGCCTTCCAATCCGTAGCATGTCACACCTCTTCAGGGTATGGGAGGGCCTTCCAATCCGTGGCATGTCACACCTCTTCAGGGTATGGGAGGGACTTCCAATCCGTGGCATGTCACACCTCTTCATGGTATGGGAGGGCTTTCCAATCCGTGGCATGTCACACCTCTTCAGGGTATGGGAGGGACTTCCAATTCGTGGCATGTCACACCTCTTCAGGGTATGGGAGGGCCTTCCAATCCGTGGCATGTCAACCTCTTCAGGGTATGGGAGGGACTTCCAATCCGTGGCATGTCACACCTCTTCAGGGTGTGGGAGGGCCTTCCAATCCGTGGCATGTCACACCACTTCAGGGTACGGGAGGGACGGACTTCCAATCCGTGGCATGTCACACCTCTTCAGGGTATCGGAGGGACGGACTTCCAATCCATGGCATGTCACACCTCTTCAGGGTATGGGAGGGACGGACTTCCAATCCGTGGCATGTCATACCTCTTCAGGGTATGGAAGGGCCTTCCAATCCGTGGCATGTCACACCTCTTCAGGGTATGGGAGGGACGGCCTTCCAATCCGTGGCATGTCATACCTCTTCAGGGTATGGGAGGGACGGACTTCCAATCCGTGGCATGTCACACCTCTTCAGGGTATGGGAGGGACGGACTTCCAATCCGTGGCATGTCACACCTCTTCAGGGTATGGGAGGGCCTTCCAATCCGTGGCATGTCACACCTCTTCAGGGTATGGGAGGGCCTTCCAATCCGTTGCATGTCACACCTCTTCAGGGTATGGGAGGGACGGACTTCCAATCCTTGGCATGTCACACCTCTTCAGGGTATGGGAGGGACGGACTTCCAATCCGTGGCATGTCACACCTCTTCAGGGTATGGGGGGGACGGACTTCCAATCCGTGGCATGTCACACCTCTTCAGGGTATGGGAGGGACGGACTTCCAATCTGTGGCATGTCACACCTCTTCAGGGTTTGGGAGGGCCTTCCAATCCGTGGCATGTCACACCTCTTCAGGGTATGGGAGGGACTTCCAATCCATGGCATGTCACACCTCTTCAGGGCATGGGAGTGCCTTCCAATCCGTGACATGTCACACCTCTTCAGGGTATGGGAGGGCCTTCCAATCCGTTGCATGTCACACCTCTTCAGGGTATGGGAGGGCCTTCCAATCCGTGGCATGTCACACCTCTTCAGGGTATGGGAGGGCCTTCCAATCTGTGGCATGTCACACCTCTTCAGGGTATGGGAGGGCCTTCCAATCCGTGGCATGTCACACCTCTTCAGGGTATGGGAGGTCCTTCCAATCCGTGGCATGTCACACCTCTTCAGGGTATGGGAGGGCTTTCCAATCTGTGGCATGTCACACCTCTTCAGGGTATGGGAGGGCCTTCCAATCCGTGGCATGTCACACCTCTTCAGGGTATGGGAGGACCTTCCAATCCGTGGCATGTCACACCTCTTCAGGATATGGGAGGACCTTCCAATCCGTGGCATGTCACACCTCTTCAGGGTTTGTGAAGAGGGGTGACTGAAAGTTTGTGAAGCTTGTAGCAGGCAACAGTGGTCGATGTGATTTTTAATGAGTTTTAATCTATGCAGTGACTTAGAAATATTTCTAGAAGTATTTTGTGAGATATTTGAAATAAGAATCCATGTTTGTTAATGATTTTTATTGATCGTAGATACTATAGTGACTTGCACCTGGTGCCTTTAGTTGCTCGTAAGCCAGACTTTTAAAAAAGAGTGTGCTTTCAATCCCTGCAGACTTACACAATAGTTGCTTGTGAATTTACAGGGATCAGGGCACACTCAGCCATGATTCCCCACCCAAAATGTAAGTGGCAGAGCTGCACATGTGTTCTAATCTGCAGCCTGACCTTGCTGATACAGCTACACCTAAACATGCAACAAGGAGATGGCTGTAATGCATGAATTAATCTCAGTCCCTGGTGATAACCTGATCTGCATTCCAGTTCATTGCTTTTCACTCACCTACTCTAGACAGAGGCTTGTCCTATGCAGGTCAGAGCGATAGATCAGAACACAGCCCAGAGACATTACCAATAACTGAGGTGAATTCAGGAATTCCGCCATCACTTTATTGTTGGGAAACTTGAGTGCTGCGGTCATCATGTCTGTGAGGAGCGCAGATGAGCTTTAGGCTCCGTCAATGTCTCCCCTACGAGACCTTTAGGGTGGATTGAGGAATTCTAAAGGTGAAACTCTTGTTCCTACCACAGTTGGTTGTGGAATTGGAGTATGTCTCTACCAGCAATCTTCCCTCTGCTGCCTCCTTCAGAGATGGAGAACATGTTCCTTGGTTTCCAGATCCTAGGAGGATGCTGATTGGTTACAGAGAGTGGTACAAGGAAACAGAGTTCACTCAACTATTTGTCTGTCACATAAGAACAAAGCAGGGTAAACCAGTATGACATCAAATGATTTTTGCATGGGTCGCCTTCTGTCTAAAACTATTGTGACTTGGCCAGCAAAGATTCTCCTGGAGCATTTGGGGCAACTCTTCAGAGGAAGAGCTGTTTCACCCCTCTTCAGAGGCTTAACAATGACTGCAGTTTGTCACCCTCAAACCTGGGCCTTCATCACATCTTCGAAAACCGCTCACTTTGAGACCAGGTGGAATTCTAAATGTCCCACTGTTTGACTATCCTACTCGGATGAGCGCGAATTGTTACATACATTTTCTTAACTGAGTCAGGTGTCTGGGAAGAAGGTTCACATGAGGGCTTTGCACCGTGACTCCTCTGATGTGTGACAGTCATTATGTGCTATTTGGGCCACTATAACATGCACCCTTCTTTGTCTCCTCCAGCCCGCTGATAAAATCCAGGAAAGTCATCCTGTGTTGACTGTACTCCAGATTGTATAAGAGCGTTGGAGCTTCCTGGGGGTCATGTGGTCAGACGGTAGTTTGGAGGCTAAGCTTGAACTTGTAGCCAAGGTGGGTCCTGCCAACTGGGAGACCCCATCTTTCCCTGATCCATCTGTTCAGACAGAGCAGAATCACTAAATTGGGCTGCACCAGATGAGCGTTGGGTACCATCCGAGTATCTTTTCTCTTACACAAGGCTGGGTTTGTGGAAAGACACTCTTTCTCTTTCTACTTACATATGCAATCTCACGAATTCAGAAGCAACGCCAGCCATGAACGCATATGTTCTGCAAAAGAGATTGCTGCTGCTGCTTCCTTGACACTTGCCTTTCAAAGACATCAAAAATCAGCAGTGTTGCTAAGGCAAGACGGCCAACCTTTAACCTATGTCCAGAACACCCTACTGTGGGGCAATGTCGGCACCTTTCACCTACATTCAGAACACCCCGCCGGAGGCAATGTGGGCACCTTTCACTTACACCTAGAACACCCTGCTGTGAAGCAATGTGGGCACCTTTCACCTACAGGTCCTTATCCCTGTAGGGAGATGGACCTCCTTAACAATGTGACGGTTTCACCTTTCATCTGCATGAGCCATCTGAGAGATCTGTGGTCAGTTTGGACAAGGAAGTGAGCACCAAACAGGTATGGTCTCAGCTTCTTCAGGGACCAAACAACAGCAAAGGCTTCCCTCTCTATGGCACTCCAACCCTGATCTCTGGGGAGATGGCTCCTGTTTATGAAAGCAACAGGTTGGTCATGGCCATCATCACTGGTCTGGGATAGGAACGCTCCTATCCCATGTTCAGAAGCATCTGTCTGCACTATGAACTGTTTGGAGTAAGCTGGAGCTTTTAAAATGGGTGCTGAGCACATTGCTTCTTTCAAGGTGTCAAAAGGCTTTTGACAGCTCACTGCCCAGTTTACCTTTTTGAGCATCTTCTTGGAGGTGAGTTCTGTGAGGGGGGCCACAATGGACCCATATCCCTGCACAAACCGCCTGTAATACACAGTCAAGCTAAGCAATGCCCTGACTTGGGTCTCGATGGTTGGAGCTGCCCAATCAAGAATTGTCTGGATTTTGGGCTGTAGTGGTTGAAATTGGCCTCCACCCACAAGGTGACCCAGGTATACAACCTTGTCCTGCCATATGTGGCACTTGCTTGCCTTGATAGTGAGGCCTGCTCTCTGCAGAGCCTCCAAGACCTTTTGGAGGTGGATCAGGTGATCCTGCCAGGTGGAGCTGGAGATAGCGATATCATCAAGTTAGGCAGCACTATAGGCTTCGAATTCAGCACAGACTATATTCACCAACCTCTGAAAGTGGCAGGGGCATTCTACAACCCAAAGGGCATCACATTGAACTGGACGTGCCCATCTTCCGTGGAAAATGCTGTTTTTTCTTTTGCTCCTCAGGTCAGACCTATCTGCCAGTACCATGATGTGAGATCAAAGGTACTCAGATATGTGGCTGCCCCTAACTTGTCAATGAGCTCATCAGCTCTTGGAATTGGATGGAAATCTGTCTTGGTAACTGCATTGAGGCTCCTGTAGTCCACACAAAACCTAATTTCTTTCGTTCCACCCTGGGAATGGGGCTTGAGGACTAACACAACTGGGCTGGTCCAGGGATTCCCTGAGGGTTCAATGACACTCAACCCCAGCATCTTGCTTACCTCCGCTTTGATGCTTTCCTTTACATAGTCAGACTGCCTGTACATTTTGTTTTTGACAGGTAGGCTGTCACCAGTGTCCACATTGTGTGTATACCAGTTAGTCTGACCACAGGTCAAAGAAAAGAGCTCAGCAAACTGAGTCAGGACTTGCCTGCAGTCAGTCTGCTGTTGGGCAGTGAGGGTGTCTAAAAAGACCACTGCATCATCTGACCCATCTTTAGGGTTGTGTGTGAGAGAGGCGGTAAGGGAGTGACTCACTCTCTGTCTCCTGTTCCTCATCATTAACCATAAGCATGGTCACATCAGCCCTGTCATTATAGGGTTTAAGGCGATTTATATTTATCACCCTCTTGGGCCTGACGGGTAGCACAGGAGTTGCAAAACTCCTTCACCTTCTAGGACATTCCTGGCCAGTAGAGGTGGTTGACTTACCGACTCCAGGTTTTTGTCTGGCCAAGATGCCCACCTAGGGGAATGTCATTGGCCAATGTTAGGAGAACTGTCTATACTTCTGAGGCCCTACCACTCTCCTAGTGGCACCAGGATTGGGGTCTCTGGCCTCAGTGTATAGGAGTCCCTCCTCCCAATAGGTCTTTGGGGAACCACTGACACTTCCCTTTTCCTGATCAGCAGCTTGCTGCCTCAGGCTTGCAAGAGTGGGACAGGTTCTCTGCCCTTGGCACAGATTTTCCCTAGAGGATCCTCCTGGACCCAAAAGCTCTGCTGTGTTAGGCCCAAGCTCCTGGGGGTCAGTTCCCTCTGGGGCTGACAAGTCTTCTCCCTCAGGAGAGGGGGCTTGATCTGGTGTCTGAATAGAAGTTGGTTTCCCAGGCTTCCAGCCCTTTCTCTTGGAAGGTTGGTTCATAATTTCAGGCTCCAACACTTCTTTTTCACCATGGGTTTGATACTGTGCTCTGCGTTTTACACACGCCCATTCAGGTATACCCAGCATGGCTGCATGTGTGTTTCTTTCTACCCCAGCCCATGCTGAGAACTCCAAATCATTTAGAAGCAGACATTGTACAGGGATAGCAGAAGACACCAATACCCTTTTGAGGCCACTAACCCCTCCCCAATCTAAGGTCACCAAGGCCTTTGGATGTTCCTTAGGCTGACTGTCAGTGTTGAGGACTGTAAAGGTCTGTCCTAGCAGATATTGATCAGGGGATACCAGTGGCTCAGCCACCATGGTGATGCTGGCACCAGTGTTCCTGAGAGCTTCCACCCTAATCCCATTAATATTTGGCTCTTGTCTGTATCACTCCAGGTTATTAGGACAGACAGCCACGGTAGCTACATACACCCCTCCCTCTGAGACTAGAGTTGCCTCAGTGAGAACCTTGACATGATCAGAGCTCACCTGTTATCCCATCTGGAGACTCACAAGTGCATTTACTGCAGGTGTGCTTGAGCCATTCTTTTTGTTTTTACAGTTAGGGTCTCCAGTTCGGTGTCCAGTTGTCTTGCAATCAAAACACCAAGGGGGATATTCACAAGAACGTGCGCTAAACATCTCCAAAAAATGTTAACGTAACTTTACACATCGCAGTCTATCGTGGGAAAATAACCCTGTGTTAATGTGGAATTCACAACACGGTGATACCATGCGATAGTCTCCCGAAAACGCGGACAATGTCCGCGATACAACAACCGCGACGGTGATAAAAACCCAAACCCCAACGCAAAAAAACATGCGATGAGCCAAACCGCGATGAGGAAATCAGCGCTAAGCAGCGCCAGGCCTGCAATACACACACAGCAGGCGGGAAAATCACTACAAAAGTACAAAAAACACACAAACACAAAATAACCAACCCCGAAGCACCATGGAGGCAGCCGGAGCAGGCGCAGAGGACGAGCGGAACCCCACAAGCACCCCGGTCGACCAGCCTGGGACCTCGGGGACAGGGAAGGGCAAGGACAAGAAGAAGAGGAAGACGAAGTTCAGTCCGCAGGAGAATAGGATCCTGGTCACGGAGGTGATGGAACACCATCAAGAACTGTTCGTCACCTCCAACGTGTCATTGGGCACCAAAAATGGAATATGGCGGTCCATCGTGGACAAGGTGAATGCCGTCGGAGAGCACAAGAGGTCAATGGAGGAGGTCAAGAGGCGATGGATTGACATCAAGCGCAAAACCAAGGAGAAACTCGCAGGCAACCAGAAGGCAGCAATGCAGACTGGAGGTGGGAGCCCAGCACCACAGCTGGAGCTGGATGACATGGAGGAGCTGGTGTTGACACTTGACAGTCATCAGTGTGGAGACCGTGGCAGGAGTCGGGGGACCGGACACTGCTCGACATGACACAACACAACAGCAACAGGGTGAGTAACCACCAGGTACTGGGGGGACGGGGGGATATGGCCACAATGGCACACATGCACAATCAAGCAGAGCACAGTGCACACCCACAATGACTCTGGATCATGGCCCTGATCTACAGACTGTCACAATGTACATTGCCATGCTGTCTGAATGTGAACATGTACCATGCGGCTACATACATGTGGACACATTGTAACACAGCATCTCCCCTTCACATTGCAGGGGCACCGTCAACACCTCCTGCAGAGCAGTCCCAGCCACTCTTCACTGATGACGAGGAGGACACCACCAGCATCGACACCCAAGCCCTCCAAGACATCATTGAACTCATCCACCAATCACCTCCAGGACCAGGGCAGCCCAGCTGCATCGAGGAGACCCCACCCACTCCACAAACCACCCAGCAGGAGGCACCCACAACCCCGGCTGTCTCCCAAGACCCCCCCGAACAACACATGGCCTTCCAACGCCATGTGTTGGAGGGCCAGAGGGAGATGGCTGAGCAGGTGCGGGTAGGGTAGGACCTCATGGCTACCAAACATGACGCCATCCATGGGTGTCTGAGTCCCATCAGGGACCACCTCCAGTCCCTAATGGACACCCACAGGCCGCTCCATGGTCTCCAACTAGCCCTGGCTGACATCGCTGGAGTCATGACTCGGAGACAAGAACACCTGTCCGCTCAGAGTGGCTCCAGCGATCTCAGCCGTGAGCTGGCACACATGCGGAGGCTCATGGAGGACATGGTGCAGATGGAGGCGGAAAGGATGGCAGCCACCGCTGCACATCAGCAAAATGTAGCTGGGATCTACCATGCCCTGCATATCCTCATCATGGCATTGCTGCCACAAGGCGTGGCGCAGATGAATGCTGCTGCTCCTACGCCATCCACATCTCCGCCCCCTGGTGTGTCAGTGCCTCACAGTGCGGCAGGCATTTCCACTCCGGCACCTGATGTGTCACTGTCACACAGTGCGGCCGACAATCCACCTCCGGCCCCTGATGTGTCAGTGGCACACAGTGCCGCAGCCAGAACTGCACCACCCACAGGTGGGGCAGAGCACACATCCGAGGACGTGGATGGGCTTGAGATCAGGAGGAGGCACTTGCATTCATGTCCGCCACCTGGCCTGTTGCTGCTTGGTGCCGCACATGGCCCCATGACCTTCCACTGACCCCCGATACACTCTGCTGCACTCACCTTGGACCACGACATGGACTGCCATATCCTGTTTGGTGACCAATGACACGGCGACCAGACTGCGGACTGTACCCTTCTTCTTCCGCTGTATTTGTCATTCCCCGATGGACTCTGGCTGGCCCTCCACGGGCCCATATTGTGAAGTGGGGTTGGCATGGCCCTGTACTGCTCCAGCTGCAAAACTCCACTGGATGTGCATTAAACATTCAGAAACGCACTGCTGTGTCATGTCTTTCATCATTCATGTATGAATGTGTGGATGAATGTAGGGTCAGTGATTCCCCTAACGTCAATGATGCTCATCTAGTGGGATTCCAGTCACAGTGTGCTACATTGCCGATTGCGTTCCGGGTGCCGTAGACACTACAACAGGGACACACACATTAGTCACTTCCTTGTCCGGACATGGACTGAACCACGCCCAGAGCCCCCGAGTCATTGTTGCAAGCCCTACGCTGGTCTGGCGTACGCCAGGCCAGACCACTCCGCTTACGCTCCGAGGGGGGGCCACATAGCTACAAGTCGCAGGTTTACATGCTAGTGGTCTGCAGGTCACTGGTCTAGTTGTCAGCATGTCACGGCCACTCCCTGAGGGCAGGTTTGCACACACACCACACCCATCCGACACAGGCGTCACAGGCCATGTGACCCCGCCAATATAAGGGGCCGACAACGTCACATTCCCCACTGCCGGTGGTGACTGGATGACGGATGTTCCACGATTCTCAATCATAAAGGGGCCATGAGTTGTTGCGCACAGGGTTAGTCGCACCCGAAGCCATGCGGCCGTCACGGGCCTACCACCACGTGGCGCTGACTGGGGTTGCACAGGGTTAATGGCACCCGAAGCCTTGCGGCCGTCACGGGCCTACCACCACGTGGCGCTGACTGGGGTTGCACAGGGTTAGTGGCACCGAAATTGCTGAGCGGGTGTGCAGCCTGCGATGATGACGTGTGCACTGATGTGGTCTTTGCCATTGATGCCTCAGGACTCAGCGTCATGTGTGGGACCTGCTGGGCCGCGGTGCGGGTCCGCATGATGTGGAGCATGCCATGGTGGTGAGACCGGAGCCTGGAGCTTGCACAGGCACGTGGTGTGCCCACTGGTGGACACACCGTTGGCGGCAGGTGAGCAGTGGGGCCTGGGTGCGCAAGTGCGGACAGCTAGCGCTGGCCGGCGGGAGGGGGTAGGGTGCGGCTGCATGTGTGCGCAGGGACGGACAGGCGTTGTTGCCGTGTGCAGTGTTAATTCTCTTGCTGCAACAGATGTTGAATATGTTTTTGATCCTGATTTAAAAACACAAGCATTCCTGCAATATGAACAAGAATGTCCTCTGCCCACTGAAATTCTGCCTCTCGATCAGTACGAATTCATAATTTACACTGACGGATCCGCACAACCCGCAACAGGGGGTAAGCAAGCTTACAGTGCAGCGTGTGCAATCGTTAAAGGTCGCATGCGAAATGGCATCTTCAGACCTATGGTCACAAAAACTCAGTCTCTAGGACATTGTACAGCTCAGCGAGCTGAACTACAAGTATTCAAACTGGCACTTGAAAGTACAGATCGAGAATTCCCCACACTAATAGTGTGCGATTCCTTTTACTGTGTTCAGTCGTATAATGACTATATACAAAACTGGCTTGAAAATGGTTTCAAAGATGCGAAAGGTGGCACAATAAAGCACAAAGGGGCATATTTACGTTTCCTGGCGCATCCCTGCAAATCAGCAGGGATGCGCCAGGAAACGTGCGACATGCATCTCAATCCTTGCGCCACCACGGATGCGCCGCATTTACAATGCGGCGCATCATGGCGCAAGGAAATGCAGATGCGTGTCGCATCTGCTGCCGTAACGTTAGCGCAGTGCTGGAGTTGTGTCGCGGGCGCGACGCAACTCCAGCACTGTGCCAACCATGCCCATGTCTAACATGATGCGTCAAGCCTGCTTTTGACGCAGCGGGGTCGGAAAAGTGACTGAGTGAAATCTTGTAGATTTCACTCAGCCACTTTTCCGAGGCGTTCCTGCGCCGGAACGCCCCCCCCTGCGCCAGAACGCCCACATGAAACCTGGACGAAGGTTTCATGTGGCGCAGGGCTTACAACGTGACGCATCTCCCTAGATGCGTCACGTTGTAAATACCCCGCAGCATGGCGCTGGCTTACGCCGCCGCTGCGTCACAGAAGTGACGCAACGGCGGCGCAAAAATGGCGCAAGGGGCTTGTAAATATGCCCCAAAATGCTTTGGGAACAAGTAGTTCAGTTGAAAAGCGAACTACCAAAGGCTCACGTGATCCACACACTGAGTCATCAACGTGATGGCGTTCACGTTGCAGGGAATTCATTGGCTGATGAAGCTGCAAAGGGGGCTGTGCAGACAGCTTCCGTAGCTGCGATCACTCGTTCAAAAACAAAAATAGACGGTGAGATAATGTTGGCTGTCAATGCTTCAAGCAAAGGCAGCAGTGCAGCGTTACCAAAAAAGTTTCCACTCAAGTACTCTTATGTAATTGATGCGAACAACGTTCCTTTTGCTCGAATCCCTGGAGTGGGGGATAGGGTAATTCCAAACAAGGAACGCAGATTAGGACTAATCCTAGCAGCACACGAAGGGATAGCTTCTGCCCATGCAGGTGTTTCAGCAACAGTATCTTTACTCAAGCAAAGATATTGGTGGCCTGGCATTCGGAAACAAACTAAAAACTATGTTTTAGAATGTGATATTTGCCAACAGATGAAAGTGTCAACAGTGAAACGTCCTGCGCAGACACCCCCTGTTAATTTCAGACAAACCATTAGCTTGTGTTTACCTGGACCACTGCGGTCCCTTGCACAGGGACGGTAACTATAAATATATCATGGTTGCAGTGGATTCATGCTCTAGGTTCCTATGGGTATGGCCTCAGCGCTCAGCTGACGCTCGAACTGTTATAAAAGATTTGCGAGTCTTTATCGGCACATACGCAATAGGCACGCTACATTCTGACCAGGGTCCTGCGTTTAGCTCTAGGGCTTACAAAGAAGCCATGGCCAGTCTGGGCGTTGCATTGCGGTACTCCTCTCCATTCCATCCTGAGGGAAATTCGGTTGTGGAAAGGAAAAACCGAGACATAAAGCAGTCTATAACAGCTAGGGTATTAGGTTCGGGTGATGGGTGGGTAAAACACCTTAGTGGGGTCCAACGCTCTTTGAATAATCTGCCAAGAAGTTCTCTAGGGGGGGTCACTCCATATGAGGTCCTATTTGGGACAAGAATGTGGGTACCAGACCTTGAACACGTAGGCACAGTGGTGGAAAATAAACCTTTTGATATCAAAGATCGTTTGGCTGTTTTACAGGACTTAAACAAATTAAGAACGAAACAAAGCAACGTATTCCTACAGCCAACCACCACTGGGGAAAAATTGGCGGTCCCAGCAAGGCCTGTCTGGATTCCAAACGTTGGGGATCTAGTCAGAGAAAAAATTGCGGACAAGAAGGAATTTGGACCTTCTTACAGACAACCAGTACCTGTCCTAGCATTTCAAGGAACAAGAACAGTACTTCTGCCACCCCTTGCTGGAAGAAAGGAGAAAAGATTTGTGTCCATCGACCTCATCAAACCACAGTATGTGGCCAATACTGAATAGTAGGCCTCGTGGACTCCGACCTAGTAGCAGACGCACTCCTCTCGCTACTATCCAAGAGGTTCAGACTGAAAGACTGATAACCATCGAGAATTCAGCAGTAACAGATGGAGGATTAAGCAACAACGCTATGGAACTCATCCCTCTTGAACACCAAGTAACAGTTCGTCCAAATACACCTGTCTACACCAACGTAGCAAGTGATCGACTGGTTCCAGTGATTTCTACAAATCCTGATGCAATTCCAACAATTGATAGAACTGCTTCTGGCTATTTCATTAACTTTGATACGTTCTCAGAAGATCCGAGTGAACCTGAAACGACGCCAGCATCATTGAGATTCAAGCAGCAAGTACAAGACTTTCTTCACTTTCTGAAAAAGACTTATTTGGTTTCTCCATGGATTGAACTCTGGATTATATCTGGACTTTTTGTTTTCCTGCTCTGGCTAGCTTTGGTTACAACTGTGAGCGTGCTTATAAGTGGCAGATACATCCATGTGAACACTGAAGAAAAAGGCTTGAACGTACTTTTGAAACCTCATAAATCTTCCCATCGTGAAGCAAGAGACTTGTCATCAGTGAACATCACAGCTGTTCCTATACACAATAGTATAGTGTGGGACAAAACAGATTTTGATATATTCGGTTTAAAATTTCACTAAGTGATCTAATTTCGTCCAGTACCTATTCTGATGATTGGGACTTTGAGACTGTTAATGACATAATGTTTGACCTAGAAAAATCTGCTGCATTTTCTAAAAATGAATATTTAGGGGGTTCATCAGACTATGAACAACTGTATTGTTATAACCACTATGGTCATCATTATTTGCATAAAACTGCATATCCAAGAAATGTGTTTATGTTTAACCAATGGGAACATTGTCCTACACCACCTAAAGGTAGTTCAAAAACATTTGCTAGTAAATTTCAATATTTTTCAGGTTACAATACATCTGATCCAGAAATGTTTTACTATAAAAATGTAAACAAGACAGGACTGAAAATTATGTTAACAAATACAAAACAGATTTATTCTGCATTATTTAATGCCCAACTGTCTAGACAGGGTTTCGACTTTTGGAAAGACACATTCGACACAAAAACTGTGTGGGGTACTAAAGATTGGCAAGTGCAGGGGATAGAAGCTTTATTTAGAGCCTGTATCATCCCTGAACAAATAATGTTTTTGAATGAAACCAACCAACAAACATCTTGTCTTGGATTAGCCAAGATCAAAGAGATGAACACACCTTCTGTACCAGCACCTGCAAGAAATAACGAAACACAGGCAGTGGTGACAGTTGACAATATACTACAACTCAACAGATCTAATCCTGATTGGAAAAAATGGTTGATCTGGCCCACAGACACGAATAACTGTCAGGAAAGATTCCTGAATAAAACTCAGGGCTTTACTATTAATAGGCCAGACCCAAGATATGTCCAAAGACAACATCCGGGGTAGTAACAACATACAGTGTAGGAAAATGATGCCTCGATTGGCTGCATAAGTCTACACTACAGGATGTGAAACAACACTTAACCTTACTTAAAAAGGACGCAGACCTTAGGGAATTCTTGCTTGGACCAAGAAAACCGCGTCAAAAACGTTTCATATATGCTGGCATTTATGCTGCCTACAATGAAGCATGGAAAGTATCACAGATGGAGGCTGCAGAACGAATACGTTAACTTGATCGTATTAATTTAGAGAAAACACTCTCTGTGGTCGACAATGGGTTAACAACTTTGTCCTCCAGAATATATTCACTGGACGGCATTGTATCCTCTGCTATCGACATACTAGAACAAGATTTGGCGATGTTACAACAAGGCCAATCTCAATTACGTTCTATTGTGTTATTAAGCTGGACGCTGCAATCTTTGCGAGCGGGCTATGTGCCTTGGCGTTTTATCAACACAACGGCTCTGTTTGCAGAATACAATCTCACTGATAAACAGATCAAATTGGCACAAAGAGGAGCAAGGTATACAGTGCTGAGCATTGAAAAACTGGATAAATAACCATTCACAGTGGCAGAAAAACCAGCTACAGAATGGCTTATTCATGGCAAAATCACACTACCTGTGACTACTTTTCAGTTTCAGTATTGCCTCAGACAAATGCAAGCAGGAAAATATGAAAGGTTGGGTAAGGAATACATTAAGACATCTTGGGATTTACCGTATACATATAGATATTGGAGTGGGGATCGTGAAGTGTTTTTGAGCGGTACAAACTGTAAACATGCACTAAGCGGTTCGCTTATATGTCAGGACATTTCCTTACACGGGGCTTGTAATGGTTCTGTGGCAAATTTGTCTTGCCATCAGCAGGGTACACCAGCTGCTGTGATTAATCCAACGTTTGGACAACTTTCTAATGGGAGTTACCTCATGTTGAATGATCAGAGTTGCTGTGGCATGCTGCCAGGCAACCCATATCTAGTAACGGTCAACTCCAGGGTCACTTGCTGTATGCAAGTATTGTTTGCCCCAATAGACACAGTCAGGGAGTCGCTCTATGGCCTTCACTGAACGTCTCTTTTATAAGATTTGATACTTTGAGCAGAATGAAAGCCATGCTTTTACAGCAAACAGTGCCTTTGACCTCGGCCAAAGAAACCTATGATCTACAAATAGCAAGGACTTCGGCTGAGATACGGACTTTAATACGTACAAACTGCCCTATACATTTCAGTAGAAATGATAACATCGTATCTTCAACATGTCTGATACAAGTGGAATTATACATGTATTTAAGAGCATATGTACCGGTCTGTTAGCACCTTTCCAGGCGATACTCGGAATCATCCCGAACTTTGCACATTCGGTGTTTGGTGGCATACCATTAATTCTAGCACTTGTTACCGGAATTCTATTTCTCTTCCTGCTATTGCGCTATGGCCAGCCTATTCGCCGACATCACTCCGAGCGAAATGGAGAAAGCTCTCCTTGAACGAAAGTGCTGTGAGCAAATAGTACACCTTTGGGCATAAATCGTCTACGGGACCTTAATACCACGTGGTTCCTGTCATTCAGACCAATCTGGCAAGATTGCATCTTACCTGTTCTACGATGCCTGCTATGCGGTGTAGAATGCGTGTTGGACACCTGTCTAACATATCCATCGGATACGCCAACGGATATCGATACTCTGCTGGACCAGATAACGGCCCATGCTCTGTGTTGTCCCCAGAGGCTACCAATCCTGATGTCAGCATTCATTGAGATCTCACAGACGCTTCCGGCTGCTGCTGAGGTACGAGAAAGATCTACAGGCACACAGGTAACAACGGACGCGAACATTGCTGCGGCGACCAATGCTGAAAGCGATGCTTCACATCTCTGTGCGATTAACCTGCTTCACGAGGTGTTCCAACTAACACCAACTACAGTGGATGATGTTTTGTCTATAGAAATAGATGATCTCATGTTTACACCAGACCCGTAAACTGACTCTGATTCAGCATACAGTGTTCCAGAGATGCAGTAACAATTTGGCCTTCATTCTACAAAAACTTGGAACTCTACCAAAATTGAACTTTTTCCCATTTTTCGAACGAAAATGGCACTTCAATCTGCTTAAAGTAGAACTAGCCTTATAGTACAGACTTGGCGGTCCTTCCACAGACACTTAGTCATCTTATGTGTCTAAAAACAGTTCATTGATTTTCATGACATGAAATGACTTTGATTTTTGAACAACTTATCGATCATTTTTTTGTCACATGTAAATATTACTGCTTATTTCATTTCAATTGCATTTATTTTCAAAACTTTATGCCTGAAATGAAAAGCTGTTGCTTTAAATGTACAGTACCTTTTGCATTTTTTACTGTTTTTTAATACTTTTAAGATTTTTTTTTTAAATATGCGGTACTCCATTTTATGTTTAGCATTTTAAATGTTTAGCATTTTAGTATTATCGTATACACGAAAGTGGAGTGGGTGTTGTATTCCTCTTAGGGTGTCCATAACGGGCTTTCCAGTATCATGTCCTTATATAGGCACAATTCGCCCCTGCCCTTATATAGGCATAAATTCCCAGGCCTTATTTAGGCATTAAACCATGCACTCCAAATACAGGCATGGTCTCCGACATCCGTCCACCCTAACGTCACAACGAGTACATGAAGAACAGACCCTTAGGCTGCGGGAGTTTCCCTAGTTCAGGACTATTGATTTCTTCAAGGACTCATATATTATGCATGAACCGTTATTCCTTAGGGGTTCATTCATGACGTCTTTCGCTGTCCGACTCACGTCAATACTAACATTCCTAGGTACTCTCAGGTATAAATATACCTTCCCTAGCCCTTGTAAACTAGAGGAGACCTCGACTTCAGAGGAGCCCGTTTCCCGGCCTGACGCACTGAGAAGACGCTGTCATCCCTGCACGCAGAGAGTCCAGCTTCCAGTGATCTGACTTCCCTTGCGGGGTGTTGGAGTTCGAGTCTGGCAAAGAGATTCCTACCTCTCTCATTCTTCAGGTATGGAGCTGATAAGAACCTAAAGGGACTCTTGGCATACTAGGCATACTAGGCTTAACATACTCATAGTATACCATAGTAAGGAATACTTCACCTACTTCATACCTCTCCCTACACCTAGGTTAGGTTAGGTACATTGGGGTAGAACTAGCTTAGAAACGCATCGTATGAGTACTCGCATTTTTAGTCTGTGTTATTTATGTAACAGCATATGTACTAAAAGATAATGCTATCGCATTATTATTTATTTCTACTGCTCACACTGTACATTATTTATCTCGCATACTGTCTTGTGATCGTAACAGCACATTTAACTTACACCAGAAACAAGACTGTTCAATAAATCTTTTATTGAAAACGCCCGTCTATTTCTTTCTGTGCAACTTGGAGAAAACTAAGCATGCATGATTGAGCTGAGTGAAATAGTTATCTATTGTTTCCACGACTCTGGGACACGTTCTGATTCTAAAGGGAAACATAGTGGTCATGTTTTGCGGCTGCCAGAAACTACTCCCTTCTTGTTGTCAAGGAGTTTCTAGTGGACTCTGAGCTAGCTGGCACAAGTAATTAAGTTTAATATACTCGATAGGGACATACTGACCTTAGTCCTAAGTCAAACCTATAGGATATATTATTCCAATGCGCAGAGCCTATTAGGGAAATAGGAGCTACACTACACTCCGAACCCAAGGAAATCTTGTCCGGTGATCCCCAGGGCTCCTCCCTGAGCCCCACCCTCTTCAATACCTACATGACCCCCTTGGCCAACATCGTCAGATCCCACGGACTCAACATCATATCCTATGCATGACACTCAACTCATCCTCTCTCTTCTCTTTCTCCAAAGTCTCTACCAACACCAGAGAAAACTTCCACAGGTGCATCACCAACTGGATGAAGGACACTTGCCTGAAGCTCAACATGGAGAAAACAAAAGTACTGATCTTCGGCAACAACACCACCCTCTAGAATGCCACCAGGTATACCTTGAAGTTAGAATGCTCTCCCACGCCGACCGGCCAAGCCAGAAACCTTGCCATCAACCTAGACAGCAATCTTACCATGAAGTCCCAGATCAACCCCATCGCCTTCGCCTGCTTCTTCACCCTGTGAATGCTACGAAAAATCTTCAAATGGCTTCTGTAGGACACCGTCACACAGGCCCCCATCACCAGCTGACTGGAATATGGCGACACTCTCTACTCAGGGAACGCCGTTCACCTCCTACAGAGACTTCAGACCATACAGAACACCGCAGCCAGACTCGTCCTCGACCTCCCTCGACGAACCCACATCAGAGAACTCCACTGGCTCCCAATTCAGAAGAGACACCAATTCAAGCTGTTGACCCACCTGTCAAGTGAGGCTCTCCTGAGCCCCTGCACTCCCGAAGTGTTGGTGTTTGAGGCCCTCCTCCACCCGCAGGTTATACCTGCGCCTCATCCCTGGTGGTCCAGTGGACCTCTGACTCCTTCTCTCGCTCCACTTTCTGCTCCCTTTATCCTCTCCTTTCTGCCCGTTTCCTCGTTTTTCACCCTTTATTTTTTTCACCCTTTTACTCTATCACTTTTCTTCACTTTTTCATTTTGCTATCATCTTCCTTTTTCCTACTTTTGTGCCCGTTTTTCCCGCCGCTGCTGCCCCCATGGCCACTCCCCCCCAGCATGACCAGCCCAAGCCAGTTCCCCTCCCCGCTTCCGCCTCCAAGCTGTCCAGCCCTCCCCGACCCCTACTTAATGGCGACCGCTGTGCGGCCGCGCCAAAGGCAAGCCCGACTGCGCCCGTCCGTGACCCGAACGCGACCAGCGCCAGGAACCCTGGACCTCTGCACCACCATCGCTACAATCCAGCGGCACTCCACGCACTCAACCCAGGTCGCAACAACAACTGCAAGCTAGCTTCACCAG
Source organism: Calotriton arnoldi (assembly GCA_963921515.1). Classification (NCBI taxonomy): domain Eukaryota; kingdom Metazoa; phylum Chordata; class Amphibia; order Caudata; family Salamandridae; genus Calotriton; species Calotriton arnoldi. The sequence goes on from CAWUFW010001188.1 coordinate 1,600,698, forward strand.
CCGACACCCACGGACCCTTCAGCTGTCACCGCTGCCGGCACACCTGCAGCACCGCCAGGACCACGGATCTAGCACAACCTGCCCGCAAGGACACAACTGCACCGAAGACCCTGCAATGCATCCTCCTCAACGTCCGATCCCTCCACAAACATGCCACCGAAATCTGGGAACTCCTCGACAGCACCACCCCGGACGTCGCATTCTTCACCGAAACCTGGACCAACACCACCTCGGGACCGGACATCGCCATCGCCATTCCCCAAGGATACAAGATCTCCCAGAAGGACCGCCCCATCCGCCCTGAAGGAGGAATCGCTATCGCCGACAAATCCACCCTCCGGCTGAGCACACTCCCCGACGAGCCCACAGACCTGATGGAACACCTACACTTCAAGATACAGGCCAGCCCTACCACCACCCTCCGAGGAACCCTCATCTACCGACACCCCGGACCCCGCAGACCTTTCACCAACTCCATCACGGACATCATCTCCCCGCAAGCCTTCGCATCCACCAACTACACCTTGCTGGGAGACCTCAACTTCCACCTCGACAACCAACTAGACCCCAACACCACATCCCTCCTGGACAACCTCCACAAAATTGGACTCTGCCAGTTTGCGAAGCAGGACACACCCTCGACCCGCTCTTCACAACAGGAAACTCCATCACTTTCAGCCACACCACTGAACTCCCGTGGACAGACCATCGATGCGTCCACTTCTCCTTCAGAACACCCACCATCCACAGACCCCAGCACCTGCTCCCACGAAGAAACTGGACTAAAATCACCGACGACCAGCTCACCGCCTCACTCGGCAACTCCACCCCAACCATCGCGGAAGACGACGACCCCAACACCGCAGCCCGAACTCTGCACAGATGGATCTCCGACAGGGCCAACACCATAGCCCCCCTCAAGAAGAACAGCAACACACGCGCCAAGAAAGCCAGATGGTTTACCGCCGAACTTCAAGAGTCCAGACGCACATGCCGCTGCCTCGAAAAGGCCTGGAGGAACTCCAAATCTACAGAAGCCCACAACAACTTCAGAGCTGCCACCAACGCCCACCACCAACTCATCAGAAATACGAGAAAAACAGCGATCAAAGACAGAATCTCCACACACGGGCACAACAGCAAAGAACTCTTCAACATCATCAAGGAGTTCGCCCAACCCACCAGCGAGTCTACAGACATCCCTCCCTCACAAGACCTCTGCAACAAACTCAGCTCCTTCTTCCACCACAAAATCAAGAACATTTATGACAATTTCGACGAAGACAGCCAACACACTGAACCCTTACCAGCCGCCCCCGACACCCTGAAGCCAACGATTGACAGCTGGACAGCCCTCACCACCGAAGACACACTGAAGACGATGAAGTCAATCCACTCCGGGGCCCCCACGGACCCCTGCCCCCACCACATCTTCAACAGAGCCGCCGACACCATCGCACCCATGCTCCGCCACACCATCAACCGCTCCCTAGCGAACGCCTCCTTCCCCGACGACTGGAAGCACACCGAAATCAACCCCCTCCTGAAGAAGCCCTCAGCGGACCCCACCTACCTCAAAAACTACAGACCCATCTCCCTGCTTCCGTTCCCAGCGAAAGTCATCGAGAAAGCCATCAACAGCCAACTTGCCACCTTCGTCGAAGAGCACAACATCCTCGACTCCTCCCAATCCGGCTTCAGAAAAGACCACAGCACAGAAACCGCCCTCCTTGCCGCAACAGACGACATCCGCTCCCTCCTGGACAGAGGAGAGACAGTAGCCCTCATCCTTCTCGACCTCTCAGCGGCCTTCGACACAGTCTCTCACCGCACCCTAACAAGCAGACTTCACGACGCAGGGATCCGGGAGAAGGCCCTCGACTGGATCCACTCTTTCCTCTCCGGCAGAACGCAGCGGGTCAGACTCCCTCCTTTCCTCTCGGACCCTACACCAACCACCTGCGGAGTCCCCCAGGGATCCTCCCTCAGCCCCATGCTGTTCAACGTCTACATGGCTCCGCTCGCCCCCATCGCCAGAACCCACGGACTCAACATTATTTCAGACGCAGACGACACCCAACTCATCCTCTCCCTATCCAACGAACCCAACGCAGCCAAACACAACTTTCAAGAAGGCATGGAAGCAGTCGCCAAATGGATGAAAAGCAGCTGCCTACAACTCAACATTGACAAAACAGAAGTACTCATCATGGGCCCACACCCCGACGCCTGGAACGAAACCTGGTGGCCCCCCGCCCTCGTGAGCCCGCCCACCCCTACGGACCACGCACGCAACTTCGGAATCATCCTGGACTCCGAACTCAAAATGGACCACCAGATCAACTCCGTCGCATCCTCCTGCTTCCACACCCTCCGCCTCCTATGCAAAACCTTCAAATGGATCCCCCTCGAACACAGAAAGACCGTCCCTCGCGCCCTCGTCACCAGCAGACTTGACTACGGCAACGCACTCTACGCCGGAATAAACCAAAACATCACCCGCAAGCTACAAAACATCCAGAACGCCGCTGCAAGACTGGTCCTCAACCTGCCAAGACACTGCCACATCTCCCAGCACCTGCGCACACTCCACTGGCTCCCCATCGAGGCAAGAATCACCTTCAAGATACTCACCCACGCACACAAAGCCCTCCACAACACCGGACCAGCATACCTGAACAGCCGACTCGAATTCCACGCACCCCAAAGGACCCTACGATCAGCCCAGCTCTCCTACGCCGTGGTCCCCCGCGCCAGGAAGTCCAGATCGGGAGGCCGCTCCTTCTCCTTCCTCGCAGCCAGAGCCTGGGACGCCCTACCACTCCACCTCAGACAGATGACATCACTCCCCATCTTCACGAGAAACCTCAAAACATGGCTCTTCGATAGACCTCCTCCTTGATGGACTGGAACCTGCACCTCCCCTCCTCCCCAGCGCCTTGAGACCCTTACGGGTGAGTAGTCGTGCTCAACAAACCCATGATTGATTGATAAAAGGCCCTACATAGCCAAGGCCCTGCCTACCAACCAACGCCTGAACTTCCACCAACTGTCTAGGCAGCTATGCTGTGTGTCCCTCTCTCTTGCCCACACTCCCCGCATCCACTGAAGCAGAAGTGTAGGACGCCACTTTTCCTATCTCACAGCAAAGACATGGAATGACCTCCGCTTGCACGTCCGGAACTCCCCTTCTCTACTAGAATTCCAGAAAGCACTCAAGACCTGGCTATTCAACTGAGCCCCTTGGACCTGCAAGAGTCTGGATACCCTTTCAGGTGATAAGCAGCGCTCTATAAATCAACTCATTGAGTGATTGATTGAAAGGTCAATGGTACTTAAAGACAGTCCAGATGACAGCATATCTGCTTGCCATGTAGATTTAAGTTCATAATATGTGGTTTCAAAGAGATGGCATTTGCTAACAACATTTGTCACTGTTTTGATCTGGTCCTGCGAATATGAAAGATTGAGACACATGAAATGCACCAATGTAAAAAGAGCCCTTTTACCGTTTGAAAGTGTACAGATATTAAAAATAAGTCTCATTTGGGCCTTTTGACAGTGTAAGGTAGTGATAAATAAGTTGCACAATATGGTGAGAAAACAAGCATTGTTTTACCCTTGTGTGCACATGGCTAGCGCCACTCACGTTTATTAATGATCTCTTTTAAATAACTCAGGGGCCGATTCACAGAACTAATCTGAGACAAAATCCTGAACTACTATTTTGGTATTCACAAAAGGGATTTAGTAGTAGTAAAGTTAGGAGTCCTAACTTTACTACTACTAAATGCCTTCTGTGAATACCAAAAGTAGTAAGTTTAGGATTTTGTCTCACTTTAGTAGTAGTAAGTTAGGAGACCTAACTTACTACTACTAAATGCCTTCTGTGAATACCAAAAGTAGTAAGTTTAGGATTGTATCTCAGTTTAGTAGTAGTAAAGTTAGGAGTCCTAACTTTACTACTACTAAATGCCTTCTGTGAATACCAAAAGTAGTAAGTTTAGGATTTTGTCTCACTTTAGTAGTAGTAAAGTTAGGATTCTTAATTTTACTACTACTAAATGCCTTTTGTTAATACCGAAAGTCGTAAAGTTAGGATTTTGTCTCAGTTTAGTAGTAGTAAGTTAGGACTCCTAACTTTACTACTACTAAATGCCTTCTGTGAATACCAAAAGTCGTAAAGTTAGGATTTTATCTCAGTTTTGTAGTAGTAGTTAGGAGTCCTAACTTTACTACTACTAAATGCCTTCTGTGAATACCAAAAGTAGTAAGTTTAGGATTTTGTCTCACTTTAGTAGTAGTAAAGTTAGGATTCTTAACTTTACTACTACTAAATGCCTTTTGTTAATACCGAAAGTCGTAAAGTTAGGATTTTGTCTCAGTCTTAGTAGTAGTAAAGTTAGGACTCCTAACTTTACTACTACTAAATGCCTTCTGTGAATACCAAAAGTCGTAAAGTTAGGATTTTATCTCAGTTTTGTAGTAGTAAAGTTAGGAGTCCTAACTTTACTACTACTAAATGCCTTCTGTGAATACCAAAAGTAGTAAGTTTAGGATTTTGTCTCACTTTAGTAGTAGTAAGTTAGGAGTCCTAACTTTACTACTACTAAATGCCTTCTGTGAATACCAAAAGTAGTAAGTTTAGGATTTTGTCTCACTTTAGTAGTAGTAAAGTTAGGAATCCTAACTTTACTACTACTAAATGCCTTCTGTGAATACCAAAAGTAGTAAGTTTAGGATTTTATCTCAGTTTTGTAGTAGTAAAGTTAGGAGTCCTAACTTTACTACTACTAAATGCCTTCTGTGAATACCAAAAGTAGTAAGTTTAGGATTTTGTCTCACTTTAGTAGTAGTAAAGTTAGGAATCCTAACTTTACTACTACTAAATGCCTTCCGTGAATACCAAAAGTCGTAAAGTTAGGATTTTGTCTCACTTTAGTAGTAGTAAAGTTAGATTCTTAACTTTACTACTACTAAATGCCTTCTGTGAATACCAAAAGTAGTAAGTTTAGGATTTTGTCTCACTTTTAGTAGTAGTAAAGTTAGGACTCCTAACTTTACTACTACTAAATGCCTTCTGTGAATACCAAAAGTAGTAAGTTTAGGATTTTATTCAGTTTTGTAGTAGTAAAGTTAGGATTCCTAACTTTACTACTACTAAATGCCTTCTGTGAATACCAAAAGTAGTAAGTTTAGGATTTTGTCTCACTTTAGTAGTAGTAAAGTTAGGAGTCCTAACTTTACTACTACTAAATGCCTTCTGTGAATCCCAAAAGTAGTAAGTTTAGGATTTTGTTCAGTTTAGTAGTAGTAAAGTTAGGAGACCTCAACTTTACTACTACTAAATGCCTTCTGTGAATACCAAAAGTAGTAAGTTTAGGATTTTGTCTCACTTTAGTAGTAGTAAAGTTAGGATTCTTAACTTTACTACTACTAAATGCCTTCTGTGAATACCAAAAATAGTAAGTTTAGGATTTTATCTCAGTTTAGTAGTAGTAAAGTTAGGAATCCTAACTTTACTACTACTAAATGCCTTCTGTGAATACCAAAAGTAGTAAGTTTAGGATTTTGTCTCACTTTAGTAGTAGTAAAGTTAGGATTCCTAACTTTACTACTACTAAATGCCTTCTGTGAATACCAAAAGTAGTAAGTTTAGGATTTTGTCTCAGTTTAGTAGTAGTAAAGTTAGGAGTCCTAACTTTACTACTACTAAATGCCTTCTGTGAATACCAAAAGTAGTAAGTTTAGGATTTTGTCTCAGTTTAGTAGTAGTAAAGTTAGGAGTCCTAACTTTACTACTACTAAATGCCTTCTGTGAATACCAAAAGTAGTAAGTTTAGGATTTTGTCTCACTTTAGTAGTAGTAAAGTTAGGATTCTTAACTTTACTACTACTAAATGCCTTTTGTTAATACCGAAAGTCGTAAAGTTAGGATTTTGTCTCAGTTTAGTAGTAGTAAAGTTAGGACTCCTAACTTTACTACTACTAAATGCCTTCTGTGAATACCAAAAGTCGTAAAGTTAGATTTTATCTCAGTTTTGTAGTAGTAAAGTTAGGAGTCCTAACTTTACTACTACTAAATGCCTTCTGTGAATACCAAAAGTAGTAAGTTTAGGATTTTGTCTCACTTTAGTAGTAGTAGTTAGGAGTCCTAACTTTACTACTACTAAATGCCTTCTGTGAATACCAAAAGTAGTAAGTTTAGGATTTTGTCTCACTTTAGTAGTAGTAAGTTAGGAATCCTAACTTTACTACTACTAAATGCCTTCTGTGAATACCAAAAGTAGTAAGTTTAGGATTTTATTCAGTTTTGTAGTAGTAAAGTTAGAGTCCTAACTTTACTACTACTAAATGCCTTCTGTGAATACCAAAAGTAGTAAGTTTAGGATTTTGTCTCACTTTAGTAGTAGTAAGTTAGGAATCCTAACTTTACTACTACTAAATGCCTTCCGTGAATACCAAAAGTCGTAAAGTTAGATTTTGTCTCACTTTAGTAGTAGTAAAGTTAGGATTCTTAACTTTACTACTACTAAATGCCTTCTGTGAATACCAAAAGTAGTAAGTTTAGGATTTTGTCTCACTTTAGTAGTAGTAAAGTTAGGACTCCTAACTTTACTACTACTAAATGCCTTCTGTGAATACCAAAAGTAGTAAGTTTAGGATTTTATCTCAGTTTTGTAGTAGTAAAGTTAGGATTCCTAACTTTACTACTACTAAATGCCTTCTGTGAATACCAAAAGTAGTAAGTTTAGGATTTTGTCTCACTTTAGTAGTAGTAAAGTTAGGAGTCCTAACTTTACTACTACTAAATGCCTTCTGTGAATCCCAAAAGTAGTAAGTTTAGGATTTTGTCTCAGTTTAGTAGTAGTAAAGTTAGGAGACCTAACTTTACTACTACTAAATGCCTTCTGTGAATACCAAAAGTAGTAAGTTTAGGATTTTGTCTCACTTTAGTAGTAGTAAAGTTAGGATTCTTAACTTTACTACTACTAAATGCCTTCTGTGAATACCAAAAATAGTAAGTTTAGGATTTTATCTCAGTTTAGTAGTAGTAAAGTTAGGAATCCTAACTTTACTACTACTAAATGCCTTCTGTGAATACCAAAAGTAGTAAGTTTAGGATTTTGTCTCACTTTAGTAGTAGTAAAGTTAGGATTCCTAACTTTACTACTACTAAATGCCTTCTGTGAATACCAAAAGTAGTAAGTTTAGGATTTTGTCTCAGTTTAGTAGTAGTAAAGTTAGGAGTCCTAACTTTACTACTACTAAATGCCTTCTGTGAATACCAAAAGTAGTAAGTTTAGGATTTTGTCTCAGTTTAGTAGTAGTAAAGTTAGGAGTCCTAACTTTACTACTACTAAATGCCTTCTGTGAATACCAAAAGTAGTAAGTTTAGGATTTTGTCTCAGTTTAGTAGTAGTAAAGTTAGGAGTCCTAACTTTACTACTACTAAATGCCTTTTGTGAATACCAAAAGTAGTAAGTTTAGGATTTTATCCCAGTTTAGTAGTAGTAAAGTTAGGAGTCCTAACTTTACTACTACTAAATGCCTTCTGTGAATACCAAAAGTAGTAAGTTTAGGATTTTGTCTCAGTTTAGTAGTAGTAAAGTTAGGATTCCTAACTTTACTACTACTAAATGCCTTCTGTGAATACCAAAAATAGTAAGTTTAGGATTTTGTCTCAGTTTAGTAGTAGTAAAGTTAGGATTCCTAACTTTACTACTACTAAATGCCTTCTGTGAATACCAAAAGTAGTAAGTTTAGGATTTTATCTCAGTTTAGTAGTAGTAAAGTTAGGAATCCTAACTTTATTACTACTAAATGCTTCTGTGAATACCAAAAGTAGTAAGTTTAGGATCTTGTCTCAGATTAGTTCTGTAACTCGGCCCCTCAGTGTTTGAGTATAAAATTACAATAATTATCCCGATATTTAATAGTATTGCATTCTGAGGCACCATGACTTCCATCTCATCCTCCGCCTTCTGTCTCACAAACACGCGCTCCCCATTATAGGTTTTCTCACCACATTTTGAAACTTATTTCCCACCAGACTTTTAGTGAGCTGGTGCCCTGACCAGCACCCCTGTCAGAAAATTGTTCCAACTCTCAGGCTTATGTATTTTGTTTGGAAATTAAAGTAAAATAGTTTTTAGATGACATAGAATATGTTTAAAATGATATTTTGATATTAGCTGATTATTTGTCATGAATTGCCCTTCGAGCTCTTCCAGGACCTCAAGGTCAGGCGCGTGAGGAGGGTGAGGTCCAGCTTGGAGCTCAGTCAGCTGTCAAGAGACAGCTGAGATAGGGATGGCTTCTCTTTTTGGGAGAGATCTCTCGGATATGAGATATGTGGGCACTAGAGTGGGATTCCTTGGAGTAGGGGTGGTGGGGGAGAATGAGGTGCAGGGGGCGACAGGTGTGATAGTGGGTTTTGCAATCTCTGCAGCAAAAAATATTTGAATGAAAATGCTAAAAGAAAGCTGTTCACAGAAAAAGTGAGAACTTTTAATGTTGGCCTAATGTGTCCCCAAGAAACACACATTGGCTATCAGGTTCTGGTATGTACAACACAGCAAGTCTCTATTTGCGGTGTCCCAATTGACTTGCGGTATTTAAAAAATTAGCAGGTTCTAAGGGTAGTTGGGACATTGTGCATCTTCAACAAGGAGAAACACAATCAGCGCCCTGCTCAGTTTAGGCTCCTCATTTGGAAGATCCAGAGGTACCTGATTTACTGGTGGTTGCAATTTGGATGGATTTTAAATGTGCTCTAGAAGTCTCAAAACCTGTGGCTGGAATCGGCACACATAGGTTGTGCCAAAACAGGGCCTCTTTTTTAAGACTTATGGAAATATCTGGTTTATCTAGTGGGAGAGGTGTGGCGCAGAGGCCAGAGCGGCTGACTCCGGAGCACAGGGCTCACGGTTCGATCTCCGGCGGCAGCTCAGCTCAGCACCATGTGATTCTGGGCAATAGCTCACTTAATCTCCCCGACGGCCCCCACCGCCTTGAAATCTTAAGGGGTGATAAGTTCACACTTTACAAATAAGGATTATTATTATTTATTATTATTAACAAATTCATGGTGCCCTATGCGCACTGGCGACCACAGCTACAAATTTTACTCCTATCCACATAATATTCCTGTACTGACCTCTTTCTAGCTGGGTAGGAGTTGTTGATGAATATACAATTTAAAACTTATCCTAAAATTCTATCCAAACATAACAACCTCAAGTTAAAATGTAAAGCTGAGAAGCTGCAGACGTCCTTCTGAATGGACCTTTGACAGATAATTGATATTAAACGCCCAATATATGCCGTTGATGCAGGGGCACAACAAAGGAAGTGCAGCTTAGTACATTGCATGGGATGCCTTTAAAACTGGAATCTGAGGGTTACACTAAAATAGTCAATCAGGAAGTGTTGTAGGGATTCTGCACATACACAGAGCTATGCACAGGATAATAGGACCTCAGAGTATAGTGGTGAGCCAACCATGCCCCTTAGTACCCACAATCCCAATCCGACTAGCTTTAGCGTCTCATTCGCAGCGCAGCTACCAATGATTAGACAACCCAGAACACGGTCTCTCTCAGGACTCGCGGGAGCAAGAACACCCTTTCATAACTCACTCATACTTGTCCACAACGTGCGTAATAAGAGACACTGTATAGTTTAAAATGTTTATTTCAACTATCGTGCTCTAAGATACAGTACACGTGCCAGTACTATCAGCATAATGCATAATGATAAAATAAGAAGCATAGTTACAATTCCATAGAATACAAACGGGGACAGCATTTTATAGAGACAGTGGATATAGGGCTAAATGGCCTAACCACCCTCCCCGTGCTAATAACTAGTTTATTATAAAAACAGAAGACCTCTGGGCTTTGTCTGGCGGACCCCCATACCTCAATATCTAGATGCAAGGTTTACATCATCAGACAAGCACAGCTCTTCTCCCTGGAAAGGTTTTTCTCCAAAGTGTCACAAACAGCGAGATCCCAATATTATAAGCAAACGAATTTCTCTAGTGCAGCTGTATTCTGTGTTATGTCTAAGTGCGAGGGGCTGACCAGATCAGCAAGAACAAGGGACGTTGTTTTTCGACCTTGTACATGTTGTGCAGACGAAACCCACAGGGAACAGGAGAAAAGGTGAAAGGCAAAAAGGCAGACAGTTCTAATATAGCCGGGCACAAACAGAGTCTGGAAAACAAAGTCACAAAGTAACGTGTGCAAAAAGGCATTATGGCAGCCAGGCCTAAGCTAACTTAACAATGTAGGCCAGGAGGCAACAAACCACACTACACCCTCCCCTGGTCAGTCCATTGGCTAAGACATAGGACGCAAACAGAGTTCAAATAGATGGAGCAGAACGCAAGCGTCTATTCTGGAATAGTCCATAATGAAGGACAGGGAATGGGCATTAAAAAAAAACCATTTCAGGATAAAAAAGTCAGCACGGACAAAAAAAATCCAGAGACGCAGGATGGAGGGCACTTAATCCAATAGCGTGTAAGTGCAGAAAAACGCCACACCTTCCAAAAGGACGTCATTGGTATCGTCAGAAAAAAGAGATGCCATCCAGTTCAACAAATCAAAACTGCATTCATGTTCCTCACAATAGGGAGCAGTGATCAGCAGTGTGGGACAACTTGCGTGATACTCAATATAACTTCGTTGTAGGAGATTCTGAGCAGCCGCCCAGATATCCCATTGTGCCAAAACTCCAAGTGCAGCCGCATGCGCCATCAATCCAGTGCCGGAACATTCCTGTTCATGAGCCACTAAGGGGCCCATCAACTGGTCAAAATCCGGGTCCGACTGAGACGTATTGGAGAGGCAAAGATCCAAGGACCAAGAGAAAGGACATCGTAAGCAAGACATCACAGGTTGCACGCAAGTGAAATACGCAAAGCGAAAAGAAAGTTGATATGACACACCGAGGGTCGCCAATGGTAGGATGCCAAAGCTGTGGAGCATTCGTTCACGGATCATCCGGAGTCGACCTTGGTCGAGTAGGCCCCCAGGAACTGCAGCCATTGCGCAGCAAACAAATTAAAAGTAGTATTCCAGCAGCTAACGCTAGGATCAACGGAAAGCCGCCAAAGACGCTGGAAAAAATAGAATGAATAAAAGCCGGTATTACACCAAATATAGTTTGAAAGGAGGTAACAAGGCCAGAGCCCACAACTTTAAAAAGTGCACAAGACCTTCGGTGCGAGATGCATTGAAAACGCGGTGAATTAGCTCACCGAAATGTTGTGGGAGATTTGTGTTCAAAAGGGCCTGTATCTCACTGTGGGTACTAGCCACCTGGAGGATGAAGCTCTCCCGTGCGGATGTGAGCATGACCTCCTGGTTTAATAATAGCGCCTTTATTCTGCTCAATTTATTGAAATCTGCCGTCAAAGTTGGAATGGAAGGCCAAATGGAACTATCTAATATGTCGTGCGGGGGAGGAAAAAGCACATTTTTGCAGCACACAACGCGGTGGGAAACTGTTACAATATAGGGGATGCCGGCCTGCATCCCACAGCAGTCCTGATTATTCAGAAGGAGATAGCTACCATTTGCAAGCACAGTGAAAGTAGGTGATATAGCAGGAGCAGGAATGCCCTTTAAAACACAAGCAAGATTCGGAGCCGAAACGTTACAAGCCCCGTGCAATTTAATGTTCTTACAAATGAGGGAATGACCCACAGTAGAATCGCAAGACTCTCCTGTGAGAAAAACCTCTTTTCCGTCCCTTATGCATCTGTACATGAAAGGCAGGGACCAGAGTTCATGCAAGAAGGCACTGCCTAAAGGCTGAAAACGGCCAACAGGATAATGTTTCATGAAGGAACTGAATTCAAATAAAGAAAAAGGCAAAGCGATAACCCCATGTACTAGCCACACAGCGGAGTCCAACTCCGCCACAGAGAATGGTATCGGCTCAATCTTCTCGATATGTAAAAGTGTGTATGTTGCATCTTTCATGGACATGAATTGCTGTTTGTCAGTTAAATTAAACGGCAAGAATAAGGCAGTCGTGTTTAAAAAATGCCAAGGAACTTTACCCATTTTCAGTGTTTGCAAAGTCCATGCAAACTGCATTACTGAACGCAATTGATTCTGACCATGATATAACACAGACACATCATCTTGTACAATATCAACAACAGAGGAAACAATATTCTCTAATGTGTAAATGCGGGAAGACAATGTATTAATACTATTGTCAACAACAGCAAGCACTTTTTCTAGATTTGCTTGATCGATTTCCCGAAGTCGGGAAGCAGCTTCAATTTGTGAAAGCTTCCAGAGTTCATTGTAAGTTTCATAAATGAATCTCTTAGGTCGAGGACCACGAGGCCCCAGAACAAAATCGGACAGATCAATGTTGCCTGATAGGAGGGATAAATGTTCTTTTACAGAATCTAAGGAAGAGCGCTGCAACCACTGCTTACACAGTTTACCAACAGAATATGTGGTAACAGTACGAGAGTCTGAAAACCTCGGATCTGGCTTATCCTGTTTGTAACCAGGAGCTGAGCCATGAAAACGCAGTTGGCAGGCATCTGATGCTACGGGCCAGGCCAACCAGGGCGACTGAACAATCGTGGAGGTATTAAACGAATTGTTTTGAAACAAAGCTTGTAAATCGGCTAGGGAAATATCAAAATGCAAGCTGTTGTTGGGAGTGGAAGACAATGCGGGAATGGTGGGTGCATTTAATTGTTTGGAAGTAGCCAAACCCCAACAGGTCGTTTGATAGATAGTACTATTTAAAAATAAAATCTGGGCCGGGATGAGGCAAGCACGGTGTAAGGCTTCCGTACCCCGGACCTGCCATGATTTAGTGCCCCAAATAGACTTCAAGTCGATGGTGTCCTGCCAGTGTTCATAACCACCCACTGCTAACGCGTTCAAAAAGGAACCCGAATATAGCAATTTGGTGTGGGTCAACATGACCTTCTGAGTGGACGAAGTGTTCAATTTAAAATAATAGGACCCAGGGTTTGACCTATCAAAATCAGTAAAATAAGTAAATTTATTTCTACGAGTTTGGGAGCTACCTGGCAAAGGGGTCGGACAATGTTCCCATTGAGTGTAATTAAAAGGACCCCGAACAGTACTTGGTTTATGGAGAAAATGGTTGCCCCAATGCTGGTAACAGTATAAGTCAGCATAACTTGCAGAATTTAAATACAGATCTTCAGCATTAAAGGCAGCATAATATTTTAAATCAGAAAATAACGATTCAACGGCATGCACATCCCAATCGTCAGAATGAATATTACTTTTAACGACATCACCCATTGAAACACGGAGGACATTTGGTACATTAATAATCTCGGTTGGTCCATGAATTTGGAAATTTACCGCATACCATACGATGCCATCAGCAACTGGGAAAGCTGAAATGTTCACAAATGTGTGGTCACGCTTCATGATGTGAGATGAAGAATGCGGAGCCAAAATTCCAGCGACAGTTCACTGCAGAGCGTTCTGGTAAATAGTGACCATTAATGAGCAAGAAGAACACTGTCACAAAACCAATGGACATGAACAGAAAAATCAGGAACAGTACCAACCAGATAGATGTCCATGGTGGGACCAGAAAATTATCTCTGAACCAGGATACAAAAATACTGAATCTGGACGGGAGAAGTGATGAGGTGGAATCCGAATCAAAGGAAAAACGGGTTGGGCTCAGTGGTGTTGTTGGTAAATGAGCCACCGACTCGGTGGCGGGATAGGTGTACTCGGTTTCCTCGTTGCAGGAGGAAGCCGGGAAGTCGAGCAGGCGATCAGGCAAATTGACCATCTCAATGGCAACATCAGTGTCCGTGCGGGCTGGAGGGCCATACATATGAGCCCTAGAAATTGCCGGACAGGAGACCGCAGGTGTTACACTATTCAGGATCGGCCAGATGTTGTAGTTTGACATTTTCCACTGAGATGTATCTGTTCTCCTTGCGACCAGAAAGTGGTGGTAAGATGACTGTACGAGTACCCTTCAAGCCAAGGACTGGAACCGGTGCACAATAAGAGGGGCCAAATTCTTTTTTGTTCTCCACCTTCTCTCGGACCAGATCTCCAACCGGAATCTGCAGCGCAGCGTCTGTGGCTGAAGGTAAATGTTCGTTTGCAAGTTTATCACGGGCTCCTTGTAAGTCCTGTAACATAGTAGAATGATTATCTACGTCAAAGATTGCGGCACTCGCCGCCATGTCTAGACCATCAAGGTCTGGCACAAACATTTGTATGCAAAAACAACAGTTGATGGACAGAATGCAGAACAATGTCATACATTCACCCCAGTACAGAGATCTGGGCCTAAATCCATCGTTTTTTTGCTCACCATGCCATTCCAGTTTGAACCCAGCCATATGCAAATCAGTCTTGACCCTGTGCCTCATGGGAACAGTCCAGCCCGAACTGCCAAGCCAGGTCCTCCCTGGACTGGAAACAAGCATCCTAGGACCGGTTTCGGGGTTTCACCCCTCTTCAGCCAGGATAGCTTGAGTCCAGTGGCATGGAGAGCCCTTTGGTTTTGCTACAAACATTTGTATGCCACAGAGCATTTCGTATGGGGTCCGCCCACCCAGAGATCTTCTAGGGAGATTATTAAGTGCACGTTGTACGCTATACAAGTGGGCCAGCCAGTTCCTGCCAGTACCTAAGACTCTAGCTGTCAAGGATTGCTTTAAGTCACGGGTCATTCGCTCCACAATTGAATTACCCTCAGGTCTATATGGAGACGAAAATTGCACCCGCACCCCCAGTGACCCCATTGCATCCTTGTAGGCCTTAGAGGCGAACGCTGGATCTTGGTCAGAATGGAAGGTGCCGCAGGCAAAAATTCCCACAAAGACACGCAAATCCCTGATGACATTTCGAGCGTCAGCACTCCGTTGTGGCCAGATGAAATGTGTGCACGAGTCTACTGCAACTAGGATGTATTTATATGCAGTGTCAGACGAAAATGGACCGCAGTGATCCAGGTAAACATACCCAAAAGGTCTGTTAGAAATGCAGAGCTGTGTTTGTGGTGGTCGTGTAACCGTCGAAGGCTTAATTTGCTGACAAACGTCACAAGAAAGCACATAAGTACGGGTCTGTTTATATAAACCACGCCACCAGTAACGCTGCTGCAAGATGGAAACAGTCGCAGATACGCCAGCATGGGCCGAAGCCAAGCCTTCGTGTGCGGCCGTTATCAAGGAAGGTCTGCGGTCCGCGTTGGGAATCAGCCGATCCCCAACGTCTGGAATTCTTACGTAAGGAACCTGTTCGGGACCTAAGTGATAAGAGTATTTGGAAGGGAAACCCCTTGGGTAATTAGCACCTTCCTTTGTTGCAGCAATAGCTGCCAAAATATCATTATCTATTTTAGTCATGGATCTTGTAACTGCTGCTACTGTGCACGTGGTTACTGCTGATTTGGCAGCTTCATCTGCCAAACTGTTACCAACAGCGTGTGCGCCCACACGCTGGTGGCCAAGGGTGTGAATCACCTGTGTGAGAGGCAGACGTTGTTTAAGATCTGCCACTCGAACCCAAAGCGTTTTATGCTTAATTGTGCTGCCTTTAGCATCTCTATAGTCGTTTTGCGACCAAAAGAATAGGTTGTCATTGAATGATTGAACACAGTAGTATGAATCGCATACAACAAGAGTAGTCACTTCTGGATTCGCGAACTCAAGTGCGAGCACCAAAGCACGCAGCTCGGCCAATTGTGCAGTACTGTCTCCTAGTGCCTGAGTGTGCACTACAGTCGATTTGAACTCTCCGTTCACCATAGTACCTGCAACAATAGCACACGCTGCGGAATAAGCATGCTTGGAACCCGTGGCCGGTTGTGCCGAACCATCGGTGTAAATAATACATTCGTACTCCTCAAGCGGTAGCAAAGACAGAGGAGGAAGATGAACAAATTCATACTGTAAGAACTCCTGTGTCTGAAGCGAGGAATCAAAGATAAAAGTGACATCCGGGGATGTCAAAGATGTAGCCCATTGTATCCAACGGGGGTGCAAAGCCTTAGAGTTCGGTACACTTTCCTTTGTCACTGCCTCAAGGGCAGGATATGGTGTTACCACCAAAATGCGTTTTCCCTGTGCCAGTGCACGTTCCTTTAGAATCGCCATTTGCGCTGCAGTCAAAACTTTCTCCACAGAGGAAAAGCGCAACTCAGCTGAAGTGTAAAGATGTGACTTGTATGCAATCGGTACTGTGTCACCTTCTTTAAAGGTTAAGTACGTGAAACCCACTGTCCCTGGTATGATTCTAATCACCAGGTTCGTGTGGTTATCACGAGTCAACAAGAATTTAGATTCAAGTAGATCAGACTGCAAAGATTGCAGTATAGTGGAATGCTCTGGACCTAAATGCTTTGGATGTCCAGGTACAAATATCCCTCTTTCCACAACTATATCCATATGACGGTGGGGCCCATAACACCGCATAAACATTCACTCTCTCATTTAAAAAAAAAAAAATGTTGTTGTCCTCATCTCACCAATAAGCTTATACGGGTCTTATGAAGCCGATGTTTCAATCTGTGGGCCCTCCGGCTTACCGCACTAGCTTAGGTCGCCTGACCGGTCCTGCTCGTTTTGGGACTTGGTGTAATCATAGGACGAGCTATATTAATCTCAAATTACGTCCCCATCTCGTAAGAGGTAGCCAGATGTTTATCAAGCTATCCCCTTCTCCTTCATAGTCCAAGCGGGCCATAGCAAATGCGGCTTTAAGCCAATCTTCACTCTTCGGGGAGGGGGTCTTTCCACCTTTACATATCTCTCGCCGTGCAAGTATAATCATATATAAAAGTAGCCCGCGCTGGATCTGCGGTGCAGTCTGACAAAATAGTCCATCGTCCCCAAAGAAGACTAGTGACATGTTGACATCGATGTTAGCTTTGAAAATGTCTTGAAGGGTGTCGCCAATTCCCTTCCAAAAATTCTTTAATTCAAGACACTCAAAGAAGATATGGAGGTCATTAGCAGTTGGCATCAAACATCTAGGACATTTTGGTGCTGGGGACGGGGCAAACTTGGCTATCTTAGCTGGAGTATAGTAAAGCCTATGGATAACAAAGAAGTGGTTCTTCTTTAAACTTGCGGGTTTAATAAATTTATATAGTACTTTCACTCTCTCATATATTCCCTGGATTTCATCCGTCCTTACCTAGGAGAAACAGTTAATGATTTGCTGGAAGGAGACGGGATACCTTTTAAAACGACATAATACTTCTCAAGCTTTAAGGTATACATCTCATTATGAACATCCTTGCTCCAACCAGTTCTTTGTGGAAAGTTCATACTTCTGTCGTTTCTCACGGGTTCATGACATTACCCATCCTAACATTGGTTTCATTCTGTATCCTTTTCTGATACTTTTAAGTTGAACAGTTCATTGTTTATTCACATATTCACTGCAACTTCTCACGCTTTTCGCTATGTCCTTCTTTGGCTCACGTTTGTATAATAAGGTCATTGCAGCCTTGACCACGCTTCCATCCTAGGCTTTGGGACGGTCACATGATCCCTTTGTTCACAGCCTTTCTCGCTTTCGGAACCCACTTCGCGCTTGCGTACTCTAGCTTGTTTTGCCATGGCAGCCATTTTTAAAATTGCGGCACAACAGGCCTAAGCGAACTATTATAAAGATAAACAAAACATAGTTAAGAATAAAGAATATAAGCTTTTTCGTTTCCCTCCCGTCATTCTACGTACCCCAATTAGGTATTACCTAGCAAAAGCGACATATAAAGCCATTTCTTACTTACCAACCGCTATACTTTGCCACTACACAGTTTATTTCCAAGCACAAATCATGCATTTATTATTCTAGTTAGTACGCAAATTATTAGGCTTATGTTATCCACGTTAACAATTGTAAGTAAATTAGTTTGCACAGATATAGCGTGTTACCTATGACCCTTATCATGTAACATACATGGTTGTTTATTTACTGAGACGAACCTGTGTGTTAATTGTTCAACATAAATATTAGGAGGTTAAAAAATTTTCGTTTATCCTGCTCCATCAACTCCCCCCTTTGGTGATTTTTAATATCACCACAAAAACCCATGTTACACAATTCTGTCAGATAGCATATTTCTTTGTCCGGTTTGCCTTTGTTAGTTTACACAACTGTATCCCTTTCATCTTGTCTCTTTGTTTTCTTATACATGTTTTCTTTTAATTCTTCTAGCTCTATTTCACCCATTTCTCTTTCTCTTTCTTTATTTATCTTATTTTCTTTTTCTATTTTATTCTGTCTTTTTCTTCTCTTTATACATATAATAATTAGCTTCAGTACTAGAACTATTATGATTATTATGGTCGCTACTATTATGATTTTCCCTATTATTAATCCACTCATTCTAGTAAACCAATTTATTACTGAGGAAAAACTCTTACCAAGTTTTCCAAATGCATTTTCAACCTCCAGTGGAACAAGTTCTTTGTGCAAATTTGTAATATTCTTTATATACTTCTGTATATTTTCACTTTTATCTGGAATGTAAGTGCAACAATGTTGGACTTTCAGCATTCCACAGACTCCACCCTCTTTTGCCAAAAGAATGTCAAGGGCAAGTCGATTTTGCATCACCATAGCTCTCATGGCAACCACTTCGGTATTTACCATCAAGAACCCTCCAGCAGTATCTGTAGATAAACGATCTACTACTGTGGATAACTTCCGAATTTTAAATGCATTCAAAGATATTCCCACTGCTGGTATCAATGCTCCAAAAATATCACATACTATTTCTGAGAAACTTTCCCTTTTTCTACGTGTAAATGTCTTTATCATTTCGTGTGTTCCCTTTTCTGCTCTATCTACATGAAAAATCTTTGGAAAGACCAGGCCTAAGTAACATGATCCATACCAATGGTCCGGCAACCTGTAATAAGTTCTGTTACCGCAAATATAATAGATCCCAGGAAATATTGGATCTTTTCCCCCTTTGAATCCCCAACCTCCTAAAATGTTATAATTGTCATGGCAATCACTGGAACCCACGAAATAATTGTCATATCTTGTTCTATTTCTTCTAATGCACAACCTTCCCTGTTGGGGTCAATCCAGAGTCATAGCTGCATTTGTCTTTTTCTTGTCATGATTTTCTTCCTCAAACGCCCAAAGAGGTGTTTTTGTCTCTTCTATCACTTTTCTTTGAAATTTCACTCTTCTATCCTCGACCATTTCTAAAAATACCTTTTCTTCATTCTTTACCTCACAAGTAAGGTTGTTCTTAACTATATCATCTAATGTTAGAATTTTATTTTCTATGAAAAATTCACCAAATGTTCTTGCCTCTTTCACCTTGTTTAGTTCAGAAACTATAGGAATCTTTGCAAAAATCTTATCTATATCAGTGTAATAGTATTCTAATCTTCCTGTCTTATAAAATAGACTTGCTAAAACACTACATGTTATTCCATATGTCAAAGGAAGGTGATGATAGATCACACCTTCTGCAACAGACGCAGGCAATTGCATACAAACATAACAATCTCTTACATCCATTGTTTCTACATACTCATACAATAATTTAGTGAAAACATTTTTTGAAAAATCTGTTATTGATTTGTCTTTATGTAATTCTGCACTACTTTCTAATATGGCTGTTTCTTGCATGTTAGCTCCCTTTTCTTTCTCTGTGTTATTCTTTAATATAGACGTTTCTTCTACAGCTAATCTAATTGGAATGGTGATTGCTAAAATAACCCATACGGTCATTAATAATCCTGTACAAAAGAAACACATCTTACACCATCTACTTAAGAACTCACATCTACATTTTCTATTTTTAGTATCTACCATTTTGTTCTATTACCTATTTTATAATATGTACAGGAAAATGTGTCACCACACCTCAGAAATGACCTCTTAGCCACCCTACACTCTCACTTTGTCTTGTTTGGTACTTTCTTTTAGTTCTTTTCAGAACTCCTTCTTTGTCAAATCCAGTGTTTTGTCCAATCCGGTAGAAATTTGTTCAAATTTCTTCAAATTTGTTGCACTTCACCTTCACCCATTAGGTTGCAGCCTTGTTCTGGGTTCTCGTGAGTGATTTCTTCTTCTTTGATATCAGTTAATGCTATGTATAACCATTCAGGCGATTTATACTTCAGATTTGCTTTCTTTACTCTTTTTGTTTTCTGCAAGTGTTTTCCACCTTGTTTTTCTTGTTCCTTTTGACTTGTTATTTCATTTACTTGTTCTGCACTTTTTCCATCTAGCCTTATGATCTTGTATCTCAATCTTCTAACTTCGTGGGGCCAATTGTCTCCCTTTCTTGGCCTTTTCGGTTCACTCTCTTTTTCCTCTCTTTCTGTTCTCCAAGTTCTCTTTCTTGACTCTAGTTTCTGGTTTCTTTCTTCTCCACTTTCTTCTGACTCTGTTTCAGTCCTTTCTTTATTGTCTCTTATCTTAAATTTTTGAACTTCACTTCCTTCATCTATTTTTGGTTTTTCTCGTCTTTTTCTTTGATCACCTACTTCTGTCCCTCCTCGAGGTTATCCGAATTTGTGTCAATCTCTCTCTCTGTTTATAAGTTTCCCTGTTCTTTTGTTCGACGCTCTGTCCCTATTGCTCCTCGGGGGTCTTCCGAATTTTCTATCTTTCTATCTGAAACTATCCCTTCTTCGTCTAATAATATAATCTCTGAAGGATCTTCACCATAACTTGTACTTGGTTGCTCACTGTTACTGTCTTTTTGCTCAGTTTCTTCTTTTATGCTATCAAATTTCCAATTTCTTTTCAGATTTTCCTCACAATCCGAATGCTCTGTATCAGAACTGGTGTCTGATATTTCCAGATGTCCACTCACATGTCGATCTTCAGATTCTGGAACTTCTGCTATTTCCTCCTCTCGTTGCACTTGTAATTGGGTCTTCCAGATGTCAACTTACAGGTCGATCTTCAATTTCTGGAACACTGTTCGTCTCTTCCTCTGCATCAGATGCTGAACTGGTATCCAATACTTCCAGATGTCGACTCACATGTCGATCTTCAGGTTCTGGAACTCTGATGGTGTGGCTGGCATGTACCCAGTGTTTTATTCCTGCACATTTGACTGCAGTTGTTGTCACCAGGATCACTTGTCGTGGTTGGTCCCAGTGAGGAACCAAGCAGTTTCTTCTTCGGTGGACTTTTATGCGGACCCAATCTCCTGGATTCAAATCGTGAGCTGGTTTTCTTTCAAGAGTGGTTGCATCCGGTCCAACCTGATGAAACACAGAACGTACCACATCAGCCAATCCTTTGCAATAATCCAACACGAGATCATCAGTTATAGTCAGTAGTTTGTTGACAGGTACATGTGCTTGTCTCATTGCTCGTCCCATAATTATTTCGTGGGGACTGAGTCCTGTCTTTCTTTCCGGTATGCTTCTGATAGTCATTAAGACCAATGGCAAGGCATCTGGCCATTTGAGTCCTGTGGCTTGACACATTTTTCCTAGCCTGTTCTTAATCGTTCCATTCACTTGCTCTACTATTCCAGAAGCCTCTGGTCTGTATGCACAGTGCAGTTTCTGTTTAATACTAAGTGCTTCACAAATCAGTTGAATCAATTCGTTTTGAAAATGTGTTCCTCTGTCTGTTTCAATCGTTACTGGAAAACCATACCTCGGAATGAATTCTCGCAGCATAAGTTTAGCTACTGTAATTCCATCATTCCTTCTGGTCGGGTATGCTTCCACCCAACGGGAAAACAAACAGACGACTACAAGGACATACCTTAGTCTATTGCTCGGGGGCATTTCTATAAAATCCATTTGCATTCTCGTGAAAGGACCTCCCTCTCGTCCTATTGTTCCTAGACTCACTACTGTCTTTCTTCCTGGATTTAGCTGTTGACAAATAAGACATCTTTGACAAAGACTCTCAGCTATGGCTCTGAATTTTGGATTATACCATGTTTGTCTAAAAAGTCTGATCATTGCATCTCTTCCAATATGAGCTTGTCCATGGTACATCCGTGCCATGTCAGAAATCATGCTATCAGGCATAACTGGTCTTTCATCCCTGTAAACCCAAACATCATTTTCCTCCCGTTTTCTGCATCCTGCTTTTATCCAGCTATCTTTTTCCTCATCATCTGCTGCTTCCTGTAATTGCCTCACCTCATCCCATGTCTCAACGGGGTTAGTAAAAAGCAAAGGACATGAAATATGCTCTCTTTCTCTGTTTCTGTTTAGTGAGATGACATTTTTGGCACAGTACTGTGCGATTTCATCAGCAAACTTATTGCCAACAGTTATGTAGTCTTCCCCATTTTTATGTGCATTGCACTTCACCACCGCAATCTGTTTAGGCAGCTGTATCGCCTCAAGCAACTTTTTCACAAATTCACCATTTCTTATTGGGGTTCCTGCAGACGTCAAGAAACCTCTCTGAGACCAGATCTGCCCAAAATCATGAACCACTCCAAAGCCATATTGGCTATCCGTGATTACTGTGATTCGGACATTCTTTCCCAATTTGCATGCTTGAATTAGAGCAATCAACTCCGCTACTTGGGCAGAACGTATCCCTCTCAAACAAGATGCTTCCATTACAGGAGCTACTGTGCAAACTGCATATGCTGCACTCAGAACTCCATCATTCGTTCTCAAACATGAGCCATCCACGAACAGAATATAATCTGATTCCTTTAAAGGCTCATCCCGTATATCGGGTCTCGGTTTTGTACAATATTCGAGTACATTCAGACAATCATGATCAACTTCATCCATTTCAATCACACTCTCTTCATCTGGTAATGATGTTGAAGGATTCACATTTATGCATCTGTCAATGGTGACATTGTCTGCACTCAAAATTACTTTTTCATACCCAGTCAGCCGACTATGTGTCATATATTGGGTTTTGGTTCTTGTCAAAAGAATTTCCACAGAATGAGGGACATATACTCTCAGTGGATATCCCATCACTATGCCTTCACTCTGCTCCAGACTTACACAAGTAGCAGCAACTGCTTTCAAACATCCAGGCAACGCTTTCGCTACTGGGTCTAAGACAGCTGAAAAATATGCAATGGGTCTTTTCATGTTTCCGTGTCTCTGCACTAGGACTGAAAACGCACACCCATCTCTTTCACTACAATACAACTCAAAGTCTTTTTCATAGTCAGGCATTCCCAATGCCGGGGCTTCACACAGTTTTGTTTTTAGTTCTCTGAATGCTTTCATTTCCTCATCATTCATTTCAAAAGGATCTTTAACATCCTTCTTTGTCAATCTCTGTAATGGTTGTGCAATTAATGAAAATCCACTTATCCATTGTCGACAATATCCAACCATTCCTAGGAACATTCTTACTTCTCTCTGTGTCATTGGAGCTCTCATTCCTTGAATTATTTTTATTCTTTCAGTCGTTACCTTTCGCACTCCCTTTTCAATCTTATGTCCTAAATATTGGACCTCTTGTTGACAAAACTGCAATTTTGATGGGGATACCTTATGTCCTCCTTTTGCTAAATGATTCAGCAAAGCAATTGTATCATTAACACATGCTTCCTTTGTTTTTGATGCCACCAGTAGGTCATCAATATACTGAACCATCACTGATTTTTCTGGCATTTTTAAATCTTCCAATGATTTCTTTAAAATCTGATTAAAGATCGAGGGGCTTTCTGTATACCCCTGAGGAATTCGGCACCATGCCAAAATACGCTCTCCGAACCTGAACGCAAATAATGGCTGGCTATCTGGATGTAATGGAATAGAGAAAAATGCATGGCACAAATCAATAACTGTGTACCATTCTGCTTCGCGTGGAATCTGGTATAGAATTACAGCAGGGTTTGGTACTATTGGGCAGCAAGGCACAACAATGTTGTTTACCTTTCTCAAATCCTGTACAATTCTATATGCTCCATTCGGCTTTTTCAGTCCCATTATCGGTGAATTGCATGGACTGCTCATTATTTCTCTCAGAATCCCTTGTTCAATCATTTTATTTATTACTGGTGTTATTCCTTCAATTATTTCTGGTGTCAATTTATACTGTGGCGTATTTGGTAACTCGTTCCTTCTTTAACAGAGATTTTAACAGGGTCTACTCCTTTCATTAACCCTATATCTTCTCCCGTAAAATCCCACACTTCCTGTTTCACTGTTTCTTTCAGTTCAATTGGGATTTTCTCTACGTCAAATATGGGAAATAAATCATTCACTTCTGATTCTAAATTTACCATTGTCATTTTATATAATACATCTTCATCCGGGGTCTGAAATGCAATCCCATCTGGAGTACAATAGATTGTGCAATTCATTTTGCAAAGTAGATCGCGTCCTAATAGGTTCACAGGACTGCAATCACACACCACAAATCGGTGCATTTCACTGAATGGTCCAATCTTTACCTCCACTAATTTGGTAAGAGGCGCCTTAATTTGCTGATTCGAAACACCTACGACTTGGATATGTTCACCTGAGAGAGGAAGGTTTGGAATTTCCACTGACCTAACAGTAGAACGGGTAGCTCCAGTGTCCACAAGGAATGTTACATTTGCACCATTCACTTCTCCATCCACAAATGGACCTGCTTGATCTACCTCTAGAGTTGCGCCAAGCACGCACTCTTCTTCCTCTCCTAGGCACCGTCATAAACTTTCATCCGACTCATTACCATCCTGTCGCAACCAGTATTGAGATATGGCAGCTGCGCGCGGCAATTGTGTTACCTGCTCTCCTCCGTAGAATCCTGTTTCTGCACTGTATTTCTGTGGATTAACACTCTTGGGAAGTGGTGGTTGAGGCACCTGACTTTGTTGGGTAACTACCTCACTCTGCACCTGTGGAGTTAATGATTGATTTTCCGTATTAAGTTTTGGAGGAAATTTACACTCGTTTCTCCAATGTCCTAACTTTCCGCAGTTGTGGCATGGCCACTTTTTCTTTGCCTCTTCTATACTCATTTGACCTTTTCCTTTACCTATATTTGGTCTAGATCTAGTCTGTCCTGCCTCATTAACTTGATTATTCATTTGAGCTTCTTGCTTCTCTGCAACTTTCACTTGTGCCCACATTGCTTTCTCTTTTAATTTACGCTGTCTACTCTCAATGTCATCACTGCAGTATTTAGCATATCTCAAAACTTCAACCACTGTGCTGTTCTGCCAACAAATCATATGCTGTTTAATCATTTCACTTATCTCTGGTTTCAACCCATAAACAAATCTATATACGAAATGACTCATATCTTTCTCATTTAGTGTCTCATAGCCACTATATTGTTTAAAAACTAACAGTAGTCTTTCATAATACGCGTGTACAGATTCTTTACTTTCCTGTGTGGTTCTGTCGATTTTTACCCAATCCGTTTATTTGGGTGGGATTTTATTTTTCAGAAAGGTAATAACTTGGTCATATTTCCTCATCACTTCTGGTCCTGGCGCTCCTGTTTTAGCATCCCTTGGATATTCTACAGTTGGCCAATCAATAGTAATCTTACATTCTGTCCACAAATCAGCTGGTACTACTATATCAAATAATCCATCCAAATCTATCCATAACACCTTTGAAACTTTAACAAACCTCTCCACTTGTCTGTACCATTCTACTGGCTTCTCTCTCAATTTTGGGAAGTCATTTGTAAATGACAGTATATCCTGTCTAGACCATGGGACATGCACATAACTACCTCCTGGAGTTTCTCTCATCGGGTACTCCCTTACAATTGATTCCTTGTCTGTCACCGCAAAAGCCAAAGACGCTTTGTCTGTCACTTTCTCATTCCTTTTAGTCCATCTGCTTCTCCATCTATCCACATCACCCCATTTTCTCAGTAAAACAATTAATTCTTTTATTTGGGTTAACCGTCCTGATGTGTTCAAATTTTCTATATCTTTCTCGCAAAAATCTACTCTATATGGTTTCTGCAAAGTTCTCACTTTTACAAAATTTACTCCTAGTTCGTTTGCTGTTTCTTCCAATTTGTCATGTAAATTTCTAGCTCTCCATGTAATGCTCTTACATAGGAACATAATCTCGTCATCCTGATAAGTTTCCTGCCACAATCCCATTCTTTTCCCCTTTAGTATTTTAAGAATAAAAAGGTCTAATAGTATTAAAATGGAAAATCTATTCAAAAGCAAAAAGGTTCTCCAGCAGCAGCGTCTCGTGCTCAATCAAAAATATAAAATAGCAGCAGCTCCCGCACACCCCTCTAAGAGTAGGTCTTCTTATACCCTAATACTAGCTTACTAAGTGAAAATGTTACATCTTTGTGGGCGAGATTCTCTCTAATTGATCCATTTGGGGTCAGTATACATCTCATAATGAACATCCTTGCTCCAACCAGTTCTTTGTGGAAAGTTCATACTTCTGTCGTTTCTCAAGGGTTCATGACATTACCCATCCGCACATTGGTTTCATTCTGTATCCTTTTCTGATACTTTTAAGTTGAACAGTTCATTGTTTATTCACATATTCACTGCAACTTCTCACGCTTTTCGCTATGTCCTTCTTTGGCACACGTTTGTATAATAAGGTCATTGCAGCCTTGACCACGCTTCCATCCTAGGCTTTGGGACGGTCACATGATCCCTTTGTTCACAGCCTTTCTCGCTTTCGGAACCACTTCGCGCTTGCGTACTCTAGCTTGTTTTGCCATGGCAGCCATTTTTACATCGCGGCACAACAGGCCTAAGCGAACTATTATAAAGATAAACAGAACATAGTTAAGAATAAAGAATATAAGCCTTTTCGTTTCCCTCCCGTCATTCTACGTACCCCAATTAGGTATTACCTAGCAAAAGCGACATATAAAGCCATTTCTTACTTACCAACCGCTATACTTTGCCACTACACAGTTTATTTCCAAGCACAAATCATGCATTTATTATTCTAGTTCGTACGCAAATTATTAGGCTTATGTTATCCACGTTAACAATTGTAAGTAAATTAGTTTACACAGATATAGCGTGTTACCCATAACCCTTTTCATGTAACATACATGGTTGGTTATTTACTGAGACTAACTTGTGTGTTAATTGTTCAACATACATATTAGGAGGTTAAAAAAAATTCGTTTACCCTGCTCCATCACCAGCATGACTTCGAAAAGGTAGGTTGTATCAAGGCATAAAGAGGCTTGATACGCTGGGCATATTCGGGAATGTAAGTACGCCCGAAGTTTAGAAAACCCAGTAATGACTGAAGCTTTTTCAGTGTGAACGGAGGGCTCAAATGTGCGCACTTCTCCAAGAAATGGGGTGCTAAGCCCTTACCTTCATTGTTGAGCTCATAGCCCAAGAACAAAACGGTAAATTCTGCAATGTGAGATTTGGCAAAATTAAATTTGTATCTTAAGACCGCAAATTCAAGAATAATGCGGTCCACACGGGCAAAATGCGGCCATAATTCGTCGTCTGTCAGATAGATATCGTCGACGTACGAACACGCATCTGGGTCTATGCCGTCTAACAATGAGACAACACGGGCGGCGAAGACACCCGGACTGTTTTGTAGCCCATGTGTAAATGCCGGAATTTGAATTGTTTACCACCGGAAGTGAAAGCGCTCCATTGGCTGCACTCCGGGGACAAGTTGTGCGTGTAAAATCCATTGGATAGGTCAAGTGTCGTTTTATATTTTTTACGAACAAGACTGTCTACAAGCGCAGAACTGTGTGTATTTTGTACCGCAAAGGTCCAACAATGAGAGTTCAAATGTCGGTAATCCAAAACTAAACGGTACGATCCATCGGGTTTAGAAAACCGCAAAAAGGGGATTATTCATTGGTGATACGCATGTTTCAATTACTCCTTGATATTCCAACTGTGTCAGAATATCGGAAACGGGACCTTTAGCTTCCCGCCGGATGGGATATTGGGGGTGTGGCTGTGGCAGCGACCGCAATGGTATATCATGGGGTGGAGAATCTTCATCCCAGCCCACGTGGTTACGGTATAGCGCCGGAGCCAAGGCCCCAGCCCATTCAGCTGCAAGAGCCTCCGCTTTGTCCTTGGGGACATGACGAGAAAAGCTCAGAAGGATTACCTCCTCCCCTCTACGGGCAGCAAGTACGAATGGGGGCGGCCAATCCGCCTCTGCAAACAAAATGTCATATGAAGAGGTCAGATTTTCCCCAAAAATCCCTTTAATAACACGCTCAATGTCACCTTCAATTTGAAGGACAATGTTAAATAGTCTGTCAGGGGGTGCCACTCGGGTGTCAGCTGTCTCGACAGTAATTAATGTTTCAGTTGCTGTCGCCTCCACATGAGGACGCAGTGCCTCCCGCACTATGGTAACTTCCGCGGCGCTGTCTAGCAGCGTTACTGCCCACGTCCAATTCAGGAGTCTCGTTCTCACCGTCTGTGGCATACCTCGCTGTTACAGCTGCAACTTTTTCTTCTGAAATTGTGGGCGAGGATGTTGAAATTCCTCTGGTTTCCCTCGGACTGATTGTCGGGGTTGGTCTCGTCCCTGTGGAGCCTCACGGCCCCTGCCTCTATCCTGACGATCTCCTCCACCAGTCTGTGAGGTCGACGGTGCCTGTGAAGAATGAGGAGAACGCGGATCAGGGACTTGAAATCTCTCTGGAGATTTAATCCTAGCGCGGTCGCGCAAATCATAAGTGTGTTCAGAAGATACGGAAACCGGGGACGCAGTACGCGACCCGGGCTTTTTCTGTTGCTTACCCTGTTTCTTCAACCTCCAGCTCTTTTTAGTAAAGAACGGTTTCTCATCTTTCTCAGATTGAGTTTTTTGTTGTGGTTGTGATTGAGTTTGCGTTTTAGCAAAAGGCTTAACTCCCAGGCTATTGCGGCCAATAGTTTTATAAGCCTGTGCAATAATTTTCGGTAATTCGCGTAGCTTGTCCGGTTCTGGGATCAAAGCCAAAGCATTAGCTACTTGAAAGTTAACTGCATCGCCCTTGACATTCGCAAGGATTAAATCAGCCACTACATCGAACACTCCCACCAGTCTCATCCCCAACTCCACAGCCGCTTCAGGGCCATGCTCGTCCTGTACTCGTTTAATTACAGAGGGGAGAACTTTCATGGAAGGAGTGCCAAAACACTTCGCATATACTGCTGCGAATACCTTACCCCAGTTGTTGCAATCTGCTAACTCGGGAATTAAATCTTTTGGCAAACTAATCGTCAAAATCCTGTGTTTTTCCACAGGAGATGTATTAGGAAAAACAGCCTCCAGCTGGTCAAATTTCTCTGCAAGCCAATAAGGTAAATCATCCTTATTTTGTGGGCGCTTGCCCATCACCGAATTAACCATGACGGGACTTATTGTTACACCGCCCGGTCCA
This sequence comes from Calotriton arnoldi, assembly GCA_963921515.1. Lineage (NCBI taxonomy): Eukaryota > Metazoa > Chordata > Amphibia > Caudata > Salamandridae > Calotriton > Calotriton arnoldi. Next base: position 1,630,001 of record CAWUFW010001188.1, read on the forward strand.
GCTGGATGCGCTGCAACTCCAGGAGGGACTCCCTGGACGTTGCCTGTAACATACTGTACCAAAGCTCTGTGAACGCGTATCAAAGACGTATGCAAGACACGCAGTTCATCAATCGCAAGCGTCAAATAACGCGGATGTGGGGTATACCCGGCCAAAACTGGCCAAGTGGCCCCTTCAATCGATAAGGGGCCTAAACGAATCGGGGTAACTGGTTGTGGGAGGGCGCCATTAAACCAAACACGGTGTTGCCATGCCGTGAGCGGTACTTCAAGAGTCCAATAAGGCCTATAAAGATTTGGAAGAGCGGTGGCTGTATATTCATGGAACAGATTATCAGTCCCATCCACCGCCGAGAAAGTGACCCAAGAGTAAAACACCTCAAAGTGGTAAGCAGGATCCGCTTGTACCACAAAGATCAGATTGACACCCGCGTCAGGCACTCCATACGCTGTCAAATGAGCTCGGAGCGCTGCGCGACTATGTGCCGCAATGTTGACAGCCATTAAGGCTATGAATGGTCGACAACCTAGTATGAGGCAGCACTATATAGGGTTTATATTAGCACCTTTTAATAACTTCAAGCTTGAAAGAACCTATAAAAACATCAATATAGGAGGTATCACCTTCAGACCCGTTTCCGGAAACGTATGCGAAGGATGTTGTGGACAAGCACAAGCACTACTCAAGCGTCTCGCAGATAAGCAGCCCACCACGTTGGTGGCGCCATGTTGTAGGGATTCTGCACATACACAGAGCTATGCACAGGATAATAGGACCTCAAAGTATAGTGGTGAGCCAACCATGCCCCTTAGTACCCACAATCCCAATCCGACTAGCTTTAGCGTCTCATTCGCAGCGCAGCTACCAATGATTAGACAACTCAGAACACGGTCTCTCTCAGGACTCGCGGGAGCAAGAACACCCTTTCATAACTCACTCATACTTGTCCACAACGTGCGTAATAAGAGACACTGTATAGTTTAAAATGTTTATTTCAACTATCGTGCTCTAAGATACAGTGCACGTGCCAGTACTATCAGCATAATGCATAATGATAAAATAAGAAGCATAGTTACAATTCCATAGAATACAAACGGGGACAGCATTTTATAAAGACAGTGGTTATAGGGCTAAATGGCCTAACCACCCTCCCCGTGCTAATAACTAGTTTATTATAAAAACAGAAGACCTCTGGGCTTTGTCTGGCGGACCCCCATACCTCAATATCTAGATGCAAGGTTTACATCATCAGACAAGCACAGCTCTTCTCCCTGGAAAGGTTTTTCTCCAAAGTGTCACAAACAGCGAGATCCCAATATTATAAGCACACGAATTTCTCTAGTGCAGCTGTATTCTGTGTTATGTCTAAGTGCGAGGGGCTGACCAGATCAGCAAGAACAAGGGACGTTGTTTTTCGACCTTGTACATGTTGTGCAGACGAAACCCACAGGGAACAGGAGAAAAGGTGAAAGGCAAAAAGGCAGACAGTTCTAATATAGCCGGGCACAAACAGAGTCTGGAAAACAAAGTCACAAAGTAACGTGTGCAAAAAGGCATTATGGCAGCCAGGCCTAAGCTAACTTAACAATGTAGGCCAGGAGGCCACAAACCACACTACACCCTCCCCTGGTCAGTCCATTGGCTAAGACATAGGACGCAAACAGAGTTCAAATAGATGGAGCAGAACGCAAGCGTCTATTCTGGAATAGTCCATAATGAAGGACAGGGAATGGGCATTAAAAAAAAAACCATTTCAGGATAAAAAAGTCAGCACGGACAAAAAAAATCCAGAGACGCAGGATGGAGGGCACTTAATCCAATAGCGTGTAAGTGCAGAAAACGCCACACCTTCCAAAAGGACGTCATTGGTATCGTCAGAAAAAAGAGATGCCATCCAGTTCAACAAATCAAAACTGCATTCATGTTCCTCACAATAGGGAGCAGTGATCAGCAGTGTGGGACAACTTGCGTGATACTCAATATAACTTCGTTGTAGGAGATTCTGAGCAGCCGCCCAGATATCCCATTGTGCCAAAACTCCAAGTGCAGCCGCGTGCGCCATCAATCCAGTGCCGGAACATTCCTGTTCATGAGCCACTAAGGGGCCCATCACTGGTCAAAATCCGGGTCCGACTGAGACGTATTGGAGAGGCAAAGATCCAAGGACCAAGAGAAAGGACATCGTAAGCAAGACATCACAGGTTGCACGCAAGTGAAATACGCAAAGCGAAAAGAAAGTTGATATGACACACCGAGGGTCGCCAATGGTAGGATGCCGAAGCTGTGGAGCATTCGTTCACGGATCATCCAGAGTCGACCTTGGTCGAGTAGGCCCCCAGGAACTGCAGCCATTGCGCAGCAAACAAATTAAAAGTAGTATTCCAGCAGCTAACGCTAGGATCAACGGAAAGCCGCCAAAGACGCTGGAAAAAATAGAATGAATAAAAGCCGGTATTACACCAAATATAGTTTGAAAGGAGGTAACAAGGCCAGAGCCCACAACTTTAAAAAAGTGCACAAGACCTTCGGTGCGAGATGCATTGAAAACGCGGTGAATTAGCTCACCGAAATGTTGTGGGAGATTTGTGTTCAAAAGGGCCTGTATCTCACTGTGGGTACTAGCCACCTGGAGGATGAAGCTCTCCCGTGCGGATGTGAGCATGACCTCCTGGTTTAATAATAGCGCCTTTATTCTGCTCAATTTATTGAAATCTGCCGTCAAAGTTGGAATGGAAGGCCAAATGGAACTATCTAATATGTCGTGCGGGGGAGGAAAAAGCACATTTTTGCAGCACACAACGCGGTGGGAAACTGTTACAATATAGGGGATCCCGGCCTGCATCCCACAGCAGTCCTGATTATTCAGAAGGAGATAGCTACCATTTGCAAGCACAGTGAAAGTAGGTGATATAGCAGGAGCAGGAATGCCCTTTAAAACACAAGCAAGATTCGGAGCCGAAACGTTACAAGCCCCGTGCAATTTAATGTTCTTACAAATGAGAGAATGACCCACAGTAGAATCGCAAGACTCTCCTGTGAGAAAAACCTCTTTTCCGTCCCTTATGCATCTGTACATGAAAGGCAGGGACCAGAGTTCATGCAAGAAGGCACTGCCTAAAGGCTGAAAACGGCCAACAGGATAATGTTTCATGCAGGAACTGAATTCAAATAAAGAAAAAGGCAAAGCGATAACCCCATGTACTAGCCACACAGCGGAGTCCAACTCCGCCACAGAGAATGGTAACGGCTCAATCTTCTCGATATGTAAAAGTGTGTATGTTGCATCTTTCATGGACATGAATTGCTGTTTGTCAGTTAAATTAAACGGCAAGAATAAGGCAGTCGTGTTTAAAAAATGCCAAGGAACTTTACCCATTTTCAGTGTTTGCAAAGTCCATGCAAACTGCATTACTGAACGCAATTGATTCTGACCATGATATAACACAGACACATCATCTTGTACAATATCAACAACAGAGGAAACAATATTCTCTAATGTGTAAATGCGGGAAGACAATGTATTAATACTATTGTCAACAACAGCAAGCACTTTTTCTAGATTTGCTTGATCGATTTCCGAAGTCGGGAAGCAGCTTCAATTTGTGAAAGCTTCCAGAGTTCATTGTAAGTTTCATAAATGAATCTCTTAGGTCGAGGACCACGAGGCCCCAGAACAAAATCGGACAGATCAATGTTGCCTGATAGGAGGGATAAATGTTCTTTTACAGAATCTAAGGAAGAGCGCTGCAACCACTGCTTACACAGTTTACCAACAGAATATGTGGTAACAGTACGAGAGTCTGAAAACCTCGGATCTGGCTTATCCTGTTTGTAACCAGGAGCTGAGCCATGAAAACGCAGTTGGCAGGCATCTGATGCTACGGGCCAGGCCAACCAGGGCGACTGAACAATCGTGGAGGTATTAAACGAATTGTTTTGAAACAAAGCTTGTAAATCGGCTAGGGAAATATCAAAATGCAAGCTGTTGTTGGGAGTGGAAGACAATGCGGGAATGGTGGGTGCATTTAATTGTTTGGAAGTAGCCAAACCCCAACAGGTCGTTTGATAGATAGTACTATTTAAAAATAAAATCTGGGCCGGGATGAGGCAAGCATGGTGTAAGGCTTCTGTACCCCGGACCTGCCATGATTTAGTGCCCCAAATAGACTTCAAGTCGATGGTGTCCTGCCAGTGTTCATAACCACCCACTGCTAACGCGTTCAAAAAGGAACCCGAATATAGCAATTTGGTGTGGGTCAACATGACCTTCTGAGTGGACGAAGTGTTCAATTTAAAATAATAGGACCCAGGGTTTGACCTATCAAAATCAGTAAAATAAGTAAATTTATTTCTACGAGTTTGGGAGCTACCTGGCAAAGGGGTCGGACAATGTTCCCATTGAGTGTAATTAAAAGGACCCCGAACAGTACTTGGTTTATGGAGAAAATGGTTGCCCCAATGCTGGTAACAGTATAAGTCAGCATAACTTGCAGAATTTAAATACAGATCTTCAGCATTAAAGGCAGCATAATATTTTAAATCAGAAAATAACGATTCAACGGCATGCACATCCCAATCGTCAGAATGAATATTACTTTTAACGACATCACCCATTGAAACACGAAGGACATTTGGTACATTAATAATCTCGGTTGGTCCATGAATTTGGAAATTTACCGCATCCCATACGATGCCATCAGCAACTGGGAAAGCTGAAATGTTCACAAATGTGTGGTCACGCTTCATGATGTGAGATGAAGAATGCGGAGCCAAAATTCCAGCGACAGTTCACTGCAGAGCGTTCTGGTAAATAGTGACCATTAATGAGCAAGAAGAACACTGTCACAAAACCAATGGACATGAACAGAAAAATCAGGAACAGTACCAACCAGATAGATGTCCATGGTGGGACCAGAAAATTATCTCTGAACCAGGATACAAAAATACTGAATCTGGACGAGAGAAGTGATGAGGTGGAATCCGAATCAAAGGAAAAACGGGTTGGGCTCAGTGGTGTTGTTGGTAAATGAGCCACCGACTCGGTGGCGGGATAGGTGTACTCGGTCTCCTCGTTGCAGGAGGAAGCCGGGAAGTCGAGCAGGCGATCAGGCAAATTGACCATCTTAATGGCAACATCAGTGTCCGTGCGGGCTGGAGGGCCATACATCTGAGCCCTAGAAATTGCCGGACAGGAGACCGCAGGTGTTACACTATTCAGGATCGGCCAGATGTTGTAGTTTGACATTTTCCACTGAGATGTATCTGTTCTCCTTGCGACCAGAAAGCGGTGGTAAGATGACTGTACGAGTACCCTTCAAGCCAAGGACTGGAACCGGTGCACAATAAGAGGGGCCAAATTCTTTTTTGTTCTCCACCTTCTCTCGGACCAGATCTCCAACCGGAATCTGCAGTGCAGCGTCTGTGGCTGAAGGTAAATGTTCGTTTGCAAGTTTATCACGGGCTCCTTGTAAGTCCTGTAACATAGTAGAATGATTATCTACGTCAAAGATTGCGGCACTCGCCGCCATGTCTAGACCATCAAGGTCTGGCACAAACATTTGTATGCAAAAACAACAGTTGATGGACAGAATGCAGAACAATGTCATACATTCACCCCAGTACAGAGATCTGGGCCTAAATCCATCGTTTTTGCTCACCATGCCATTCCAGTTTGAACCCAGCCATATGCAAATCAGTCTTGACCCTGTGCCTCATGGGAACAGTCCAGCCCGAACTGCCAAGCCAGGTCCTCCCTGGACTGGAAACAAGCATCCTAGGACCGGTTTCGGGGTTTCACCCTCTTCAGCCAGGATAGCTTGAGTCCAGTGGCATGGAGAGCCCTTTGGTTTTGCTACAAACATTTGTATGCCACAGAGCATTTCGTATGGGGTCCGCCCACCCAGAGATCTTCTAGGGAGATTATTAAGTGCACGTTGTACGCTATACAAGTGGGCCAGCCAGTTCCTGCCAGTACCTAAGACTCTAGCTGTCAAGGATTGCTTTAAGTCACGGTTCATTCGCTCCACAATTGAATTACCCTCAGGTCTATATGGAGACGAAAATTGCACCCGCACCCCCAGTGACCCCATTGCGTCCTTGTAGGCCTTAGAGGCGAACGCTGGACCTTGGTCAGAATGGAAGGTGCCGCATGCAAAAATTCCCACAAAGACACGCAAATCCCTGATGACATTATCGAGCGTCAGCACTCCGTTGTGGCCAGATGAAACGTGTGCACGAGTCTACTGCAACTAGGATGTATTTATATGCAGTGTCAGATGAAAATGGACCGCAGTGATCCAGGTAAACACACCCAAAAGGTCTGTTAGAAATGCAGAGCTGTGTTTGTGGTGGTCGTGTAACCGTCGAAGGCTTAATTTGCTGACAAACGTCACAAGAAAGCACATAAGTACGGGTCTGTTTATATAAACCACGCCACCAGTAACGCTGCTGCAAGATGGAAACAGTCGCAGATACGCCAGCATGGGCCGAAGCCAAGCCTTCGTGTGCGGCCGTTATCAAGGAAGGTCTGCGGTCCGCGTTGGGAATCAGCCGATCCCCAACATCTGGAATTCTTACGTAAGGAACCTGTTCGGGACCTAAGTGATAAGAGTATTTGGAAGGGAAACCCCTTGGGTAATTAGCACCTTCCTTTGTTGCAGCAATAGCTGCCAAAATATCATTATCTATTTTAGTCATGGATCTTGTAACTGCTGCTACTGTGCACGTGGCTACTGCTGATTTGGCAGCTTCATCTGCCAAACTGTTACCAACAGCGTGTGCGCCCACACGCTGGTGGCCAAGGGTGTGAATCACCTGTGTGAGAGGCAGACGTTGTTTAAGATCTGCCACTCGAACCCAAAGCGTTTTATGCTTAATTGTGCTGCCTTTAGCATCTCTATAGTCGTTTTGCGACCAAAAGAATAGGTTGTCATTGAATGATTGAACACAGTAGTATGAATCGCATACAACAAGAGTAGTCACTTCTGGATTCGCGAACTCAAGTGCGAGCACCAAAGCACGCAGCTCGGCCAATTGTGCAGTACTGTCTCCTAGTGCCTGAGTGTGCACTACAGTCGATTTGAACTCTCCGTTCACCATAGTACCTGCAACAATAGCACACGCTGCGGAATAAGCATGCTTGGAACCCGTGGCCGGTTGTGCCGAACCATCGGTGTAAATAATACATTCGTACTCCTCAAGCGGTAGCAAAGACAGAGGAGGAGGATGAACAAATTCATACTGTAAGAACTCCTGTGTCTGAAGCGAGGAATCAAATATAAAAGTGACATCCGGGGATGTCAAAGATGTAGCCCATTGTATCCAACGGGGGTGCAAAGCCTTAGAGTTCGGTACACTTGCCTTTGTCACTGCCTCAAGGGCAGGATATGGTGTTACCACCAAAATGCGTTTTCCCTGTGCCAGTGCACGTTCCTTTAGAATCGCCATTTGCACTGCAGTCAAAACTTTCTCCACAGAGGAAAAGCGCAACTCAGCTGAAGTGTAAAGATGTGACTTGTATGCAATCGGTACTGTGTCACCTTCTTTAAAGGTTAAGTACGTGAAACCCACTGTCCCTGGTATGATTCTAATCACCAGGTTTGTGTGGTTATCACAAGTCAACAAGAATTTAGATTCAAGTAGATCAGACTGCAAAGATTGCAGTATAGTGGAATGCTCTGGACCTATATGCTTTGGATGTCCAGGTACAAATATCCCTCTTTCCACAACTATATCCATATGACGGTGGGGCCCATAACACCGCATAAACATTCACTCTCTCATTTTTTTAAAAAACATTTTTGTTGTCCTCATCTCACCAATAAGCTTATACGGGTCTTATGAAGCCGATGTTTCAATCTGTGGGCCCTCCGGCTTACCGCACTAGCTTAGGTCGCCTGACCGGTCCTGCTCATTTTGGGACTTGGTGTAATCATAGGACGAGCTATATTAATCTCAAATTACGTCCCCATCTCGTAAGAGGTAGCCAGATGTTTATCAAGCTATCCCCTTCTCCTTCATAGTCCAAGCGGGCCATAGCAAATGTGGCTTTAAGCCAATCTTCACTCTTCGGGGGGAGGGGGTCTTTCCACCTTTTACATATCTTTCGCCGTGCAAGTATAATCATATATAAAAGTAGCCCGCGCTGGATCTGCGGTGCAGTCTGACAAAATAGTCCATCGTCCCCAAAGAAGACTAGTGACATGTTGACATCGATGTTAGCTTTGAAAATGTCTTGAAGGGTGTCGCCAATTCCCTTCCAAAAATTCTTTAATTCAAGACACTCAAAGAAGATATGGAGGTCATTAGCAGTTGGCATCAAACATCTAGGACATTTTGGTGCTGGGGACGGGGCAAACTTGGCTATCTTAGCTGGAGTATAGTAAAGCCTATGGATAACAAAGAAGTGGTTCTTCTTTAAACTTGCGGGTTTAATAAATTTATATAGTACTTTCACTCTCTCATATATTCCCTGGATTTCATCCGTTTTTACTTAGGAGAAACAGTTAATGATTTGCTGGAAGGAGACGGGATACCTTTTAAAACGACATAATACTTCTCAAGCTTTAAGGTATTCCGCTCATTGGTCGATGGACCAACTAGTAGGAATCAGTTGATGGTGATTAAGACCAGCTCAATCACTATAAACCTTTAAACATTTACATTTATCATTGAGCTAAAGAATCACTGACTCATTGTTTAAAGATAATATAGTTTATATAATTTTTAGAAGCATGAATAAGTTTCAAATGTATTATTCAGATTATTACATTTAGCGTTATTATAAGAATAAATTGAAATTGCAATGCATACCTATTAGATGGAAAAACAAAGTTCGTCACAGCAATGAATTCAGATCACAGCATAGAACTCCCGAAAAACTGTCTATCTGTCCTGAAAAACAGGCCTTCTCGACGGATCACCTATAGGAAGTTTCCTGCCACAATCCCGTTCTTTTCCCCTTTAGTATTTTAAGAATAAAAAGGTCTAATAGTATTAAAATGGAAAATCTATTCAAAAGCAAAAAGGTTCTCCAGCAGCAGCGTCTCGTGCTCAATCAAAAATATAAAATAGCAGCAGCTCCCGCACACCCCCCTCTAAGAGTAGGTCTTCTTATACCCTAATACTAGCTTACTAAGTGAAAATGTTACATCTTTGTGGGCGAGATTCTCTCTAATTGGTCCATTTCGGGTCAGTATACATCTCATTATGAACATCCTTGCTCCAACCAGTTCTTTGTGGAAAGTTCATATTTCTGTCGTTTCTCAAGGGTTCATGACATTACCCATCCGCACATTGGTTTCATTCTGTATCCTTTTCTGATACTTTTAAGTTGAACAGTTCATTGTTTATTCACATATTCACTGCAACTTCTCACGCTTTTCGCTATGTCCTTCTTTGGCACACGTTTGTATAATAAGGTCATTGCAGCCTTGACCACGCTTCCATCCTAGGCTTTGGGACGGTCACATGATCCCTTTGTTCACAGCCTTTCTCGCTTTCGGAACCCACTTCGCGCTTGCGTACTCTAGCTTGTTTTGCCATGGCAGCCATTTTTACATCGCGGCACAACAGGCCTAAGCGAACTATTATAAAGATAAACAGAACATAGTTAAGAATAAAGAATATAAGCCTTTTCGTTTCCCTCCCGTCATTCTACGTACCCCAATTAGGTATTACCTAGCAAAAGCGACATATAAAGCCATTTCTTACTTACCAACCGCTATACTTTGCCACTACACAGTTTATTTCCAAGCACAAATCATTATTCTAGTTAGTACGCAAATTATTAGGCTTATGTTATCCACGTTAACAATTGTAAGTAAATTAGTTTGCACAGATATAGCGTGTTACCCATAACCCTTTTCATGTAACATACATGGTTGGTTATTTACTGAGACTAACCTGTGTGTTAATTGTTCAACATAAATATTAGGAGGTTAAAAAAAATTCGTTTATCCTGCTCCATCAACTCCCCCGTTTGGTGATTTTTAATATCACCACAAAAACCCATGTTACACAATTCTGTCAGATAGCATATTTCTTTGTCCGGTTTGCTTTTGTTAGTTTACACAACTGTATCCCTTTCATCTTGTCTCTTTGTTTTCTTATACATGTTTTCTTTTAATTCTTCTAGCTCTATTTCACCCATTTCTCTTTCTCTTTCTTTATTTATCTTATTTTCTTTTTCTATTTTATTCTGTCTTTTTCTTCTCTTTATACATATAATAATTAGCTTCAGTACCAGAACTATTATGATTATTATGGTCGCTACTATTATGATTTTCCTATTATTAATCCACTCATTCTAGTAAACCAATTTATTACTGAGGAAAAACTCTTACCAAGTTTTCCAAATGCATTTTCAACCTCCAGTGGAACAAGTTCTTTGTGCAAATTTGTAATATTCTTTATATACTTCTGTATATTTTCACTTTTATCTGGAATGTAAGAGCAACAATGTTGGACTTTCAGCATTCCACAGACTCCACCCTCTTTTGCCAAAAGAATGTCAAGGGCAAGTCGATTTTGCATCACCATAGCTCTCATGGCAACCACTTCGGTATTTACCATCAAGAACCCTCCAGCAGTATTCGTTGATAAACGATCTACTACTGTGGATAACTTCCGAATTTTAAATGCATTCAAAGATATTCCCACTGCTGGTATCAATGCTCCAAAAATATCACCTACTATTTCTGAGAAACTTTCCCTTTTTCTACGTGTAAATGTCTTTATCATTTCGTGTGTTCCCTTTTCTGCTCTATCTACATGAAAAATCTTTGGAAAGACCAGGCCTAAGTAACATGATCCATACCAATGGTCCGGCAACCTGTAATAAGCTCTGTTACCGCAAATATAATAGATCCCAGGAAATATTGGATCTTTTCCCCTTTGAATCCCCAACCTCCTAAAATGTTATAATTGTCATGGCAATCACTGGAACCCACGAAATAATTGTCATATCTTGTTCTATTTCTTCTAATGCACAACCTTCCCTGTTGGGGCCAATCCAGAGTCATAGCTGCATTTGTCTTTTTCTTGTCATGATTTTCTTCCTCAAATGCCCAAAGAGGTGTTTTTGTCTCTTCTATCACTTTTCTTTGAAATTTCACTCTTCTATCCTCGACCATTTCTAAAAATACCTTTTCTTCATTCTTTAACTCACAAGTAAGGTTGTTCTTAACTATATCATCTAATGTTAGAATTTTATTTTCTATGAAAAATTCACCAAATGTTCTTGCCTCTTTCACCTTGTTTAGTTCAGAAACTATAGGAATCTTTGCAAAAATCTTATCTATATCAGTGTAATAGTATTCTAATCTTCCTGTCTTATAAAATAGATTTGCTAAAACACTACATGTTATTCCATACGTCAAAGGAAGGTGATGATAGGTCACACCTTCTGCAACAGAAGCAGGCAATTGCATACAAACATAACAATCTCTTACATCCATTGTTTCTACATACTCATACAATAATTTAGTGAAAACATTTTTTGAAAAATCTGTTATTGATTTGTCTTTATGTAATTCTGCCCTACTTTCTAATATGGCTGTTTCTTGCATGTTAGCTCCCTTTTCTTTCTCTGTGTTATTCTTTAATATAGACGTTTCTTCTACAGCTAATCTAATTGGAATGGTGATTGCTAAAATAACCCATACGGTCATTAATAATCCTGTACAAAAGAAACACATCTTACACCATCTACTTAAGAACTCACATCTACATTTTCTATTTTTAGTATCTACCATTTTGTTCTATTACCTATTTTATAATATGTACAGGAAAATGTGTCACCACACCTCAGAAATGACCTCTTAGCCACCCTACACTCTCACTTTGTCTTGTTTGGTACTTTCTTTTAGTTCTTTTCAGAACTCCTTCTTTGTCAAATCCAGTGTTTTGTCCAATCCGGTAGAAATTTGTTCAAATTTCTTCAAATTTGTTGCACTTCACCTTCACCCATTAGGTTGTAGCTTTGTTCTGGGTTTTCGTGAGTGATCTCTTCTTCTTTGATGTCAGTCAAGGCAATGTATAACCATTCAGGCGATTTATACTTCAGATTTACTTTCTTTACTCTTTTTGTTTTCTGCAAGTGTTTTCCACCTTGTTTTTCTTGTTCCTTTTGACTTGTTATTTCATTTACTTGTTCTGCACTTTTTCCATCTAGCCTTATGATCTTGTATCTCAATCTTCTAACTTCGTGGGGCCAATTGTCTCCCTTTCTTGGCCTTTTCGGTTCACTTTCTTTTTCCGCTCTTTCTGTTCTCCAAGTTCTTTTTCTTGACTCTAGTTTCTGGTTTCTTTCTTCTCCACTTTCTTCTGACTCTGTTTCAGTCCTTTCTTTATTGTCTCTTATCTTAAATTTTAGAATTTCACTTCCTTCATCTATTTTTGGTTTTTCTCGTCTTTTCCTTTGATCACCTACTTCTGTCCCTCCTCGAGGTTCTTCTGAATTTGTGTCAATCTCTCTCTCTGTTTCTAAGTTTCCCTGTTCTTTTGTTCGACGATCTGTCCCTATTGCTCCTCGGGGTCTTCCGAATTTTCTATCTTTCTATCTGAAACTATCCCTTCTTCGTCTATTAATATAATCTCTGAAGGATCTTCACCATAACTTGTACTTGGTTGCTCACCGTTACTGTCTTTTTGCTCAGTTTCTTCTTTTATGCTATCAAATTTCCAATTTCTTTTCAGATTTTCCTCACAATCCGAATGCTCTGTATCAGATGCTGAACTGGTGTCTGATATTTCCAGATGTCGACTCACATGTCGATCTTCAGATTCTGGAACTTCTGCTATTTCCTCCTCTCCTCCTGTCCTTATACTTGAAATTGGGTCTTCCAGATGTCGACTTACAGGTCGATCTTCAATTTCTGGAACCCTGTTCGTCTCTTCCTCTGCATCAGATGCTGAACTGGTATCCAATACTTCCAGATGTCGACTCACATGTCGATCTTCAGGTTCTGGAACTCTGATGGTGTGGCTGGCATGTACCCAGTGTTTTATTCCTGCACATTTGAGTGCAGTTGTTGTCACCAGGATCACTTGTCGTGGTTGGTCCCAGCGAGGAACCAAGCAGTTTCTTCTTCGGTGGACTTTTATGCGGACCCAATCTCCTGGATTCAAATCGTGAGCTGGTTTTCTTTCAAGAGTGGTTGCATCCGGTCCAACTTGATGAAACACAGAACGTACCACATCAGCCAATCCTTTGCAATAATCCAACACGAGATCATCAGTTATAGTCAGTAGTTTGTTGACAGGTACATGTGCTTGTCTCATTGCTCGTCCCATAATTATTTCGTGGGGACTGAGTACTGTCTTTCTTTCCGGTATGCTTCTGATAGTCATTAAGACCAATGGCAAGGCATCTGGCCATTTGAGTCCTGTGGCTTGACACATTTTTCCTAGCCTGTTCTTAATCGTTCCATTCACTTGCTCTACTATTCCAGAAGCCTCTGGTCTGTATGCACAGTGCAGTTTCTGTTTAATACTAAGTGCTTCACAAATCAGTTGAATCAATTCGTTTTGAAAATGTGTTCCTCTATCTGTTTCAATCGTTACTGGAAAACCATACCTCGGAATGAATTCTCGCAGCATAAGTTTAGCTACTGTAATTCCATCATTCCTTCTGGTCGGGTATGCTTCCACCCAACGGGAAAACAAACAGACGACTACAAGGACATACCTTAGTCTATTGCTCGGGGCATTTCTATAAAATCCATTTGCATTCTCGTGAAAGGACCTCCCTCTCGTCCTATTGTTCCTAGACTCACTACTGTCTTTCTTCCTGGATTTAGCTGTTGACAAATAAGACATCTTTGACAAAGACTCTCAGCTATGGCTCTGAATTTTGGATTATACCATGTTTGTCTAAAAATTCTGATCATTGCATCTCTTCCAATATGAGCTTGTCCATGGTACATCCGTGCCATGTCAGAAATCATGCTATCAGGCATAACTGGTCTTTCATCCCTGTAAACCCAAACATCATTTTCCTCCCGTTTTCTGCATCCTGCTTTTATCCAGCTATCTTTTTCCTCATCATCTGCTGCTTCCTGTAATTGCCTCACCTCATCCCATGTCTCAACGGGGTTAGTAAAAAGCAAAGGACATGAAATATGCTCTCTTTCTCTGTTTCTGTTTAGTGAGATGACATTTTTGGCACAGTACTGTGCGATTTCATCAGCAAACTTATTGCCAATAGTTATGTAGTCTTCCCCATTTTTATGTGCATTGCTCTTCACCACCGCAATTTGTTTAGGCAGCTGTATCGCCTCAAGCAACTTTTTCACAAATTCACCATTTCTTATTGGGGTTCCTGCAGACGTCAAGAAACCTCTCTGAGACCAGATCTGCCCAAAATCATGAACCACTCCAAAGCCATATTGGCTATCCGTGATTACTGTGATTCGGACATTCTTTCCCAATTTGCATGCTTGAATTAGAGCAATCAACTCCGCTTCTTGGGCAGAACGTATCCCTCTCAAACAAGATGCTTCCATTACAGCAGCTACTGTGCAAACTGCATATGCTGCACTCAGAACGCCATCATTCGTTCTCAAACATGAGCCATCCACGAACAGAATATAATCTGATTCCTTTAAAGGCTCATCCCGTATATCGGGTCTCGGTTTTGTACAATATTCGAGTACATTCAGACAATCATGATCAACTTCATCCATTTCAATCACACTCTCTTCATCTGGTAATGATGTTGAAGGATTCACATTTATGCATCTGTCAATGGTGACATTGCACTCAAAATTACTTTTTCATACCTAGTCAGCCGACTATGTGTCATATATTGGGTTTTGGTTCTTGTCAAAAGAATTTCCACAGAATGAGGGACATATACTCTCAGTGGATATCCCATCACTATGCCTTCACTCTGCTCCAGACTTACACAAGTAGCAGCAACTGCTTTCAAACATCCAGGCAACGCTTTCGCTACTGGGTCTAAGACAGCTGAAAAATATGCAATGGGTCTTTTCATGTTTCTGTGTCTCTGCCCTAGGACTGAAAACGCACACCCATCTCTTTCACTACAATACAACTCAAAGTCTTTTTCATAGTCAGGCATTCCCAATGCCGGGGCTTCACACAGTTTTGTTTTTAGTTCTCTGAATGCTTTCATTTCCTCATCATTCATTTCAAAAGGATCTTTAACATCCTTCTTTGTCAATCTCTGTAATGGTTGTGCAATTAATGAAAATCCACGTATCCATTGTCGACAATATCCAACCATTCCTAGGAACATTCTTACTTCTCTCTGTGTCATTGGAGCTCTCATTCCTTGAATTATTTTTATTCTTTCAGTCGTTACCTTTCGCACTCCCTTTTCAATCTTATGTCCTAAATATTGGACCTCTTGTTGACAAAACTGCAATTTTGATGGGGATACCTTATGTCCTCCTTTTGCTAAATGATTCAGCAAAGCAATTGTATCATTAACACATGCTTCCTTTGTTTTTGATGCCACCAGTAGGTCATCAATATACTGAACCATCACTGATTTTTCTGGCATTTTTAAATCTTCCAATGATTTCTTTAAAATCTGATTAAAGATCGAGGGGCTTTCTGTATACCCCTGAGGAATTCGGCACCATGCCAAAATACGCTCTCCGAACCTGAACGCAAATAATGGCTGGCTATCTGGATGTAATGGAATAGAGAAAAATGCATGGCACAAATCAATAACTGTGTACCATTCTGCTTCGCATGGAATCTGGTATAGAATTACAGCAGGGTTTGGTACTATTGGGCAGCAAGGCACAACAATTTTGTTTACCTTTCTCAAATCCTGTACAATTCTATATGTTCCATTCGGCTTTTTCAGTCCCATTATCGGTGAATTGCATGGACTGCTCATTATTTCTCTCAGAATCCCTTGTTCAATCATTTTATTTATTACTGGTGTTATTCCTTCAATTATTTCTGGTGTCAATTTATACTGTGGCGTATTTGGGTAACTCGTTCCTTCTTTAACAGAGATTTTAACAGGGTCTACTCCTTTCATTAACCCTATATCTTCTCCCGTAAAATCCCACACTTCCTGTTTCACTGTTTCTTTCAGTTCAATTGGGATTTTCTCTACGTCAAATATGGGAAATAAATCATTCACTTCTGACTCTAAATTTACCATTGTCATTTTATATAATACATCTTCATCCGGGGTAAAAAAAAAATGTAAGTCCGTTTTTATATAGCGCAGCTACTCACCCTTACGGGTCTCAAGGCGCTGGGGGCTGTCGTGGAAATTAAGTGAGCTATTGCCCAGAGTCACATGGTGCTGAGCTAAGCTGCCGCCGGGGATCGAACCGTGAACCCTGTGCTCCGAAGTCTGCTGCCCTGGCCGCTGCACCACACCTCTCCATCTGGAGTACAATAGATGGTGCAATTCATTTTGCAAAGTAGATCGCGTCCTAATAGGTTCACAGGACTGCAATCACACACCACAAATCGGTGCATTTCACTGAATGGTCCAATCTTTACCTCCACTAATTTGGTAAGAGGCGCCTTAATTTGCTGATTCGAAACACCTACGACTTGGATATGTTCACCTGAGAGAGGAAGGTTTGGAATTTCCACTGACCTAACAGTAGAACGGGTAGCTCCAGTGTCCACAAGGAATGTTACATTTGCACCATTCACTTCTCCATCCACAAATGGACCTGCTTGATCTACCTCTAGAGTTGCGCCAAGCACGCACTCTTCTTCCTCTCCTAGGCACCGTCATAAACTTTCATCATACTTATTACCATCCTGTCGCAACCAGTATTGAGATATGGCAGCTGCGCGCGGCAATTGTGTTACCTGCTCTCCTCCGTAGAATCCTGTTTCTGCACTGTATTTCTGTGGATTAACACTCTTGGGAAGTGGTGGTTGAGGCACCTGACTTTGTTGGGTAACTACCTCACTCTGCACCTGTGGAGTTAATGATTAATTTTCCGTATTAAGTTTTGGAGGAAATTTACACTCGTTTCTCCAATGTCCTAACTTTCCGCAGTTGTGGCATGGCCACTTTTTCTTTGCCTCTTCTATACTCATTTGACCTTTTCCTTTACCTAGATTTGGTCTAGATCTAGTCTGTCCTGCCTCATTAACAGGATTACTCAATTGAGCTTCTTGCTTCTCTGCAACTTTCACTTGTGCCCACATTGCTTTCTCTTTTAATTTACGCTGTCTACTCTCAATGTCATCACTGCAGTATTTAGCATATCTCAAAACTTCAACCACTGTGCTGTTCTGCCAACAAATCATATGCTGTTTAATCATTTCACTTATCTCTGGTTTCAACCCATAAACAAATCTATATACGAAATGACTCATATCTTTCTCATTTAGTGTCTCATAGCCACTATATTGTTTAAAAACTAACAGTAGTCTTTCATAATATGCGTGTATAGATTCTTTACTTTCCTGTGTGGTTCTGTCGATTTTTACCCAATCCGTTTCTTTGGGTGGGATTTTATTTTTCAGAAAGGTAATAACTTGGTCATATTTCCTCATCACTTCTGGTCCTGGCGCTCCTGTTTTAGCATCTCTTGGATATTCTACAGTTGGCCAATCAATAGTAATCTTACATTCTGTCCACAAATCAGCTGGTACTACTATATCAAATAATCCATCCAAATCTATCCATAACACCTTTGAAACTTTAACAAACCTCTCCACTTGTCTGTACCATTCTACTGGCTTCTCTCTCAATTTTGGGAAGTCATTTGTAAATGACAGTATATCCTGTCTAGACCATGGGACATGCACATAACTACCTCCTGGAGTTTCTCTCATCGGGTACTCCCTTACAATTGATTCCTTGTCTGTCACCGCAAAAGCCAAAGACGCTTTGTCTGTCACTTTCTCATTCCTTTTAGTCCATCTGCTTCTCCATCTATCCACATCACCCCATTTTCTCAGTAAAACAATTAATTCTTTTATTTGGGTTAACCGTCCTGATGTGTTCAAATTTTCTATATCTTTCTCGCAAAAATCTACTCTATATGGTTTCTGCAAAGTTCTCACTTTTACAAAATCTACTCCTAGTTCGTTTGCTGTTTCTTCCAATTTGTCATGTAAATTTCTAGCTCTCCATGTAATGCTCTTACATAGGAACATAATCTCGTCATCCTGATAAGTTTCCTGCCACAATCCCGTTCTTTTCCCCTTTAGTATTTTAAGAATAAAAAGGTCTAATAGTATTAAAATGGAAAATCTATTCAAAAGCAAAAAGGTTCTCCAGCAGCAGCGTCTCGTGCTCAATCAAAAATATAAAATAGCAGCAGCTCCCGCACACCCCCCTCTAAGAGTAGGTCTTCTTATACCCTAATACTAGCTTACTAAGTGAAAATGTTACATCTTTGTGGGCGAGATTCTCTCTAATTGATCCATTTGGGGTCAGTATACATCTCATAATGAACATCCTTGCTCCAACCAGTTCTTTGTGGAAAGTTCATACTTCTGTCGTTTCTCAAGGGTTCATGACATTACCCATCCGCACATTGGTTTCATTCTGTATCCTTTTCTGATACTTTTAAGTTGAACAGTTCATTGTTTATTCACATATTCACTGCAACTTCTCACGCTTTTCGCTATGTCCTTCTTTGGCACACGTTTGTATAATAAGGTCATTGCAGCCTTGACCACGCTTCCATCCTAGGCTTTGGGACGGTCACATGATCCCTTTGTTCACAGCCTTTCTCGCTTTCGGAACCCACTTCGCGCTTGCGTACTCTAGCTTGTTTTGCCATGGCAGCCATTTTTACATCGCGGCACAACAGGCCTAAGCGAACTATTATAAAGATAAACAGAACATAGTTAAGAATAAAGAATATAAGCCTTTTCGTTTCCCTCCCGTCATTCTACGTACCCCAATTAGGTATTACCTAGCAAAAGCGACATATAAAGCCATTTCTTACTTACCAACCGCTATACTTTGCCACTACACAGTTTATTTCCAAGCACAAATCATGCATTTATTATTCTAGTTAGTACGCAAATTATTAGGCTTATGTTATCCACGTTAACAATTGTAAGTAAATTAGTTTGCACAGATATAGTGTGTTACCCATAACCCTTTTCATGTAACATACATGGTTGGTTATTTACTGAGACTAACCCGTGTGTTAATTGTTCAACATAAATATTAGGAGGTAAAAAAAATTTTGTTTACCCTGCTCCATCACCAGCATGACTTCGAAAAGGTAGGTTGTATCAAGGCATAAAGAAGCTTGATACGCTGGGCATATTCGGGAATGCAAGTACGCCCGAAGTTTAGAAAACCCAGTAATGACTGAAGCTTTTTCAGTGTGGACGGAGGGCTCAAATGTGCGCACTTCTCCAAGAAATGGGGTACTAAGCCCTTACCTTCATTGTTGAGCTCATAGCCCAAGAACAAAACGGTAAATTCTGCAATGTGAGATTTGGCAAAATTAAATTTGTATCTTAAGACCGCAAATTCAAGAATAATGCGGTCCACACGGGCAAGATGCGGCCATAATTCGTCGTCTGTCAGATAGATATCGTCGACGTACGAACACGCATCTGGGTCTATGCCGTCTAACAATGAGACAACACGGGCGGCGAAGACACCCGGACTGTTTTGTAGCCCATGGGTAAATGCCGGAATTTGAATTGTTTACCACCGGAAGTGAAAGCGCTCCATTGGCTGCACTCCGGGGACAAGTTGTGCGTGTAAAATCCATTGGATAGGTCAAGTGTCGTTTTATATTTTTTACAAACAAGACTGTCTACAAGCGCAGAACTGTGTGTATTTTGTACCGCAAAGGTCCAACAATGAGAGTTCAAATGTCGGTAATCCAAAACTAAACGGTACGATCCATCGGGTTTAGAAAACCGCAAAAAGGGGATTATTCATTGGTGATACGCATGTTTCAATTACTCCTTGATATTCCAACTGTGTCAGAATATCGGAAACGGGACCTTTAGCTTCCCGCCGGATGGGATATTGGGGTTGTGGCTGTGGCAGCGACCGCAATGGTATATCATGGGGTGGAGAATCTTCATCCCAGCCCACGTGGTTACGGTATAGTGCCGGAGCCAAGGCCCCAGCCCATTCAGCTGCAAGAGCCTCCGCTTTGTCTTGGCGACATGACGAGAAAGCTCGGAAGGATTACCTCCTCCCCTCTACGGGCAGCAAGTACGAATGGGGGCGGCCAATCCGCCTCTGCTAACAAAATGTCATATGAAGAGGTCAGATTTTCCCCAAAAATCCCTTTAATAACACGCTCAATGTCACCTTCAATTTGAAGGACAATGTTAAATAGTCTGTCAGGGGGTGCCACTCGGGTGTCAGCTGTCTCGACAGTAATGAATGTTTCAGTTGCTGTCGCCTCCACATGAGGACGCAGTGCCTCCCGCACTATGGTAACTTCCGCGGCGCTGTCTAGCAGCGTTACTGCCCACGTCCAATTCAGGAGTCTCGTTCTCACCGTCTGTGGCATACCTCGCTGTTACAGCTGCAACTTTTTTCTTCTGAAATTGTGGGCGAGGATGTTGAAATTCCTCTGGTTTCCCTCGGACTGATTGTCGAGGTTGGTCTCGTCCCTGTGGAGCCTCACGGCCCCTGCCTCTATCCTGACGATCTCCTCCACCAGTCTGTGAGGTCGACGGTGCCTGTGAAGAACGAGGAGAACGTGGATCAGGGACTTGAAATCTCTCTGGAGATTTAATCCTAGCGCGGTCGCGCAAATCATAAGTGTGTTCAGAAGATACGGAAACCGGGGACGCAGTACGCGACCCGGGCTTTTTCTGTTGCTTACCCTGTTTCTTCAAACTCCAGCTCTTTTTAGTAAAGAACGGTTTCTCATCTTTCTTAGATTGAGTTTTTTGTTGTGGTTGTGATTGAATTTGCGTTTTAGCAAAAGGCTTAACTCCCAGGCTATTGCGGCCAATAGTTTTATAAGCCTGTGCAATAATTTTCGGTAATTCGCATGGCTTGTCCGGTTCTGGGATCAAAGCCAAAGCATTAGCTACTTGAAAGTTAACTGCATCGCCCTTGACATTCGCAAGGATTAAATCAGCCACTACATCAAACACTCCCACCAGTCTCACCCCCAACTCCACAGCCGCTTCAGGGCCATGCTCGTCCTGTACTCGTTTACTTACAGAGGGGAGAACTATCATGGAAGGAGTGCCAAAACACTTTGCATATACTGCTGCGAATACCTTACCCCAGTTGTTGCAATCTGCCAACTCTGGAATTAAATCTTTTGGCAAACTAATCGTCAAAATCCTGTGTTTTTCCACAGGAGATGTATTAGGAAAAACAGCCTCCAGCTGGTCAAATTTCTCTGCAAGCCAATAAGGTAAATCATCCTTATTTTGTGGGCGCTTGCCCATCACCGAATTAACCATGACGGGACTTATTGTTACACCGCCCGGTCCAGCTGGATGCGCTGCAACTCCAGGAGGGACTCCCTGGACGTTGCCTGTAACATACTGTACCAAAGCTCTGTGAACGCGTATCAAAGACGTATGCAAGACACGCAGTTCATCAATCGCAAGCGTCAAATAACGCGGATGTGGGGTATACCCGGCCAAAACTGGCCAAGTGGCCCCTTCAATCGATAAGGGGCCTAAACGAATCGGGGTAACTGGTTTTGGGAGGGCGCCATTAAACCAAACACGGTGTTGCCATGCCGTGAGCGGTACTTCAAGAGTCCGATAAGGCCTATAAAGATTTGGAAGAGCGGTGGCTGTATATTCATGGAACAGATTATCAGTCCCATCCACCGCCGAGAAAGTGACCCAAGAGTAAAACACCTCAAAGTGGTAAGCAGGATCCGCTTGTACCACAAAGATCAGATCGACACCCGCGTCAGGCACTCCATACGCTGTCAAATGAGCTCGGAGCGCTGCGTGACTATGTGCCCCAATGTTGACAGCCATTAAGGCTATGAATGGTCGACAACCTAGTATGAGGCAGCGCTATATAGGGTTTATATTAGCACCTTTTAATAACTTCAAGCTTGAAAGAACCTATAAAAACATCAATATAGGAGGTATCACCTTCACACCCGTTTCCGGAAACGTATGCGAAGGATGTTGTGGACATGCACAAGCTCTACTCAAGCGTCTAGCAGATAAGCAGCCCACCACGTGGGTGGCGCCATGTTGTAGGGATTCTGCACATACACAGAGCTATGCACAGGATAATAGGACCTCAGAGTATAGTGGTGAGCCAACCATGCCCCTTAGTACCCACAATCCCAATCCGACTAGCTTTAGCGTCTCATTCGCAGCGCAGCTACCAATGATTAGACAACCCAGAACACGGTCTCTCTCAGGACTCGCGGGAGCAAGAACACCCTTTCATAACTCACTCATACTTGTCCACAACGTGCGTAATAAGAGACACTGTATAGTTTAAAATGTTTATTTCAACTATCGTGCTCTAAGATACAGTACACGTGCCAGTACTATCAGCATAATGCATAATGATAAAATAAGAAGCATAGTTACAATTCCATAGAATACAAACGGGGACAGCATTTTATAAAGACAGTGGTTATAGGGCTAAATGGCCTTACCACCCTCTCCGTGCTAATAACTAGTTTATTATAAAAACAGAAGACCTCTGGGCTTTGTCTGGCGGACCCCCATACCTCAATATCTAGATGCAAGGTTTACATCATCAGACAAGCACAGCTCTTCTCCCTGGAAAGGTTTTTCTCCAAAGTGTCACAAACAGCGAGATCCCAATATTATAAGCACACAAATTTCTCTAGTGCAGCTGTATTCTGTGTTATGTCTCAGTGCGAGGGGCTGACCAGATCAGCAAGAACAAGGGACGTTGTTTTTCGACCTTGTACATGTTGTGCAGACGAAACCCACAGGGAACAGGAGAAAAGGTGAAAGGCAAAAAGGCAGACAGTTCTAATATAGCCGGGCACAAACAGAGTCTGGAAAACAAAGTCACAAAGTAACGTGTGCAAAAAGGCATCATGGCAGCCAGGCCTAAGCTAACTTAACAATGTAGGCCAGGAGGAGGCCACAAACCACACTACAGAAGGAAAAGTCTCACAAAAACAAATTAAGCAAGCATATCTATTTTTAGAAAAAGATGGAATGTCAACATGTGCAGGCTGTTCTTGGCAATGATCCAGCTGCTTTATATAACAATATTACAGGAACAGCTCGTTACAGGTAACGTTGCTATTTCAAAAAAATCATCACAACAGGTCAGCCAGAAAATTAATGCCTAATAAACAGAAATTGTGTGAGCATAGTAAAGTAGTAGGCAACATCCTAGCAATGAAAATGAGAAACAAATTCTCAAGAAATATTATAGATTCAATTCAAGATGTGCAGAGAGACCTGGTTCGGTGGGCAGTCAAAATATCGAAAATAAAATTTCGATATACCATAATATCGAAGTTTAAATATCGAAGGGACAGAATATCGATGGGACAGAATATCGATGGACAGAATATCGACCCTAAGGTAAGTAATATCGAATTACTTAATATCAATGTCAATAATATCGAAGTTAGTAATATTGAAATCAAATATATCGATGTTACTAATATCGATGTTACTAATATCGATATTTGTATTATTGTTATGTATTTTGTTATGTTTTTAATATGTATGTGTTATATGTGTTTTTGTTACGTGTTTTAATTGTTTAAAAATATATGTATACAATTTTTATATGTTAATAAATTTATTTTTTTAAGTTATTTTTTTTTTTTTGTACTGTAGCGGGTTGTGGGTGTATAGGGGAATAGGCTGGGAAGTAATTTAATTATACTAAATTAATTATTAATTTTTAGGAATTATAAATTAATTTTAATTATTTTTTGCGTTTAAGTTCTGTAGCGGGTTGTGGGTTTATAGGGGAATAGGGTGGGAAGTAATTTAATTGTAATTAAGTTATAATTTATTTTAATTAATTGGTATTGATAATTATATTATTGTTAATTAATTAATAATTGGTAATTAATTTTTATTAATTGGTTATTAATTTTTATTAATTGATTAATAGATTATCATGTAATTTAAATGTAATTAAGTTATAATTTATTTTAATTAATTGTTATTGATAATTATATAATTGTTAATTAATCAATAATTGATAATTAATTTTAATTAATTGGTGATTAATTTTTATTAATTGATTAATTAATCATCATGTAATTTAAATGCAATTAATGCACAAGTTACTAACTTGTGTAACGATATATCTGTAAGAGACAGTAGTTAGTGACAGATTCCTTACCTTAGAATATCCCCAGGCGTCAGGCTGGATCCGGAAAAGTTTTTGCGTAGCAGTACCCTTGAGCGTCGGTAGGCGGCGTCGTGCGGCTCCGCGTCCATCGTCGGCGTCGTGATCGCCGGGATGACGTCGCGGGCAGTACTTAGACGCCGCCCCTGCGCGCTGACGTCAGTTCTGTACACGACTTTCCGCGCCAGGAACGCAGAGCCATGCAAGAAGCTGACATAGGTGTCTGAAAAATACTAGGGCCCTGAAAGGGATGTCCTTAACCCTAGAAATCAGTTCGCAGAACGGGAGGATGGGTGGGCGGTAGGAATCTGTCACTAACTACTGTCTCTTACAGATATATCGTTACACAAGTCAGTAACTTGTGCATCTGAAAGAGACACGTTAGTGACAGATTCCTTACCTTAGAATAGATACCCCAGCAATACCAACCCCGGTGGTGGGTCTGCGAACAAAGATCAGACAAGGAAGTCCTGGAAGACAGAACGGCCAAAGAAGCTGTCCCTCCGGACCTGACTGTCAAGGCAGTAATGCTTTGTAAACGTGTGCAGCGAGGCCCACGTAGCTGCCTGACAGATAACCGGCAGCGGAACACCGCGGCCCAAGGCCGTGGTAGCAGCCGTTGCCCTGGTGGAATGGGCACGCAGCCCAACAGGAGGCTCCTTCTTCGCCAAAGAATAGCAGGTCTTGATGCACAAGGTAACCCAGCGGGAGATGGTTCTCTTGTGCACCGCCCGACCTTTTTGGCGCCCACGTAGCCAACAAAGAGTTGGTCATCCACCCGGAAGTGTTTTGTGCGGTCGATATAGAAGGAGAGCGCACGTTTTGGGTCCAGACGGTGGAGCCTCTCTTCCTCTCTGGAAGGATGCGGAGGCGGAAAGAAGGTAGGCAAAGTGATGGTCTGCCCAATGTGGAAGGCAGTAACCACCTTTGGCAAGAAGGACGGACGCGTCCGAAGAACAACCTTGTCTGGATGAACAGACAGAAAGGGAGGTTTGCAAGATAGAGCCTGGAGCTCACTCACCCGCCGAGCGGAGGTGATGGCCACCAGAAAGGCTGTCTTCAGAGTCAGAAGACGAAGAGGACAGTTATGTAGAGGCTCAAAGGGAGCGAACATTAAAAGGTAAGAACCAAGTTCAAGTCCCACTGAGGCATTACAAACGGAACAGGAGGGAAGAGGTGTGTAATGCCTTTTAAGAACCTGTTAACAACAGGGGACTTGAAAAGGGAGGGCTGATCAGGGAGCCTGAGGAAGGCCGAGATAGCACAAAGATAACCCTTGATGGTACCCAGGGCAGAACCCTGTTGGGCCAGAGAAAGAAGGAACAGAAGGACCTCAGAGAGAGGGGCAGAAAGGGGATCCACAGCCTTTGCTGTGCACCATGTTATGTTATGTTATGTTATGTTAAAGGTGATTTGTAGAGCGCTCGTTCACCAGGCGGTTTCTTGGTGCTGAGGGAGGGCGTCCGTGGTTGCAGATGATAGTTTAGTTGTAAGCTTGAGTAAAGAGCCAGGTCTTAAATAATTTCCTAAACTTGGTGTAAGAGTCAGCAGTACGCAAATGGGGGGGCAAGGTGTTCCAAAGCTGGGGGGCCAGAATCGTATATCTCAATCCACCATGTTTTTTCCGTTTGAAAGTGTGGGGGATCAACAAATTTTTGTTAGAGGAACGTAGATCGCGGGAAGGGATGTACCGTTGTATGTTAGAAGCAATGAAAACGGGTCCATGGCCTGAAAGGGCTTTATAGATGATGCAGCCCAACTTAAATGGCACAAATTTGTTCCACCTGCAGGCGTATACCACCTTAGTGGAGGGACGCCTGGCTGCCAGAATCACATCACAAACTTCGGGAGGCAAGTCGAAAGGAATCAACTGCCGCCGCTCAATCTCCACGCAAGCAGGTGTAGACTGGACAGGTTCGGGTGGAGGACCGTCCCCTGCTGCTGCGACAGAAGATCCTCCCGAAGAGGCAGACGGATCGGGGGATCTACGCTCATACTGAGTAGCTCGGGATACCAAACTCTTCGAGCCCAGTCCGGAGCCACAAGAATGACTTGGGCCCGGTCGTGCCGAATCTTCTTCAACACTCTGGGTAGAAGTGGTATAGGCGGAAAGGCGTACAATAGACCGCAACTCCACTCGTGACGAAAAGCGTCGCCGAGCGAGTGCCGCCTTGGAAATTCCAACACGCAGAACTGATGACATTGCGCGTTCTCTTCGGTGGCGAATAGATCTAACCAAGGCTCTCCCCATTGTAGAAAGAGTCCTTGCGCCACTTCCGAGTGAAGACGCCATTCGTGATCCATCATGCACCTGCGGCTGAGTTCGTCTGCCCTGGCGTTCAGGGAACCGGCCAGGTGTTGAACCATCAGGAACATGCCCTGATGTTCCAGCCATGTCCAGAGGCGCAGAGCCTCCTGACAGAGGGTCCACGACCCCACCCCGCCCTGTTTGTTGCAGTACCACATAGCGGTGGTGTTGTCTGTGAACACCTGCACTACCTTCCCTTTGACAGAGGGAAGGAATGCCTTGAGTGCAAGTCGGATCGCCCGGAGCTCCAGAATGTTGATATGGAGCCGGGACTCCGCCGGAGACCAGAGGCCTCTGATCTCCGCCTCTCCCATGTGACCGCCCCATCCCAGAAGGGACGCGTCCGTCACAACTGTGTGCTCTGGCTGGGGAAGGGAGAGGGATCTGCCCATGACCCATTGCCGGTTCGAGAGCCACCACTGCAAATGTTTTGCAGTCCCCTCCGAGATCTGGACGTGATCGGACAGGTTGCCCTGGTGCTGCGCCCACTGGAACTTCAGGTCCCACTGCAGAGCCCGCATATGCCATCTGGCATGAGTGACCAGCAGGATGCAGGAGGCCATGAGGCCCAGCAGCCTCAGGGTCATCCGTACCAAAACCCAGGATAAAGGCCGAAAGATCGGAATCATAGCCTGAATATCCCGGACTCGCCGTTCGGGAGGATAGGCCCGAAACTGCGTCGTGTCCAGAACTGCTCCGATGAAAAGGAGCTGTGGAGAAGGAATCAGATGCGACTTCGGCACATTGATGGAGAACCCCAGCGAGTGCAGGAGTTCGGCCGTAGTCTGGAGGTGGGAGACGACTGCCTGGGACGAGCCCGCCTTCAGCAGCCAGTCGTCGAGGTAGGGGAAGACTGAAACCCCTGCCCGGCGCAGATGAGCTGCGACCACCGCCATCACTTTCATGAACACCCGAGGGGCACTGGTAAGGCCAAAGGGGAGCACGGTGAACTGAAAATGCTCGAGGCCTACCGTGAACCGAAGGTAACGCCGGTGGGCCGGCAGGACGGGGATGTGGAAATAGGCGTCCTGCAAGTCCAACGCTACCAACCAGTCTCCAGGGTCGAGGGCAGTCAAGACCTGAGCTAGGGTGAGCATCTTGAACTTCTCCTTCCGGAGGAAGCGATTGACGTTCCGGAGGTCCAGGATAGGACGCATGTCCTCCTTGTCCTTTCTGGGCACCAGAAAGTAGTGGGAGTAGCAACCACGCCCTACTTCTGGGGTCGGAACAGGCTCGATGGCCCTCTTGGCCAAGAGGGCCGTGACTTCCTTCTGTAGAAGCACCAAGTGATCCCCCGACATGCGGTGGAATTGAGGTGGCATGGCTGGGGGGGTGGTCTCGAAGGGGAGGGAGTAGCCCCTTCGGACAATGTCCAAGACCCACCTGTCCGAGGTGATGGGACGCCAGTGGTGAAGGTGATGGCGGACCCTGCCCCCGACTGGCATGCTGTGCACCTGAAAGGAGGGACTAGGAGGGCTTGGAGGCCGCGGATGGGTTGGAGGTGGTGGCCTGACCCGCACGCTGGTTGCCCGAACCGCCACGGCGGTATCCACGTCCTCGGCCACGCGAAGACGCCTGCTGCGCGGGCCGGTGGCTGGGCTGCGGACGTGACTGGGCGCCCCTTCCGTGGCCACGATAGGGGCGAAAAGCAGAAGTTAGCGGAGGGCGTGTAGCAGAAAGGCCCAGGGACTTGGCAGTAGCCCGTGAGTCCTTAAAGAGCTCCAACGCATGGTCTGCTTTGGATCCAAAAAGACCGACTCCATCAAAGGGCATGTCCATGAGAGTATTCTGGACATCCCCTGAAAAACCAGTGGTTCTCAGCCAGGCGTGGCGACGCAGTGCCACCGTCGTTGCAATAGATCTGCCCAGCGAGTCTGCGGTATCAAGGCCACATCGTATGGTATATTTGGCCGCATCCCTTCCTTCCACAATGGCGCGGGAAAGCAGTGTCTGGACCTCCTCAGAACACTGGGGCAAAACAGTTGCCACCGAATCCCACAAGGAGTGGGTATATCGGCCCAAAAGACAAGCGGTGTTGATGGACCGCAAGCCAGCACTGGAGGAAGAAAAACCCTTCTTCCCAAATTGATCCAGGCGTTTGGATTCCCTATCCGGAGGGGCGGTAGGGAAGGCGGTTTGGGAAGCGGAGGCTTGGACAACCAAGCTCTCAGGAGTGGGGTGGACAGAGAGAAACAAGGGGTCGCCCGGAGCTGGGCGATGGCGTCGGGACACGTTCCTATCCACAGGAGCCCCTGTGTTGGGCTTGGACCAGGCGCCCAAAAGAACGTCAGTAAGTGCATCGTTAAACGGCAGCACAGTCTCCAAGGAGGAGGCCGCCGGCTGAAGCACTTCTGTCAAGAGATTAGTCTTGACCGTCACCGTAGGGAGTCGGAGATGTAAGGCTCCAGCCGCCCTACGCAACACCGTTGCAAAATTGGCTCCCTCCTCCGTAGCCACGGGAGGAGACAGCATGCCAGTGTCAGGGGAAGTATCCAGACCACTGGCATCCCCTAGTTCCTCTGCCCAGTCCTCATCATACTGACACTGCCGTGCCAGAGGGTCCTCAGACCCCTCCCAGTCCTCCTGGTCCTCCTCCGGTTCAAAATAAGGAGGAGGAGGGACATCTGGGACCCAAGGTCCCATCGGCGCCGGAACCGGCGTCGAGCGACGTCGGTCCGGCTCCATGTCCGGAGCCGGAGAGAACATGGGGACGACGCCGCCCGGAGCCCCGGGCGGCGTCAGGAACGGCACCGGAGACATCGGCGCCGGCGTAGGCGTGGTCAGGTCGACCGGCGTCGATGGGGGTTGCGGTACCACCGGAGCCGGGATCGAGGCCGGGGCCGGAGCCGGAGCCGGGATCGAGGCTGGAGGCACGAGCGACACCGGAGTCGGCGGCGACGCCGGGGCAACCCCATCAGGGCCCGCGGGGCCCGAAGGCGCACCGGAGGGGACCTTGAGGCCCGAAGAGGCGGGCCATGGCCGACAGGAATTCCTGTATTTGGGCCGGATCCGCCCCCGAACCCGGGAAGGACGGGTATTGCGGGGGCGACTCCACAGGCATGTCCGGTGCCGCGGGGACGGTGCCGGGAGGGGCCTCAGCCGAGTCGCGAGACCGGCGAGGCGAAGTCCTAGAGCGATGATGCTTTTTGGACTTCTTGTGCTTAGACTTACCGGACGACGAAGACTTGGATCCCGACGACCGGTGAGGACTCCGCGACCGGCCCCTCGACCTCTCACGCGACCGGGGCTTGGAA
This sequence comes from Calotriton arnoldi, assembly GCA_963921515.1. NCBI lineage: Eukaryota > Metazoa > Chordata > Amphibia > Caudata > Salamandridae > Calotriton > Calotriton arnoldi. The sequence continues at coordinate 1,659,810 of CAWUFW010001188.1, forward strand.
TGGCGCGGAGCCGACTGCCGGGCCTCGAGGAGCTTTCGAGACCGCTCTCGCAAAGCTTTTGGGTTTAGGGACCGGCAGTCGGAACACGACTTCGTGTCGTGGCCTTGGCCGAGGCAGAAGAGACACTCCAGATGCGGGTCTGTGATGGACATCATCCGAGCACAGGCGTCGCAACGTTTAAAGCCGGGCATCCCTACGACACCTTGGAGTCGATTCGAAGAAACAGTGAAAAAATTCACCAAAAAAGTTAGTCAAAAAATGACTAGGGCACTGCTCTTTCCGGATCTGCGCTTGCTGGCGCGGAAAAAGAAGAACTGACGTCAGCGCGCAGGGGCGGCTCTAAGTACTGCCCGCGACGTCATCCCGGCGATCACGACGCCGACGACGGACGCGGAGCCGCTCGACGCCGCCTACCGACGCGCAAGGGTACTGCTACGCAAAAACTTTCCGGATCCAGCCTGACGCCTGGGGATATTCTAAGGTAAGGAATCTGTCACTAACGTGTCTCTTTCAGATTTATAATTTATTTTAATTAATTGGTATTGATAATTATATTATTGTTAATTAATTGATAATTGGTAATCAATTATTAATTGGTAATTAATTATTATTAATTAGTTATTAATTTTTATTAATTGATTAAGTGTGTTGTGCGTTTATAGGGGAATACTTTTGGAAGTAATTGAAATCTAATTAAGTAATTATTAAATTATTTTTTGGGTATTGATTATTAATAGGTAATTTTTTTAAATTACAAATTTTTGGTTCTAAAAATTAATTTATTGTTCTTTTATCATTAATTGGTAATTAAATATTATTAAATATTATTTATTGATAAATGTAATTAATATATTAAGAATTATTTATTAGTTGATAATTAATGTTTAATTATTATTATTATTGGTATAAAAAAGCATTTAATTGTTCAATATTAGTTAATTGGTAATTAAGTTTTAATAAGTTATATGTTTTTTGTTATTAAAAATATTTTATTGTTCAATATTTCATATTTAGTCATTAATATTGATTAATTATTATTTATTGGTATTTATTATTAATTTATTGTTAATAAATTTTCTATTGTTAATTATGTTTTTAATAAATATTTATTGGTATTGGTAAATAGTTTAGAGTTATTTAATAATTCATTAATTATTTTTAAAAATTAATTTATTTATAAGTATGTTATTTGTCACTTCTACGCTATCCAACATTTTCCCTACTGTTGCACTCTCTGGAGTGGGAATAGTAATTTTTACCCCTACGCTATCCAACACTTTCCCTATTGTTGCACTCCCTGGAGTGGGAATAGTAATTTCTACCCCTACGCTATCCAACACTTTCCCTACTGTTGCACTCTCTGGAGTGGGAATAGTAATTTTTACCCCTACGCTGTCCAACACTTTCCCTACTGTTGCACTCTCTGGAGTGGGAATAGTAATTTTTACCCCTACGCTATCCAACACTTTCCCTACTGTTGCACTCTCTGGAGTGGGAATAGTAATTTTTACCCCTACGCTATCCAACGCTTTCCCTAATGTTGCACTCACTGGAGTGGGAATAGTAATTTTTACCCTCATGCTATCCAACGCTTTCCCTACTGTTGCACTCCCTGGAGTGGGAATAGTAATTTCTACCCCTACGCTATCCAACACTTTCCCTACTGTTGCACTCTCTGGAGTGGGAATAGTAATTTTTACCCCTACGCTATCCAACACTTTCCCTACTGTTGCACTCACTGGAGTGGGAATAGTAATTTTTACCCTCACGCTATCCAACGCTTTCCCTACTGTTGCACTCCCTGGAGTGGGAATAGTAATTTCTACCCCTACGCTATCCAACACTTTCCCTACTGTTGCACTCTCTGGAGTGGGAATAGTAATTTTTACCCCTACGCTATCCAACACTTTCCCTACTGTTGCACTCTCTGGAGTGGGAATAGTAATTTTACCCCTAATTTTACCCCTACGCTATCCAACACTTTCCCTACTGTTGCACTCTCTGGAGTGGGAATAGTAATTTTTACCCTTACGCTATCCAACACTTTCCCTACTGTTGCACTCACTGGAGTTAGAATAGTAATTTTTACCCTTACGCTATCCAACACTTTCCCTACTGTTGCACTCTCTGGAGTTAGAATAGTAATTTTTACCCCTACGCTATCCAACACTTTCCCTACTGTTACACTCGCTGGAGTGGGAATAGTAATTTTTACCCCTACGCTATCCAACATTTTTCTTACTGTTGTTTTTTGGGGAGTTGTAATAGTAGTTTTATTCCCTACGCTATTTAATATTTTTTGTATTATTTTAGTTAATATAGTATATAATTAATTTTAAAAATATTAAAAGTAAATTAATTTTTTTAAATTTGTTATACATAATTATTTAATTTGTATTTATGTTATTGTTTTATGTGTATAGATGTATTTGTAATTTATAATATTTTTTAATAATTTAAAATTTATTACAATAATTATTCAAAATTATTAAGTAAGTATATATATTATATCTTATATGTATATGTTTAATTAATGTTTTATTTAATTATATATGTTACTTATTAATTTTAAATATTATCAAATATTTTAACTATGTTTATTTTAATTATAAGTATTATTTAGTTTATTTTACATATTATTTTTAACAACAACAAAAAACGATATTTTTGATAACTATGGGGCCCATTAGGATGGCGGGCGAAAGCACTACCGCCGTGCTGGCGGATGCAAAAACCACCAGTTACCGCCCGCATGCCGCAGCCCACACGCCCGCCAAATTACGATGTGAAAAGGCAGCCAAACACCGCCGGCAAGCCACGACGCCGTCCGCCATCAAAGTGCGCCCGCTCACGTAGCGGCGCAGCCCAATGGAGACACACCGCCAGACGAAATCACGTACCGCCCGGCGTACAAATTACGATGCCGCAAACAAACAGCTCCCACGGCTAAGAGACACCGCACGTGAAAGTGAGGCGGAAACCCGAACGCCGAGCACAGACACCGAAGAGGCGACCCCCCCGAGCATGAATCCAGCACTGCAGGCCCTCCCCATGCTATACCTGATGCACCACCAAGGAGGCAACGCACCGCGGAGACGCAGGTAGGCACACATGCGCACAACTCAGCGCCCAACCACAACGCCATGCCCGCGTCGCACACACACCAGCCACACCCAGAACGCACTGACACGTGACAGGCCTGCCACAGTCATGTCCCTAACGCCCAATTCACGGACAACACCCAACGTCACACAACCGACGCCCACATGTCAGTGAAGTCACGCAACATCAGGACACACCCCTGTGTGACAAACATGGCGAAGCACACAGCGGCGGCAACACCACCCAGCAGAACATGGGCCCCGTCGGGAAGAGGTACGCCAGTACCACACAGAAACACCCATACCACCCTGCACCCATGAACCAGACATACAAAACGGAACACCAAAGAGCCCGGGGACCGACAACAGGTGGACCCAAGAATGACACCCACACACAAGGCCCAACGCATAGCGGAAACACAGCCTGCCGCCCACACACGGGAGAGCAGACAGCACTGAATGACCTTCCATTCCAACTCCGAAACCACAACCCGACTAAACAAGCCGGAGAATACAGCCATTGTCCCAAAAAAAGACCAACACAGGCATGCAGAGGAAACCGACCACAGGGCAGATAGCGCATATCACCTAAGAACATACCGAACGGGGAAGAAATAATTATAAAACTCCCCCATGCCGTTCCCATGCAAGTTATCTGGAAGGAGTCACACACCACTGACCTTGAACATTCAGAGAAGCACGTGGGATGAGGGCCCGTGTCCACTTCACGAGCTAACAGAACATAAGTCCTGCCCCCCTACGACCATCACAGACCTCACAGCAACCTCGGAGCTTGCACACTGCAGACTGCACACACAGCCGGAGCACGCCACCACATCGCCCCGCAGCAAAATGGCACCTACAACACACCTACCCAACTACGCCAGACAGGTCAAGCTGTACAAACACAATCTGATACCGATGTTGGGATGCGAACCCCTATCCCTGCTGAACGTAAGTTACCGACTGACTTACCGCATCGCATTGTTCAGCTGCGTCATACCCGTCTTCTACTGTCGGAGGTGTCCCTTCCACCATCCTGTGGAGTTGTGCCTCTCCAACCCGGCATGTCCAAGGGCGGACCTGCTACCACTATTCCACCCTCTGGACGCACACGACAGGGTCTGTTCAGCCTATGGGGGCATGACGTATGTGGCGATCATCGGGCCCACACTGCAATGGGACCACTGTGCCTCCACACGACGGATCATGGATCACAGCTACATCGAATGTCACCCAGCATGCCCCATCATGCTCCTACAAGGGACAACTTACGAACAACACCGTGACAGCCACCATCCGCTACATTGGCTGGCAAACATGTTTACCACCAATGAAATGGAAGCCCTGCAGGAAGCCATCGCATACCTGTCAACCTGTCAATACGTAGGACCCCGACGCAATCCCCCAAGTGAGCCATGATGTCCGACACCGTACCCATGCTTAGCTTCCGCACGGACTGGCCAGTAACCACCACAACAGCCATACCAAACGACCTGCAACTGATACCACACCATCAACGACAATGCCATGACATCGGATGTGTTCGGGACATGCACATTGTTCCCCATCACATCCAGGAACTCTGCATGTATCGGGGGAGGCAGTGGCATGGGATATGTGCATCGCACCCACATGGACAGAACTGCACGTACAACTATGCCATGACATGGATCCTGCGCCCATGGACATATGCACCGCACAGTGGACAGGAATCGCCCGGCTGGAGAATGTGAGAGCTGCACCCCTTCTCCCCCTCCCCGGAAATCCCGTAACAGGACCTTTGCATGGACGACAAGTGCATACAACAACAACACGACCCCAGTGACTGTGACATGTCCAGGAGCCACCATATGGCAACAACAAGTGGGACGCCGTTGCATGCACGTAAGCCCATGCCCTGATGTCAACTCACACGCACGCGTGCATGAGTAACAACAGCAGCACACCTGTCACATGGAACTGAGATGGACTGTGCCCATGATGCCAAGCGGTCTGGTAGGCTAAATGTATACCGTCTGTGTCAAAGTCCGCAGCACCGCAGCTATTTGCAAAAGAACATTAGCACTGCAACGGCCAAGCAGATGTAACTCTGAAGCCCACATCCCACATGCAACAGCTAATCACATGTACCCCTACACCCTTAGCAATGTGTAATCATGCTCAGTATATCCTCCACATGCATTCCGCTGCCAGTAGTGTCCACTATACTGCATCACAGAGGACATAAGTCACAATACATGGTTTGAAGAAAGAAACTGTCTCTGCTGATTCCTTTCACAAGTACGAATGGGAGATGATGAGAGTGTGTGATGTACACGGCAGTCGTGACATGACCATGTAGTCCACTGTCATTGGATGTCAACGCAAATGAGTAGCACAACTGTGGAAGACACACATGTGTCGTGTGATGCGGTAGTGACGCTTCGCTCAGGTGGGTGGGTGTGACGGGCAGATGCGCACATGCAAAATCGAACCACGCTGTGTCGGGAGGGGTCCGGAACTGCACATTAACGCTTCCCTGGGCAATGTCAAAGGCCACCTGTCGGGGGGGGGAAGGGATGTGAACACGTGTGTGCACAGCAGCCGGGCACACGAACAATGCGGTATCAGGCGTACACGTCAGCCCACCCTCTGTGGACAAGCTGGAACCTGTTGTGCGGCCGCCAGGCCCTTGACAAGGCACACACAGCCCCTGCCGACCAGGTGTATCCCCAACATTGTCAACCTGCACAGGCAATCCAGGGCACGGGATGGCAGTGGAGCATGGTGGGGGAGAGGACTCGGCGCGCTCCTCCGGGACACATCACGCATGCAAAACATCCTCAATGTGTAGCATGGCTCAAGTCACATGGAAGTATTGGGGGGACGCACACGTCACGAGCAGGAGTGACGTCACGGAAGGTGGCTCGCACCATCCCACTCATTGCCTACATCTCCACACACGTCACATGCCGTTGCAACAGAATAGCCAGCGCGTGCGCAAGCACCTCCGAGCCCGCCCCAGTGAGGCAAAGGAGTGAATGTGTGGGTCCATCAGCCCCAGATGGACGCAGCATGGGCCGCTAGGGCAGCTACAGCCTCTGTGTGTCGCAGGTGGTGTATCCGGACTGCGGAGACTGCAATGCATTGTCTATGTTGCCCGGGCCTCGAGTCGGGGCACCACGCAGGTGGACGGCGTCCTGCCACACATCATGCCATGAGACAGACCACTCGTTCAACTGGACCCACACATACACTCCTTGGCCTCTCCGGGGCGAGCTTGGGGCTGCATCTGCAGGCGCTAGCCCCACAGGTGCAAATGCATATTGGGGGGAGCGAGGGGAGGCCATGAGGACAGGGACAAAGACGACTGTAGTACTGTCAGTGAGTGCAAGGAATGACCCTGATGTGGACAGGAAAAGACGTGCCCCGTGTGCATTGCAACTAGTCGGCAATCTGATCACCCTCCCATGTCCTGCATGTAAGCCCGCACCTAGCCCCGCCCACCCGCCACACTGAAATTAGCACCAGCACAACATCATTCACATTTGAAGCACTGACTGGGGGTGACAACCATTGGACACACTTGTTGAGGCCACCCACGCGTACATGTGGGCCCTCCATGATCCATATCACCTGCGGCAAAGTGATGACATGCGCAATGACGGAAGTGAGGAGAGCTGTCCGCCCCACGCACAGATGGTGCATCAGCTCCACAGACCCAGCAGCGAGTGCAGCAGTGGTCACATGTGCAGGGGCAGCTGTGCCTGGTGTGAAGGTACATTCAAATTGACAGCACATCGACCAATGTGTAGTCTGCCCACATCTACAGTCCATTACCATGCGGACATAGAAAATGGACATAGGGCAACACATCTGTGTGGGTGCACCCACAGTGACCAACACTGCGCAATCATCGACGTACTCGCCCTGTGCATGGCCCACCACGCAACGGAGGTCACATTCAGTGCCACCATCCCACACACACATCCCTATCACGAGACATGGTGTGTCCAATAGTCAGTACTGAGTTAGCGCCCATCTGGAGGGTCCTGAACAGGAGACACATGCAACCCACTAGGCAGTCGGTGCTGTCATCTACTGCCATTGTGCAGTCAATGTGCAGGCCAGGCCTGCTGGGACTGAGAGGGGCAGCATGGCCCAGCCTGACATTCACACGAGCAACAAGTGCACTGGGACCTGCATTGGCAATTGCAGACGTCGGCCTGCTCCCAGCTGGCCCGGGACGCCTACCCCCATAGTGGAACACGCAGGGTGCAACCGCGCGGGTCATCGGAGTTGGCCGTAATGGCCTGGGCCATGTTGTTGACAGTCCGCTGAAGCAATGTGCACCACACAGTATGATGTGCGCACTGCATCTGCAGGTGTGGCCATGATGTGCGTGTGGGTGCAGGTGCACAATGGACGGGGCCACAACATGCCGTGTGCATGGGCAGGGACGGCCAGTGGCCGGCCCCCACATGTCTGTTAGCATGTCACAATCTGCACATTGGCATGGGTGCATGGTATACGCATATGCACACGCATGCCATCTCTCACTATGTACATCTGCCACTTGGCACGTGCAAGGTTACGTGTCACATGTGATGTGTATTTGCAAGCACACAGCCGTGTTGGCATGGGGCTGTCAATGTGTACACCTGTCAATGCTTCTGGAGGTGTGATCCGTACAGTGCTGCACATAGGGTGCAGTGGTGACACCAATGACTGTCACATATCCCCTCGTGCCACAGGTCCCACTTTTCTTGGCCGCTCAGCCTGTGCCCACATCGTCGTTGGTGTGTGCCATGCTCATCCAGCCTCGGAAGCAGTGTGATGCACAGCAGCCAGTCATGTTGCCGTGGTGTTGCCGCTTGCCGAATATGCAGTCAGTCCCCATCAGCACGCCTCACAGGTCATTGAGGCCTGGATCCCCATGTGCATGCACATAGCAATGGTTCGTGTCACTGCACATTGCTATTGCTGGGAGACCTGTGTAAGTGTATTGTGGCTGTGCTGTCCCTGCATGACAGCTGTTCTGTGACTCATGTTCTTGCTCTGTCATATCAGTTATGTGTATGTGTAAATGCCATGTGGCGTGTTGCTTTGACATGTGTCCACTTCCATCTTTCCTAGGCGGAGACCAAACATTTACCGCCCTTACCAATTGTTGGTGGACATGGAGGATTCTGAGGTCATCCGGAAATTTCGTCTGGACCGACCAACCCTGCATCGAGTATGTGCCATGTTGGAACCCCACCTCCGTCCTCGCAGGGTTTATCCGACAGCATTCACCCCCACGGCTAAGGTGATGGCTGCACTGCATTTTTTCGCCACTGGGTCATTCCAGCACACAGTGGGCAGTGGAGGTGGGATGTCCCAGCCCATGTTCAGCATGGTGCTGAGGGATGTACTGGCAGCCATGATGCTGTACAGGAACAGGTACATCCGATTCCCCAGGGCACATGAGTTGGCGGCAGTGAAGGGTGCATTCTATGCCCTTGGACGGATCCCACACGTCGTTGGTGCCATAGATTGCACCCATGTTGGCCTTGTCCCACCACAGGCCACTGAGCAGCTCTTCCGCAACCGGAAGCACACGCACTCCCTGAATGTGCAAGTGGTGTGCCTTGCGGACATGGTCATTTCCCACGTGTGTGCGAAGTTCCCAGGCTCGGCCCATGACGCGCACATCATGCGCAACAGCATATTACCACGACTGATGACCAATCTGCAACAGGACCGTGGCTGGATTGTCGGTGAGTATGTGGAGTTGTGTAGCGTGCTGGCTTAAGGATGCTGTCTACTGTCCCGTTTGAATTGCAACGGTTCTCTGTGTCCCTCACGCCCAGGTGACTCGGCTTACCCGAATGGTCCCTGGCTGCTCAGTCCATTACGGAATCCTCGGACCCCAGCAGATGACCGCTTCAATGAGGCACATGGGAGGACCAGACGTGTGGTCGAGCGTACCTTTGGCCTCCTCAAATCCAGGTTCAGATGCCTGGACCGCACCGGGGTGCGCTGGCGTACTCCCCACAGAAGGTGTGCCAGATAGTGGTGGCTTGCTGCATGCTGCACAATCTGGCTATTCGGAAGCAGATCCCCCTAATTGTGGATGATGGAGATCAACCAGGGCCCCAGCCTGCAGACCAGGACAGCTCGAGTGAGGAAGACAGCGGAGAGGAGGAAGCTGTGAATGTCCGTCAGCAGCTCATCGCCCGCTACTTCACTTGACGGTGAGTGTCCATGTACGACGGATGATGTGGCTGTAGTTGTGCAGGTGTCTGTGTGCTGTGTCACGGAGGCCTTATGTACACTGTGTGCTGTGTGTCAATGGTCCATGTCCAGGTTTGTATGCCACTGACGGTGGCTGTGGCATTGTGCCCTATTGCACTGTGCGATGTGTGTACATTGCATGTAGTTGTTGACATGTACTGTGTGATGGGTGTGTGACACACTCATTGAATGTGCTCCTGTTCTGTTTTCCCCCCCTAGGTCCCTACAGCCACTCCTGTCCCATCGCCATGCCACACATCCGATGCTTCTCTGCTCAAGGTGGCGGTTGATCATCGTTCAATAAACACAGTGCACAGACAGCAGTTTGTGTAAAAGGTGCATTTATTTTCAACTGTGACATGTCATTGTGTGCAAGGTGATGACATGAGTGTTGCGTGCAGTGACGATGAGCTGTCGCCCATGGCTGCGTGATGCTCAGGGTGTACCCACTAGTTCTATGTCCCTAGTCCAACAGACACATGCCATTCTGATGGTTGTGTGGGGTGGGATCGTAGTCCAAGTCAATGCAGTGGGTGGTCAAGGATGGCTGGCTGCCTCACTTGCGTCTGGAGCGTGCGAAGTCCTCCCGGGACATCTGTTTCGACTTCGGACGGCCCCTTCCACGTTTGGGAGGGGGTGTGTGGTGGCGACCTGCTGGTGGTGGGTGAGGTGTGCTCACTGGCTGTGGACGCAGGGGAAGTGGACACTGCTGGCCGACCCTGCGCCCTAGCAGGTGGTGGCGGAGGTGGTGTTGCTGGCCTTGCCTGTGACCCCACCGCCACCACCAGCTGGCCCATGAGGTCCACGAGTTGGTCCATACGGGACACGAATTGGCCCATATGGGCGTCCATGGACCTCAACACCCCCAGGACCTCCCGCGTGTCGGAAGCAGACCTGGCCCATTGTCCTTGGGCCTCTTCATAGGCCCCAAGTACTCTGGCCATTTGAGGCAGGGCATGGCTCCCAGGGGAGGCTGGCGTTGGCCTGACCCTGCTCCTCCTACCAGTACTGCTGCCACCGACCTTCCCACTTGCCACATTGCTCACCATGGTCCTCGCTGTGGCTCCCAGGGTGGACCCAGTCGGCCGGACCACCACTTGCGCTGGGGCTGGGGCCAGTGATGACGTGGTGGTGGTCGCGGCGGTGGTGGGGGTTGCGGCAGTGGGAGTGGCCGCAACGACCGTGGGAGTGGCCGCCACAACAGTGGCAGCAGGGGGCTGTGAGTGGTCATCAGCCCTGGATGATGGGTTGGTGGGTAAGAGGGTGCCTGGGGTGCGGTTGGGCCCTGCCACACCAGATGGGCCTGCTGGGTGGTCCGTGTCCGAGTCGGAGGACAGATCCTCCACATCCGTGAGTCCTTGTTGGGGGCTTGCAGGCTGGCTGTGCTGGCTGCTGTCTCCATCTCCAGCATCCAGCAGTTCGTCACCTGTGGGGGGAATGAGATATGTTATTGTGTTGCACATGACAGAGTATGTATAGGTTGTCTGACATCCACAGTACGTGCACAGTCGTGCACAGGTTTCCCGGAGCCGTGTGTGTGGCTGTGCCATTTGTTGTTGTGTGGGCATGCCAATGGGACTGTGTGCTGTGGACATGTGGCATGGGACGGATTGGCAATGCAGATGGGTGTGTTGCTGTGCTCCTGCTTTTTGTGGCTCTGGTGTATGCGGACTCCAGACCCATCGTGGAGGTTGGTTTGTACTATGCTCTTGGGGTTCAAATGTAACGCTTAGAAACGCAGATGGCATAATGGGGGTCAGCCCCCTGAAACGCATTTGAGATGAACTATGCTTTGGGGGTTCATATGGAACGCTTAGAAACGCAGATGGCATAATGGGGGTCAGCCCCCTGAAACGCATTTGAGATGAACTATGCTTTGGTGGTACATACTGTGAGCCATGGGTGCAGAACGTGACGTGTTGTGACAACATGACAGTGCATGGTCTGAGGTGTGTGTATGTCTGACATACCCTGCATATTTGCTGTCTGTTGTGATTTCTGGCCATGTAATTGGACGCATTGTTATGAGTGAGTGATGGTTGTGTGCCACACGACGTATTGCAGATGGTCCAATTCCTTGGTGTGCGTGCTGCCCTGTGCCATGTGCATCAATGCAGTGCTCGGGGGGGTGTGGCCCATGTTATGTGTGTTGTTGCTCACAGTGTGACGTGCGCTTCATTCACTTCTGGCACATGATTGGTCATGGGCATGTTTCTTTGCGTGACTACTGTATGTGGACAAGCTGTTCGGATGACATACCTTTCATGTGACTGGGGCTGACGGATGAGATGGATGGTATGTTGTATGTGCATTGTGTGTCTGTGTGTTTGATGGGTCCAGTGGTGTTCGTGTGCATTTATGTTGTTCCACGCTGTTGCGTCTAGTGTGGTATGTCTTACATGGGCGTAGTTGTGGGATGTGTGGTTGACAGGCAGTAGGGGCTACATGGACAGGACTTCGATGGTGTTGCAGTTGTGTGTGATGGGTTGCACTGTGCCTGCCGTGTGGTTCTGTAATCAGTGTGACTTGTGCATGCAGACGTGGCTCCTTGGGTGTTGCTGTGTCTGTGATGGGTCATGTGGGGTGTGACTCTGTGGTTCATGTCCGTGTGCACATTGTTCACATGGTTGTGACAGGGAGCAGTGCTGCGTGTTCCTCTGCTACTTGACATGTCCCATGTGTTAGTCGTAATTCAGTCCTCATGCCTCCAGTCACCCCGCCCTGTCCAGTTTCCCACCTGCAGGTTGTTTTTGAGCGTGCACTGGACTGGATGCAACATGGTTATGGGCGGGGGGTGCTCCATGTTGCAGGTCTGTGGGGGTGGGGGCGGTGTTATGGGTCGTGGTGATGGCTGGACGCCCACTGACACCGTTTGTCCTGGGGCGGGATGTCTACCTGTCGGCTGCCGGTGTGCACTGCAGTGGCTGCTACGTGGGTGTGGGGTGTGGGCCGTGCTCCACCTTGCTGTGCTGTGGGACTAGGGGCCTGGTGGGTGTTGTACTTCAGCTGTCCCCCTCCCACCCACTGCCTTTATGTTGCGGCTACTTACCTGTTACTTGTCGGTTAGTGCAGCTACGGCTGCCACATGGGTGTGGGGGTGCTCCGCCTTGCTGTGCTGTAGGACTAGGGGCCTGGTGGGTGTTGTACTTCAGCTGTCCCCCTCCCACCCACTGCCTTTGTGTTGCGGCTACTTACCTGTTACTTGTCGGTTAGTGCAGCTACGGCTGCCACATGGGTGTGGGGGGTGCTCCGCCTTGCTGTGCTGTAGGACTAGGGGCCTGGTGGGTGTTGTACTTCAGCTGTCCCCCCTCCCACCCACTGCCTTTGTGTTGCGGCTACTTACCTGTTACTTGTCGGTTGGTGCAGCTACGGCTGCCACATGGGTGTGGGGGGTGCTCGTTGTGGCGCTTCTGGAGTACTAGGGGACATGTTGGTGGTTACGTGGCTGGCTGGGTGTACACATGCCCCCATGGTTTTGTTAGTTGATATGTTTGGGCTGTGTGTGTGGTGGTGCCTGTTGCATGTGTTGTGTATTGTGTACTGGACATGGGGGTGTTTGTCCCTCGGAGCTATGGCATGGTGGTAGTGCATGTGAGTACATAGCGGTGTGCTGGCATACATTTGTTTGTACTTACCAGCCTCCACTCCCCCTGGTAATCCGGTGAGGATCTCCGGATGGATGATGACTCGCACCTTCTCCTCCCACGCTTTGAAGGTCTTGTAATGCGCGGGATTCCCTCCGCCAGTCGTGGCAGCCAGCTCTCGGTTTTTGCTCTCCTTCTTCTTGACCAGGCTTTTGATGTCGTTCCACCGTTTGTTTATTTCGCCTCTGTTTCTGGGTACGGTCCCGACTGCATTGACCTGGTCTACAATTCTGTTCCACATTCTGTTTCTGGTGGCTAGTGGTGTGTGCTGGACCTGGTTGCCATAGATTTGTGTGTGCACCTTGATGATCTCGTCGACCATGACCGTCAGCTCAGTGGAAGTGAACTTGGGCATTCTGTGTGATGCCATGGTGTTTGTGGTGCTGGTGCGGTGTGTGATGTGTGATGTGCAGGGGGTTTGTGGTGCCGGTGTTTGGTGGTGGTGGTGGTGGTGGGTGTGATGTGTGCGTATCTGTGGTGTGCTGCTGTCCTTGCTGTGTCACTGTGTCCTCTACTCTCCTCTCTGCTTTGCTATGTTGCAAGGGGTTGTGGTCTGTGGAGGGGCTGCTTTTGTACTTACCTGTTTGGGTGTGTCCTGATGGTCTGTTGTTTTCACGTGTGTTGTGGCTGGTGTTCTGGGCTTTGTGGTTTATTTGTTTGTCCAGGGGTGGTGTGTTTTCGGGATGTGTACTTTGTCTGTGTATTTGTGCGTGGGTTGCTGTGTGGACTTGTTTGCCATTTTGTGTGTGTTTGTTTGAGTCCGCGGCTGTTTCTGTGCAGGGATGTGGCCGCCATGGCTTCTGCCGTGTCCATTTTCTCCGGTGTTGTTTACGCTGGCGGGCGGTGTATTTGTTGTTTTTCCGCGCTCATGTCGGTGCGATCGTAATTTCACGTGCGGTGTCTCGACCGTGAGGGCGGGCGGTTTTGTGTTGTCGTGCGTCTTTCCGTCCGTGGCGGGCGGTTTGACTCCGACTCGGGCAAGGGCGGGCGGTATTTTGTGTTCTTTTTTCCGCCGCTGGCGGTTTTCGGTTCGGGTCATCATGATTGCTGGGTCGGTATTCAGACGGTGTAGGCGGGCGGATTTTTGCCGCTTTCATGGGTAGCGGATTTTTTTACGCCCGGTATCGTAATGGGCCTTTATATTTTTTAAATCGATATTTTATTTTTCGATATTTTTGTACTTACCATGTTGTAGATAGGATGTCGATATTATTGACATCGATATTTTTGTTGCGATATTTTTGTAGGTCGATTTTTTGACCTTCGATATTTTGTCAGTGATTCCCTGGTTCATGGATCTGGTGATATTTTAGAAGTGCTCCATGAACACTAGCAGAAACTACAAAAAGAAGATTTTTATCCTTCTGAAGATACTATTCTTTCGTATTTTGAATGTTTTCAGAAGTTGATCAAGACCTTTTAAATTCTCCCATATCAAGTCTCAAAATAGAAAATGCTAATTTGCGACGCTACCGGCAGGAAAAGCAACGGGAGAACAACGAACACTGCTCAAATTTTCAAACATTTTTGCCCTAACTTTATGCATTTTTGTTGCCACTTTTTAGTCATACAGTAAAATGGTCTTAATCTTAACCCAGAATCATGAACACAGACAAATATTATGTTACTTTTACAGAAAAATATATCTCTGATGGACCCTAGCTCGTATTGACCCATATCACTGACAAACTGTGATGCAAATAATTATTCTAAAATCTTTTCCCATGAATAAGCAGAGTGAAGGCCAAGATAGTCTCAATTAGGGGTGGGTGTAACTCACGTAATTCTGTGTAGCATAATCAAACAGTGTAGGAAAGTGCCTCTTTTGACATGGTGATCCCCCACTTTTTGCCTGATGGATGATGTGATTTCGAATGAAAGTGCACTGGGTCCCTGCCTGCCCCTGACTGCGAAGGCATTTTGAATCACGCTGCTCGGCTGACCTATCTGCTCTGCTCCCGACCTGAGTACTGACGAATCAGCTGTGCCCCCATGGTCCTGAGACCCTTGCAACCTGCTCCTTTGAGTGGGTTCCCTCGGACTTACCTGTAAGTCCCCTTGTGCAGTGTGTTTTCTGGTTGCCCCCTTCTCCGTAGCGCGCCTGCTACCAACAACCCCAGCATCCTGCTCCTGGGTGAATCCGGGACACTCTTGATGATTCGCTGGTGGAATATTGGACTAGGTCTTCCTACTTACCTAAACCCAAAAGGTGAACCTTGAGATCCAACTGTGTGATTTTATGTTCATTTTTTTCTATTTTGTCCCATAAACTTCTATGCTGCGTAATTGCGCGCAAGAGTGCGTTATTTTGCGAACTTTGAAAATTAATATCTTAAAAAGTACTTACCTTAGAATTAAGCTCTTGGTCTGAAAAATTATATAAAAATCAATGTTATTTTTAAAAATTGGTCTCAGATTTATTCTTGAGTATTGCCTTTGTGAGTACAACAAATGCTTAGCACTACCCTCTGACAAGCCTAACTGCTCGCCCACACTACCACAAATAGAGCGCTAGTAATATCTACTTTTACCTCTGTATAGCTGTCTGGATCCCACTGGACTCTCTGCACAGTGTACTTTATTTTAGTACACTCTATAGAGAGACAGCTTCCTAAATTGGTGGATCAGCGGTGGGGTATATGACTTTGCGTTTGCTGATACCACTCTATCAATAAGTGACCACACGAATAAATCCAAAAATTGCCTTTCGCCGGCTGTATTTTTCGATTAGTCTATTTTTCCCAATTTTTTTTAATTAAATGTTAGGACCTTGGCTAAGAACCTGAAACCAGTTTTTAGAATTTAAAATTTTTACTTTAGATAGGACAAAAAAAAAAGTGTTAAGGTTTTTTAACTTTACAGAAAGGTCTCAACTTAAGTGACAAAATGAATAACTCACAGGAGCATGCTCAGGAGCTCGGCCTGACACCATACTTGGAGTTGTCATACTCCCAGTTATGGGCCTTCTGTAAAAACTGGCTTAGAAAGCTTTTGGCAGAAAATGAGAGAAATCCCCCAGTGGGTGAGGATGATGCCTGGAAGGATCGTCCCACAGGAGAGGAGGATGCTGAGGAGGTGGTATAGACCCCTATCTCAGAAGAAGGAGCTCCCTCAGAGGAGGAGTAGCTTGTCCTAGAAAGATTGATCGGAGGTTAGCTTTATGAGCTCAAATCCTGGACACAGAGAAACAGAGAAAAGAGATGGACCTAGGACCCATCTCTAGAGGCAGCAATATCACAACTAGGGAGAGAGAGGAATCTTTTCACCCTAAAATCCCCAAAGGAGTTGACCCCAAATATGCAGAGTGTGATGATATCACCAAGTGGTTTACTGCTTTTGAGAGAGCTTGCATCAGTAGAAAGGTAGCCAAAAGGCACTGGGGCTCTCTTATGGGAACTGTTCTCAGGTAAATGCAGGGACAGACTCTTGACATTAAATGAGACAGATGCTGAGTCATATGACCTCATTGAGGGTACCCTGATTGAGGGCTTTGGACTCACCACTGAAGAATGCAGGATTACATTCAGGGAGACTCGAAAAACCCAGAGACAGTCCTGGGTTGAATTTGTGGACTTTTTCAGTGAAAGTTAACAGGTAACAAAGTGCATGACTATGATGGGCTTTACGGTGTAATCATGAAAAAGCATCTATTGAGTAATTGTTACAATGAGAAGTTACATCAGCACCTGGTATACCAAGGTCCACTTTCTCCTCAAGAATTGGGGAAGAAGGCAGACGACTGGTCAAAACAAGGGTAACCAAAACTACCACTGGTGGGGGTGACTAAAAGAAAGAGGCCAAAAAGACCCCACCCAAGGGAAAGATGGTGACCAAAAAGATAAAAACAAAGAGTCTTCTAAAGGACCCCAAAAACCTGCTCAGGGGGGAGGGCCCAGAACCTCTTCACAAACTCTTCACAACCTAAGGGTGGGTACCAGGGGAAACACTGGGATCCCAAAAAGGTGTTGTGTCATGACTGTCAGGCTTTTGGACACTGAACTGGAGACCGTAGCTGTAATAACAAAAAGAATGCCTGTAGCACACCTGCAGTAAATGCATTGGTGAGTCTCCAGATAGGATCTCAGGTGGTCCTGACTATGTCAGAGCCTGCTGGGGCAACTCAAGTCACAGAAGTTAGAGTGGATATAACTACCCTGGCTGCCTGTCCCAGTAATCTGGAAAAATAAAGACAACAGTCACATATAAATTGGGTTAGAGTTGAAGCTCTGAGAGATACTGGTGCCAGTGTCACCATGCTGACCGAGCAACTGGTGTCCTCAGACCAGTACTTGCTGGGAGAGACTTAGACAGTCCTCAAAGCAGACAATCAGACTAAGGTGCAACCAATGGCACTGGGGTCCTTAGAATGGGGCAGGGTTAATGGCCACAAAAGGGTGGTGGTTTCTTCTGCAGTTCCTCTACAGTGTCTGCTTGGCAATGGTTTAGAGTCCCCAGCATGGGCTGAGGTAGAAATAAAACCCCATGCAGCCATGCTGGGTATACCTGAATGGATATGTGTAAAAACCAGAGCACAGTATAGAACACGAGGTGAAAAAGAAGTGTTGGAGCCTGAAATTATGAACCAACCTTCCAAGAGAAAGGGCAAGACATTTGGGAAACCAACTTTTATACAGACACCAGATCAAGTCCCCTCTCCTCAGGGAGAAGACTTGTCAGCCCCAGAGGAAACTGAGCCCCAGGAGCTTTGGCCTAACACAACAGAGCTTTTGGGCCCAGGAAGACCCTCTAGGGAAGATCTGATCTGTGCCAGGGGCAGATAACTTGTCCCACTCTTGAAAGCCTGAGGCAGCAAGATGCTGATCAGGAAAATGGAAGTGTCAGTGGTTCCCACAGGACCTATTGGGAGGAGGGACTCCTTTACACTGAAGCCAGAGACCCCAAACCTGGTGCCACCACGATAGTACTGCCTCAGCAGTTTAGAGAGTTGCTCCTAACATTGGCCCATGACATTCCCCTAGCTGGGAATCTAGGCCAGACCAAAACTTGGAGTAGGTTGGTGAACCACGTCTACTGGCCAGGGATGTCCCAGAAGGTGATGGAGTTTTGTAACTCCTGTGCCACCTGTCAAGCCAGTGGCAAGACAGGTAGCCACTTAAAGGCCCCTTTAATTCCACTTCCAGTGCATGGGGTTCCCTTTGAAAGGGTTGGAATTGACATTGTTGACCCTCAGACAACATCAAGAAACCAATTTATCCTGGTGGCAGTGGATGATGCCACCAGGTATCTCGAGGCCATTACCCTGAAGACTACCACTGCCCTTGCAGTGGCTAGGGCCCTCCTTCGTATTTTTACCAGGGTTGGTTTTCCAAAGGAGGTAGTATCAGACAGAGGTACAAATATCATGTCTGCATACTTAAAATACATGTGGACTGAGTGTGGAGTGACTTATAAGTTCACTACCCCATACCATCCACAGACAAATGGGCTTGTTGGAAGGTTTAACAAGGCCCTGCAAGGTATGATTGGTGGACTCCCTGAAAAGCTCAGAAGGATATGGGGTGTCTTACTACCATGCCTGCTTTTTGATTACAAAGAGGTACCACAGAAGGGAGTGGGGTTTTCCCCCTTTGAACTTTTGTTTGGTCATCCGGTAAGGGGGCCATTGTGTCTTGTGAAGGAAGGATGGGAGGGACCTCTCAAAGAACCTAAGCAGGATATTCTGGATTATGTGCTTGGCCTTCATTCTGGGATGGAGTATTTGAAAAAAGCAAACAAAAACTTGAGACCAGCCAAGAGCTCCAGAAGCTCTGGTATGACCAAAAGGCTGCCATGGTGGAGTTCCAACCCGGGCAGAAGGTATGGGTTTTGAAGCCTTGGGCTCCTAGGGCCCTTCAGGAGAAATGGACTGGGCCCTACCCTATCCTTGAGAGAAAAGGGGAGGTCACCTACTTGGTTGACCTTGGCACATGCAGGAACGCCAAGAGGGTCATCCATGTAAACCGCCTTAAACCCTTTCATGATAGGGATGAAGTTAACATGCTGATGGTCACAGATGAGGATCTGGAAGCAGAGAGTGAACCTCTCCTTGAACTCCTCTCAAAGAACCCTAAAGATGGGTCAGTTGAAGGAGTGGTCTTGTTAGACACCATCACTGCCCAACAGCAGACTGATTACAGGCAAGTCCTAAATCAGTTTGCTGAGCACGGCTCCTAGGCCCCTGGTCAGACTAACTGGTGTACACATGATGTGAACACTGGTGATAGCCTAACTGTCAGAAATAAAGTCTACAGACAGTCTGATCATGTCAAGGAGAGCATCAAGGCAGAAGTAAGAAAGATGCTGGAATTGGGTGTCATTGAACCCTCAGAGAGTCCCTGGGCCAGCCTGGTTGTTTTAGTCCCAAACCTCACTCCCAGGGTAGAAAGAAAGAAATTAGGTTTTGTGTGAACTACAGGGGCCTCAATACTGTGACAAAAGCTGATGCACATCCATTTCCTAGGCCTGATGAATTAATTGGCAGGCTAGGGGCAGCCAAATATCTCAGTACTTCTGATCTCACATCAGGGTACTGGCAGATGGATCACTGACATAATATCGACGACAACAATATCGACCTAACAGAATATCGTGTCAAGAATATCGATGGACAAAATATCAACATCCTATCTCTACAAAGATAAGTACAAAAATATCGAAACCAAAATATCGTTGTTTAAAATATCGTTGTTCAAAATATCGTTTTTTTTAAATGTCTTAAAAATAATATTAAATAAATTAAATAATAAATATAATTATTAAAAACATAGGGGCCCATTAGGATGTCGGGCAGTAAAAAATCCGCCATCTACGATAGCGGTAGAAATCCGCCCGCCCACACGTCTGAATACCGACCGAGCAATTACGATGGCGCGAGCCGCAAACCGCCGGCGGCGGAAAATACACAAAAAATACCGCCCGCCCATGTCCGAATCCAAGTCCATCCGCCCGCCACGGACGGAAATACGCACGACAACCCAAAACCGCCCGCCCTGACGACCGAGATACCGGCCGTGAAATTAGGATCGCACCGACATGAGCGCGGTAAATCCACAAATACACCGCCCGCCAGCGTAAACAACAGTGACGAAAATGGACACGGCGGAAGCTCAGGCGGCCACGTCCCTGCACAGAAATCATCCGTGGACAAAAACAAACACACACAACATGGCCAACAAGTCCACACAGCAACCCACGCACAAATACCCAAACACAGTACACATCCCGGAAACACACCCCCCCTGGACAAACAAATTAACTACAAATCCCAGAACACCAGACACAACACACCTGAAAACAACAGACCATCATGACACACCCACATAGGCAAGTACAAAACAAGCCCCTTCACAGACCACAACCCCTTGCAACTTTACAAACGGAGGACAACAGCACAGAACACAGCGAGACACAAAGGACAGTAGCACACCACAGACACGCACCCATCACACCCATCACCACCACCACCAAACACCTGCCACACAAACCCCCTGCACATCATACACCACACACCGCACCAGCACCACAAACACCAAAACACACACCATGGCATCACACAGAATGCCCAAGTTCACTTCCACTGAGCTGACGGTCATGGTCGACGAGATCGTCAAGGTGCACCCACAAATCTATGGCAACCAGGTCCAACAGACACCACTATCCATCAGAAACCGGTTGTGGAGCAGGATCGTAGACCAGGTCAATGCAGTCGGGAACGTGCCACGCAACAGAGGCGAAATCAACAAAAGGTGGAACGACCTGAAAAGCGTGGTCAAGAAGAAGGAGGCCAAAACTCAGCAGCTGGCTGCCAGGACTGGCGGAGGTAATCCCGCGCTATTCAAGACCTTCAAAGCGTGGGAGGAGAAGGTGCGAGTCATCATACATCCGGAGATCCTCACCGGATTACCAGGGGGAGTCGAGGCTGGTAAGTACAAACAAACGTATACCAGCACACCGCTATGTACTCACATGCACTACCACTATGCCATAGCTCCGAGGGACAAACACCCCCATGTCCAGTACACAATACACAAGACATCACTCACTCATGCAACAGACACTCACACACACAGCCCAAACCTACCAACTGACATAACCATGGGGGCATGTGTACAGTCAGCCAGCACCGCAACTCCCACCAGGTCCCCTCGTACTCCAGAAGCGCCAGAAGGAGCACTCCCCACACCCATGTGTCAGCCATAGCTGCACTAACCGACAAGTAACAGGTAAGTAGCCGCAACACAAAGGCAGTGGGTCGGAGGGGGGACAGCTGAAGTACAACAGCCACCAGGCCCCCAGTCACACAGCGCAGCAAGGTGGAGCACCCCCCACACCCATGCGTCAGCCACTGCAGTGCACACCTGCATCCGACAGGTAGACATCTCACCCCACATGCAGGGGTTCCTGTGGGTGTCAGGCCATCACCACAACTCACAACACTGCCCCCACTCCCACAGACCAGCAACATGGAGCACCCCTCCCACCCATAACCATGTGGCATCCATTGCATTGCGCACTCAAAAACAACCTGTAGGTGGGAGACTGTACAGGGCGGGGTGTCTGTAGGCATGAGGACAGTATTACGACTGACACATGGGACATGTCACGTAGCAGAGGAACACGCAGCACTGCTCCCTGTCACAATCATGTGACCAATGTGCACACGGACATGTATCACAGAGTCATACCCCACATGACCCATCACAGATACAGCAACACCTAAGGAGCCACGTCTGCATGCACAAGTCCCACTGGAGTACAGACCCACACGGCAGGCACTGTGCCACCCATCACACACATCAGCAACACCATCGAAGTCTTGTCCATGTAGTCCTCACTGCCTGTCACCCACACATCGTACAACACCGCCCATGTAAGACAAACCTTACTAGAAGTAACAGTGTGGAACCACAATATTGCACACAAACAACACTGGACCCATGAAACACACAGGCACACAATGCACATTCAACATATCATCCATCTCATCTGTCAGCCCCAGTGTCATGGAAGGTATGTCATCCGAACAGCTGGCCCTCATACAGCAGTCATGCAGATACCTGCCCATGACAAATCATGTGCCTGCAGTGACTGAAGCGCACATCACACTATGAGTAACAACACACATAATATAGTCAACACCCCAAGAGCACTGCATTGATGCATATGTTCGAGGGCAGCACGCACACCAAGGATTTTGCCCATCTGCAATACGTCGTGTGGCACACAACAAGCACGAACTCACAACAATGCCACCAATGTAATGTCCACAAATGATGACAGTCAGCAGATATGCCGGGTATGTTAGACAGACACACACCTTTGTCTATGCACTGTCATGTTGCCAGAACACATGTCACGTTCTGCACCCATGACTCACAGTATGTACCCCAAAACCATATTTCAACCCAAAAGCGTTGAGGGGGCTGTACCCCCTTTTGCCATCTGCGTTTCTAAGCGTTCCATTTGAACCCCAAAACCATATTTCAACCCAAAAGCATTGAGGGGGCTGTACCCCCTTTTGCCATCTGCGTTTCCAAGCGTTCCATTTGAACCCCAAAACCATAGTTCAACCCAAAAGAGTTGAGGGGGCTGTACCCCCTTTTGCCATCTGCGTATCTAAGCGTTCCATTTGAACCCCAAAACCATATTTCAACCCAAAAGCGTTGAGGGGGCTGTACCCCCTTTTGCCATCTGCGTTTCTAAGCGTTCCATTTGGACCCCATAACCATATTTCAACACAAAAGTGTTGAGGGGGCTGTACCCCCTTTTGCCATCTGCGTTTCCAAACGTTCCATTTGAACCCCAAAACCATAGTTCAACCCACCATCGTCGATGGGTCTGGAGCCCGCATACACCCGAGCCACAAAATGTAGGAGCATAGCAACACACACCCATCGGCATTGCTAATCCGTCCCATGCCACATGTTCACATCACACAGTACCATTGCCTAGCCCACGCATACACACATCGTACATCCACACACACGCCCCTGGGAAACCTGTGCACGACAGTGCACGAACTGTGAATGTCAGACAACCAATACATACTTTGCTAGGTGCAACACAATGATCTATCACATTCTCCCCACAGGTGCCGAACAGCTGGATGCTGGAGAGGGAGACAGCAGCCAGCACAGCCAGTCCGCAAGCCCCCGACCCGGACTCACGGATGTAGAAGACCTGGACACCTCTTCGGATGGGGACCACCCACCAGGCCCGTCTGGAGTGTCAGGGCCCAACCGCTCCCCAGGGCCCCTCCTACCCACCAACACATCACCCAGGGCTGCTGACCAGTCACAGACCCCTGCTGCCACGGTCGTTGTGGCCACCACCGCCGCAACCACCACCACCACGCCATCCCTGACCACTCAACCAGCGCAAGGGGTGGCACGCCCGTCGTGCTCGACCCTGGGAGCCAGACAGAGGACCGTGGTGACCAATGTGGCGAGTGGGCAGGTCGGTGGCAGCAGTACCGGTGGGAGGAGCAGGGTCAGGCCAACACCATCTGAGCCTGGGAGCCAAGCCCTGCCGCTAATCTCAAGAGTCCTTGGGGCCTATGAAGAGGCCCAAGGACAATGGGCCAGGTCGGCTGCCGACACGCGGGAGGTCCTTGGGGTGTTGAGGTCCATGGACGCCCATATGGGCCAATTCGTGACCCGTATGGACCGACTTGTGGACCTCATGGGCCAGCTGGTGGTGGGGGGGAGGGCCCAAGCAAGGCCAGCCACACCACCGCCGCCACCACGTGCTGTGGCGCAGGCTCGTGCAACATCTAGTTCCCCTGCGGCCACAGCGAGTGAGCAGTCCTCAGCCACCACCAGCAGCCCACCAACACAACCCCCCCTACCAAACGTGGAAAGGGCCGTCCGAAGAGGAAACAGGTGTCCAGAGAGGACTACGCACGCTCCAAACGCCAGTGAGTCAGCCAGCCACCCTGACTACCTACTGCACTGACTTGGACTACGATCCTACCCCATACTGCCATGTGAATGGCATGTGTCTGTTGGACTGTGGACATAGAAGTTCATGGGTACACCTTGACCATCACGCAGCCATGGCCGTCAAATCATTGTCACAGCATGCACCACTTTTGTCATCACCTTGCACACAATCACATGTCACCGCTGTAAATAAATACACCTTGATCACAATCTGCATTATGTGTCCTGGGTTTATTCAACGATGTGCAATCGCCACCATGAGCAGAAATGCATCTGCTGTGTGGTATGTCGATGGGACAGGAGAGGCTGTAGGGACCTAGGGGTGAAAAACAGAACAAGAGTACATTCAATGAGTGTGTCACACACTCATCACACAGTACTTGTCACCAACTACAAGCAATGTACACACATCTCACACAGCAACAGGGCACAATGCAACAGCCACTGTCAGTGGCACACTAACCTGGACATGGACCATTGACACACAGCACTCAGTGAACAAAAGGCCTCCGTGACAGAGCACACATACACCTGCACAACTACAGCTACATCAGCCGTCGTACATGGACACTCACCGTCAAGTGAAGTAGCGGGCGATGAGCTGCTGACGCACATTCACAGCTCCCTCCTCCCCACTGTCCTCTTCACTCGACCCGTCCTGGTCTGCAGGCTGGGGCCCTGGTTGATCTCGGTCATCCACAATTAGGGGGATCTGCTTGCGAATAGCCAGATTGTGCAGCATGCAGCAAGCCACTACTACCTGGCACACCTTCTGTGGGGAGTACGCCAGTGCGCCCCCGGTGCGGTCCAGGCATCTGAACCTGGACTTGAGGAGGCCAAAGGTCCGCTCAACCACACGTCTGGTCCTCCCATGTGCCTCATTGTAGTGGACATCAGCTGGGGTACGAGGATGTCGTAATGGGCTGAGCAGCCAGGGCCCATTCGGGTAAGCAGAGTCACCTGGGTGTGAGGGACACAGAGAATCGTTGCAATTCCAACTGGACACAATACAGCATCGCACAGCCAGCATGCTACACTACTCCACATACTCACCAACAATCCAAGCACGGTCCGGTTGCAGATTGGTCATCAGACGTGGTAGGATGCTGTTGCGCATGATGTGCGCGTCATGTGCCGATCCTGGAAACTTCGCACACACGTGTGAAATGACCATGTCCGCAAGGCACACCACTTGCACATTCAGGGAGTGGGTGTGCTTCCTATTGCGGTAGAGGTGCTCAGTGGCCTGTGGTGCAACAAGGCCAACATGGGTGCAATCTATTGCACCAACAACGTGGGGGATCCGTCCAAGGGCATAGAAATCACCCTTCACTGCCGCCAATTCACGAGCCCTGGGGAATCGTATGTACCTGTTCCTGTACAGCATCATAGCTGACAGTACATCCCTCAGCACCATGCAGAACATGGGCTGGGACATCCCACCTCCACTGCCCACTGTGTGTTGGAATGACCCAGTGGCAAAGAAATGCAGTGCAGCCATCACCTTAGCCGTGGGGGTAAATGCAGTAGGATACACCCTGCGAGGACGGAGGTGGGGTTCCAACAAGGCACATAGGCGATGCAGGGTGGGTCGGTCCAGACGGAACTTCCGGATCACCTCCACATCCTCCATGTTTGACAGCAATTGGTAGGGGCGATGTATGTTTGGCCTCCTCCTAGGAAAGATGGAAGTGGACACATGTCAAAGCAACACGCCACAGGGCATTTACACATACACAAATCAAAAATGACTGACCAAGCAATTGAATCACAGAACAGCTGACAAGTAGGGACAGCACAGCCACAATACACTTACACAGGTCCCCTACCAATAGCAATGGGCAGTGACACACACCATTGCTATGAGCATGCACATGGGGAGTTAGGCCTTAACAACTTGTAAGGCATGCTGATGGAAACAGACTGCATATTCGGAAAGCTGCAACACCACGGCAACATGACTAGCTGCTGTGCATCACACTGCTTCCGAGGCTGGGTGTGTAGGGCACACACCAACAACGCTATGGACACAGGCTGAGCAGCCAAAACAAGTGGGACCTGTGGCACGAGGGGATATGAGACAGTCATTGATGTCCCTACTGCACCCTATGTACAGCACTGTACGGATCACACCTCCAGAAACATTGACAGGTGTACACATTGACAGCTCCATGCCAACACGGCTGTGTGATTGCAAATACACATCACAAGTGACACGTAACGTTGCACGTGCCAAGTGGCAGATGTACATAGTGAAAGATGGCATGTGTGTGCATATGCATATCCCATGCTCCCATGCCAATGTGTACATGATGATATGCCAACAGACATGTGGAGGCTGGCCACTGGCCGTCCCTGCTTATGCACACAGCATGTTGTGGCCCCGTCCATTGTGGACCTGCACCCACACACAAATCATGGCCACACCTGCAGATGCATTGTGCACATTAAACTGTGTGGTGCACATGGCATCAGCGGACTGTACCCGCCATGGGCCAGGCCCTTACGGCCAACTCCAATGACCCTCGCGGTTGCACCCTGCGTGTTCCACCATGGAGGTAAGCGTCCCGGGCCAGCTGGGAGCAGGCCATCGTCTGAAATTGAAGCTGGCAGACATGGTACACAAATTGCAGCAGCTTGGACCCACTGAAACTGCCCCAGGTGGCTATGTGAGTGTGTGAGTGAGACCGGCATTACCACAGCTACCTGGGACTGCAGCCTGGCACCCCTCAACAACACCTGCTGCTGCCACCTCTCCACCTACACGTGGATGACGCTGAGGATATGTCCAGGTCCACTCACCAGCGAGGAGCTGGAGATCCTGGATTCCGAGCTCCACGCACACTGCACATGGCTATTCCTTGTGAAAGTTGTGTGTGAGAGACAACTGCAGTGTGTGTGGGAGTGCATGTGGGGGACACACATGTCGTTGATCCGCAGCACTATGAGTCAGAGCCTGTGGTGTTCATACATGCAATGCTCACCATGCTGACTGCAGGTGGCAGTGGTATGTGAGCTCTCGGGCGCTTTGACATGTCTGTCCCTCCCGAGTGGTGGTACATGGCAACTTCATGTCAGACATCCATTGACACAGACAATTGGCAAAGCAGGTCTCAGTGCACTTGTTGCTCGTGTGAATGTCAGGCTTGGGCCATGCTGCCCTTCTCAGTCCCAGCAGGCCTGGCCTGCACATTGACTGCACAATGCCAGTAGGTGACAACACAGAATGACTAGTGGGTTACATGTGTCACCTGTTCAGCACTCTCCGGATGAACGCAAACTCAGCCCTGTACATTGGTCACACCATGCCTCGTGAAAGGGATGTGTGTGTGAGATAGTGCCACTGAATGTGACCACCGTTGCGGGGTGGGCCATGCGCAGGGCGAGTACGTTGGTTGTTGCGCAGTGTTGGTCACAGTGGGTACACCAACACAGATGTGTTGCCTTGTGAACTTTTGCTAGGTCCGCCTGACAATGGACAGTAGATGTGGGCAGACTACACATTGGTGGATGTGCTGTCTATATGCATGTGCCTTCACACCAGGCACAGCTGCCCCTGCACATGTGACCCCTGCTGCCCTCAGTGCTGGGTCTGTTGAGCTGATGCGCCATCTGTGCGTTGGGCAGACAGCTCTCCTCACTTCCGTCTTTGCCCATGACATCACTTTGCCGCAGGTGACATGGATCATGGAGGGCCCACATGTACGCGTGGGTGGACTACACAAGACTGTCCAATGGTTATCACCCCCAGTCAGTGCTTCGAATAGGAAGGATGTGGTGCTGGTACTCATTTTAATGTGTAGAGTGGGCGGGGCTAGGTGCGGGGCTACATGCAAGACATGGGAAGTTCATCGGCTTATCTACTAGTTGCAATACACACGAGACACGTCTTTTCATGACCACATCAGGGTCATTCCTTGAACTGACTGGAAGTCAAACAGTCATATTTTACCCTGTCTTCATGGCCTCCCCACGCTCACCAAAATATGCGTTGCCACCTGGGAAGCCAGCGCATGCACAAGCAGCTCCAAGCTCGCCCCAGAGAGGCCAAGGAGTGTATGTGTGGGTCCAGTTGAACAAGTGGTCTGTCTCGCGGCATAATAAGTGGCGGGACGCCGTCCACCTGCGTGGTGCCCCGACTCGAGACCCGGGCAACATTGACAATGCATGACAGGCTCCGCAGTCCGGATACACCACCTGCAACACACAGAGGCTGTAGCTGCCCTAGCGGCCCAGGCCGCGTCCAACTGGAGCTCATGGACCCACACATTCACTCTTTGGCCTCTCGGGGGCGTGCTTGGAGCTGCTTATGCACGCGCTGGCTTCTCTGTTGCAATGGCATGTAACGTGTGTGGGGATATAGGCAATGAGTGAGATGGTGCGAGCCACCTTCCGTGACGTCACTCCTGCTCGTGATGTGTGCGTCCCCCCACTACTTCCATTAGACTTGTGCCATACTACTAATTGAGGATGTGTTGCCTGCGTGATGTGTCCAGGAGGAGCGCGCCATGACATCTCACCCACCATGCTCCACTGCCATCCCGTGCCCTGGATTGCCTGTGCAGGTGGACAATGTTGGGGATACACCTGGTCGACAGGGGATGTGAGTGCCTTGGCAAGGGCCTGGCGGACGCACAGCAGTATCCAGCATGTCCACGGAGGGTGGGCTGACGTCTACACCTGATGCAGCATTGATCGTGTGCCCGCCTGTTGTGCACACACGAGTTCACATTCATCCCCAGACAGGTGGTCTTTACAAATTCCCAGGAGAGCAGCAATGTACTGTTCCGGAATCCTCCCAACACAGCGTGTTTCAACATTGCATGTGCGCACCTACCCGTCACACCCACCCACCTGAGCCAAGCGTAACTCCCGCTTCACATGACACATGTGTGTCATCCACAGTTGTGCTACTCTCTCAGGGCCGGACCTGCAACTGTCCCGTAGCACACACACAGCACCGATTCGTACTGGCATCCTGTTAGATTGGTAGGCACACTAACCCATCTCCTTCTGAGACAGTGGTGGCTGTGATGGATATTGTGACTGGGCACATGGCTTACTTTCAATGTGTGCATTTGGGAGGTGGTGGTGTGTGGTGTGTGATTGTGGTAGCGTTGGTGTGTATGTGTGTGTCGTGTCCATGTCGACTGCACACATGTCACCCCGGGACATGGTGGATGTTTGTTACCGTGCTGAGGTCTTTGAATATGATGTGATGGGTGTGTTGTATGTTGCACAGTATGCGGTGTGTGGGTGTGTCCTTGCAGTTCAGGCTGACTCCTACTTGTTATGGTCCATACGTTGTGTGTGTGCAGGGTGTGTGACTGTCAAGATTGTGTCTAGTCCAATTGTGCATGTCAGCATTTCAGCAGTTCTTGCTCACTGTGCAGTGCTGCCCACCCACTCTGATGTTGTGTGTGTGTTTTGTCAGGCATTGCTGTGGCATGCTTTAGCGTGGCTCCCACTTTTTGTTGCTGAGTGTGTGGTCAGACTGTGTGGGTCATTGTGAACATGTGTAGGACTGTGCTTTGTAGTGAGCAGGCCGTCAGTGTTGATGTGATGATCTTTCGGGCGACTTCAGAGTGTGACAAGTCCTGCTCCACGAGCTGTGGTATTTCCCTGTGGCCACTGTTGCGGCTACTCATTTGCGTTGACATCCAATGACAGTGGACTACATGGTCATCTCACGACTGCCGTGTACTTCACACACTCTCATCCTCTCTCATTCGTACTTGTGAAATGAATCAGCAGAGACACATTTTTGCTTCAAGCCATGTATTGGGACTTATGTCCTCTGTGATGCAGTATAGTGGACACTACTGGCAGCGAAATGCACATAGCATAGGGTGTAGGGGTACATGTCATTAGTTGTTGACTGTGGGATGTGTGCTTCAGAGTTACAACTTCTTAGCCGTTGCTGTGCTAATGTACATTTGCTAATTACTGTGGAGCTGCTAACTTTGACACAGACAGTATACATTTCGCCTACCAGACCGCTTGACATCATGGGCACAGTACATCTCAGTTCCATGTTACAGGTTTGCTGCTATGGTTACTCATACACACGTGCGTGGAGGTGACATCAGGGCATGGGCTTACGTGCATGCAACGGCGTCCCACTTGTTGTTGCAATGTGGTGGCTACTGGACATGACACAGTCACTGGGGTCATGTTGTTGGGGGATGCACTTGTTGTCCATGCAAAAGTCCTGGCACGGGAGTTCAGAGGGAGGTGAGGTGACAGCTCTCACATACTACAGCCGAACGATTACTGTCCACTGACCGGTGCATATGTTCATGGGCGCAGGATACATATTATGGCATAGTTGTACGTGCAGTTATGTCCATGTGGTTGCCATACACAAATCCCATGCCTCTGCCTCCCCCTGTTCATGCAGAGTTACTGGATGTAATGAGGTACAGAGTGCATGTCCCGAAAATATCCGATGTCATGGCAGTGTAGTTGATGGTGTGGTGTTAGTTGCAGGTTGTGTGGTATAGTTGTTGTACTGGTAACTGCTCAGTCCGTGCGGATGCCAGGCATGGGTACGGTGTGGGACATCATTGTTCAATTGGGGTGTTGCGTCGGGGCCCGACGAATTGACAGGTTGTCAGGAATGCGATACCTTCCAGCAGGGCTTCCATGGCATTGGTGGTAAACATGGATGCCATCCAATGTAGCGGATGGTGGCTGTCAAGGTGTTGGTCGTAAGTTGTCCCTTGTAGGAGCATGATGGGACATGTTGGATGACATTCAATGAAACTGTGATCCAGAATCCGTCGTGTGGAGGCACAGTGGTCCCATTGCAGTGTGGGTCCGATTGCAGCCACATACGCCATGCCCCCATAGGCTGAACAGACCCTGTCGTAAACGTCCAGGGGGTTGAACAGTTGTACCAGGTCCGCCATTGGACATGCAGGGTTGGAGAGACATAAATCCACAGGATAGTGGAAAGGACACCTCCGACAGTAGAAGACGGGGATGACGCAGCTGAACAATGCGATGCGGTAAGTTAGTCGGTAACTTACGTTCAGCAAGGCCAGATTTTCACATCCCAATATCTGTATCAGGTAATGTTTGTACAGCTTCATCTGTCCGGCGTAGTTGGGTAGGTGTGGTGCAAGTGCCATTTTGCTGAAGGGCGATGTGATGGCGTGCTCCGGCTGTCTGTGCAGTCTGCAGAGTGCAACCTCCGACGTTGCTGGGAATTCTGTTATGGTCGTAGGGTGGCAGGGCTTGGGTTATAGTAGCTTGTGCGAAGGACACGGGCCCTCATCCCACATGCTTCTATGAATGGTCAAGGTCAGTGGTGTCTGACTCCTTCCCGATAACTTGCATGTGAACCACATGGGGGAGTGGTATCATTTCTTTTTTCCCTTCGGAATGTTCTTTCGTGTTATGCGCTATCTGCCCAGTGGACGGTTCCCTCTGCATGCCTGTGTTGGGCTTTTTTGGAATAATGACTGTGTTGTCCTGCTTGAATAGTTGAGCTGTGGTTTCGGTGTGGGTATGGAAGGCCATTCAGTGCTATCTCCTCTCCCGTGTGTGGGCGGCACGCTGCGTTTCCGCTATACGTTGGGCCTTGTGTGTGGGTGTTGTAATTGGAGCCACCTGTTGTCGGTCCCCCGGGATCTTTGATGTTACGTATTGCATGTCTTGGTATTGGGTGCAGGGTGGTATCGGTGTTTCTGTGTGGTACTGGCGTACCTTTTTCCGACGGGGTCCATATTCTGCTGGGTGATGTTGCCGCCGCTGTGTGCTTCACCATGTATTGCACACAGGGGTGTGTCCTAATTTGGCGTGACATCACTGTCATGTTCGGGTCAGTTGTGTGACGTCAGGTTGGCAACAGTGAATTGCCGGTTGGCGACATGACTGTGGCAGGACTGTCACGTGACATGTGCGTTCTGGATGGGGCTGGTGTGTGTGGTGTTTGGTTGTGACCCTGTGTTGTTTGTGTGCGGCGCATACATGGCGCTGCCGTTGGCCTATGCATTGTGCGCATGTGTGGCTGCGTCGTCGCCGCTGCGCTGCGGGGCCGTGACGGGGACGTTAGTTCCTGGTCCCAGGTGGTGTGTCCCCGGTTGTTGCGAGTTGTTACAATTTGCCCGATGTGACATTTGTGGGTGCAGTGGTGGATGTGTCGAGTCCACGCAGGGGTGTCGGGGGGCCATGTACAGTTTTACCGCACTTGCACTGTGTGAGGTGTTTGCGTGCCCTTGTTGTGTGTCTGCCTACCTGCGTCTCCGCGGTGCGTTGACTCCTAGGTTCTGCATCAGGTAGAGCATGGGGAGGGCCTGCAGTGCTGGATTCATGCTCGGGGGGTCCGCCTCTTGGTATCCGTACTGTGCGGTCGGGTTTCCGCCTTGCTTTCACGTGCGGTGTCTCTTAGCCGGGGGAGCTGTTTGGTTGTGGCATCGTAATTTTTACGCCGGGCGGTACGTGATTCCGTCGGGCGGTGTGTCTCCATTGGGCCGCGCTGCTACGTGAATGGGCGCACTTTGATGGCGGGCGGCGTCGCTGGCTTACGGGCGGTGTTTGGCTGACTTTTCACAACCAGCACGGCGGTGGTGCTTCCGCCCGCCATCCTAATGGGCCCCTTAGTTATAATTATCTAAAAATGTTAAAAATTATAAATAATAAATGTAATATAAAAATAAATTAAACATACATATATAAAAAAAATTATATATATATTTACTTAATAATATTAATAAATAATTATTTTATTAAATTATAAAACGTTACAAACATAATAAAAATTATAAATACATATATATATATATACATAAACCTGTAACATAAATATAAAAATAAATTATATATATAATAAAATAAAATATTAAAATAAATATTTATCTTTAAAACAACATTTTACACTACATTAACTAAAACAGTAGGAAAAATATTGGATAGCGTAGGGCATAAAATTACTATTCCCACTCCAGTAATTGCAACAGTAGGGAAAGTGTTGGATAGCGGGAGGGTAAAAATTACTATTCCCACTCCAGTGAGTGCAACAGTAGGGAAAGTGTTGGATAGCGTAGGGTAAAAATTACTATTCCCACTCCAGTGAGTGCAACAGTAGGGAAAGTGTTGGATAGTGGAGAGGTAAAAATTAATATTCCCACTCCAACGAGTGTATCAGTAGGGAAAGTGTTGGATAGTGGAGTGGTAAAATTTACTATTCCTACTCCACTGAGTGCAACAGTAGGGAAAGTGTTGGATAACGGGTGGGTAAAAATTACTATTCCCACTCCAGTGAGTGCAACAGTAGGGAAAGTGTTGGATAGTGGAGAGGTAAAAATTAATATTCCCACTCCAACGAGTGTATCAGTAGGGAAAGTGTTGGATAGTGGAGTGGTAAAATTTACTATTCCTACTCCACTGAGTGCAACAGTAGGGAAAGTGTTGGATAACGGGTGGGTAAAAATTACTATTCCCACTCCAACAATTGCAAAAATAGGGAAAGTGTTGGATAGCGGAGGGGATAAAATTACTATTCCCACTCCAACAATTGCAAAAATAGGGAAAGTGTTGGATAGCGGAGTGGAATAATTTACTATTCCCACTCCAGTAAAATAATAAACATTAATTAACGAATACTTAAATAATAAAAAATAATTTACCTCTCACCAAATACCCCTATAAATAACACCACCACTATTGTTAAACATGACACAATTAACATAATTGCTTAACAATTAATTAACTAATAACAATATACAAAAAATTAAAAACAATGAGTAATAAATTAATTCATACTATTAAGACTATAAAATAACAATAAATAAATAATATCTGAAAAAATTAATAAATATATTAATTTTTAATTACTTGCCACACTACTCCCCTCTAAATACACAACTCACTCATAAAAAAGTGACACAATTTACAAATTTACCAATTAATTATTAATAATTAATAACCAATTAATAATTAATAAATAACAAATTATTTAACACAATTAACAATATGAAATATTAAATACACAAATAGTAATTAATACAAATTATTAATTAATGAATTATAATTAAATTACTTCCCACCCTACTCCCCTATAAACCCACAACCCGCTCCTAAAAATAACACAATTAACATATTTACCAATTAATTATTAATAATTAATAACCAATAAATAACTAATTCATAACAAAATAATTAACACAATTAACAATATACATTATTAAATACAAAAATATTAATTAATTAACATTATTAATTAATTAATTTTAATTAAATTACTTCCCACCCTATTCCCCTATAAACCCACAACCCGCTACGGAACTAAAACGCAATATTTAATTTCTTAAAAAATTAATAATTTCTAAAAATGTATTAATAAATATATTATATTTAAATTACTTCCCACCCTATTCCCCTATAAACCCACAACCCGCTACGGAACTAAAATACGCAAAAATTACTTAACATAAAATTAATTACTTCAAAAAATTTAAAACATACATTAGAAAAATAAACTATACTTTTAACACATATACTAAAATACAGAACACTAAAATAAATTTCGATATTATTAACAACGATATTTTGACTAACGATATTACTAACTTCGATATTAACAAAAACAATATTTCTTACCTGCATGTCGATATTCTGGTCGACGTATATTCTTGCAGGTCGATATTGTGTCACATCGATATTTAAACATCGATATTATGGCATATCGATATTTAAAGATCGATATTATGGCATATCGATATTTAAACATCGATATTATGACTCTATACCCTGGCAGATATGTCTGACCCCTGGAGCCAAAGAAAAATCAGCATTCTCAACGCCAGATGGGTACTACCAGTTCATTGTTATTCCCTTTGGATTAAAGAATGCCCCTGCCACCTTCCAAAGGTTGGTGAACAAAGTCACTGCTGGGCTGGAATCCTTTAGTGCAGCTTTTCTTGATGATATTACTTTCTTTAGCTCCACCTGGCAGGATCACCTGATCCACCTTGGGGAGATCCTGAGGACTCTGCAAATTGCAGTCCTTACTATCAAGGCAAGCAAGTGCCAGATAGGGCAGGGTACTGTGGTGTACTTGGGCCACCTTGTAGGTGGAGGCCAAGTTCAACCCCTATAACCCAAGATCCAGACCATTCTGGACTGGGTTGCTCCAAACACCCAGACTCAAGTCAGGCCATTCCTTGGCTTGACTGGGTACTATAGGAGGTGTGTGAAGGGGTATGGGTCCACAGTGGCTCCCCTCACAGAACTGACCTCCAAGAAGATGCCCAAAAAGGTCAACTGAAAGGTAAACTGGACAGAGAGCTGTCAAAAGGCTTTTGACACTCTGAAAGAAGGAATGTGCTCAGAACCCATTCTGGAAGCTCCAGATTATACCAAGCAGTGCATTGTGCAGACAGATGTCTCTGAACATGGGATAGGAGCAATCCTATCCCAGACCAATGAGGATAGCCATGACCAACCTGTTGCTTTAAAAGCAGGAGCTTCTTCCCAGAGAGCAGCAATGGAGCGCCATTCAGAGGGAAACCATGGCTGTGGTTTGGTCCCTGAAGAAGCTGAGACCATACTTGTTTGGTGCTCACTTCCTAGTTCAAACTGATCACAGACCTCTCAGATGGCTTTTGCAAATGAAAGGTGAAAACCCTAAACTGCTATGGTGGTCCATAGCTCTACAGGGAATGGACTTTACAGAGCAACACAGACCTGGGACTGCCCATGCCAGTGCAGCTGGCCTTTCCAGGTTCTTTCACTTAGAGGATGAAGACTCTAGGGAAAGGTTAGTCTCATCCTCTTTCGTTTGGGTGGGGGTCATGTTGGAAAGTGCCTCTTTTGACATGGCTAGCCCCAACTTTTTGCCTGGCGCATGATGTGATTTCAAATGATAGTGCGCTGGGTCCCTGCTAACCAGGTTCCCAGTGCCAGATCTCTTTCCTAAAACTGTATCACGATTGGCACAACTTCAGCAACCCTTATACGTCCCTAGTAAATGGTACCCCTGATGCCTAGGGCATTGGGACTGAAGAGGGTCCACTAGGGCTGCAGCACAAATTGTGCCACCCCATAGACCCCTTACCAAGACTATGCATACTGTCATTGCAGGCTGCGTGTCTTGGTGCAGAGAAAAATGAAGAGTAGAGATGGCACACAACCCTGTGTTCCACGCCCATCGACACTGCATGAGGTATAGGTAAGTCCCCCCTACTTCAGGCTTTACTACCCTAAGGGAGGGTGCACTATATCCCATGTGTGGACACATCTGCATGAGCAGATATGACCCTGCAATATCTAAGTCCATTCTTGGATATTGTAAATGCACAGGAAAGCCATAGAGAGTGCATGGGCTGGATACTTGTCATTATGAGTTTCTTAGCTCCATGATGGCCTCACTGCACCCTAAGATGTTTGGTACCAACCATCTTGTCTGAATAAATCCTCACTGATGCCAGTGTTGGATTTATTAATAAAATCACACCGGGAACACCTTGAAGGGTCCCCATAAAATCTATCAAGCACTGGTGTAGTCTCCAACTATTCTTAGTCAGCCTGCCACCACCAGACCTGTTTCTGACTCATGTGGTGAGAGTCAGTGCTCTCACAGGTCAGGAACAAAGCCTG
The DNA here is from genome assembly GCA_963921515.1 of Calotriton arnoldi. Classification (NCBI taxonomy): domain Eukaryota; kingdom Metazoa; phylum Chordata; class Amphibia; order Caudata; family Salamandridae; genus Calotriton; species Calotriton arnoldi. The sequence continues at coordinate 1,696,356 of CAWUFW010001188.1, forward strand.
CTGTCTGCAGAGGTGCTTAACATATCCCCCAAGCCAGAATGGCCTTCCAGGGTGGGAAGCTTCAAAGGGGATGCCGCCTTTGAAATGCAACCCAGGCATCTCCAGATAGTGGAGGATGCCAACCCCCCCCTTTCCTGCTCCACATTTGGAGGGAGGACAGGCAGGAAAATTAGTTAGATTAGGAGGTGTGTCCACATTCAGCCAGCACCACCCCTAAGGCGGGGCAGGTGATGTGGACACTGCTTTTCCAACTCCTCCATTTTGAGATGGCAGGAATTAATCTATCAGGTCTAGGGCAGTGCCCTTCCCAAGTGAAGTGGTCACTTAGAGGGTGTAGATACCCTAAAGGTAAGTAGCACATTGGCTACTACCTGTCTCTCCCTTTAATGTTCCAAATCACAAAGAAGAGACAAGGGTATGAGCCTTCTCTGACTCCCCTACCGTCACTGAAATCTCACACAACAGAGAAGGACTAGACAAAACGAAACTTGCCGGAGGTACTGAACTCCACGAAACCTCCTACACACACGGACCACTAGTCCAGATCACAAAGACAACAAGAAACAGGGAAAGACAAAAATTGTCTTAATACTGCCCTCACACACTTTGCAGTGTCGTGCTTCATCATAGGGCCGCATCAAACACCCAGGTGCAGACCAACACGCTGAGTGGAGCGCAAATAATCTTTTGTGTGAATGAAGATTAGTGGTGAAGACACAGTATATATAAAAGAACATATACGACAATGACAAACATAGGAAGGAATATTCCCTTCAGAACGGGACCAAACAGTGCAGACACATATAATTAAAACTACCTAAAGGGCAACCGTGATCATTCTTTATTCCTGTCACCCCTTGGTAGGATTAAAAATAGAATAATAGGGTATTCCGGGGAGGTAAAAGCCCCTATACCCCTGCTGCGAATACCAACATGTTTCTGCCAATTCTATGTGTCCAACAGGCATTCATCAGGGTGTTGGTCCCTCGTTTTGTAGTCCCAAACCCAAGTAGGGTATTTATTACCTTCAATACTCAGACGGACAATGTCCACTATTGCTTCACTCTGGGGTTATTTCCAAGAGGACTCCTTTTACGAGTTCACAAGGATTACTCTGAACCCGGGACCTCTGTGGGACCGTGGTCTTATCGTCACACTTACTCCAAAGAACCACTCCGGGTCAATGCCTCACATCGGTCCTCCGTCGATGACATTGTCCTATTCGCACAGATTCCCCACATATGCAGAACCAGATCCAGCGGCCCGGCCTACTCCTTCCTCGCACCCAAAGCCCCGAACAACATCCCCCTGCATCTTAAAGCAGCCTCCGCAGTTAGTGAATTTCACATAAAACTGAGGACATGGCTCATCACCTATTCTCGGCGCTGGCTCACGCCGCTCCCTCTTTTCTGTGCCAGGATATTCTCCCGAGTGAATCGTGGGCTCTACAAATTAACATAACATAATAACATAACATAACACAACACAACATAACATAACATAACGTAACATAAACCTAACATAACGCCACCCCTTCAGAGGCCTATGGAAATACCCTCAGCCCTGGCCAGTGGGTCTACACCAGTGGGCCCCTGCATGAGTAACAGCGCCCATCGTCATGATCCGCCACCTGCACTCACCAGTGTATGCTGGGCAGGCCGAGAGTCGAGATCTCAAACCTTTAATGGTGCTCGGCGGGGCCGACTTTAGCGCTGGTGGCGCCCAGTGCGACTATGATTGTTGGCGCCCCCCAATGACCACCTTCTCCATGAATTCCCTCACTACCATCCTTTAACAGGACCCTCAAGTCTCCATACCCACTCTCTCTCACATGCTTTTCTTTTGTTTTACAGCGCTACTCATACCAGTGTAGGATATCAGAGCACTTTACTTTACATCACACGCACATTACAGAGAGTCAATGAATACCACGTGCATAAATCAGTGTATAGGAAATGTTATATAAGCAAGAGCACTACAAGGTATAGGAGTCTCATATTATCCATACTGGTAGGCAACATAGTTTAAGAGTGCTTGGTCTGGAGAAGCAAAAATTCAGAATTTAAAACGTGCCACTGTGGTACGGGGTTGTCTTTACTAATAAGAATTGATTTCTACCCAAATTAACCCTTTTTGCAACATTAGGATGATGAAAGATGGGGGAAGAAATCCTAGCGCTTTAACCTATACCTGGCAGTTTCCACGCAGCTCTCTAATGACAGCTATTAGCTCACTGTTCTATATTAGGATTTTAATGTATAAGTTTTAAGTAACAAAAGGATCTCGTCGACAAAAGCAGTAACCCACTGAACTATTTACAATATACGCACTTCTGTGATCGGCATAGTACACCTGCTTTGCTTAGCAGCAGGCATATTAACCCTCTGCGCTACTTTATGATGAGTCAAAACTTCCACTAGACAACACTCGATCGCTCCCCAGCAGGTCCTTTAATCACCAGAGTTATCTTGGCATTTTGTTCGTTGCCTAAAAATTGCTGGAGGCGAGGAATGCTGCAGCAGGTGCTTTTAAATCCACGATATATTTGACAACACAGTGGTGCCTGAAGTCAGCACCCGGTGCGGGAGCACCGATTGCACTGCCCAGAAGCCAGCCCTGGTGCTCAAGACATCTGCTTCAAAGGAGGTCAATGGTAAACTCAGAGTGTAGATGACACTTGGTGTGAGGCTTTACAGCTGCGACACATGCACTACACAAAATATGCAAGTGGAATCAAGACACAATACATTTACCAGAGCTCCCAGGGACTCTCCCAAGACTTAGAATGTTCATCTTGGATGCGCTGGGCATCCATTTGTTGTGTTCCATGCCAGGCCATCATGATACTTTGTTTCTGCAGCTGGAATCGTTAGTGCCGCTGTGACACATATAGAATGTTCATCTTGGATGCACTGAGCATCCGCTTGTTGTGTTCCATGCAGGCCATCATGATACTTTGTTTCTGCAGCTGGAATCTTGTTAGTGCCGCTTTGACATATATAGAATGTTCATCTTGGATACACTGAGAATCTGTTTGTTGTGTTCCATGAAGGCCATCACGATACTTTGTTTCTGCTGCAGGAATCTTGTTAGTGTCGCTGTGACACATATAGTATGTTCTTCTTGGGTGCACTGAGCATCAGTTTGTTGTGTTCCGTGCAGGCCATCATGATACTTTGTTTCAGCGGCTGGAATCTTGTTAGTGCCGCTATGACACATATAGAATGTTCATCTTGGATGCACCGGGCATCCGTTTGTTGTGTTCCATGCCAGGCTATCATGATACTTTGTTTCTGCGGCTGGAATCTTGTTACTGCCACTGTGACACATATAGAATGTTCATTGCACTTCAAATTGGTTTGATGGAGATAGCGGGGCCTTTCTATTGTGAAGTGGCCATCTTGAAAAAAAGTTTGTTTACAACAAACATAGGCGTTTACTTAGAATGTATCACAATAGCTATGGTCAGCGAGAAGCCAGACGATGGAATTGTGAGTAAACTGCTGCCTGCTTTACCGGATATGGGGATCTTCACCCTCAGCTTCGCAGTGGGGTTGATTAATAATGAAATATTCCAAGTTGAGGAGGAACTTGCGGCCACAAAAAACGCCCTGGACGCCGCAAGAAAAGACTTCCTACCAGAGGGTGGGATTGATCCCTCTTCTTGAGCGAATAATGGGAGAGTGAAGGACCTTGTGGTAGAGAGATCTAGCGTCAGTGAAAACAACACAGCCACTGCTCCGGATACGGTTAATCCCTGTGTTTTAACATCTTCCTTGGAGATCTCGGTGTTATCTAACACTACGGATCTGGTCTCTCCTCCGGCCAAAAAACTGAAACAACTCCCCCAACTATCTAACGCACCCCCAACTAATCAGGCAGTAAAAACAAAATCCAAGCCCAAGCCGAGAAAAGGAGGGAAAAATGTAGGGGCGGTAAAAGACCTGGAGAGTACCCACGTGGAAATTCATGCTCAAAAATCACAAAATCTGGAGACTCTTTTTAAAAAATTGCATGGTAAAATTGACAGCATTGAACGTCGACTGATGTCAGAAATAAAATTAATTCAAAAGGACGTTACGCACTTAACAGACATGGTCTCGGAAATATTACCACCTAAAATATTGAATAAAGTACCTAGAGTAAATATTGCAGCCGAAACACAAAATGAAGACTCAGGGATTTCCACCACAGCCGGCATAAACCACCCAAGTCCAACTAGTCCCGTAGCATACCTAAGGACCCGCCAAAATACACAACCTGGATATGAAACTAGGGCAAATAAAGACATTAACGTTAACCCGCTAAGCACAGCAAAAGATAACCAACCAGACAAAGCAACTAGGACCCAGCAACTAATTGATAATTCTGCGGTTTCGTTGCACCTCCCTCCACAGGTGACTCCATATGTCATCATCTTGAAAAACGTTCAAAAACTATTGGACAACAAAAGGGAAACGTACGAGTCATTAAAGAACCAAGTCGTACATTGGATCTCCGCAAGGACTGATTTTAATGTCAATCTACTACAAGATAACATCATAATGTTGAGAAGAGTGAATTGGGTGGGGAGCTCCAGAAAAACATGCCAAGGAGACTGTGTGGTGGTAAATTTTCGTAGCAGGGAATTGGCAGGGAATTTGATTGATATTTTCTCCAACCACTCTGTTGATCTTTTTTACAATCAGGAAGAATATATTACCGCGGTCCCACTGGGTTATTTTTATAGGCCCAGATACGCGCAAAACTATAGCAAAACAAATACCATCCACAGGTACGACCCAAAAGAGATTACTCCCTCATATAATAAGTACGCCCCTTAAGAAGTTGTAGCGATACAGATTGACAGAGGATGAACGCCGTTGGGTTACTTATTAGTAATAAGGATATTACCACCACCTGTAATAGACTAGAGGGTAGCGGGTTCCTAGATCGTGATAAGGTTAAAACCCGTAACACAGCAGTGGGTGGCGTTAGCGAACGATCCCATGATATTTTATCCATTATGTCTTGGAATGTGGCAGGGGTCAAAAATAAATTAAATTACGGGGAGTGGCTAAAAACGTTTAAGGATTGTGCTCTAGTTCTGTTACAGGAAACGTGGCACACTGGCCCTTTTTTCATCAATGGATTTCAAACAATATGTACACAGACCACCCCCTCTAGAATGGGGCGTGCAAAAGGTGGCCTCGCCACTGCAATTTCAATATCCTCTCCCCTAAAACTAAGAAAAATATATACCACGTCACAATTCTACCAGTTAATTCATCTTTATATTGAGGGGAAACAGTCAATCATCCTAATTAATTTTTACAATAACATTTTTGATAATACAAGATTTAAGATAATTAAGTCTTTAGAAGAAGATCTGGATGGCTTTTTAAAGGGGGTGGGGGTGATTATATACTTATTTGGGCAGGTGATTTTAATAGTGAAAGATGCGGTATAGTAACAGGAGAACAATGTGGTTACCTTGATCATTTTGTCGATCGAATCCCCCACTTTCCACATGATATTTATGGGGAACCAATACATTTTGCTATCTATACATATAACTTAGTAGCCATGGAATTGGAAGAATTCGATGGAGAGGCACCTACCCAAACTTTTGTAGGGGCCCGATCCTCCTCAGCTATTGACCATTTTATTGTGTCAGAGCACTGCAGGGAACTAGTTGAGAATTTTACAATTCGTGTAAGCTTGATTAGCGATCATTACCCGCTGATTATGACTTTGAAGCTTATTCTGCCACGGCAAAAAAGGGGGAGGGCAGCGGATATAAACATTGACACACAAGGTACTAATGGAGTATCAATAAAATGGACAGGTGTTAACCCATCCACCTTCATGGATAACCTTGTAGGGAAAAAACAAAATGACATTAACATCTGTTTAGATAGTACTTCAATCAATCTAGACGTTATAAGTGCCTTTTGTAATATCACTAATGAAATAGCAGAAGACCTCAAATTAAAACAGAAGAGAAAAAATTGTAACCAAAACCCCAGATGGTTCAATCAGGAGTGTACAAGGCTAAATAAGGAATTAAAAACGACCTTAAAAGCGAGACCTAGGGATAGTGCCAAAATAAGTATTTTAAGGAAAACCTATAAAGCCTCCTTGAATCTAAGAAAAATAGAGATCTGTGAGGAGGTTTGGGAAAAGCTAATTCAAGCCGCAGCGACACGGGATACAACCCTATTCTGGAAAACGATAGATCATCCTTTTTTTAAAGATAGCTCTGCAGTGAAGATAGACGTTTTAGTCTCGCCGGAAGAATGGATAACCCACTTTGAAAATATTTTTAACCCAAGAGCTGCTCCAAATAATAATAAGGAAAAGAGCAACTTTATTATAGTGGAGCCCGTGAGGTTACCCCGATAACCCTGGAAGAGATTAAAACAGCCCAAAACAAAAGTGCGGATGGCAAAGCTGCAGGACCTGATGGGGTTCCTATCGATGTTTTTAAACATGATATTGATATCTGGTCGCCTATTTTATTGAATGTTTTTAACGCCACCTTAGGAGGTACGTTACCAGCATCATGGGTAGAAAGTATAATAGTTCCCATTTTTAAAAAAAGGGATAGAGGGAAGGCCAAATGCTACCGTCCCATATCCCTTCTTGACTCTACCTCGAAACTGATGGGCAGAGTGTTGCTAGGAAGACTAGAAAATTGGGCCTCTGAGAACAACATCTTAACCGAGGCCCAGTATGGTTTTAGAAGGGGTATTGGGACGGTGGAACAATGTGTAAATTTGGAATTATTGGTAGGGAAATATACCCTAGCCAAGGAAGGGGCTCTACATCTCTGCTTTGTTGATCTCACCAGTGCGTTTGACATGGTTAACCATGTTAAACTATGGCAAACACTGGTTGAGTTAGGCGCCCCCAACAACACTGTTATCTATCTCTCCCAGATTTATACCTTTTTAACATCTAGAGTGCGGTTTGGTTTGAAGGGCGAATGCACCCGGGACTTTAGGGTAACCCGAGGGATACGACAGGGCTGTTTTAGCCCCTCTTTTATTTTCACTGTATATAAATAATGTTGATTCTTATCTACAAAAATTGGAGATAGATGCCCCAAAAGTAGGCGTTCGTCCCACCCCTGTGCTTTTATACGCGTACGACGCTGTCCTAATCTCAAGGACAGCTAATGGTCTGCAATGCCTTATAGAAAAATGTACGCAATTCATGACTGAAAAAGATTTATTGTTGAATCTCACAAAAACTTTCGTCATGACATGTGGCAAAAATAGAGCAAGGATCAGACAGCACCATGTGGGCGGCGTCAAGATCAACAGAGTCTCGAGTTTTACATACTTGGGGTTATTGTTTAATAGGAATGGTAATTGGGGTGCGCACATAGAAGTATCCAATTTGAAATTTTTAAGAACAATTGAGGGCATTTTTAGATTCGCCTCAAAAATAGGAATTAAACCAACAAGGGAAATCTTAGCCCTATACAGGAGTAAATCCATCACAACCGCATGCTATGGGGCAGCCATATGGGGAGGATCCAATACTACCTCCCTACAAACTCAAGAGAGCAAGGTTTTAAAACATCTGTTATCAGTCCCAAGTTCCACATCTAACTATATAGTCCATAGAGAATTGTCCGTTCCTTATATCAGTTATCTCATAGGTGTTGCAGGACTAACCCTATGGCACTGTATATGGACGAAATAAGAGACAAAATTTACCAAGGACATAATTCTGGATTGCATAGCTCTCGATAACTGCAGGAAAATTCCTTGGCTAGTGTTAGACCTGTCAGCCCTAGGGTGGTCTTACCCTGTTTTTTTCCCTTTCTGCGCCTCATTTTTGCCACCATATTTTTACTGGACCTAGGTCTCCGGGCGCCTTGCCACTGCTGGTCAGTGCTGAGGTGCAGGTGCTCTCTCACCAAAGATGGCTGCCACAGGCCCCTGCTACTGCAGAGGGCCTTCCACACATACACACTAGTCGCCAGAGTCAGGCTGGGACAAGGGATACAGTAGCCATCCCGTCCCCGCCTCTGGGCCCCATAGCTAGGTAGGTGGAAGGTTCCAGAACCTTCCGGGCTGTGGGAGGAGTTACACTTTGCCGCCTTTGGGAGGGTCACCTGACCTAGGGGTATAAGAGGCTTGGAGGGAAAACCTGGAGTTAGTTAGGTTGAGGCACCGCTGAACCTGGGAGAACCTGCGCTGGAGTACAGACTTTAGGGCCTAGGGGGAGACCTACACTACTGCCGCTGACAGGGTCAAGGCCCTGCTGCCGTAAGATAGATGAGGAACGCCCACCACCCACTGATCTTGCCCAGTGTGAGGGGACCCAGGGAACCATCTCCAGCGTGCCAGGAGGCACATCAACCCCTCCAAGAATCACCAACTCACAACCCCCCCTGTTCATAAAGAGACTTTGCTGAATCCATGACCTGCAGGACCTAAAGTGAAAACCATTGAGAGGGGATCAGGAGGCGAAGCGCTGCGTCCTAAGCGCTAGGCCTTCACCCCCTACCTACCTATACAGACAGCTGGACTGTCCTCCAAGAACCACTCTTACACAGCCTGTGCCTAAGGCTGTCAGCGCGCCAGCGCTGCAACCCCAAGTGAGGAGAGAACTTGACCCCCCTCGGTCACTGACCTGGTGACCGGATCACCGCCGCGGCCGCCGCCGCTTGAAGAAGGGAACTGAGGCCGGGAGATCTCTCCCTATTCATAGTAGTGGTGAGGGGCGCCGTCCGCGCCCTCACCGAAATCACCACAAGTCACCGCCGGGCCCGAGACCCCTGCCGCTGCCAGCGCGGCCAAGAATACCGCCGCCGCAGCCCCGTGGGCCGCGTGAAGTGAACTGAGGCCTGCTGCGGCCTCCCGGCCCGTGGACGCTGTCGCCGAGGGGCCGGGACGCTGACCGCGCCACAGGTCGCGCCCCGAAAAGGCCGCGACGGGATTGGCCCGCCAAAGCCAATCGCCGGAGAAGAGGGCGTCGCCTGGCAACCACCAGAAGCCGCGACGTGATTGGCCCAGCAGAGCCGAACATCGACGCCAGAGGGGCTCCACTGTCATCGGGAGCCCCCGGAGGAAGAGAAGGTCGCGACGCGATTGGCTCAGCCGGAGCCAATCGGGAGGACGTCCCCGGGGCTCCACTGCCAACGGGAGCCCCGCGAAGAATCGCCGCCGCGCCCGGATTGGGCGCCGTGAAGAGCCCGCCTCCGCCCAGCACGCCGGGAGGTAAGGAAGGACCTCCTCACCTCTCGGGACGCCGGAGCCGACTGGCAGGACCGCCGGCTCCCGCACCGAGTCCTCACTCTCTCCCTGGACTCCACGGGGGCCGGAGGAGGGGCATACCGGCCCCCCAACGAAGGGGGAAACAACGCGAGAGGCTCCATAGCCTCGAGAAAGCCAACCAGCACCGGCCGGAGGGCCGCAAGACTCGCGCCGGGCCCCGCCCCCACCACAGAGGGCCGGGCCAGAGAGGAGTCCGCCGTAAGGCCCCGCAGCCAGCCACAACACCGCAGGTGAGCCCAGGAGGCCCCTAGGGCTCTAGGTTAAGCCCCTGGGGCCGGGGGCCACCCTTGAGGAGGGATCACGGAGGGAGGGGGCCTTTAATGACTTTGGGATTACAGGCCAGGCACATCCTATGACCCTAGCCTCCCGGGAGATAAAGAAGTTCCCCCTTTTGGTAGCCCCCAGCTGCTGGACATGTTGAGGGGTTCCCTGTAGGATTCCCTCCCGCCTAGTGTATCATAGGCTGTATAGAGTACCTAGGCCTACTGTATATATGTTGATGTATAAACCGTGTTGCGCCTGTTCTAGGCCCTAGTTGGTAAAGAGCACCCGAATGAACAGTGGTGCTGTGATTTTAATGCGGCCTTTTAGTGGCCAGAATTGTGAAGGGTCTTTTTAAATGAACGCGCACTAGTTACCCGAATGTATAATTTGAATAATTGAATGCCATCTTGATCAATATAAAGGAACCTGATTGTTACTTATACAAGCCTGGTGTGGTGTCCGGTTATTGCGTCGCATTTCTGAGTTAATGTGAGAGTGTGCTGCACAACTGCCTTACACATTGCCTTCGCGTGCCTTTCCCCGCTTTGCGCCATGCTACCATAACGGTCTCGGTAACCCCGTTTCCAACATTGGTGTTCAGCGGTGGGATAAGGACTGGTATTTGTGCAGCACCCTACAGTGACTCAGTGTGCGCCGCAATTGGACACCTAGGAAAATAATAAGTAGGAGGAATTCTATTGTAAATTGCCAGTTGTATTAGTCCTGTGTTAGACCTGCTGCCTTCCATTTAGGACCCCTTCCTTAAGTTGTCTGGGACCCCACCTAGGAGGATGGAGTTTGAGCTAGCCGACCTAGAGAGGTACACGGTGAACCAGCTCAAGGAGTTCTGCCTAGAGAGGGGGTGGCCGTCAAGCGAGGTGCCAGGAAGGAGGTACTTCAGAAGGCTTTGAGGGCATGGGTCATGGCCCACCCGGAGGGAAGAGGGGAGGAGGAGGAGCAGAGGGAGACAGACGACCCAGGAGAACTGAGCCTACTGAACATTGACGTCAGCGAGAATGTGTTGCCAGGAAGACGTTCCAGGGCAGGCAGTAGTGCGTCAGGGGGAGTGTGTCACCAGAGGAATTCGAGGACAGAAGGCAGCAAAGGCAATTGACATTAGAATTGGCTAAGATGGAAAGGGAGCGAGAACAGGGAAGGCTAGCCATGGAGGAAAGAAGGCTTGTACATGAGCTTAGCCTGAAAGAACTGGAGCTCCGAGCCTTGCAAATGGAAATGGAAGGCAAAGGAAATGGTGGCAGCGTACCTACTGGGGTTCCACAGGAGCCCAAATTTTACCTACCCAGGGAGGTGATGGCCAGCTTTAGTGTGGGTGATGACATAGACAAGTGGTTGACGGCGTACGAGGTAGCTTTGGTGGCCCATAGAGTTCCTGAGAGCTACTGGGGAGGAGGACTTTATAGATACATACCTCCACTAGTCAGGGACACACTGCTAACCTTAGAAAAGGGGGATCGAACCAACTACCCTATCATGAGGGAGGCCCTGCTCAGGAAGTTTGGCCTCACCCCTGAGAAGTACCGCCAAAAGTTTCGCAACAGCCACAAGCTCACCACACAAAACTGGGTAGATTTTTATGATTATGCCCGGAAGGCATTAGAGGGTTGGGTGCGTGGCAGCGAGGTTGACAATTACACTGGGCTGTACGACCTATTTTTGAGAGAGCACCTCCTCGAGAAATGTTTTCCGGAGCTGCGCCAGTACTTGGTGGACCGCAAGCTGACCAACCCAAGGGAGCTTGCAGAGGAGGCAGACACGTGGGTCAGCACTAGGGTGTCCCACAAGGGAGCCGGGCGGATCCCCCGAAGGGTGGACAGGTGTTCCCCCAGAAGAAAGAGGGGGAGATAAAAAGAGGGAGTTCTTTAAAGGTCCCCAAAATAGACCGCCTGGGAGAGGGGTAGGTTTCCCATCCCAATCTGGATACCAGAAACCCACTTACCCTGACAGGAGTCAGCAGCCCAGAACTGTCCGGTGCTACGAGTGCGGGGAGGTTGGACACTACAAGGGGGATGCCCAGTGTCGCAAGAGAGCCCCAGCCCCCACAGGAGGTAAGACCCCCGGGTGGCCAGTGTAGCGCTTTGGGGAGGAGTTGTCCCTAGGTAGGGGAGGTGAGTGGACAGGCTTGACCTTAGTTTCCCTGGGGGATAGGGAGATCATCCCAAGGGTGCAGGTACTCGAGAACACTGCCAAGTATCGGCAGAGGGTCCTGGTGAACGGGGAGGAGGTGGAGGCTCTGAGGGACACAGGTGCCAGTATGACAATGGTGAAACGTCAGCTGGTGTCCCCAGAGCAGGTGATTCCTGAGGAGTTCCACCCGGTTGTGATGGCTGATAATAGCCTGGGTCATTACCCCGTGGCCCAAGTTCCCTTTGAGTGGGGAGGAGTGTCAGGTCTGATGAAGGTTGCGGTGAGCCCTGCCATGCCAGTTGACTGTCTGCTGGGCAACGATTTAGAACATACTGCCTGGAGAGAGGTAGAGTTCAATGCCCATGCTGAGATGTTGGGGTTACCAGGATGGACTTGCGTTATCACGCGGTCCATGGCTGCCCGACCAGGAACTCAGCCCGGGTTGGAGCCTGAAAGAAGGGCCCAGCCCACTGCTGGACGAGGAGATGTCCGGGAGGAAACACCCGGTGAGATGGATGGGGAGCCCGCGGAGGTGACCCCGGAGTCCGCTGAGGTGGTTGGTTTTCCCGTGGGGGACCTGCCGACCCCTGCAGAGTGGCAGGTGGAAGGAGGGCCTACCCGGGAAGAATTTTGCCGGGCACAGAGGGAGTGCCCTACGCTTGTTGGCATACGGCAACAGGCCGACGCCTAAGCAGCTGGAACAGAGACTGGTAATTACCATGTCTACTGGGAGGATGGTCTCCTCTACAGTGAGCCTAAGGCTCCGGTGCATGGGTCCTCAAGGGCCGTGGTGGTCCCCCAATGCCACCGAGCCTTTCTGCTAGAGTTGGCGCATGAGATACCACTAGCAGGACACCTGGGCCAGGACAAGACGTTTGCGCGCTTGGTCCCACATTTTTACTGGCCCAGGATGCGCGTCACTTCTGACACTTATTGCAAGACCTGCACCACTTGCCAAGCAAGCGGCAAGACAGGGACTAAGGTGAAGGTCCCTCTAGAACCTCTCCCAGTGGTCGATACCCCTTTGAGCGAGTGGGGATTGACATTGTCGGGCCGTTGGATCCGCCGACTTCAGCTGGGCATAGGTTCATTTTGGTGCTAGTAGACCACGCCACCCGGTACCCAGAGGCAATCCCTCTGAGGACCATCACAGCACCGGTGGTGGCGCGGGCCCTCATGGGGATTTTTACCCGAGTGGGATTCCCCAAGGTCGTGGTGTCAGATAGGGGCACGACTTCATGTCGGCCTACATGCAGGCCATGTGGAAGGAGTGTGGAGTGACTCCACCGGTTCTCCACCCTTACCACCCCCAGACGAACGGGCTCGTGGAGCGCTTCAACAAAACCTTGAAGGGGATGATCAGGAGCCTACCCGAGGACTTGAGAAGAAAGTGGACGTCCTTCTACCCTGTCTGCTCTTCTCCTACCGAGAGGTGCCGCAGAAGGGGGTCGGTTTCAGCCCCTTTGAGCTGCTCTATGGCCACCCCGCTCGGGGCCCCTCAGTCTTGTCAAAGAGGGGTGGGAGAAGTCTTCCTCGAAGCTTCCCCGTGATGTGGTCAGCTATATGCTGGCGTTCCGCAGCCAAGTGGCCAAGCTGTGGAAGGAGGCCTCGGACAACTTAGAGGCAAGTCAGGCCGTCATGAAGCAATGGTATGACCGGAACGCGCGGACGGTAGAGTTAGACGCTGGACAGAAGGTGTGGGTCATGGAGCCAGGAGAGCTTAGTGCCCTCCAGGACCGATGGACTGGGCCGTTTGAGATCTTAGAACGAAAAGGCCAGACCACGTATGTCGCCGACATGAAGACCCCCGTCAACCCCACCGGGTGCTCCACGTCAACCGCCTGAAGCCACACCAGGAGCGTTCCGAGCTCACTCTCTTGATGATAACGGATGGGAGTGAGGAGGAAGAGAGTGAGCCTCTGCCAGACCTTCTGGCGGTCCACGAGAAGGATGGTTCGGTAGAGGGAGTAGTCCTCGCCCCATCCTTGACCCCAGAGCAACAGAGGGACTGCCGCCAGGTTTTGGGGCAGTACGCCTCGTTGTTTTCCCTCACGCCTGGAATCACGCACCTGTGTACCCATGATGTGGACACAGGGGACAGTCCGCCAGTGAAGAACAAGTCTTACCGGCTGTCCGATAAGGTCAAGGCTAGTATCCAGAGTGAGGTGGTAAAGATGCTAGAACTGGGGGTGATTGAGCCTTCCAGTAGCCCTTGGGCTAGTCCGGCAGTGTTGGTGCCGAAAGCGGCCCCCTGGGCACCACACCAGAACTTCGGTTCTGTGTGGATTATCGTGGACTCAATCCGGTCACCAAGACCGACGCTCACCCGATCCCTCGGGCGGATGAGCTCATTGACCGGCTGGGAGCAGCCCGGTATTTGAGTACCATTGATTTAACATCAGGATATTGGCAGATCGCCATGGCGGAAGGAGCGAGGGAGAAGACTGCGTTCTCCACCCCCGAGGGCCACTTTCAATTCCAGGTGATGCCCTTCGGGTTGAAAAATGCTCCCGCCACTTTCCAGCGGTTGGTGAACCAGGTGCTGTCTGGCCTAGAGGCCTTCTCTGCTGCCTACCTGGATGACATAGCTGTCTTCAGTAGCAGCTGGGAGGACCATCTGCAGCATCTCCAGGAGGTGCTGCAGGCTTTGCAAAGGGCTGGTCTAACCATCAAGGCCAGCAAGTGCCAGATTGGACAGGGATCTGTCGTGTACCTGGGACATCTGGTGGGCGGAGGTAAGGTGCAACCCCTCCAAGCCAAGATTGAGACCATCATGGCCTGGGAGCCCCCAAGACCCAAACAGAGGTCCGAGCTTTCTCGGCCTCACGGGATACTACCGCCGGTTCGTCAAGGGATATGGAACCATCGTGGGCCCATTGACGGAATTGACTTCCAAGAAACAGCCACGCAGAGTAATCTGGACGGCTGCCTGCCAAGATGCCTTTGAGACTCTTAAACGTGCCATGTGCACCGCACCGGTGCTCCGGACCCCGACTTCGGCCGGGAATTTATCGTGCAGACAGACGCTTCTGAGCATGGCATAGGAGCTGTGCTCTCGCAGCTGAATGACGATGGCCAAGACCAGCCAGTGGCCTTTATCTCCCGACGACTACTCCCCGGGAACAGCGGTGGAGTACCATCGAGCGGGAAGCCTTTGCTGTGGTTTGGGCGGTGAAGAAGTTGAGGCCATACCTTTTGGTTGTCACTTCTTGGTCCAGACCGACCACAGACCCCTTCGCTGGCTCATGCAGATGAGAGGCGAAAATCCCAAATTGTTGAGATGGTCCATTTCCTCCAGGGGATGGACTTTCGGGTGGAACATCGACCCGGTGTAGACCACGCCAACGCTGACGGTCTCTCCCGGTTTTTCCGCCTTAGTGAAGAGAACTCCCTAGAGGTTGGGAAGCTCTCCCCTCTTTCGGCTGGGGGGACGTGTGTTAGACCTGTCAGCCCTAGGGTGGTCTTACCCTGTTTTTTTCCCTTTCTGCGCCTCATTTTTGCCACCATATTTTTACTGGACCTAGGTCTCCGGGCGCCTTGCCACTGCTGGTCAGTGCTGAGGTGCAGGTGCTCTCTCACCAAAGATGGCTGCCACAGGCCCCTGCTACTGCAGAGGGCCTTCCACACATACACACTAGTCGCCAGAGTCAGGCTGGGACAAGGGATACAGTAGCCATCCCGTCCCCGCCTCTGGGCCCCATAGCTAGGTAGGTGGAAGGTTCCAGAACCTTCCGGGCTGTGGGAGGAGTTACACTTTGCCGCCTTTGGGAGGGTCACCTGACCTAGGGGTATAAGAGGCTTGGAGGGAAAACCTGGAGTTAGTTAGGTTGAGGCACCGCTGAACCTGGGAGAACCTGCGCTGGAGTACAGACTTTAGGGCCTAGGGGGAGACCTACACTACTGCCGCTGACAGGGTCAAGGCCCTGCTGCCGTAAGATAGATGAGGAACGCCCACCACCCACTGATCTTGCCCAGTGTGAGGGGACCCAGGGAACCATCTCCAGCGTGCCAGGAGGCACATCAACCCCTCCAAGAATCACCAACTCACAACCCCCCTGTTCATAAAGAGACTTTGCTGAATCCATGACCTGCAGGACCTAAAGTGAAAACCATTGAGAGGGGATCAGGAGGCGAAGCGCTGCGTCCTAAGCGCTAGGCCTTCACCCCCTACCTACCTATACAGACAGCTGGACTGTCCTCCAAGAACCACTCTTACACAGCCTGTGCCTAAGGCTGTCAGCGCGCCAGCGCTGCAACCCCAAGTGAGGAGAGAACTTGACCCCCCTCGGTCACTGACCTGGTGACCGGATCACCGCCGCGCCGCCGCCGCTTGAAGAAGGGAACTGAGGCCGGGAGATCTCTCCCCTATTCATAGTAGTGGTGAGGGCGCCGTCCGCGCCCTCACCGAAATCACCACAAGTCACCGCCGGGCCCGAGACCCCTGCCGCTGCCAGCGCGGCCAAGAATACCGCCGCCGCAGCCCCGTGGGCCGCGTGAAGTGAACTGAGGCCTGCTGCGGCCTCCCGGCCCGTGGACGCTGTCGCCGAGGGCCGGGACGCTGACCGCGCCACAGGTCGCGCCCCGGAAGGCCGCGACGGGATTGGCCCGCCAAAGCCAATCGCCGGAGAAGAGGGCGTCGCCTGGCAACCACCAGAAGCCGCGACGTGATTGGCCCAGCAGAGCCGAACATCGACGCCAGAGGGGCTCCACTGTCATCGGGAGCCCCCGGAGGAAGAGAAGGTCGCGACGCGATTGGCTCAGCCGGAGCCAATCGGGAGGACGTCCCCGGGCTCCACTGCCAACGGGAGCCCCGCGAAGAATCGCCGCCGCGCCCGGATTGGGCGCCGTGAAGAGCCCGCCTCCGCCCAGCACGCCGGGAGGTAAGGAAGGACCTCCTCACCTCTCGGGACGCCGGAGCCGACTGGCAGGACCGCCGGCTCCCGCACCGAGTCCTCACTCTCTCCCTGGGACTCCACGGGGCCGGAGGAGGGGCATACCGGCCCCCAACGAAGGGGGAACAACGCGAGAGGCTCCATAGCCTCGAGAAAGCCAACCAGCACCGGCCGGAGGGCCGCAAGACTCGCGCCGGGCCCCGCCCCCACCACAGAGGGCCGGGCCAGAGAGGAGTCCGCCGTAAGGCCCCGCAGCCAGCCACAACACCGCAGGTGAGCCCAGGAGGCCCCTAGGGCTCTAGGTTAAGCCCCTGGAGCCGGGGGCCACCCTTGAGGAGGGATCACGGAGGGAGGGGGCCTTTAATGACTTTGGGATTACAGGCCAGGCACATCCTATGACCCTAGCCTCCCGGGAGATAAAGAAGTTCCCCTTTTGGTAGCCCCCAGCTGCTGGACATGTTGAGGGGTTCCCTGTAGGATTCCCTCCCGCCTAGTGTATCATAGGCTGTATAGAGTACCTAGGCCTACTGTATATATGTTGATGTATAAACCGTGTTGCGCCTGTTCTAGGCCCTAGTTGGTAAAGAGCACCCGAATGAGCAGTGGTGCTGTGATTTTAATGCGGCCTTTTAGTGGCCAGAATTGTGAAGGGTCTTTTAAATGAACGCGCACTAGTTACCCGAATGTATAATTTGAATAATTGAATGCCATCTTGATCAATATAAAGGAACCTGATTGTTACTTATACAAGCCTGGTGTGGTGTCCGGTTATTGCGTCGCATTTCTGAGTTAATGTGAGAGTGTGCTGCACAACTGCCTTACACATTGCCTTCGCGTGCCTTTCCCCGCTTTGCGCCATGCTACCATAACGGTCTCGGTAACCCCGTTTCCAACAGCTAGAGTATATCTATACCCTCCTAAAAGGCTGTAAGGTAACTCTAGACCGAATGGAGCCTTCACATACACAGGATTATAGTACAAGCATTTACAATGCAATAGGTCTCGCAACTGCGAGTTTTAGAGCTATTGGTATTGTAAATGGCAATGCCTTTTGAAAAATTAACAGGTATTGTAATTTATAATAGTAATTTTCCACTCAGTACCATAACTACCACTATTATTATTACTATCACCACAGAGTAGTAATAGTAATAATTGCAGTGGTGGTTATGGTACTTGTGGTGGTTGTAGCGGTGGTGGTAGTGGTGGTGGTATTGGTACTGGTGGTGGTGGTACTGGTGGTGTTAGTGGTGGTGGTACTGGTGGTCTACGTGGATTTTATTTCATTACTTATGCTACTGCTGGAATATTGTTAACAAAAAATACAAAAACTAACAAACATTATCATTTGCAACGCCAATAGCTCAAACTTTTAGTAATGCCAGCCCTATTGCATTGCAAATGCTTGTTTTATGTTGCAGGCATGAGGTGCATCATCTACTTCCCAAAATACAATCTTAGATTTGTAGACACTCGTAACAGTCCTATGGTAGGAGGCAGTTGTTCAGCCAGTGTAAGGCTAATAGCTCACACAACTTTGAATTTTGATACCTGAAGTTTTAAATTACAATAAATGTAGTAGACCTCAGGCAGGAGACTTGAGTTACCAGTAACTGTGGAAAGAGCAATAACTTTAGAAACTGGTGCTTTATTTCACCTTTTCCCTGGTGTGAAGGTTACGTAACTGTTTTATTGCGTTCGAATGAGTAATGGGGCTTATTTACAAGTCCCTTGCACTGCCGGTGCTTCACTTTGTGTGGGAAAAAGTGATGCAGCGGCGGCGCAAGGGACTTGTAAATAAGCCCCAATGTCCTGTTTCTCTGGCTCTAAAGCAGCTTTGCTGACCTGGTTCTCTGGCTCTACAACGGCTCTGCTGACCTGGTTCTCTGGCTCTAAAGCAGCTCTGCTGACTGGTTCTCTGGCTCTACAGCGGCTCTGTTGACCTGGTTCTCTGGCTCTAAAGCAGCTCTGCTGATCTGGTTCTGTGGCTCTAGAGCGGCTCTGCTAACCTGGTTCTCTGGCTCTACAGCAGCTCTGCTGACCTAGTTCTCTGGCTCTAGAGCAGCTCTGCTGACCTGGTTCTCTGGCTCTACAATGGCTCTGCTGACCTGGTTCTCTGGCTCTACAGCAGCTCTGCTGACCTGGTTCTATGGTTCTACAGCAGCTCTGCTGACCTGGTTCTATGGCTCTAAAGCAGCTCTGCTGACCTGGTTCTCTGGCTCTAGAGCAGCTCTGCTGACCTGGTTCTCTGGCTCTAAAGCAGCTCTGCTGACCTGGTTCTATAGCTCTAAAGCAGCTCTGCTGACCTGGTTCTCTCCCTCTAAAGCAGCTCAGCTGACCTGGTTTCTCTGGCTCTACAGCAGCTCTGCTGACCTGGTTCTCTGGCTCTAGAGCAGCTCTGCTGACCTAGTTCTTAGGCTCTAGAGCAGCTCTGCTGACCTGGTTCTCTGGCTTTGAAGTAGCTATGCTGACCTGGTTCTCTGGCTCTAGAGCAGCTCTGCTGACCTGGTTCTCTGGCTCTACAACGGCTCTGCTGACCTGGTTCTCTGGCTCTAAAGCAGCTCTACTGACCTGGTTCTATGGCTCTAAAGCAGCTCTGCTGACCTGGTTCTCTGGCTCTAGAGCAGCTCTGCTGACCTGGTTCTCTGGCTCTAAAGCAGCTCTGCTGACCTGGTTATCTGGCTCTAAAGCAGCTCTGCTGACCTGGTTTCTCTGGCTCTACAGCAGCTCTGCTGACCTGGTTTCTCTGGCTCTACAGCAGCTCTGCTGACCTGGTTCTCTGCCTCTAGAGCAGCTCTGCTGGCCTGGTTCTTAGGCTGTAGAGCAGCTCTGCTGACCTGGTTCTCTGGCTCTAAAGCAGCTCTGCTGACCTGGTTCTTAGGCTCTAGAGCAGCTCTGCTGACATGGTTCTCTGGCTCTACAACGCCTCTGCTGACCTGGTTCTCTGGCTCTAAAGCAGCTCTGCTGACCTGGTTCTCTGGCTCTAAAGCAGCTCTGCTGACCTGGTTCTCTGGCTCTAGAGCAGCTCTGCTGACCTGGTTCTCTGGCTCTAGAGCAGCTCTGCTGACCTGGTTCTCTGGCTCTAAAGCAGCTCTGCTGACCTGGTTCTCTTCTTCTAAAGCAGCTCTGCTGACCTGGTTTCTCTGCCTACAGAGCAGCTCTGCTGACCTGGTTCTCTGCTTCTAGAGCAGCTCTGCTGACCTGGTTCTTAGGCTCTAGAGCAGCACTGCTGACCTGGTTCTCTGGCTCTAAAGCAGCTCTGCTGACCTGGTTCTCTGGCTCTAAAGCAGCTCTGCTGACCTGGTTCTCTGGCTCTAAAGCATCTCTGCTGACCTGGTTCTCTGGCTCTAGAGCAGCTCTGCTGACCTGGTTCTCTGGCTCTAGAGCAGCTCTGCTGACCTGGTTCTTAGGCTCTAGAGCAGCTCTGCTGACCTGGTTCTCTGGCTCTACAACGCCTCTGCTGACCTGGTTCTCTGGCTCTAAAGCAGCTCTGCTGACCTGCTTTCTCTGCCTCTAGAGCAGCTCTGCTGACCTGGTTCTCTGCCTTTAGAGCAGCTCTGCTGACCTAGTTCTTAGGCTCTAGAGCAGCTCTGCTGACCTGGTTCTCTGGCTCTGAAGCAGCTCTGCTGACCTGGTTCTCTGGCTCTAAAGCAGCTCTGCTGACCTGGTTCTCTCCCTCTAAAGCAGCTCTGCTGACCTGGTTCTCTGGCTCTACAGCAGCTCTGCTGACCTGGTTCTCTGGCTCTAAAGCAGCTCTGCTGACCTGGTTCTCTGGCTCTAAAGCAGCTCTGCTGACCTGCTTCTCTCCCTCTAAAGCAGCTCTGCTGACCTGGTTCTCTGGCTCTAGAGCAGCGCTGCTGACCTGGTTCTCTGGCTCTAAAGCAGCTCTGCTGACCTGGTTCTCTGGCTCTAAAGCAGCTCTGCTGACCTGGTTCTCTCCCTCTAAAGCAGCTCTGCTGACCTGGTTCTCTGGCTCTACAGCAGCTCTGCTGACCTGGTTCTCTGGCTCTAGAGCAGCTCTGCTGACCTGGTTCTCTGTCTCTAGAGCAGCTCTGCTGACCTGGTTCTCTGGTGCTAGAGTAGCTCTGCTGACCTGGTTCTCTGGCTCTAAAGCAGCTCAGCTGACCTAGTTCTATGGCTCTAAAGCAGCTCTGCTGACCTGGTTCTCTGGCTCTAGAGCAGCTCTGCTGACCTGGTTCTCTGGTTCTAGAGCAGCTCTGCTGACCTGGTTCTCTGGCTCTAAAGCAGCTCTGCTGACCTGGTTCTCTGGCTCTAAAGCAGCTCTGCTGACCTGGTTCTCTCCCTCTAAAGCAGCTCTGCTGACCTGGTTTCTCTGGCTCTACAGCAGCTCTACTGACCTGGTTCTCTGGCTCTAGAGCAGCTCTTCTGACCTGGTTCTTAGGCTCTAGAGCAGCTCTGCTGACCTGGTTCTCTGGCTGTGAAGCAGCTCTGCTGACCTGGTTCTCTGGCTCTAGAGCAGGCCTGCTGACCTGGTTCTCTGGCTCTACAACGGCTCTGCTGACCTGGTTCTCTGGCTCTAAAGCAGCTCTACTGACCTGGTTCTATGGCTCTAATGCAGCTCTGCTGACCTGGTTCTCTGGCTCTAGAGCAGCTCTGCTGACCTGGTTCTCTGGCTCTAAAGCAGCTCTGCTGACCTTGTTCTCTGGCTCTAAAGCAGCTCTGCTGACCTGGTTTCTCTGGCTCTACAGCAGCTCTGCTGACCTGGTTTCTCTGGCTCTACAGCAGCTCTGCTGACCTGGTTCTCTGCCTCTAGAGCAGCTCTGCTGGCCTGGTTCTTAGGCTCAAGAGCAGCTCTGCTGACTTGGTTCTCTGGCTCTAAAGCAGCTCTGCTGACCTGGTTCTTAGGCTCTAGAGCAGCTCTGCTGACCTGGTTCACTGGCTCTACAACGCCTCTGCTGACCTGGTTCTCTGGCTCTAAAGCAGCTCTGCTGACCTGGATCTCTGGCTCTAAAGCAGCTCTGCTGACCTGGTTCTCTGGCTCTAGAGCAGCTCTGCTGACCTGGTTCTCTGGCTCTAAAGCAGCTCTGCTGACCTGGTTCTCTGGCTCTAAAGCAGCTCTGCTGACCTGGTTCTCTCCCTCTAAAGCAGCTCTGCTGACCTGGTTTCTCTGACTCTAGAGCAGCTCTGCTGACCTGGTTCTTAGGCTCTAGAGCAGCTCTGCTGACCTGGTTCTCTGGCTTTGAAGCAGCTCTGCTGACCTGGTTCTCTGGCTCTAGAGCAGCTCTGCTGACCTGGTTCTCTGGCTCTACAACGGCTCTGCTGACCTGGTTCTCTGGCTCTAAAGCAGCTCTACTGAACTGTTTCTATGGCTCTAATGCAGCTCTGCTGACCTGGTTCTCTGGCTCTAGAGCAGCTCTGCTGACCTGGTTCTCTGGCTCTAAAGCAGCTCTGCTGACCTTGTTCTCTGGCTCTAAAGCAGCTCTGCTGACCTGGTTTCTCTGGCTCTACAGCAGCTCTGCTGACCTGGTTTCTCTGGCTGTACAGCAGCTCTGCTGACCTGGTTCTTAGGCTCTAGAGCAGCTCTGCTGACCTGGTTCTCTGGCTCTAAAGCAGCTCTGCTGACCTGGTTCTTAGGCTCTAGGGCAGCTCTGCTGACCTGGTTCACTGGCTCTACTACGCCTCTGCTGACCTGGTTCTCTGCCTCTAGAGCAGCTCTGCTGACCTGGTTCTTAGGCTCTAGAGCAGCTCTGCTGACCTGGTTCTCTGGCTCTACAACACCTCTGCTGACCTGGTTCTCTGGCTCTAAAGCAGCTCTGCTGACCTGGTTCTCTGGCTCTAAAGCAGCTCTGCTGACCTGGTTTCTCTGCCTCTAGAGCAGCTCTGCTGACCTGGTTCTCTGCCTCTAGAGCAGCTCTGCTGACCTGGTTCTTAGTCTCTAGAGCAGCTCTGCTGACCTGGTTCTCTGGCTCTAAAGCAGCTCTGCTGACCTGGTTCTCTGGCTCTAAAGCAGCTCTGCTGACCTGGTTCTCTGGCTCTAAAGCAGCTCAGCTGACCTGGTTCTCTCCCTCTAAAGCAGCTCTGCTGACCTGGTTCTCTGTCTCTACTGCAGCTCTGCTGACCTGGTTCTCTGGCTCTAGAGCAGCTCTGCTGACCTGGTTCTCTGGCTCTAGAGCAGCTCTGCTGACCTGGTTCTCTGGCTCTAAAGCAGCTCTGCTGACCTGGTTCTATGGCTCTAAAGCAGCTCTGCTGACCTGGTTCTCTGGCTCTAGAGCAGCTCTGCTGACCTGGTTCTCTGGCTCTAGAGCAGCTCTGCTGACCTGGTTCTCTGGCTCTAAAGCAGCTCTGCTGACCTGGTTTATCTGGCTCTACAGCAGCTCTGCTGACCTGGTTCTCTGGCTCTAGAGCAGCTCTGCTGACCTGGTTCTTAGGCTCTAGAGCAGCTCTGCTGACCTGGTTCTCTGGCTTTGAAGCAGCTCTGCTGACCTGGTTCTCTGGCTCTAGAGCAGCTCTGCTGACCTGGTTCTCTGGCTCTACAACGGCTCTGCTGACCTGGTTCTCTGGCTCTAAAGCAGCTCTGCTGACCTGGTTCTCTGGCTCTAGAGCAGCTCTGCTGACCTGGTTCTCTGGCTCTACAACGGCTCTGCTGACCTGGTTCTCTGGCTCTAAAGCAGCTCTACTGATCTGGTTCTATGGCTCTAAAGCAGCTCTGCTGACCTGGTTCTCTGGCTCTAGAGCAGCTCTGCTGACCTGGTTCTCTGGCTCTAAAGCAGCTCTGCTGACCTGGTTCTCTGGCTCTAAAGCAGATCTGCTGACCTGGTTTCTCTGGCTCTACAGCAGCTCTGCTGACCTGGTTTCTCTGGCTCTACAGCAGCTCAGCTGACCTTGTTCTCTGCCTCTAGACCAGCTCTGCTGGCCTGGTTCTTAGGCTCTAGAGCAGCTCTGCTGACCTTGTTCTCTGGCTCTAAAGCAGCTCTGCTGACCTGGTTCTTAGGCTCTAGAGCAGCTCTGCTGACCCGGTTCTCTGGCTCTACAACGCCTCTGCTGACCTGGTTCTCTGGCTCTAAAGCAGCTCTGTTGACCTTGTTCTCTGGCTCTAAAGCAGCTCTGCTGACCTGGTTCTCTGGCTCTAGAGCAGCTCTGCTGACCTGGTTCTCTGGCTCTAAAGCAGCTCTGCTGACCTGGTTCTCTGGCTCTAAAGCAGCTCTGCTGACCTGGTTCTCTCCCTCTAAAGCAGCTCTGCTGACCTGGTTTCTCTGCCTCTAGAGCAGCTCTGCTGACCTGGTTCTCTGCCTCTAGAGCAGCTCTGTTGACCTGGTTCTTAGGCTCTAGAGCAGCTCTGCTGACCTGGTTCTCTGGCTCTACAACGCCTCTGCTGACCTGGTTCTCTGGCTCTAAAGCAGCTCTGCTGACCTGGTTCTCTGGCTCTAAAGCAGCTCTGCTGACCTGGTTCTCTGGCTCTAGAGCAGCTCTGCTGACCTGGTTCTCTGGCTCTAAAGCAGCTCTGCTGACCTGGTTCTCTGGCTCTAAAGCAGCTCTGCTGACCTGGTTCTCTCCTTCTAAAGCAGCTCTGCTGACCTGGTTTCTCTGCCTCTAGAGCAGCTCTCCTGACCTGGTTCTCTGCCTCCAGAGCAGCTCTGCTGACCTAGTTCTTAGGCTCTAGAGCAGCTCTGCTGACCTGGTTCTCTGGCTCTAAAGCAGCTCTGCTAACCTGGTTCTCTGGCTCTAAAGCAGCTCTGCTGACCTGGTTCTCTGGTTCTAGAGCAGCTCTGCTGACCTGGTTCTCTGGCTCTAAAGCAGCTCTGCTGACCTGGTTCTATGGCTCTACAGCAGCTCTGCTGACCTGGTTCTCTGGCTCTAAAGCAGCTCTGCTGACCTGGTTCTCTGGCTCTAAAGCAGCTCTGCTGACCTGGTTCTCTGGCTCTAAAGCAGCTCTGCTGACCTGGTTCTCTCCCTCTAAAGCAGCTCTGCTGACCTGGTTTCTCTGGCTCTACAACAGCTCTGCTGACCTGGTTCTCTGCCTCTAAAGCAGCTCTGCTGACCTGGTTCTCTGGCTCTAAAGCAGCGCTGCTGACCTGGTTCTCTGGCTCTAAAGGAGCTCTGCTGACCTGGTTTCTCTGGCTCTACAGCAGCTCTGCTGACCTGGTTCTCTGGCTCTAGAGCAGCTCTGCTGACCTGGTTCTTAGGCTCTAGAGCAGCTCTGCTGACCTGGTTCTCTGGCTCTACAACGGCTCTGCTGACCTGGTTCTATGGCTCTAAAGCAGCTCTGCTGACCTGGTTCTATGGCTCTAAAGCAGCTCTGCTGACCTGGTTCTCTGGCTCTAGAGCAGCTCTGCTGACCTGGTTCTCTGGCTCTAAAGCAGCTCTGCTGACCTGGTTCTCTCCCTCTAACGCAGCTCTGCTGACCTGGTTTCTCTGGCTCTACAGTAGCTCTGAGGACCTGGTTCTCGGTCTCTAGAGCAGCTCTGCTGACCTGGTTCTCTGGCTCTAAAGCAGCTCTGCTGACCTGGTTCTCTGGCTCCTGGTTCTCTGGCTCTAAAGCAGCTCTGCTGACCTGGTTTCTCTGGCTCTACAGCAGCTCTGCTGACCTGGTTCTCTGGCTCTAGAGCAGCTCTGCTGACCTGGTTCTTAGGCTCTAGAGCAGCTCTGCTGACCTGATTCTATGGTTCTAAAGCAGCTCTGCTCTGGCAGGACAGAGTGCGGGGCAGAGTGAAAGGCAGGGCGAAGCAAGAATATGAGTATAGGTGGGAAGACAAAGCGCAACTGAAGAACATGAGGATTAGTGTTAGGACAGAGTGCGGGCAGAGGAACAGGCACCTAAAGTTAAAAACATGAGGATAAGTGGCAGGACAGTGTGGGGCAGAGGAACAGGCACAGCGAGTTAAAAACCTGAGGATAAGTGGCAGGATAGAGTGCGGGGCAGATAAAAAGCACGGCGAGGCAAGAACAATACTGTTGTGTGTTGAGACAACAAAAGCGAAAAAAATCAAAGTAAATACCATGCGGCACAAAGTTCTTGATATGCTGAAGCGCTGAAATGTATGTGTCTGCCTTGTATAGTTGCATCGCGCAGTGAAACTGAAACCTAAATCAAGGTGGGAGCGTGTAAAAGCTTACATCGCTCGAGAGGAGTCGCCGCGCGCGTGCACATCGCCTGTCTGGGCGCGCACATGTCCTGTCCCACTTTGCGCACCAAACCGACAACAATAGTCTCGCCAAGGCGTCAGCGCATGCGCTGCGTCGCTAGGCGAGACCTAAAAAAGGAGCTGAAATCAAGGTTTATTTCTTCCATGGAGCTGGTGAGAGAGGTGGAAATAGGACAGAAAAAAAGTGTTACCTCTTATTGTGAGTACCCTCTGTCCGCGGGCATACAACCTTATCTTATTATGGTAAGAAATACTCAGCAAAGGTTTTACCTTACGAGGCTTAGATTTGGCACTCTACACTTTTTTATTGCATTCCCTAAGATGGGAGAGTGGTGCCATAAACTCCCGAGTTGCCCATGCGATGGAAATCCCCCAGTCCACGCTGCATTTTTTATTATTTTGTAACTTTTATAGGGATATAAGAAAATTTGTATTGAAACCACTCTTTTTATCAAATAAATGTTATCATTATAAACAAGCTTTTAACTTTATCTGTAGATTGGACAGTGTTAAAATTAATAACGCCGTCATTAGCTTCATACAAATGTCTATTAGGAGAAGAAAGGACTATTCCTATTTAGAAGCTCTAGTCTATGAATAACATGATGACTGAATTTGGAGTCGCAAAGTTCCAATGATTTTGATGTATGTTTTAAATTTAAAACTATGATTTTGTGGTACGTGAACAATAGGAGAACTCCTCTTATCTAAAAGGATGATCGGTTTAAGGCACAACTCCGCACTTTATATATTTTACCGAATTGCACTTTGCACAAATTTCTAAATATATGGTCTAATCAGGTTCCTATTATTTTAAATCATAACTGATTTAACATCTTGTATGTCTGAATGGGAGTCTCAAGGTCTCTAGTGTTTGATGAACGCTAAAATATGGCACTGTATGCACTTTAAAAGAGCAAATTTTATTCAAAGGATGATCCGATTAATGTATTACCCTGCATTTTATATATTTCTATTTGATATGCACTTTATCCAAATAATGATGATATATGTAGTATTTTTCATATGTTTTTATTAGGTTTTTATTAGCTTAAACCATGACTGACTTAATATCTTGAGTTATTGACTATAATTGAATTGTATGTATGAATGTAAAATATTTTATGCTTGTACTGAAACTCAAATGATTCAACAGCTATGTAATTTGTTTTTATGATTAGAATGCTTTTATGGTCGTATCTAACGTACCGAATAAAGCTGTTTTGACTTGACTTGACTTGAATGTTCATCTTTGATGCAATGGGCATCCGTTTGTTGTGGTTTCCATGCAGGCCATCATGATACTTTGTTTCTGCGGCTGGAATCTTGTTAATGCATCTGAGACACAGATAGAATGTTCATCTTGGGTGCACTGAGCATCTGTTTGTTGTGTTCCATGCAGGCCATTATGATACTTTGTTTCTGCGGCTGGAATCTTGTTAATGCATCTGAGACACAGATAGAATGTTCATCTTGGGTGCACTGAGCATCCGTTTGTTGTGTTCCATGCAGGCCATCATGATACTTTGTTTCTGCGGCTGGAATCTTGTTAATGCATCTGAGACACAGATAGAATGTTCATCTTGGGTGCACTGAGCATCTGTTTGTTGTGTTCCATGCAGGCCATCATGATACTTTGTTTCTGCGGCTGGAATCTTGTTAATAAGTCTGTGACACATATAGAATGTTCATCTTGGGTGCACTGAGCATCAGTTTGTTGTGTTCCATGCAGGCCATCATGATACTTTGTTTCTGCGGCTGGAATCTTGTTAGTGTCGCTGTGACACATATAGTATGTTCTTCTTGGGTGCACTGAGCATCAGTTTGTTGTGTTCCATGCAGGCCATCATGATACTTTGTTTCTGCGGCTGGAATCTTGTTAGTGCCGCTATGACATATATAGAATGTTCATCTTGGATACACTGAGAATCTGTTTGTTGTGTTCCATGCCAGGCCATCATGATACTTTGTTTCTGCGGCTGGAATCTTGTTAGTGCCGCTGTGACACATATAGAATGTTCATTTTGGATGCACCGGGCATCCGTTTGTTGTGTTCCATGCCAGGCTATCATGATACTTTGTTTCTGCGGCTGGAATCTTGTTAGTGCCGCTATGACATATATAGAATGTTCATCTTGGATACACTGAGAATCTGTTTGTTGTGTTCCATGCCAGGCCATCATGATACTTTGTTTCTGCGGCTGGAATCTTGTTAGTGCCGCTGTGACACATATAGAATGTTCATTTTGGATGCACCGGGCATCCGTTTGTTGTGTTCCATGCCAGGCTATCATGATAGTTGGTTTCTGCGGCTGGAATCTTGTTAGTGCCACTGTGACACATATAGAATGTTCATCTTTGATGCAGTGGGCATCCGTTTGTTGTGTTCCATGCAGGCCATCATGATACTTTGTTTCAGCGGCTGGAATCTTGTTAGTGCCGCTGTGACACATATAGAATGTTCATCTTGGATGCACTGGGCATCCGTTTGTTGTGTTCCATGCCAGGCTATCATGATACTTTGTTTCAGCGGCTGGAATCTTGTTAGTGCCGCTGTGACACATATAGAATGTTCATCTTGGATGCACCGGGCATCCGTTTGTTGTGTTCCATGCAGGCCATCATGATACTTTGTTTCAGCGGCTGGAATCTTGTTAGTGCCGCTGTGACACATATAGAATGTTCATCTTGGATGCACCGGGCATCCGTTTGTTGTGTTCCATGCCAGGCTATCATGATACTTTGTTTCTGCGGCTGGAATCTTGTTAGTGCCGCTGTGACATATATAGGATGTTCATCTTGGATGCACTGGGCATCCGTTTGTTGTGTTCCATGCAGGCCATCATGATACTTTGTTTCAGCGGCAGGAATCTTGTTAGTGCCGCGGTGACACATATAGAATGTTCATTTTGGATGCACCGGAAATCCGTTTGTTGTGTTCCATGCCAGGCCACCATGATACTTTGCTTCTGCAGTTGGATTCTTGTTAGTGCCGCTGTGACACATATAGAATGTTTATCTTGGATGCACTGGGCATCAGTGTGTTGTGTTCCATGCAGGCCATCATGATACTTTGTTTCTGCGGCTGGAATCTTGTTAGTGCCGCTGTGACACATATATACCACTACTATGCGGCACGTGAGTTCCGACAAGGGTTATCACTCCTACCCTCTAATGCCCAATAAGAGCTCCTCAACGACTCTGACAGGTGCATCACCAGGTTCTACTGCCCTGTCCCTTCCAAGACTCTTGTCTGTATCATCCACGCCTCCGGCAGTTTTGTTCTACATGTCTACCCAAGTATTCTCACTCTCTCCCTTCCAAGCCCATGACCCGGTGTCAGACGTGCCACCAATATGTGGTCGGTGGGTTTACTCCCAGCCCTACTGGCCTACAATCCTGGAAGTGTCCTCAATAAATAGAAGTAGGGGTGAATCCATTCCTATCAGCCTGAGACTCATGGCGGTGTGCTCAGCACTTGAGGGACACAGCCCCTCTGCTGGTCTCCCCCAGTGGGATCCTGCGTCCCTGCCACGCCCCCTGCGTGTAGCCAGCACATAGAATGAAATGTATATTTATAAAGCGCACGATTGCCCGGGGGCATCTTGGCGCTATCCCAGAGATACTCCAATCGTCTCCCACGCTGTCCTACGCAGCATCTTCTCTGGGTCTGCGCCGAACGCACGGACCCCAGCAGACACCACACGAGCAGGCCTTGTTTCTGCCCCTTATTTGTGTTTCAAGAGCGCCCAATAATCTCCGTGGCTGAGCCCATCGGATGCTATTGATCGGCGGCAATGCCTCGCTCCAGTGATCGATCCCCCAGCATGCATCGGGCGGTTGGCAGGTTTAGCTCCTGACATCTGCCTGGCTTGTTGGGCGAGAGCTCCAGGCATCGATTCATCGTGCGCAGAGAGCTCTCGAGTGCCTGGAGCCCCCCCCCCGCGCCGGTGAGGCGCATTCAAGGAGCCTTTTGTCATCTCCATTGAGGGGCGCATCTGACACCTGCCAGCAGCGCTGTAATTAGCCGGCCCCTGCCGGAGCTCCTCGGGTCGCAAGGGTGCCCTCCAGATGCAGCGTGCCAAGTGGGCGCTCGTTACATCTCATCTCCAGGCAGAAGGAGGCGGGAAAAAACATTTTTAGAGTTGTTATAACCCCCCGCTGAATGCCACACAGCAAATGTGAAAAGCCTTCAGCGCAGCTTTTTCTTCCAAATTTACAAAAAAACGGAAGAAAAGCAGCCAAGAAGCAGCAGCCTCGCGCCAGCCGTCAATGGAAATCTGCCTTTTGGGTAATTGTGCTCCCGGCCTCCATCAGCCTCTCTCTCCTCTTCAGAAAGAGCCACAAAGGCCGCTGAATAGCGGAAGGCAAGGTTCCCACAGTCACGGGCCGCGGAAAGGCCCGGGGTGACGGACAACACCGGGGATGGCGGCCCTGGCTCTGAAAGGGCCGAGGAGAGGGCCCTGCAGGAGACAATCGGCCTTTCACGGGACAGACAGCTGCCCCCGGCCGGGCCTGTGGGGTGCAGGTGGGCCAGAGGGCGGGGTCTGTGGGGTGCAGGTGGGCCTGAGGGCGGGGCTCTCCTGTCCACCCCACCCAGTGGCTGGGAAAGGAACTGTGGGGCACAGGTGCACCTGAGGCCGGGACCTGTGGGTTACAGGTGCACCTGAGGCCGGGGCCTGAGGGGTGCAGGTGCACATGAGGCCGGGGCCTGTGCGGTGCAGGTGAGCCTGAGGCCAGGGCCTTTGGGGTACTGGTGCACCTGAGGGCGGGGCCTGTGGGGTACAGGTGCACATGAGGCCGGGGCCTGTAGGGTGCAGGTGAGCCTGAGGCCAGGGCCTTTGGGGTACTGGTGCACCTGAGGGTGGGGCCTGTGGGGTGCAGGTGCGCCTGAGGGCAGGGCCCTCCTGTCCACCACAGCCAGTGGCTGGGAAAGGATCTGTGGGGCACAGGTGCGCCTTACGCCAGGGTCTGAGGGGCACTGGTGCACCTGAGGCCGGGGCCTGTGGTGTACAGGTGCACCTGAGGCCGGGGCCTGAGGAGTGCAGGTGCACATGAGGCTGGGGCCTGTGGGGTGCAGGTGAGCCTGAGGCCAGGGCCTTTGGGGTACTGGTGCACCTGAGGGCGGGGCCTGTGGGGTGCAGGTGCGCCTGAGGGCAGGGCCCTCCTGTCCACCACAGCCAGTGGCTGGGAAAGGATCTGTGGGGCACAGGTGTGCCTTAGGCCAGGGCTTGTGGGGCACAGCTGCACCTAAGGGCGGGGCCTGTGGGGTGCAGGTGAGCCTGAGGGCAGGGCCCTCCTGTCCAACACAGCCAGTGGCTGGGAAAGGATCTGTGGGGCACAGGTGCGCCTTAGGCCAGGGCCTGTGGGGCACTGGTGCACCTGAGGCCGGGGCCTGTGGTGTACAGGTGCACCTGAGGCCGGGGCCTGAGGAGTGCAGGTGCACATGAGGCTGGGGCCTGTGGGGTGCAGGTGAGCCTGAGGCCAGGGCCTTTAGGGTACAGGTGCACCTGAGGGTGCGCCTGAGGCCGGGGCCTGTGGGGTACAGGTGCACCTGAGGCCGTGGCCTGTGGGGTACAGGTGCACATGAGGCTGAGGCCTGTGGGGTGCAGGTGAGCCTGAGGCCAGGGCCTTTGGGGTACAGGTGCACATGAGGCCGGGGCCTGTGCGGTGCAGGTGAGCCTGAGGCCAGGGCCTTTGGGGTACTGGTGCACCTGAGGGCGGGGCCTGTGGGGTACAGGTGCACATGAGGCCGGGGCCTGTAGGGTGCAGGTGAGCCTGAGGCCAGGGCCTTTGGGGTACTGGTGCACCTGAGGGTGGGGCCTGTGGGGTGCAGGTGCGCCTGAGGGCAGGGCCCTCCTGTCCACCACAGCCAGTGGCTGGGAAAGGATCTGTGGGGCACAGGTGCGCCTTAGGCCAGGGCCTGTGGGGCACTGGTGCACCTGAGGCCGGGGCCTGTGGTGTACAGGTGCACCTGATGCCGGGGCCTGAGGAGTGCAGGTGCACATGAGGCTGGGGCCTGTGGGGTGCAGGTGAGCCTGAGGCCAGGGCCTTTGGGGTACTGGTGCACCTGAGGGCGGGGCCTGTGGGGTGCAGGTGCGCCTGAGGGCAGGGCCCTCCTGTCCACCACAGCCAGTGGCTGGGAAAGGATCTGTGGGGCACAGGTGTGCCTTAGGCCAGGGCTTGTGGGGCACAGCTGCACCTGAGGGCGGGGCCTGTGGGGTGCAGGTCAGCCTGAGGGCAGGGCCCTCATGTCCACCACAGCCAGTGGCTGGGAAAGGATCTGTGGGGCACAGGTGCGCCTTAGGCCAGGGCCTGTGGGGCACTGGTGCACCTGAGGCCGGGGCCTGTGGTGTACAGGTGCCCCTGAGGCCGGGGCCTGAGGAGTGCAGGTGCACATGAGGCTGGGGCCTGTGGGGTGCAGGTGAGCCTGAGGCCAGGGCCTTTAGGGTACAGGTGCACCTGAGGGTGCGCCTGAGGCCGGGGCCTGTGGGGTACAGGTGCACCTGAGGCCGGAGCCTGTGGGGTACAGGTGCACATGAGGCCGAGGCCTGTGGGGTGCAGGTGAGCCTGAGGCCAGGGCCTTTGGGGTACAGGTGCACCTGAGGATGCGCCTGAGGCTGGGGCCTGTGGGGTACAGGTGCACCTGAGGGCGGGGCCTGTGGGGTGCAGGTGCGCCTGAGGGCAGGGCCCTCTTGTCCACCACACCCAGTGGCTGGGAAAGTACCTGTGGGGTGCAGGTGCGCCTGAGGCCGGGGCCTGTGGGGTGTAGGTGCGCCTGAGGCCGGGGCCTGTGGGGTGCAGATGCATCTGAGGCCGGGGCCTGTGGGGTGCAGGTGCGCCTGAGGCCGGGGCCCTCCTGTCCACCACAGCCAGTGGCTGGGAAAGAACCTGTGGGGTGCAGGTGCCCCTGAGGCCGGGGCCAGTGGGGCACAGGTGTACCTGAGGCCGGGGCCTGTGGGGTGCAGGTGCACCTGAGGCCGGGACCCTCCCGTCCACCACACCCAGTGGCTGGGAAAGGACCTGTGGAGTGCAGGTGCACCTGAGGCCGGGGCCTGTGGGGTGCAGGTGGGCCTGAGGGCGGGGCCCTCCTGTCCACCACACCCAGTGGCTTGGAAAGGACCTGTGGGGCACAGGTGTGCCTGAAGGCGGTGTAGGAGAGTAGGATCTGCTTCACATGGGTACCCCCACTTTTTGCTGATGCTTCACTGTTTTTCGACCTTAGTCTGGCTGGGGCCCTGCTAATCAGAACCCCAGCCTAGCTGCTTCCTCTTTAAAATGGTTTCCATGTGCCTTAGGCACATCTCTGATTGGAATCTGGAGTGCCCTTATAAGTCCCTAGTATATGGTATACTATGTACCCAGGGCATAGGTACCTCAGAGGCCTACCAGGGGCTGCAGCATGTATTGTGCCACCCCTGGAAGGCCATCCAAACTGACACCACAGGTCTGCTACTGCAGCCTGGGTAAGGTGGTGCATGCACCTCTTACTGTGATATAGGCTACCTATATCACTATATACCTACACACATATAAACCTATAAGTCACTCCTATGGCAGGCCTTATCAATCCTGAAGGCAGAGTGCGTGGTTCCTATGTGAGAGGGTGCCCCTGCATGAGCTGGGCCCCTCTGCAGCGTTCGGAGACCCTTCTCTGATGCTGTTTGTAGTGCAGCCTGACCATATACTCTTAAGCGCATTATAACCTCGCGTTAAATGCTAACTTTGGGATGGCTGCACGGAAACATGTCGTGTTTGGTGTCAAACATCTTGGAATACTACCCCCCCCGCCAGTTCTGGTGGCGGGGGTAGCATTCCACCCTTCTAGAGGGAAAGACATGTACACACCGGTATACCCGGTACTGACTTTCCAGAGCCCTGGCATCACAAAATGGATGCCGCTGCCACAGACACGAGTCTGGCCTCCTGCTGCTGACCGAAACTCCGGCAGGGGAGGCCTGGACAACAGGTTTCCTGTCCCAGGGAGGTGTGACCACCTCCCCAGACAGGATAGTGTGTATTGGGGCTGGGCAGGAGCACTCTCGGGTCCTTTGAAATCCTGCACTGGGGGCACACTTGGTGTCCCTGTGCATACCTCAGTTCAAACCGGCTCAGGGGCTTCCAGTCCCTGCTCTGGCGCGAAACTGGACAAAGGGAAAGGGGTGTAACCACCCCTCTGCCCTGACCCTCCCATAGGTGGGGCCACAGAGTATGTCCAACCCCCTACCTTAGTATAAGTAGGGGACCCCAGTCCTTAGGACTTTAGATTTACCTGGACGAAACTCTGACACAGAATCCTGGACCTTCGACGCTCTACTTCAAGATTAGAGGACTGAAGAATCTCCCTTGGGGTCAAGGAGTGACTCCCTGCTTGGCAGGCACCAAAGAAGCAATTGTCCGGTCTGCATCGCTGAAGCTCCCGTCGGACGCCGAAGTCTTTGCATCACCAGAGGTGGATTTCCAGACTTCCCCGAGGCTGCCCTGAGTCCCCAGCAAAGCTGAGGCCCGTAGCTGTCATGGGTAACGTGGAACCGTGACCCCTGGACACCGATTGCATTTGCAAGTGCATCCTCTTCTGGGTCTCCCACGAAGTCGTGCTTTGGGCTCCGAGTAGCCCTAGCCTCCAGCACCAACTGCACCGAAGATCACTGGCCTCCACTCCACGAGTGTCCTGTGAGCCAGCTCCACGTGCATCGTCTCGAGGCTCCTTCGCGGTCGCTAGTCCGTTGGCTAGTAGGCCCTCCCGAAGGCCAATCTTTTTCTGCTTGGGCTCCCTGGTTGCTCCAGGTGTGCCCTGACTTATCCTTGCTGGGTGCGTCCCCAGACTTTGCTGGTCTGCACCATCGTCCTTCTTCTATTTCCACTAGACTTGCTGTTGCCAAGGCTTGTTGGGTCCAATCCGGTCGCCGACACCCCTGCAATCGACAGACGTCGTGGGACAGCTCGAATCCAGCTCCTGGTTGTCGTCGACGCCTCCTGGACCTCGTGGCTGAAGAGTCAAGACGACCGTCAACCTACCTGAAGCACTCGACATCGGTGGGCATCTGCTCATCGCCTCCCTGGTCACTGGCTACTGACCCAGACTCTGTCCCCTCTGCTTTCAGGTTCTTCAGATCTTCGATCCACCTTTGGATCCACCCGAACACTTTCGACTTGGCCGCCAGCAGCACTTTGCAGCAGATCGCCATTGAAAGCGACGACGAAACCCGACCCCGAAAGACACCTATGCACCCGGCTTCCCTGGGTGAGGTAACTCGAGTACTCCGGTGCTCCCGTGGGTATTGACACTAGAACAGCCTAGTTCTCAAAGGGTTTGCTCCAAGTCCTCCTCTAAGTGTCCCTTTTCTTTTAAATTCTAATCGCGACTTTCCCCATAGAAGTTAACGGCGATTCGCGGCTGTGTTCATACACTGCACGCGTCCCCCGTGGGTCCCCTGTGTCACTACCTTGGGTGGTTCCTTGTGGTCCAAGCACTTCTACAGGCTCTAGGCCTTGTGTCTAGCTCAGTCGTGGTTCTTATACCACTTTATTGGTATATGGTTTGGTACGCCCCTAGGGCTCAAACGTGTATTTGTGCTATTACTGTAGATAACTAACATATAATTTATGTATTTCGAACTCTAGCCTCATAAAGAGACTAGAGGGGTGTGTTTAGTAATAAATACATATATTTTGAATATATACCTGGTGTGGTCCTCTTTCATTTGGTCACTCAAGAGATTATAGACTGGTAAAACAAGCTGCTTTACATTCCTTCAAGACTTAGCCTGAAGGCTGCTCTCCATAGCTACCACTAGGATAGCTTTCAATAAAGGTTGTCTTTAACCTATCTCCAATAAGGGGTTGTTTGGACTGGTGCAAGGTGCCCACTATAATTAGTGGACAGCATATGCCAGGCCAACTTCTCACATTGGTGTGCAGCGTGTGGGATTCCAGCTTGCTATTGTTTTACCAGATAATCTCAATTGAATTGATCAACTGAAAACCACTAAGGGTACCTAAGGTACATATAAATCAAGCTTAGTAATACAGTAAGTTCTACTGAACTTAGAGTTGTGTGTTAAGGGATAGCACACCCTTTCTACAACTCAAGAGAGTTTAGTAGGCCACACTAGAGTAGGTAGTGCATACACCACACCTCACTAGTAATGTCTTCAAAGCCAGGACCCAGTGAGTCCTTGCCAGAAGCCAGTGGGCTTCTTCCCTCCAAGTATGATAAACTCCCATTCTTGGAATTGAGAGCATTATGCAATACTAGGAAGTTGAAGGCAGGCAAAAGTGCTAGCACCCAACACCTCAGGGAGGTGTTACTAGCTGATGATCTCAGCAGGCCCCTAGGGTCTGAAGGGGTAGGCAAAGAGGGTGGGGCAGAAGATGAGGAAGGGGCCAGGGTGAAGAAACCCAGGCCCCCCTCTGAAACTGGCCAGGAAGGTGAAAATGACCTTGTCCTGGAAAGCCCAATTCCTCCTGTGGAGGAGGAGGAGGGAGAGGATCAGAATGACCTCCCTTTGTCCCCCCAGGAAGAGTTCTGAGTGTGCCCAGAAGGTCTAGGTCTCCTTCTCAGGAGTCTAACCACTCTGACACCTCAATAGGGACCTCTGTCTCCTCTCATAGGAGGGAATCCTCTCATGAGAGGAGAAAGAGACTGATTCAGTATGAGCAAGCCCAGCTTGAACTCAGAAAACAGCAATTGGCTATAGACAGGGAGTCCCTAGATCTCTATAGAGAGAGACAAAAGTTGGGACTAGAGTCCCATGGTGGCAGCAGTTTCCCCAAAGATAGGGAAAGGTCTTATGACCATAGAAACCTGAGCAAGATTGTCCCTCCCTACCAGAGTGGGGATGACATCCACAAATGGATAACTGCTCTAGAGAGGGCCTGTAAAGTACAGAGGGTCCCTCAGGAGCAGTGGGCAGCAATCTTGTGGCTCTCCTTTGCAGACAAAGGTAGAGACAAGCTCCTCACTGTTAGAGAGGAGGATGCTGATAATTACAAAGTCTTGAAGAGTGCTCTAATTGATGGGTTTGGCCTAACCACTGAACAATACAGGTTAAAGTTCAGGGATACCCAAAAAGCACAGACTCAAGACTGGGTGGACTTTGTTGATTGTTCTGCCAAGGCTCTGGAAGGTTGGTTATTGGGCAGTAAGGTATGTGACTTCACAGGATTGTACAATCTGATAATGAGGGAGCAGATTCTTAATAACTGTCAAAATCAGCTGTTGCATCAGCACCTGGTAGACTCTGATCTGACCTCTCCCCAAGAATTGGGAAAGAAGGCAGACAAATGGGTCAGAACCAGGGTGAAGCAGAAGGTACAGAACCAAGGTGGTGACCCTAAGAAGCAAGATTCGAAAACCTCTGATAAGGGTGGGGAGAAGGGTAAAGATCAAAAGTCTTCACAAGGCCCCCAAAAATCTTCTTCAGGTGGGGATTCACAGTCTACCAAAGGGAAAGGCCAAAGGAAACCATGGTGCAAGGTCTGTAAGCAAAAGACCCACTGGACCAGTGATTGCACCAAGTCCAAAGACTCGACTCCAGCCCCCACCAATGCCCCTAAGGCACCTGCTCCCCCTAGTGCAGTTACAGTTGGTGGTGGGACTACACAAGCCAAGGGTTTAGTAGGGTTGACCCTGGGTAAAGAGATGAGCTCTGACCTAGTCAGAGAACTCACTCAGGCTGTCCTAGTCTGTGATGGAGGCATGGATATGACCTCCTCTGTGAGTCCCAGTAATCTGGGCAAGTACAGACAACAGCCTTTAATCAATGGAAGAGAGGCTTTGGCATTTAGGGACACAGGGGCAAGTGTCACCATGGTGACACAAGACCTTGTGAATCCTGGGCAGATAATACTTGGTGAAATGTACCAAGTGACCAATGCTAGCAACGTCAGAACAGACCATACTCTGGCAGTTGTTAACTTCTCCTGGGGAGGGGTAACTGGCCTTAAGAAGGTTGTGGTAAGTGCAGACCTACCCGTTGAATGCTTGCTTGGCAATGACTTAGAAACTTCAGCTTGGGCAGAAGTGGAGCTCAGGACCCATGCAGAAATGC
Organism: Calotriton arnoldi; assembly: GCA_963921515.1. Taxonomy (NCBI): domain Eukaryota; kingdom Metazoa; phylum Chordata; class Amphibia; order Caudata; family Salamandridae; genus Calotriton; species Calotriton arnoldi. Next base: position 1,734,086 of record CAWUFW010001188.1, read on the forward strand.
TGGGGATCCCTGCAGATGTGTTTGCTGTGACCAGGTCACAAGCCAAAATGTCTAGCACTGAACAGGCCTTGGATTCTGGAATAATGGACCAAGTGCCCTCCAAGAAGAGGAGTAGTAGGGTAAAGGCAGTGCCTTCCCCTTGGCTCAGAAGGAAGATCAGTCCCTTGAGGGGGATGATCTCAGTCCTGAGGAAGGAACTGTCCCAGAGGAGCTTGAACCTGACCAGGTTGAGTTCTTGGGGACAGGGGGACCTTCCAGGGCAGATCTGAGCCAGGAGCAGCAGAGCTGCCCCTCTCTTGAACCCCTCAGACAGCAAGCTGCTGCTGAGGCTGCTGGGAAAGCTAGTGGTCCCCATACTGTGTATTGGGATGATGGACTCTTGTACTCAGAGTGTAGAGACCCCAAGCCTGGTGCTACCAGGAGGTTGGTTATACCTTTGAAGTTCAGGGGCTTCCTATTGACCCTAGCCCATGATATTCCCTTAGCAGGTCACCTGGGCCAGAACAAGACTTGGGACAGAATTGTCCCTCACTTTCACTGGCCCCACATGTCTGAAGACACCAAGGAGTTTTGTCGCTCCTGTGTAACCTGCCAGGCCAGTGGCAAGGCAGGTGGCACTACAAAGGCCCCCTGATACCACTACCTGTGGTGGGGGTTCCCTTTGAAAGGGTGGGGATTGACATTGTTGGTCCCATGGATCCCCAAACAGCATCTGGGCACAGGTTTATCCTGGTGGTAGTGGATCATGCCACCAGGTACCCAGAGGCTATTCCCCTTAGGACCACTACAGCACCTGTGGTGGCAAGGGCCCTCCTGGGAATTTTCTCAAGAGTGGGCTTCCCTAAGGAGGTTGTATCAGACAGGGGTGCAAACTTTATGTCTGGATACTTAAAAGCAATGTGGAAGGAGTGTGGAGTGACTTACAAGTTCACCACACCCTATCACCCACAATGCAATGGTTTAGTTGAGAGATTCAACAAAACCTTGAAGGGCATGATTAAAGGGCTCCCAGAAAAGCTTAGGCGAAGATGGGACATACTCTTGCCCTGCCTTTTATTTGCATACAGGGAGGTGCCTCAAAAGGGGGTTGGCTACAGCCCTTTTGAACTTTTGTTTGGTCACCCTGTCAGGGGTCCACTGTGCTTGGTGAAGGAAGGATGGGAGTTACCTCTCAAGCCCCCAAAGCAAGACATAGTGGACTACGTACTTGGTCTCCGCTCCCGGATGGCTGAGTATATGAAAAAGGCAACTAAAAACCTTGAGGCTAGCCAGGAACTTCAAAAGGCCTGGCATGACCAAAGGCTGTACTGACTGTTTACCAGCCAGGACAGAAGGTGTGGGTGTTGGAGCCAGTGGCCCCAGCAGCTCTCCAAGACAAATGGAGTGGACCCCATACCATTGTTGAACAGAAGGGTGAGGTTACCTACTTAGTAGACCTAGGAACACCCAGGAGTCCCCACAGGGTTCTCCATGTCAACAGGTTAAAACCATATGTGGACAGGGCAGACATGGGCTTGCTCATGGCTACTGATGAGGGACAGGAGGAAGAGAGTGACCCACTCCCTGACCTGCTCTCACAGAACCCTGGTGATGGGTCAGTGGATGGTGTAGCCTTGGCAGGCAGCCTCACTACCCAGCAGCAGACTGATTGCAGACAGGTGCTCAATCAGTTCAGACACATATTCTCACTGACACCCAGTCAGACTACCTGGTGCACTCATGAAGTGGACACTGGGGACAGTCTGCCTATTAAAAATAAGATTTATAGGCAACCTGACCATGTCAGGGACTGTATCAGGACAGAAGTCCAGAAGATGTTGGATTTGGGAGTTATTGAACCCTCAGATAGCCCTTGGGCTAGTCCAGTGGTCCTTGTGCCAAAACCTCACACCAATGGTGGGAAAAGAGAGATGAGGTTTTGTGTGGACTACAGGGGTCTCAATGCAGTCACTAGGACTGATGCCCATCCAATACCAAGGGCAGATGAGCTAATAGACACTTTGGCCTCAGCCAAGTATCTAAGCACATTTGACCTGACAGCTGGCTACTGGCAGATCAGACTAGCTGATGATGCAAAGCCAAAGACAGCATTCTCAACCCCTAGTGGGCATTATCAATTTGTGGTGATGCCCTTTGGTCTGAAGAATGCACCTGCCACTTTTCAGAGGCTGGTGAATACAGTCCTTACAGGTCTGGAAGCCTATAGTGCAGCATATCTAGATGATATTGCTGTCTTTAGCTCCACCTGGGAGGATCACCTGGTCCACCTCAGAAATGTTTTACAGGCCCTGCAGAAAGCAGGCCTGACTATCAAGGCCACCAAGTGCCAGATAGGGCAGAGTCAGGTTGTGTACCTGGGCCACCTTGTGGGTGGAGGCCAGGTTCAACCACTGCAGAGCAAGATCCAGACCATCATGGACTGGACTGCTCCAACTACCCAGACTCAGGTGAGAGCCTTCTTAGGCCTGACTGGGTACTATAGGAGATTTGTCAAGGGGTATGGATCAATAGTGACACCCCTGAATGACTTAACTTCCAAGAAAATGCCCAAAAAGGTTCAGTGGACAGTTAGCTGTCAAAAGGCATTTGATGACCTGAAGCAGGCCATGTGCACTGCTCCCATTCTACAGAGTCCTGATTACTCCAAGAAGTTCATTGTTCAAACTGATGCATCTGAATTGGGGGTAGGGGCTGTACTGTCACAATTGAATGATGAAGGTCAGGATCAGCCAGTAGCTTTCATTAGCAGAAGGCTGACCCCTAGAGAGAAACGTTGGTCAGCCATTGAGAGGGAGGCCTTTGCTGTGGTCTGGGCTCTGAAGAAGTTGAGGCCATACTTGTTTGGTACTCACTTCCTTGTTCAAACAGACCATAAGCCCCTCTTATGGCTAAAACAAATGAAGGGTGAAAACCCCAAACTGCTTAGGTGGTCCATTTCCCTACAGGGGATGGACTTCACAGTGGAACATAGACCTGGGAGTAACCATGCCAATGCAGATGGACTCTCTAGGTACTTCCACTTAGAACATGAAGACTTAACTGGGCAAGGTTAGTTTAATGTCCCTACGTTTGGGGGGGTTGTGTAGGAGAGTAGGATCTGCTTCACATGGGTACCCCCACTTTTTGCTGATGCTTCACTGTTTTTCGACCTTAGTCTGGCTGGGGCCCTGCTAATCAGAACCCCAGCCTAGCTGCTTCCTCTTTAAAATGGTTTCCATGTGCCTTAGGCACATCTCTGATTGGAATCTGGAGTGCCCTTATAAGTCCCTAGTATATGGTATACTATGTACCCAGGGCATAGGTACCTCAGAGGCCTACCAGGGGCTGCAGCATGTATTGTGCCACCCCTGGAAGGCCATCCAAACTGACACCACAGGTCTGCTACTGCAGCCTGGGTAAGGTGGTGCATGCACCTCTTACTGTGATATAGGCTACCTATATCACTATATACATACACACATATAAACCTATAAGTCACTCCTATGGCAGGCCTTATCAATCCTGAAGGCAGAGTGCGTGGTTCCTATGTGAGAGGGTGCCCCTGCATGAGCTGGGCCCCTCTGCAGCGTTCGGAGACCCTTCTCTGATGCTGTTTGTAGTGCAGCCTGACCATATACTCTTAAGCGCATTATAACCTCGCGTTAAATGCTAACTTTGGGATGGCTGCACGGAAACATGTCGTGTTTGGTGTCAAACATCTTGGAATACTACCCCCCGCCAGTTCTGGTGGCGGGGGTAGCATTCCACCCTTCTAGAGGGAAAGACATGTACACACCGGTATACCCGGTACTGACTTTCCAGAGCCCTGGCATCACAAAATGGATGCCGCTGCCACAGACACGAGTCTGGCCTCCTGCTGCTGACCGAAACTCCGGCAGGGGAGGCCTGGACAATAGGTTTCCTGTCCCAGGGAGGTGTGACCACCTCCCCAGACAGGATAGTGTGTATTGGGGCTGGGCGGGAGCACTCTCGGGTGCTTTGAAATCCTGCACTGGGGGCACACTTGGTGTCCCTGTGCATACCCCAGTTCAAACCGGCTCAGGGGCTTCCAGCCCCTGCTCTGGCGCGAAACTGGACAAAGGGAAAGGGGTGTAACCACCCCTCTGCCCTGACCCTCCCATAGGTGGGGCCACAGAGTATGTCCAACCCCCTACCTTAGTATAAGTAGGGGACCCCAGTCCTTAGGACTTTAGATTTACCTGGACGAAACTCTGACACAGAATCCTGGACCTTCGACGCTCTACTTCAAGATTAGAGGACTGAAGAATCTCCCTTGGGGTCAAGGAGTGACTCCCTGCTTGGCAGGCACCAAAGAAGCAATTGTCCGGTCTGCATCGCTGAAGCTCCCGTCGGACGCTGAAGTCTTTGCATCACCAGAGGTGGATTTTCGGACTTCTCCGAGGCTGCCCTGAGTCCCCAGCAAAGCTGAGGCCCGTAGCTGTTGTGGGTAACGTGGAACCGTGACCCCTGGACACCGATCGCATTTGCAAGTGCATCCTCTTCTGGGTCTCCCACGAAGTCGTGCTTTGGGCTCCGAGTAGCCCTAGCCTCCAGCACCAACTGCACCGAAGATCACTGGCCCTCACTCCACGAGTGTCCTGTGAGCCAGCTCCACGTGCATCGTCTTGAGGCTCCTTCACGGTCGCTAGTCCGTTGGCTAGTAGGCCCTCCCGAAGGCCAATCTTTTTCTGCTTGGGCTCCCTGGTTGCTCCAGGTGTGCCCTGACTTATCCTCGCTGAGTGAGTCCCCCAGACCTTGCTGGTCTGCAACATCGTCCTTCTTCTATTTCCACGAGACTTGCCGTTGCCAAGGCTTGTTGGGTCCAATCCGGTCACCGACACCCCTGCAATCGACAGACGTTGTGGGACAGCTCGAATCCAGCTCCTGGTTGTCGTCAATGCCTCCTGGACCTCGTGGCTGAAGAGTCAAGACGACCGTCAACCTACCTGAAGCACTCGACATCGGTGGGCATCTGCTCATCGCCTTCCTGGTCACTGGCTAGTGACCCAGACTCTGTCCCCTCTGCTTTCAGGTTCTTCAGATCTTCGATCCACCTTTGGATCCACCCGAACACTTTCGACTTGGCCGCCAGCAGCACTTTGCAGCAGATCGCCATTGAAAGCGACGACGAAACCCGACCCCGAAAGACACCTATGCACCCGGCTTCCCTGGGTGAGGTAACTCGAGTACTCCGGTGCTCCCGTGGGTATTGACACTAGAACAGCCTAGTTCTCAAAGGGTTTGCTCCAAGTCCTCCTCTAAGTGTCCCTTTTCTTTTAAATTCTAATTGCGACTTTCCCCATAGAAGTTAACGGCGATTCGCGGCTGTGTTCATACACTGCACGCGTCCCCCGTGGGTCCCCTGTGTCACTACCTTGGGTGGTTCCTTGTGGTCCAAGCACTTCTACAGGCTCTAGGCCTTGTGTCTAGCTCAGTCGTGGTTCTTATACCACTTTATTGGTATATGGTTTGGTACGCCCCTAGGGCTCAGACGTGTATTTGTGCTATTACTGTAGATAACTAACATATAATTTATGTACTTCGAACTCTAGCCTCATAAAGAGACTAGAGGGGTGTGTTTAGTAATAAATACATATATTTTGAATATATACCTGGTGTGGTCCTCTTTCATTTGGTCACTCAAGAGATTATAGACTGGTAAAACAAGCTGCTTTACATTCCTTCAAGACTTAGCCTGAAGGCTGCTCTCCATAGCTACCACTAGGATAGCTTTCAATAAAGGTTGTCTTTAACCTATCTCCAATAAGGGGTTGTTTGGACTGGTGCAAGGTGCCCACTATAATTAGTGGACAGCATATGCCAGGCCAACTTCTCACAGGCGGGGCCTGTGGGGCACAGGTTCGCCTGAGGCCGGTGCCCTCCTGGCCACCACAGCCAGTGGCTGGGAAAGTACCTGTAGGGTGCAGGTGCGCCTCAGGCCGGGGCCTGTGGGGTGTAGGTGCGCCTGAGGCCGGGGACTGTGGGGTGCAGATGCACCTGAGGCCGGGGCCAGTGGGGTGCAGGTGCGCCTGAGGCCGGGGTCCTCCTGTCCACCACAGCCAGTGGCTGGGAAAGGACCTGTGAGGTGCAGGTGCGCCTCAGGCCGGGGCCTGTGGGGTGTAGGTGCGCCTGAGTCCTGGGCCTGTGGGGTACAGGTGCACCTGAGGCCAGGGCCTGTGGGGTACAGGTGCGCCTGAGGCCGGGGCCAGTGGGGCACAGGTGCACCTGAGGCCGGGGCCTGTGGGGTGCAGGTGCGCCTGAGGCCGGGGCCCTCCTGTCCACCACGGCCTATGGTGGGAAAAGACCTATGGGGCACAGGTGCGCCTGAGGCCGGGGCTCTCCTGTCCACCACAGCCAGTGGCTGGGAATGGACCTGTGGGGTGCAGGTGCGCCTGTGGCCAGGGCCTGTGAGGTGCAGGTGTGCCTGAGGGCGGGGCCTGTAGGGTGCAGGTGAGCCTGAGGCCGGGGCCTGTGGGGTGCAGGTGTGCCTGAGGGCGGGAGCCTGTGGGGGCAGGTGCGCCTGAGGCTGGGGCCTCTGGTGTACAGGTGCATCTGAGGCCGGGGTCTGTGGGGTGCAGGTGCACCTGAGGCCAGGGTCTGTGGGGTGTAGGTGCACCTGAGGCCGGGGCCCTCCTGTCCACCACAGCCAGTGGCTGGGAAAGGACCTGTGGGGTGCAGGTGCACCTGAGGCCGGGGCCAGTGGGGCACAGGTGTGCCTGAGGGCGGAGCCTGTGAGATGCAAGTGCACCTGAGGCGGGGGCCCTCCTGTCCACCACGGCCTATGGTGAGAAAGCACCTATGGGGCACAGGTGCGCCTGAGGCTGGGGCCCTCCTGTCCACCACAGCCAGTGGCTGGGAAAGGACCTGTGGGGTGCAGGTGCACCTGAGGCCGGGGCCTGTGGGGTGCAGGTGCACCTGAGGCCAGGGCCTGTGAGGTGCAGGTGTGCCTGAGGGCGGGGTCTGTAGGGTGCAGTTGCGCCCGAGGCTGGGGCCTGTGGGGTGCAGGTGTGCCTGAGGGTGGGGCCTGTGTGGTACAGGTGCGCCTGAGGCTGGGGCCTCTGGGGTACAGGTGCACCTGAGGCTGGGGCCCTCCTGTCCACCACAGCCAGTGGCTGGGAAAGGACCTCTGGGATGCAGGTGCGCCTGAGGCCGGGGCCTGTGGGGTGAAGGTGCGCCTCAGGCCGGTGCCTGTGGGGTGCAGGTGCACCTGAGGCCGGGGCCAGTGCAGTGCAGGTGCACCTGAGGACGGGGCCCTCCTGTCCACCACAGCCAATGGCTGGGAAAGGACCTGTGGGGTGCAGGTGCGCCTGAGCCTGGGGCCTGTGGGGTGCGGGTGCACCTGAGGCCGGGGCCTGTGGGGTGCAGGTGCGCCTGAGGGCGGGGCCTGTGGGGTACAGGTGCGCCTGAGGACGGGGCCTGTGGGGTGCAGGTGCGCCTGAGGCTGGGGCCTTTGGGGTACAGGTGCACCTGAGGCCGGGGCCCTCCTGTCCACCGCAGCCAGTGGCTGGGAAAGGACCTGTGGGGCGCAGGTGCGCCTGAGTCTGGGGCCTGTGGGGTGCAGGTGCACCTGAGGGTGGGGCCTGTGGGGTGCAGGTGCACCTGAGGCCGGGGTCCTTCTGTCCACCACAGCCAGTGGCTGGGAAATGACCTGTGGGGTGCAGGTGCCCCTGAGGCCGGGACCTGTGGGGTGCAGGTGCGCCTGAGGCCGGGGCCTGTGAGGTTCTGGTGCACCTGAGGCCAGGGCCCTCCTGTCCACCACAGCCAGAGGCTGGGAAAGGGCCTGTGGGGTTTAGCTGCGCCTGAGGCCGGGGTCTGTGGGGTGCAGGTGCACCTGAGGCCGGGGCCTGTGGGGTGCAGGTGCGCCTGAGGCCAGGGCCCTCCTGTCCACCACAGCCAGTGGCTGGGATAGGACCTGTGGGGTGAAGGTGCACCTGAGGTCGGGGCCTGTGGGGTGCAGGTGCGCCTGAGGCCGGGACCTGTGTGGTACTGGTGCACCTGAGGCCAGGGCCCTCCTGTCCACCACAGCCAGTGGATGGGAGGGAGGTGGTAAGGGACCTGTGGGGTGCAGGTGCGCCTGAGGCCGGGCCCCTCCCTGTCCACCACAGCCAGTGGCTGGGAAAGGACCTGTGGGGTGGAGGTGCGCCTGAGGCTGGGGCCTGTGGGGTGCAGGTGCACCTGAGGCCAGGGCCTGTGCGGTGCATGTGCGCCCGAGGCCGGAGCCCTCCTGTCCACCACAGCCAGTGGCTGGGAAAGGACCTGTGGGGTGCAGGTGCACCTGAGGCCGGGGCCTGTGGGGTACAGGTGCACCTGAGGCTGGGGCCTGTGGGGTGCAGGTGCGCCTGAGGGCGGGGCCTGTGGGATACAGGTGCACCTGAGGCCGTGGCCCTCCTGTCCACCACAGCCAGTGGCTGGGAAAGGACCTGTGGGGTGCAGGTGTGCCTGAGGCCAGGGCCCTCCCTGTCCACCACAGCCAGTGGCTGGGAAAGGACCTGTGGGGTGCAGGTGTGCCTGAGTCCGGGGCCTGTGGGGTACTGGTGCACCTGAGGCTGGGGCCCTCCTGTCCACCACAGCCAGAGGCTAGGAAAGGACCTGGGGGTTCAGGTGCGCCTGAGGCCAGGGCCTGTGGGGTGCAGGTGCACCTGAGGCTGGGGCCCTCCTGCCCACCACAGCCAGTGGCTGGGAAAGGACCTAAGGGGTGCAGGTGTGCCTGAGACCGGGCCTGTGGGGTGCAGGTGCGCCTTAGGCCGGGCCTGTGGGGTGCAGGTGTGCCTGAGGGCGGAGCCTGTGGGGTGCATGTGCACCTGAGGCCGGGGCCGGTGAAGTGCAGGTGCACCTGAGGCCGGGGACCTCCTGCCCACCACAGCCAGTGGCTGGGAAAGGACCTGTGGGGAGCAGGTGCCCCTGAGGCCGGGACCTGTGGGGTGCAGGTGCGCCTGAGGCCGGGGACTGTGAGGTACTGGTGCACCTGAGGCCGGGGCCCTCCTGCCCACCACAGCCAGAGGCTGGGAAAGGGCCTGTGGGGTTTAGGTGCGCCTGAGGCCGGGGTCTGTGGGGGGCAGGTGCACCTGAGGCCGGGGCCTGTGGGGTGCAGGTGCACCTGAGGCCGGGGCCCTCCTGTCCACCACAGCCAGTGGCTGGGAAAGGACCTGTGGGTGGAGGTGCACCTGAGGTCGGGGCCTGTGGGGTGCAGGTGCGCCTGAGGCCAGGACCTGTGGGGTACTGGTGCATCTGAGGCCGGGGCTCTCCTGTCCACCACAGCCAGTGGATGGGAGGGAGGTGGTAAGGGACCTGTGGGGTGCAGGTGCGCCTGAGGCCGGGGCCCTCCCTGTCCACCACAGCCAGTGGCTGGGAAAGGACCTGTGGGGTGGAGGTGCGCCTGAGGCTGGGGCCTGTGGGGTGCAGGTGCACCTAAGGCCGGGGCCAGTGCGGTGCATGTGCGCCCGAGGCCGGAGCCCTCCTGTCCACCACAGCCAGTGGCTGGGAAAGGACCTGTGGGGTGCAGGTGCAACTGAGGCCGGGGCCTGTGGGGTACAGGTGCACCTGAGGCTGGTGCCCTCCTGTCCACCACAGCCAGTGGCTGGGAAAGTACCTGTTGGGTGCAGGTGCACCTGAGGCCGGGGCCTGTGGGATACAGGTGCGCCTGAGGCCTGTGGGGTGCAGGTGCGCCTGAGGCCGGGGCCTGTGGGGTACTGGTGCACCTGAGGTCGGGGCACTCCTGTCCACCACAGCCTGAGGCTGGGAAAAGACCTGTGGTGTTCAGGTGCGCCTGAGGCCGGGGCGTGTGGGGTGCAGGTGCACCTTAGGCCGGGGCCTGTGTGTTGCAGGTGCACCTGAGGCCGTGGCCCTCCTGTCCACCACAGCCAGTGGCTGGGAAAGGACCTGTGGGGTGCAGGTGCGCCTGAGGCCCGGGCCCTCCCTGTCCACCACAGCCAGTGGCTGGGAAAGGACCTGTGGGGTGCAGGTGTGCCTGAGGACGGGGCCTGTGGGGTACTGGTGCACCTGAGGCCGGGACCCTCCTGTCCACCACAGTCAGAGGCTAGGAAAGGACCTGGGGGTTCAGGTGCGCCTGAGGCCGGGGCCTGTGGGGTGCAGGTGCACCTGAGGCCGGGGCCAGTGAAGTGCAGGTGCACCTGAGGCCGGGGCCCTCCTGCCCACCACAGCCAGTGGCTGGGAAAGGACCTGTGGGGTGAAGGTGTGCCTGAGGCCGGGCCTGTGGGGTGCAGGTGCGCCTGAGGCCGGGCCTGTGGGGTGCAGGTGTGCCTGAGGGCGGAGCCTGTGGGGTGCAGGTGCACCTGAGGAGGGGGCCCTCCTGTCCACCACGGCCTATGGTGGGAAAGGGCCTATGGGGCACAGGTGCGCCTGAGGCCGGGGACCTCCTGTCCACCTCAGCCAGTGGCTGGGAAAGGACCTGTGGGGTGCAGGTGTGCCTGAGGCCGGGGCCTGTGGGGTGCAGGTGTGCCTGAGGGCAGGGCCTGTGGGGTGCAGGTGCGCCTGAGGCCGGGGCCTCAGGGGTACAGGTGCACTCGAGGCCGGGGCCTGTGGGGTGCAGGTGCACCTGAGGCCGGGGCCCTCCTGTCTACCACAGCCAGTGGATGGGAGGGAGGTGGTAAGGGACCTGTGAGGTGCAGGTGCACCTGAGGCCGGGGTCTGGGGGGCACAGGTTCGACTGAGGCCCCACATTTGTGTCTCAGTCATATCTTATTGTTGACAGGTACGATAGTGTGAGTGAAAAGGTGTGTCTTGTTACCGCGATTCCTGAGAGATACAGGAGTGTTGTGTTCTGGGGCGTCTAATCATTTGCTTCTCTGTGAGTGTGTAGGAGGGCGAGTGAGACACTATAGCTAGTCGGTCCTGGGCTTGTGGGTACTAAGGCGGTAGGAAGGCACAGTCCCTACACACCGAAGTCCCATAATCCTGTACATAGTTCTGTGTATGTGCAGAATCCCTACAACATGGCGCCACCAACGTTTGGTATGGTACTTATTCACAAGACCCCTGAGTAGCGTTTGTGCTTGTCCACAATACCCTCTCACCAGTTTCGGAGACATCCGTTGAGATTTCATAGGTTTTTTCATGCTTGAATTTTAAAAGGTTTAATTTTCTTTGTTCCTAACCCGGTATTGCGTTACCTTTTTCTAAACTTAAATTACAGTCTTTATAATGGCTATTAACATTGCTGCACCTAACCGCGCTGCGGTTACTGCACATTTGACCCAGCATGGAGTTCCGGTTGCGGGAGCAGATTTTATTTTTGTCGTAGAGGGGGATGCCGCTTTCCACTTTGAGGTTTTTTACTCCTGGGTAAAGTTTCCAGCTGTTGACGGAAACGATAATTTCTTTCATGAATATGAACGTGGTGCGGTTCCGCAAATTTACCGTCCATATCATTTACTTGAAGTTCCGTTGTCAGCTTGGAAGCATACCATATGGTTTAATGGCGCCCTTCCTCACCCTGTTTCAGTGGTCCGTCTCGGCCCCTTATCGGTCGACGGGGCCACGTGGCCCGTTTTGGTGGGATTTATACCACATCCAAATCATCTTGGTGTTTCACACGCAGAGCTGCACATATTACACACAGACTTGATTCAAATACACAGAAGTGTTATTCAGTATCTGTCTCGTAATGTACCAACAGCTCCGGCTAGTGCCGCTCAGCCACCTGGGCATGGCGGCGTGGTTATTAGTCCTATCATGAATAATTCTGTGATGGGGAAGCGACCTCAGAATAGGGATGATTTTCCTTTCTGGTTTGCAGAAAAATTTGAGCAACTCAAGGCAGTTTTTCCACACACTTCTCCTGTGGATAAATACAGGATACTTACGATGAGTTTACCTAAAGGCCTTCTTCCCAATCTGGCAGATTGCACCACTTGGGAGAAGGTGTTTGCGGCGGTTTATTCGCTGTGTTTTGGCACCCCCTCAATGACCTATTTCAATGGATCTTGGAAATGGTGGCAGGGGGATAATGTGTGTGCCTTTCTTCCCAGTTACTGGAATAGATCCTGGAAACAGAGGCAGGGTGATAGCGTGTCCACCTTTGATTAAAATTAAGGCTTCCAGTTTTTATCGATGTTTACAGATAAATACAGACAGAATCTATTCCACCTGAGAAATTGGAATTTTAGGTCTGGGACAAGGGGGAAAAATACCCATGAACAATAAGCAGCTTCTGTATTTCTTCTTAAATGCCTAATCAGTGCTTGTGGTTCTGACCCCCCCCCCAAGGAAATTCAACATTAGTCCTCAATTGATTTCACATAATTTTAACATAGATTGATTTGCTGAAACACTGTGCATTAAACATAACGAACAAATTAAAATTGAAGAGACCCCCACATGACATCCACTCACTCCTACACTCATCCAGAATCACCACCTATCATACTCACCGTACACTCCGACCCAGCCACTCGACACATACACAAAAACATAATACAACGGGAAAGCCCGTTGTAGTGTTATGGGCTGGAGTCACTCTTAAAGATCAACGCTTACTGTTTATGAGAAAGCAATCTATTTCCTGTCTCTATTTATTTTTATAAACGGAAAAATACAGAAAATTGTGCTTCTTGTTTCCTTCATGAATTCCAGACTAACTGCAAATAGAAACCATGAGGATTAAAAAACAGGTTGATATTCCCTTAAATACAGGCATATGTTAACATATACTTATATATAAGGCTAGTATTTACCTGTCGGTGTAGTGAATTGTTATATTTGACTGCTTAATTTGCTAAAATGCTAAAATGTGACAGAAATCAAAGTATGAGTGCATGTTTATCAGTTAAATGTGGAAATGTACCATTTACGATTCCATTTGTTCTCAAAACATGAAATAAATATGTATAAAAATTAATAAAATATCTCAAAAATAAATATGGAGAAATACAGATGGAAATGTAACAAAAAAAATACTCTAACACCAGGAGCCCTGTAATTAATACTGTGAAGTAGTTATGCCACATTTTTATGAGAGGCGTAATTTATTTTAAAATGGATGCAGTTTCTGGTGCTCTGCTCATCTTGCTCCTGCTCCTTTCCCCTCCCAGTCAACCATCTCTCCTCTCATTTACGAGGAGCACCAAGTGAACGACATCAAAGAGCAAAGATGGGCATCTGTGTTAGGAAGTGTATTTGAATGAAGCTTCCATTGTGCACCCACAGTATAATTTTCAAGGACTTCCGCGGGAAGTTCCGCTGTAGGCGAACTAATTCTGTGAGGCCTTGTTTTAGAAATGTTTTGTTTTGTTCTGAAAATCTCTGGACTGCAGTTCCTGAGGGAGTAGATAGAAGATTTACCTTACCTTTAATGGTTTAGTACTGAAGATTAAAAAAATGATGTTGCTATTCCTGATTTACCAATGCGATCCTTAGTTATTGATGCTGCCACATTTATTTAGTTTTATTCTACTAACTGTATATTTTTCTGATGAGGAGTGTAGTTGTGCAGTCTCTAACCACTAGATCTACTGGAGATTTTGGAGCAGAATTGATTTCGTATACTTGGTGTGATCAAAATATTGAGGTTCAAGTGATTATTGGGGTTCGGCCCCCAGAGTGGCCTGCTCCTCCTCCTGGACGGACAGATGTTGATCCAAATCAGTTGAACATGTTCGAATTGGTGTACCATCCTAGGTCGTCAGAATGGCTTCTGGTCACTACAGTGGCAGAGTATGTAGCAAAAAAGATAAGACTTCCCCTTAGACAAAGAGGATAGGGCAAGATTAGGAGCAGAGTGTCCCAGACCCTGTTTGAGAGGGTGGAGGGGTGGAGGGGGAGTGGAGGGGGGAGTGAAGTGTCCTTGACAGCCAAAATCAATGCTGAAAGGTGCACTTTCTTGCAAAGTTCATGAAGGATCCCAACAAAGGGCTCAACTAATCGTGGAGGGCCTGCAGGATAAAATCCAGGTCATGGAGGGCTCTTTCACAAAGCTACTGGAGCTGACGGAGGAGGCTAAGGCTTGAGATACACCTATGCCTGCCAAGATAGTGTATAGCTGGGCTCAATGGGGAGTATGCATGTTGGGTAAAACCAACTGTACACTCTCAGTTGAACTACACAGATCCCTACTAATAAAAATAGATAAGAAACGGCAGGGCTCATCGCTCAGGGAACTTGACTAGGGATTCTTTCATTAAGGAACTGGGAAAGTTTGGAGCAACTTTTCCTGCTTTAGACAAGGCTCAAACCTACATCAAGTTATCAAAAACATCTTTGCATGTAAGGTTTTCCTAAAGGTTGAAGGAGGCTGAGGCTGCTTTTCAGGCCATCCCTTTCAGCAAGGTTCCCAGAGAGGACCGGGCAACAGGAACAGCAGCTGGCAGGATGGATACCAGTCAGGAACCTTCTTCCACTCAAGAGGCTGTTCCTGAGGCAGGGCAGCGGAGGATCTTTTGGGGGAGGAGAGAACACCCCAGGAGGGTATGCCGGTAAGGATAATTCAATTTTCCCCTCTAGAATTAGGGGGGAGGTTGAGATGGTTCAAAGTCAAGTGCGAAGAAATACTAAGTGACCCATGGGTCCTTGAAACAGTAGAGGGTTTCCACATAGAGTTTTATAGATTCTCAACACAGACCTCTCGGCCAAAGCAAACCAATCAAACCAAAAGGTGGCACTCCTGGACAAGGAGGTGATGGGGATGAAAAACAAAGGTGCCATTTAGAAGTTGGTATTAAATCAAAGAGGTTTCCTAAGCACTATTATCCTGGTGAGGAAAAAAGATAAAAAGGTTCAAACCGATGGTAAACCAAAGGGAGATGGGCCTTGCAAACTGGTGGTTCCTATTTTCCCTCTACGTTGGAGAATTCTTCAGTTCGTGTGCAATTTCTAGAGCTACTGTTTGGACCATTGTCGGCCCAGTGGTGCTTTACCAACTACTACGCCCAGTGGTGGATTATTTGAGAATGAGGGGCATCAGACTGATTATTTATTTGCAAACCTGCTACTGATGGATCAATGCCGGCAACAACTGTCTTTCAACTTGAACATGGCCATTGCAAGTTACTGCTAGACCTGGGGTTTGTGATCAGCCAGGAAATGTAGGAGTTGATTCCGAGTCAGTCAGTGTCATTCCTGGGATTCGCCATAAACTTAGTGACGGCCAATCTGAGTCTTATGGAGAAGAGAATGGCTGCAATAAAGAAAGATCTGGGGACTATCATTCGGGCTAACAGAGTGCAGTTAAGATACTTGGCCCCAGAATAGTAGAACTTCTGTCGTCCTGAATTCAAGCTATATTCTCAGGCCCTCTGCACTACAAGGCCCTTCAGAAGCTGAAGGCGTCCACCCTGAGGAGGAGGATGATATATTCTGAGCTAATACAGTTCTCTCAGGAAGCCAGAACAGAGGTCCAGTGGTGGCTGGATCACATGGAGGCATGGAACGGGAGGGCAAACAATCAGACCTCCCCGGACATGACAATAGAGCCGCATGCCAGGCGATGGTGCTTTGGTGACAGATGCGGGAGTGCCTCCTTTGGTGGAAGATGCGCAGAGGGAGAACTCAAGTTCCATGTACACTCCTGGAGGGATTGTTCCTTATCAAATCCCTCACGCAGGACAAAGGGGCAGATTTTGAGTTTAGCGGACGGGTACTCCATCACAAATGTGTCGGATATCCCGTCTGCCTTATACAAGTGCATTATATTCTAGTGCACGTTAATAAAGGGGACAGGATTTCCATCATGTTTAGAATGGCGTACCCATCCGCCACGATCTAAAGCAGGCCCATTGTGGCTTGTTGTGTGCTCCTGAAGGTGTCAGCGTTGAGCAATGTCAACTGACGGGGGTTATGAAGTTCAAGAACTTGGCTTAAATAGGGAAGGGCTTCTGGCCTTTTTGCCTGGAGATGCAGATGTCTGTGACAACAGAGTACCTTCTGGGCAAGCAGAAGAGAGTTGTGGACTAGAATTCCAGATTAAGTGAGCATTTCAGTGATTGAAAACTCAAATGTTCGGTTTTCGAGGCACTGATTTTCAGAATGGGGTCCTTGCAAGATGAAACTATTTACATTCCAGAGGAACAATCAACTTCCAGGCTAGTTCAGCTGAAGACAAGACTCAGGAGTGAGTGTTGTAGACGCATCAGTTTCAGGCCAGTTTCATCCTCTGGTCCTGGAGGGTCATCTCAAGTTGATGGCGTGAAATATTTTAGATGATGCTGAAACCAAGAGATTTCAGCGATTGCTAAAGGCTTCATTCAACAAGCCTGGGAAGAGGGCATGGTCAGGAGGTACCGGTCATGCTGGAGGAGATAGTCATGCTGGAGGAGATAGTCATGCTGGAGGAGATAGTCATGCTGGTGGAGATAGTCATGCTGGAGGAGATAGTCATGCTGGTGGAGATAGTCATGCTGGAGGAGATAGTCATGCTGGTGGAGATAGTCATGCTGGAGGAGATAGTCATGCTGGTGGAGATAGTCATGCTGGAGGAGATAGTCATGCTGGAGGAGATAGTCATGCTGGAGGAGATAGTCATGCTGGAGGAGATAGTCATGCTGGTGGAGATAGTCATGCTGGTGGAGATAGTCATGCTGGAGGAGATAGTCATGCTGGAGGAGATAGTCATGCTGGAGGAGATAGTCATGCTGGAGGAGATAGTCATGCTGGTGTATGGTGAAGCACCTGGACCCAGTGGGGGCAGGAGTTGTCCATGTTTTTCATTTTCTGTCGGAAACGCCAGCAGCGGGGTTGGCCTACAGAATAGTGAATACCTCCAGGTCGACGAACTCTACAGGTGACAGTCAGGTGAATGAGACCCTGGTGCGGAAACACCCATGGATGTGTAAACCGATGAGGGGAGTTAGGCTTTTGAAGCCCCCAGAACCTAGATATTCCAGTCTCTGGGATGTGGATAAGGGGTTGAATCTGCTGTTATCATGGCAAGACGACAAGTTGCTATCTAGGAACAAACTGTCTACAAAATTGTCTATGCCATTATGTTTGGTACCATGTAGAAGGGTCCCTGATATCAGGGCATTGGAAATTTCTTAGCATATATTCATGCCAGATGAAGTCACACTTCCCATTGTCAGGAGAATAAAGGTGAACACCAGAGCTATTTCATATCCGGCTTTCGAAGACAAACCAAACTTGTGTGTGGTTAGATGTGTGAAGGCCTATGAGAACATGACAGTGGAAATTGTTTTCAGTTGGCATGAGAGAGGCAGTTACTTATAGCCATGAACAATCGTTTCAAGGCAGTTTCATCTCCATCCATCACCGGGTAGGTAACATAAATTATACAGGAAGTGGGGATAGAAGTGTCACGTTTTGGAGCACATTCAGCAATTGGTGCAATGGCTTCCAGAGCCAAAATCAACCTTTAAGACATTCTATTTCAAGTCCGTATAAGAGGCAGCATCTTTGGTGGTAAGTACCCTTTGACAAGTACAGCCCTCACCTCGGGTCCTGACACAGAATGTAAAATTTCCGAGCTATCAAGACTGGATGCCGTGATTGGTGGACTGCATGGTTGGTTTGTTGGTTTTTGACTTCCCTGTGCTTTTGGGAACTGTAGTTGTATTATAATTAAAGAAGTTGGAAACCGCTGCTATATAAAATAAAGGTAAGAGAGACATGTATAATCCTTGCCTCCTCCTTAATAGAATTGAAACTTTCCTTCTCGAAAGCAAGGATATTTTTCATTTACCGCCCGGGAGCAGCGTTAACCGATACAATAACAATGTTGACAAGTTTCCAATCCTCTAGTGAGATGCTAATCCGTTGTATAAATCAGTGCATTGTATTTCTTTCCAACAAACGTGCTTTTGTGATCTTAGATTAATCAATGAATTAATGAAAGGATTTATGAAGCGCACAGCTACTCATAGAGTGTCTCGGCGATGGGCAGCAGGCTAGGTGCCGGCTGGAACAAGAGCCAGCCTACTGATAGGCAGATGGAACAGCCAGGTTTTAAGATTGCATCTGAAACAGCGTTCATCCTTCGGGGCGCACAAGTCCAGATGCTATGACGAGGCAGCATTTGCCTCTGTTCTACTCACGTTGACCAGTTTAGTGGAGGGGAGTGCGAGAATGTACTGAGAGCACGAGCAGCTCATCTCTGTGTCGTGACTCGTGAGGGGCGTGCAGCAGGAAGCTATTACTGCGTGTGCTCGGCTAACGATTCATTTAAACTCCACCGGAGTCACTGCATCGGCACCAAATTATTCAATGACTTCAGCAGGTCGCTCCATGCTTTAGCCGCACAGTTTCTTGCTCAGTGATTCCTTTTTTTGTAGCCATATTAATGCTTTTAGGGGAATTACTGTCTAAGTTGCTCGAAATGTGAAACACTTCGCCTCAGTCTGTACTAAGCCACGAGTCGACAATTGTTGTGACTGGTCACAGCAGTAACTCTTCAAACATGGATTTATTCATTATGAAACAACCCTTGGTCAATGGCAGCATCTACGCCACTGACCTCCTTCAACTGTGTCCCAAACACGCAATCAAAACCCACATTCTTTTGAGAGTACATTGAAGATGGCACATTTTATAAACCTTGAACAGCCGATAGGTCTTAAATCAAGCACTGGCTAAGCCAATAGGTCTGGGTACATTTACATGATTGTGTTCTAAGTTTTAGTGGGTGAGCGCTAGATGAAAGAATGGTTGGTATTTATCACAATGTAGATTAAGCAGTGGCGACTCCTCCACTGAGCAGAGGAGCGTCGCCCCACTGCTTAGAAGTAGAAGTGAAAAAAAAAAAATGGTAATAACTGGACGTTATCATTTTATTTGTTCCTGCGTCTTTGCGGGGGACTGCTCTGCTCTCAGAGCAGGGGAAGGAGCGGTGGCACTCTGTAAAGTGTGCATGAATGTTTGATTGGCCCTCTCGGGCCCGCAAAACAGTCATGCGCACTTTGCATGTTCTCCATGCCCAGGCCCCCATTCCCCATCTGAGCACCGAACCATGGCTCTCAGACCAATCACAACGCTGCATTGCAGCGTTGTGATTGGTCAGGAGAGCCTGGCTGCTTCCTCTTCTGGCTGGAGCAGAGGGACGACAACGAGGGACGACGCAGAGAGATGCGAGGAGGTACGTTTTCTTTTTTTATCCCCCCAACCGCACCACCCCCGATCCGTGACAGCCGCTACTAAGATTAAAGTAGTTAGTGAACCCTCACACGGACTGTGATGAGCAACAAAAAGAATTTCCAAAAGCCTGTTACAAAGAACAGTATGACATGGGTCGCAGATGGGCCAAAGTCTGATACTAAGTAGGACTCTCTGGGTGCTGCAGTAGTTTTGTCACCCTAAGTCGGAAGAGTATGCCCAGACGTGGGTCCCTTGCTCACTTTGCCACTGGATTCAAACTAGCCTGGCTGATAAGGGGTGTTACCCCGAAACCGGTCCCAGGATGCTTGTTTCCGGTCCAGGGACGACCTGGCTTGGCAGTTCAGGCTGGACTGTTCCCATGAGGAGCAGGGTAAAGACTGATTTGCATACAGCTGTGTCTGAACTGGGGTGGCGAAGTGAGCTAAAGAACGATGATGGATTCAGCCCAGATCTGTGACTGGGGGTGTGTGTCTGAAAAGTTTCAGCGCACCATCCATTATCTCCTTGTGTTTGCTTTGTTCGCTCTAAGTTGGCAGGGTATGCCCAGACATGAGTCCTTTGCTCACTTTGCCACTGGATTCAAACTAGCCTGGCTGATGAGGGGTGTTACCCCAAAACCGGTCCCAGGATGCTTGTTTCCGGTTCAGGGAAGACCTGGCTTGGCAGTTCGGGCTGGACTGTTCCCATGAGGCACAGGGTCAAGACTGATTTGCATACAGCTGTGTCTGAACTGGGGTGGCGAAGTGAGCTAAAGAACAATGATGGATTCAACCCAGATCTGTGACTGGGGGTGAGTGTTTGAAAAGTTTCAGCGCTCCGTCCATCATCTCCTTGTGTTTGCATGTTCTCCCTAAGTTGGCAGGGTATGCCCAGACGTGGGTCCCTTGCTCACTTTGCCACTGGATTCAAGCTAGCCTGGCTGATAAGGGGTGTTACCCGGAAACCGGTCCCAGGATGCTTGTTTCCGGTTCAGGGAAGACCTGGCTTGGCAGTTCAGGCTGGACTGTTCCCATGAGGCACAGGGTCAAGACTGATTTGCATATAGCTGGGTCTGAACTGAGGTGGCGAAGTGAGCTAAAGAATGATGATGGATTCAACCCAGATCTGTGACTGGGGGTGAGTGTCTGAAAAGTTTCAGCGCTCCGTCCATCATCTCCTTGTGTTTGCTTTGTTCGCCCTAAGTTGGTAGGGTATACCCAGACATGGGTCTAGTGCTCACTACACCACCAGATTCAAGCTAGCCTGGCTGATGAGGGGTGAAACCCTGAAACCGGTTCCAGGATGCTTGTTTGTGGTCCACAGAGGACCTGGACTGGCAGTTCGGGCCGTTATGTTCCCATGGGGAGCAGGGTCAAGACTGATTTGCATATGGCTGGGTCTAAACTGGAATGGCGTGGCTTGTAAAAACAATGGACTTAACCCAGATCTGTGCCTGGGGGTGTATGTTTGATTGGTTCAGCATTCCGTCCATCATCTGTTCTTTTAGCAGTAGTCTGGGAAAACAGAAAAATTCATAGACTTGTTGAATCTGTTTCTGCTGCAACTATCTCTGAATCTACGGACAACAGACAGGGATGAACCAGACTCCATGCCGTTCTCCAATTGTTATTGTCCATGGGTGCGCGGAGGAACCTGGTGAACTGCTTCTATTCGGCTCTTAACAGGATGATTAGGAAACCCCTGAATCACCTTGCAGACAAAATGGGAGGGAGTTTTGGGTAAGGCCATACCAGACCGCGAATAGACACAAATGTTAGCATACCCACAGACGTTCTCGTGCAACACACGCCTCAAATACATTCAATTCAATTATGTTCATCGAACGTACCCAACACACAAGAAACTCACTGCAATCTATGGGGGGGAGGGAGGGCCACGCACTGGGGGAAGCAGATTTCTGCCACAAGTCTTGGTGGTCTGCATGTGTATGGGAGTTCTGGGAAACTGTGGTACAGAAGTTAAATAGATTACTCCACCGCACTATGCTGTGTACCATGGAGGTGTGCTTCCTGGGGTCCTTCCCTATGCCAAAGCTGAAGAAAGTGGGGAACCGTTTCATTGATTTGGCCCAGATATTAGCGAAAAAGCAGATTGCCATGACATGGAAGTCGATGGGGGGGGCCCCTGTGGCACCCAGATGGGAGGCTGCCGTCAAGGACTGGATTTGGGCAGAAGGCAGGCAGAGGCCTGGGGGGTGAGGAGGCAGAGGCCGGGGGCGGGGGGTGAGGAGGCAGAGGCCCGAGGGGGTGAGGAGGCAGAGGCCCGGGGGGAGGGGGGGAAGGAGGCAGAGTCCCGGGGGTGAGGAGGCAGAGGCCCGGGTGGGGGGGTGAGGAGGCAGAGGCCCGGGGGGTGAGGAGGCATAGGCCCGGGGGGTGAGGAGGCATAGGCCCGGGGGGTGAGGAGGCAGAGGCCCGGGGGGCTGAGGAAGCAGAGGCCCGGGTGGGGGGGTGAGGAGGCAGAGGCCCGGGGGGGGGGGTGAGGAGGCAGAGGCCCGGGGGGGGGTGAGGAGGCAGAGGCCCGGGGGGTGAGGAGGCAACCTATAGCGCCTCTTTGGACGGAAGTGCTGGATGCCTTTGAAAGTCCGGAGGCCGTGCTGGGTCCCCCTCTGATACCTCTGGGTCCAAAGGGGGCACACTGCAGTTTAATAGTCAACGGACCACTGTTGAGGCTGTCTTGGTGTACATGTTATGATGTGAAAACCCTGTGAGAGGCAGACTGATGAACTATAGGGTTGCGGGAGCTCGGCATTGTTTCTCCCTGTAGTTCCTTAACTGGTACTGCCCATCTGATGGGGCGGGGGGGGGGGGCGGCGATTCTTCGACCCGGCCCTCTGGACCAGTGCGACCCAACTGTTTGATTTGTGCTGTTATGGTTAGTGTTTTCTGGTCTATTCTGTATGTCACCAACAATGCATATTGGTCTAGGCTGTGTTGATTTCTTACCAATTGGGGGGTGACCCACCTCCTTGTGCTACTGTATAGGTGTCGAGCAATGAGTGTGGAGATACTCTTTGGATGCAGGGGAGAGTATGCAATCTATATAGACGTGGTGACGTGAGTTTCCAGATATGTCACTGCATTGTAAGTCCACTTATACTTATGTGAAATCTAATAAACATATATTTTTTTTAATCTATGGAAAACACCGAATGATTTGAGCATCAAGAGATGGCATGTAAGCAGATGCTGGGTAATGCCGTAGATGCATTGCAATAGAAGCACACTTTAGAGGGTCTGAACTAGACATGAAATGGGTTTTCAGGCTGTCAAAAAGCAATTTAAACTTACAAGACAATAAGCATTGTTTTTGTAGCTCACAACAGGCAACACAGAATAGAGGCATTAGCCAAAAAATAGTGGCACTTGTAAGAAAGTGTCTCTGTATATACTGAACCAAAGTAAGGTTCAGTGTGCACAGAGTCCGCAGTCCCCAGAGGTTTGGCAGAGGCTAAAGTTAGATATAACCTTACTCTCTAAAGTGGTAGCTTGGTCGAGCAGTAAGGCAGTATCAGAGGACAGTGTAAAGCATTTGTTGTACACACTCAGTCAGCAAATGGTCTCACACACTCAAGAACTGAACTTTAGGCCAATTGTTTGTATAAAAATATAGTTGTTTTTATTTTAGAACCAACAATAGGTATCAAAATATACTTTCTCAGAATGAGATGCTTTAGATAAATACTTTCAATAGGCAATAGACTTTTGAATGCAATAGTTACAGTTGTTGCAATAGGCAACACAATTTCAAACACAATTTACATTGAGCTCAATGGGAAGTTCTAGTTAAATGCAATAGATTACTTTTTGGATTACTTTTCTTACCACAGGACTGGATCCTAGATTCAGTCCTGGGACATCTCCTGTAAACAGTTGAGTAAAAACGTTTTGGTTACAGTTGTGATTTTTAAGGAATATTATTGTATTTTAAAAGTTGGCACTTAGAAACTTTTTCACATAGAATCACCAATGTTATCCTATGGGAGGAATTTCACTTAGCAGGTAAGTAGTGTTATCGTTACTTTTTCTTACTCAGTGTTGGATCCTGGATCCAGCACTGGTGCATCTCCTGTAAACAATTGAAAGAATGAGTTTATGTCACACAGGCGATTTTTAACGAATATTTGTAAGTTTGCAAAATCGACACTTAGAAACTTTTTCGGCAAAAACCAGGCAATGTTATCTAATGGAAGGAAATTCAAGTTACCGGTAAGTACGGTTATAATTACTTTTCAGGGTCAGTGATGGGCACCAAGATCCAGCACTGGGATCTCTCCTGATAACAGGTGAGTATTTTCGTTTTCGTGATTCGGCTCATTTTAGATGAATATTTTAAAGTTTCAAAACTCCACACTTAGAAGAATTTCCAAGTGAAACCAGTCAATGTTACCCTATGGAAGAAAAGTGAGTTATCAGCTTTTGGGTAAGTACTCGACTGGCAGAGTTAAGGTTCTGGGCATAGACTCAAGGGTCCCCCAGGGTCAGGTAAGTACAGTTGTTACACCCTCAGCGGCCCAGGGGCGGCCGGGTGCAGAGTGAGTAGGTTCAATGTTATCCTATGGAAGGCAGGGGGCCTTGGGTTGGTGGCTGCTGGCAGGCAGGCCACTCGGCTGTGGGAGCAAAGCTCCCGGTCACTTACTCAGGGCAAGTGGGGAAGTCGAACAGGGTAGTGGGTGCACCCTCAGCGGCACTGGGGCGGCCGGGTGCAGTGGGCTTTTGGGCCGTCGGGCGCCCAATGGTTTTCAATGGGAAAGCTGTGTGACGAACAAAGGCTGCAAGCTTGGGGACGGTGATCCTTCAGGTGCGACCACCACTTCGAGAGGTAAGTTGGGAAGCTGTAGGAAGGGTAGGCACCCAGGAGTTGGGCACAGGAGGCCGTGGGGCGTCGGGTGCAGGGATGTCTTTAGGCGTCGGAAATCTTACCCTCGGCTGGTCGCGGTTGGAGGGGGCCCAGGTTCTGAGGCTGCAGGCGTCGTCAGGATCGTCGAAGAGGGTCCTTGGGTGCTGGATTCCTGGTCACAGTCGCCGGGGGGACGTCCTCGTGGTCTTTGTCCACTCAGGCACAGGCCGGGCTCGGCGGGTGCAGAGTGTGCTGGATTCGCGGTTCCTGGCTGGCACCAGGGGTAGGTTACTTGCTTTTGAGCAGTACCACTGCTCGTGGGAGTCCCAGGTAGTTAGAGTCACAAGGCAGTCAGGTCCTCCGGGGTTTCTGAGGTTGCTGACCACTGGAGACGCCGGGGTTTAGCAGGAGCAGGTTCGAGGGTCAACAGGCCGGTAGGGCTGGGGCCAAATCAGTTGGTGTCTTCCTCTTGTTAGCAGCTGCACGGCAGGTCTTCTTGTTTCTTGATCTTCTTTCTTGTTTCCGAATCTGGATCTAATGAAGGAAGGTTCAGGGTGCCCCTAAATACTAGATTTAGGGGCGTTACAGGTAGGTAAAGGGCAGGGACCAATGGGTCCCTTCCCTGGGGTGGGTACACCCCCTATCCTGCCACTCTCCAGTGGGAGGGGGGCAGGAGCCTAGTCCTGATCGGGTAGGGCTCCCCATCTTCAAGATGGCGAGAGCCCGGAGATGTGCTTCACCTCGCCTCCCCCACCTGAGGGGTGGGGTTGGCAGAGGCTGGCACACCCCCTTTCCTCCCTTGGTGTTTCCCGCCAGCCTTCCCGCCAGAGTGGGGGCTAGAACCAGTGGGGACCAGTTGCTGAGTACAGCAAGTGGTCTGGGGAAGCTCACAAAGGCGGAATGCCTTTGAAGCTTCCCCCTGCCCATCCTGGGGGAGGAGGCCTAGCACCTCGCCCAGGACGTGCATTGTTGCAGGCCCGGGAGAGCGGATGGCTCTCTACCCAGGGGTCCAGCAACATGTCTGCTGGGTGGCAGCCTAGGCAGCCCCTCAGACAGGACGTGGATTGTAGGTTAGGTTCAGGGGGCAACTCTAAGTTGCCCTCTGTCGTGCATCTGACATTAAATCCCACACTGGCATCAGTGTGGGTTTAATGTGCTGAGAAGTTTGATACCAAACTGCTCAGTCTTCAGTGTAGCCATTATTGTGCAGTGGAGTTCGTAATGACAACCTCCCAGCACCATATACTCTTAATGGCATCACTGCACTTACAGTGCCCAGGAATGGCCCTGGGTACTGTAGGGGCACCGAGCTCATGCACCTGTACCCACACCACTGGCATAGTGCACCCAGCTAGAGGGGTGACTGAGGTATGCCAGGGCAGTGTGTTTGTGGGCATGGCACACAGGAATTTGTGCCATGTCGACTCTCTGTTTAGTTTTGCACCAAGGCACGCAGCCTGCAAAGGCAGGGTGTGTGTGTCAGGGTACAGGGCCTCTAAGGGTGGCACAATAAGTGCTGCAGCCCTTAGAGGCCTTCTCTGGTCACAGTGCCCTGGGTACCTAGGGTACCATTTATCAGGGGCTGACATGTGGCCAGAGATGCCAATTGGGTTCAGGCTACAATGCAGTTTTAGGGAAGGAACACAGGCTCTGGGCACCTGATTGGCAGGAGCCCAGGGCACCCTCAGTCAAAGTACATCAGCAATTCAGCAAAAAGTGGGGGCATACCATGCAAGAAAGATGGCACTTTCTCACAGCACTCAGCAACATATTCCAGACTGCCATTAGTAAGAATTACTGCAAATAGACAAGGGAAGGCAGCCGCCAAAACGCTTACCCTAATTTATTGCAAATGGCTCAGAGCAGTGAAAGAGTTTTATAAAGTTTTTTTTAGTTTTTATTTGGAACGTAAGTATGAATGTAACATTTCCATGGATACCTAGATTTCAAACTTGTATTCTGAACACATGTTCATCATTTAAATAGGAAGGCTTCAACAAACAAATAAAACAAACGCCAACAGTGGTATCATTATAAAACTTCATGCTTCATTTTTAACCAAGCACTAGTTGGATTTGAAGAATACTACTTAAATGCCTAGATTGAAAATGCAAAACCCCGAGTCTGCAGGTGACTGTTGTTTTCAGCCCTCCGTAGGGAGAACAAGCAGATGGGTTTCTTTCCTACGAGTCAGCTTTTTTGAGAAACAAAATAGAGGCTGTAAAGTGAAAGAAACTCTATTTATATTCACAATATTCCATTAACTGCTCTGCATTTTCAACAATTCCTGTAATCTGATACAGACTTCTAGCTACAGATTTCTTACCTTAGACTATTCCCCAGGCATCAGACTGGATCAAGAGAGTCTGAAGCAGTTCCCCTGCATGCTGGTAAGTGGCGTTGTTCGGCTATGCACTGTCCATGCCGGAAGTAACGTGTGCGGTGCCTATCTAGGCACCACCCCAGCACCGCTGTCATCAGTTCTTTTCTTTCTGCACCAGTCAGTGCAGATCCGACAGACCTGCTCACAGTCAATTATTGACTGACCTTTTCTCGAAATGTTTTCCTCTCCAGATGTGCTAGGGATGTCGCATAAGAAACGTAAGGGTTTCAAGCCATGTGTTGCCTTTTACAGGCAGATGTCTGTGACAGACCCACACTTGGTTTGTTCTTGATGCTTGGAGCAGGACCACAACTCCAAGACCTGTAGGGACTGCTGTGCCATGCACCCGAAGGAGCTGAGAGAGCGTTCCTTCTGGCTTCTCGCCACCTGACATCAGAAGACCCTGAGATGCTCATGATCCAGGTCACGTGGAAGATCCTGGACCACTCTCGACAATAGTCGTCGCGATCCATGTCGTCAGGTAAGTCACATAAGAGGAAGAAGTTGTAGAGGTCTTAGCCTTCATTGCACTCGTCCAAGTTCTGGGTCAAGGCACAGGAGCGCCAGCACACTAGGCCTCGCTCCTCCGCAGAGCCTGTGACAAGGTCTGCTCCGCACCTCAGCCATTTACCCAGAGCTGGAGCGACCCCGGCAGAGTTCAAAGAGCTTTACAAGGCCATGCACTTCATATTTGGGTGGCTCAGCCCCTCTGGAATGCCTTGAGCCCCACAGGTCCTCGAGGGGTTCGTACAGCATTCCTGCTGGTGGGTTCACCCTTGGTGCCAGTCAGGCCCCTTGGATCCAGTGCTGAGTCCAGAGCTGTGACACCCGCAAGACTGCGACCTTCCCCAGAGCCCGCTCTAGTACCGACACTACCGGTGCTGCAGATGCACCACGGCGGCACAATCCCCATTGCCATACCCAACTCCTGACACAGAGCCAGACAGGCGTCATCCGACGCTAGCTCCAGAGCCAACTGGGACTATGCTCTTCAAGTTGAAGCTAGTACCTTTTTCATTTGACAGGCCTGGAGAGGATGACGAATGGGAGGTGTCTGATGATGCTTATGAATACCCATAAGGACGCTTGTGTTCCGGTCCACGGAGGACCTGGCCTGGCAGTTCGGGCTGGACTGTTCCCATTGGGCGCAGGGACAAGACTGATTTGCATATGGCTGGGTTCAAACTGGGGTGGCGAAGAGAGCTAAAGAATGATGATGGATTCAACCCAGATCTGTAACTGGGGGTGAGTGTCTGAAAAGTTTCAGCACTCCGTCAATCATCTCCTTGTCTTTGCTTTGTTTGCCCTAAGTTGGCAGGGTATGCCCAGACGTGGGTCCCTTGCTCACTTTGCCACTGGTTTCAAGCTAGCCTGGCTGGTCAGGGGTGAAACCCCGAAACCGGTCCTAGGATGCTCGTTTCCGGTCCAGGGAGGACCTGGCTTGGCAGTTCGGGCTGGACTGTTCCCATGAGGCACAGGGTCAAGACTGATTTGCATATGGCTGGGTCCAAACTGAGGTGGCATAGTGAGAAAAAATATAATGGGTTGGGATGCTACAGCAAGCTATTGCCAGTGGTTAGACTTATTCAAGCAGCCTCCCATCACCTTTTGTGTGTTTCAAGTACCGCCCTAAGTGGCATGGGTATGCCCAGACATGTATCCCGTGCTCACTGTGTCACTGGAGCCAAGGCGTGCCCAGCTGATGAGCCCGTAAATAGGGCAAAACCGATCCTGGGTTGATTGTGTTCCAGTTCAGGGGGGACCTGTCTTGGCAGTTCAGGCTGGACTGTTACCATGAGGGTCAGGGTCAAGACTGATTACCAAATGGCTGGGTCCAAAATCAAGTGGCATGGTGAGCAAAGGAATGATGGGTTGGAGTGCTACCCTGAGCTATTGCCAGTGGTTAGATTTATTGCAAGCAGTCTTCCATCATCTTTTGTGTGTTCCTTATGCCTACCAGCAGCCCCTCGATGAGACAGATGACAACTCGTATGAAGAACTGGTGGATGCCAGTGGATTAGACACCTCACTGGACACTGGCTTGGTCTCCTCCTACCGTGGCTATGGAGCCTCCTTTGCAATGGTGGTGTGGACGGCGGCTGAGGTCTTGGACCTTCAGCTGTCCTTGGTGGCAATCAAGATGAAAATCTGACAGAGGTGCTTCAAGCGGGAGTTGCCCCTCCAAACCCTTACTCTTATTTAATTCAGCCCTTACCCATGTCCTACTTGGGGCCTGGTCCAAGCCCTGCACAGGGGTTCCTGTCCATAGGACAATTGCCGGGTGCCATCTCCCCACTCCTGGGGACCCCAGTTTCCTCATCCAGTACCCCACCCCAGAGAGCTTGGTGGTCAAAGCCTTCAGTTTCTGAGTCAACCCTAGTGTGTTCCCTACCACTCCATCGGATAGGGAATCCAAGCGGCTGGTGTCAGACAGTAGGGTCAGAAGAAATAAGGGGTAAGAAGATGCCATTGACATTCTATGGTACCCGAGGTGAAAGATCGCTGAAACCGGTGTCCTATACACATAAGCATTGTTCCCTCTAAGGTGCGCGCCTGGGCGGCCGCGCACACAGCAATCAATCTCCACGCAGAAGAGACAATGGCGCAGACCAGCAAGGTCTGAGGGACTCACCCAGCGAGGGTAAGTCAGGGCAGGCCTGGAGCAACCAGGGGAGCTCTTTGGTTTCTTTAGAAAGTCTTCAGGGGATCCACAATCCGGCTGGCAAGTGATCGCAAAGACGCCTCGGGAGGATTCGCTCACAGGGGCCCACGGTCACTCGGGACGTGGTAGGCCTCTGATCTTAGGAGGGATTCCTGCTGGAGGCTGGGACCACACGTGGTCCAAAGCACAAGTTCGTGGAATGTTGTGAAGGGGTTGCACTCGACAATAGTGCACGGTACCCAGGGGTCGTGGTTCCTCGTTACTCTTGGGGTCCACTGGCCTCAGCTTCGGTGGGGACTCACGATGGCCTTTGAGAAGTCAGGAAATCCACTTCTTGGGCTGCAGGGACTTCGGACTCCGGCGGGAGCGGTATAGTTTGCGACCGTCGTTTGTAGTTTTTGGTGCCTGTCAAGCAGGGGAGTCACTCCTTGACTCCAAGGGAGATTCTTCAGTCTTCCAAAGGTAGTGGAACGTCGAAGGTCCGGGATTCTTCTTGTAGAGCGTCGTCCAGAGAAATCTAGGGTGCAATGCACAGGTTCCCCCTCTTATACTAAAAGAAGGGGAGGGACTAGCTCTATGACCCTACCTATGGGAGGGTCAGGGGAGTGGGTGGCTACACCCACTTCCCTTTGTCCAGTTGCGCGCCAGAGCAGGGACAGGTAGCCCCTGAGCCGGTTTGAACTGGCATATGCACAGAGGAGCCTTCTGCTCCCCCAGTGCAGGACTTCAAAGCACTCTAAGAGTGCACCCACCCAGCCCCAATACACTAAACCCTGTCTGGAAGGTGGTCACACCCCTTGGGACAGGATATCTATTGTTGGGCTTCCTCCACTGCGAGTGTTGGTCATCAGCAGGAGGGCAGCCCAGTGTCTGTGACTGGTGGCATCCATTTTGTGATGCCAGGGCTCTGCCGGATTCTACCGCGTTTCCACAGTAGGTACATGTCTATCCCTCTAGAAGGGTGGAATGCTACCCCTGCCGCCAGGACTGGCGGGGGGGTAGTATTCCAAGATGTTTGACACCAAACACGACATGTTTCGATGCAGCCATTCCAAAGTTAGCATTTTACTGCGAGGATATAATGCACTTAAAAGTATATGGTTTAACCGCATCCACAAACAGCATCAGAGAATGGACTCTGAGAGCTGCAGAGGGGCCCTGCTCAGGCAGAGGCACCCCCTCACATAGAAGCCAAGCACCCTGCCCTCAGGATTGATAGGGCCTGCCTTAGGGGTGACTGATAGGTTCATATGTGTGTGCAGGAGAGATATAGGGGACCTATATCTCAGTGAGGAGTGCTAGCACCACCTCACCCAGGCTGCAGTAGCAGGCCTGTGGTGTCAGATTTAGTCTGCTTCCCAGGGGTGGCATAATACATGCTTCAGCCCCTGGTAGGCCTGTGAAGTACCTATGCCCTTGGTACCTAAGGTACCATATACTAGGGACTCATAAGGTACCACAGTATCCAATCACTAGTGCACCTAGAGTGCACTCCAAGTCATTTAGAGAGAACAGAGAGGCCCAGCCAGACTATAGCCAGAAACCAGTGTAAACATCAAAAAAAAAGTGGGGGCAACATAAGAGGCAGATCCTACTCTCCTACACAACCCCCCCCCCAAACGCAGGGACACTAAACTAACCTTGACCAGTTGAGTCTTCGTGTTCAAAGTGGAAATACCTTGAGAGTCCATCTGCATTGGCATGTTGGGTCCCAGGTCTATGTTCCACTGTATAGTCCATCCCCTGTAGGGAAATGGACCACCTCAAAAGTTTGGGGTTTTCTCCTTTCATTTGTTTAAGATTCAAGATAGCCTGGCTGATGAGGGTTTTGAACCCGAAACCGGTCCCAGGATGCTTGTTTCCGGTCCAGGGAAGACATGGCTTGGCAGTTCGGGCTGGACTGTTCCCATGAGGCACAGGGTCAGACTGATTTGCATATGGCCATGTCTGAACTGGGGTGGTGGAGTGAGCTAAAGAATGATGATGGATTAAACCCAGATCAGTTGACTAGGGGTGAGTGTTTGATTTGCTCTAACGCTACGTCCATCATCCCCTTTGGTATCGCTTTGTTCGCCCTAAGTTGGCAGGGTATGCCCAGACGTGGGTCCCTTGCTCACTTTGCCACTGAATTCAAGATAGCCTGGCTGATGAGGGTTTTGAACCCGAAACCGGTCCCAGGATGCTTGTTTCCGGTCCAGGGAAGACATGGCTTGGCAGTTCGGGCTGGACTGTTCCCATGAGGCACAGGGTCAGACTGATTTGCATATGGCCATGTCTGAACTGGGGTGGTGGAGTGAGCTAAAGAATGATGATGGATTAAACCCAGATCAGTTGACTGGGGGTGAGTGTTTGATTTGCTCTAACGCTCCGTCCATCATCCCCTGTGGTATCGCTTTGTTCGCCCTAAGTTGGCAGGGTATGCCCAGACGTGGGTCCCGTGCTCACTTTGCCACTGGATTCAAGATAGCCTGGCTGATGAGGGTTTTGAACCCGAAACCGGTCCCAGGATGCTTGTTTCCGGTCCAGGGAAGACATGGCTTGGCAGTTCGGGCTGGACTGTTCCCATGAGGCACAGGGTCAGACTGATTTGCATATGGCCATGTCTGAACTGGGGTGGTGGAGTGAGCTAAAGAATGATGATGGATTAAACCCAGATCAGTTGACTGGGGGTGAGTGTTTGATTTGCTCTAACGCTCCGTCCATCATCCCCTTTGGTATCGCTTTGTTCGCCCTAAGTTGGCAGGGTATGCCCAGACGTGGGTCCCTTGCTCACTTTGCCACTGGATTCAAGATAGCCTGGCTGATGAGGGTTTTGAACCCGAAACTGGTCCCAGGATGCTTGTTTCCGGTCCAGGGAAGACATGGCTTGGCAGTTCGGGCTGGACTGTTCCCATGAGGCACAGGGTCAGACTGATTTGCATATGGCCATGTCTGAACTGGGGTGGTGGAGTGAGCTAAAGAATGATGATGGATTAAACCCAGATCAGTTGACTGGGGGTGAGTGTTTGATTTGCTCTAACGCTCCGTCCATCATCCCCTTTGGTATCGCTTTGTTCGCCCTAAGTTGGCAGGGTATGCCCAGACGTGGGTCCCTTGCTCACTTTGCCACTGGATTCAAGATAGCCTGGCTGATGAGGGTTTTGAACCCGAAACCGGTCCCAGGATGCTTGTTTCCGGTCCAGGGAAGACATGGCTTGGCAGTTCGGGCTGGACTGTTCCCATGAGGCACAGGGTCAGACTGATTTGCATATGGCCATGTCTGAACTGGGGTGGTGGAATGAGCTAAAGAATGATGATGGATTAAACCCAGATCAGTTGACTGGGGGTGAGTGTTTGATTTGCTCTAACGCTCCGTCCATCATCCCCTTTGGTATCGCCAAGTCCCTCTGGGGCAGTTCCTTCTTCAGGATCTGCTTCACCTCCCTCTGGGGGTGAATCTGTGATCTGAGACAGAGGGGAAGGCACTGCCTTTACCCTACTGCTCCTCCTCTTGGGAAGCATCTGGTCCATTGTTCCAGGATCCAGAGCTGGTTCAGTGTCATGCATTCTTGCTTGTGACCTGGTCACAGCAAATACCTCTGCAGGGATGCCCAACATCTCAGCATGAGTCCATAACTCTACTTCAGACCAGGCTGAAGTCTCTAGATCATTGCCCAATAGACATTCAACAGGGAGGTCTGCACTGACTACAACCTTCTTGAGGCCAGTTACCCCTCCCCAGGAGAAATTCACAACTGCCAGACTATGGTTGGTCCTGACGTTGCTTGCATTGGTCACCTGGTACATTTCGCCCAGGATGATCTGTCCAGGGTCCACAAGATCCTCTGCCACCATGGTGACACTAGCACCTGTGTCCCTAAATGCCAAAGCCTGTTTGCCATTTATTACAGGCTGCTGTTTGTATTTGCCCAGATTACTGGGACTCACTAGGAAGGACATATTAAGGTCTCCCTCACAAATCAGCATTGCCTGAGTGGGCACTCTGACTAGGTCAGAGTCCACTTCAGAACCCAGGGTCAACCCTACTACACCCTTATTCTGAGTACCACCTCCACTAGTAGCTGAACTAGGGGGAACAGTTGCCTTAGGGGCAGGAGTGGTGGTGGTTTGGTCTTTGGACTTGTTACAGTCAGAAGTCCAGTGCCCTTTCTGTTTACAGAATTTGCACCAGGGCTTCTTTTGGCCTTTTCCCTTGTTGGATTGTGACTCCCCACCAGATGCAGATTTTTGGGGCCCTTGTGAAGACTTCTGGTCTTTTGACTTATCCCCACCTTTCTCAGAGCCCTTAGGATCTTGCTTCTTGGTGTCACCCCCTTGGTTCTGGGGTTTCTGCCTCGCCCTGGTTCTGACCCATTTGTCTGCCTTCTTTCCCAATTCTTGGGGAGAGGTCAGATCCGAGTCCACCAGGTACTGATGCAACAACTGGTTCTGGCAATAATTAAGGATCTGTTCTCTCATCATCAGATTATACAATCCCTTGAAATCAGTAACCCTACTGCCAACCAGCCAACCCTCCAGAGCCTTGGTTGCACAATCAACAAAGTCAGTCCAGTCCTGAGTCTGTGCCTTCTGGGTGTCTCTGAACTTCAACCTGTACTGTTCAGTGGTTAAGCCAAACCCATCTATCAGTGCACTCTTCAGGACTTCATAATCATCAGCATCCTCTTCTCTAACAGTGAGGAGCTTGTCTCTGCCTTTATATGAAAAGGAGAGCCACAAGATTGCTGCCCACTGCTTTTGGGGGACCTGCTGTACTCTACAGGCCCTCTCCATAGCAGTTATCCACTTGTGGATATCATCCCCACTCTGGTAGGGAGGAACAACCTTGCTCAGGTTCCTATGGTCTGCAATAGATTCTCTGCCTCTAGGGACACTGTTGCTGCCACCAAGGGGTTCTAACCCTTCTCGTCTAGAAGCTCTCTGGATTTCCAGGGCTTCTCTAGCCAGTGCCAACGGCTTGGTTCTGAGGGCAACTCTTGCTTCCTCATACTGCAGCAGTTTGCACATTCTTTCAGAGGAGGTCTCTCTTATGGGAAAGTATGAGTTCCTCTGGTGGACAAATTCTCTGCCAGAGTGATAAGAGTGCTCGGATTCCCTGGAAGGGGACCTATGCC
This sequence comes from Calotriton arnoldi, assembly GCA_963921515.1. Taxonomy (NCBI): domain Eukaryota; kingdom Metazoa; phylum Chordata; class Amphibia; order Caudata; family Salamandridae; genus Calotriton; species Calotriton arnoldi. Next base: position 1,768,137 of record CAWUFW010001188.1, read on the forward strand.
TCTCCTCCACTCTGTCAGCTCTCTTAGGGAGAATTCCTCTGTCCTTTTCAGGCCCCTTGAGGCCTGGCCCTTCAATCACAGAGTCCTGGTCATTCTGATGTTCATCATCAGACCCAGATACTGTAATTGACCCACCCACTGATTCAGACCCATTAGCTCCTAGAGCCAATCTAAGATCATCTGCTGTCAGCAGATCTATCAGGTGTAGGGTTGAGGGATTCTGTCCTAGCCTCAGGTGTCTTTCAGCACACATGGCTTTCAAGTCAAAGAAAGTCATGTCCTTATACTGAAGCTGAGTGGATCCACTGGTTCCATCCCTTAAGGACATTCTAGTGTTGTGCAGTGTTGTACTACCTACACTAGTTTGTGGCCTACTGATACTAGCTTGAGCTGTAGAAAGGGTGTGCTATCCCTTGGCACACAGCTCTAAGTTCAGTAGAACTTATTGATACTAAGCTTGACTTTATATGTACCTTAAGTACCTATAGTGGTTTTCAGTTAGTAATTCAAATAGAGATTTTCTGGTAAAACAATAGCAAGCTGGAATCCCACACGCTGCCCACCAATGTGAGAAGTTGGCCTGGTATATGCTGTTCACTAATTAAAGTGGACACCTTGCACCAGAACAATTCGACTCTTATGGTAGATAGGTTTAAGACAACCTTTATAGAAAGCTATCCTAGTGGTAGCTGTGGAGAGCAGCCTTCAGGCTAAGTCTTGAAGGAATGTAAAGCAGCTTGTTTTACCACACAATCTCTTGAATCACCAAATGAAAAGACACCACACAGGTATATATATCAAATATATATGTATTTATTAATAAACACTCTCTACTAATCTCTTTATGAGATTAGAAGTCAGGAACATATGTACAAGTCAAATGTTATCAAAATAAGTTTAGCACAATCGAATATCACAATCTTAGTTTGCTAGACCTAGGTCTAGGGCATCTAGAATCGAGGGACCCCCAAGAACCACCCCAGGTAGTTGTAGGAGACCCACAGGGGACGGACGCGGTGACCTGGCACCGGTGCGAGTCCTGTACGAGTCTATGCACTCAGACGCGATTGAGATATCAATGTTAAAGGTCCCTTGCGTGTTCGAGGCGAACACACCGATCGGTCCTTGTACGAGTCGAAGGACGCGGTCACAGATAGAGATGCAAGGGAGATGGACGCGCTGTGTCTAACACAGACGCGAACCTTGTGCGAGTCAGTGCAATGGAGATCTCAGAGTTACAGGCCCTTTGTGTGTTCGAGGCGAACACCGATCGGACTCAGTACGAGTCGAAGGATACAGTTTTAGATAGTGTTGCAAAGGAGATGGACGCGGTGTGTCTAACACAGACGCGAACCCTGTACGAGTCAGCGCAATTGTCGCACTTGGAAAGTTAGAGTTTTAGGACACTTCTAGGGAAGATGGATGCCCACCGTCGTCGCAAGATTCAGGTCGTTCGCGGTTGCCTTGACTCTTCAGCCACGAGGTCCAGGAGGCGTCGACGATGATCAGGAGCTGGATTCGGCGTATCCCACGATGTCTGCAGCTTATTGCGGTGTCGGCGACTCGATTGGAGCCAACAAGCCTTGGTAACAGCAAGTCTCGGGGAAAGGGTGAAGAGACAATGGCGCAGACCAGCAAGGTCTGTGGGACTCACCCAGCGAGGGTAAGTCAGGGCAGGCCTGGAGCAATCAGGGGAGCCCTTTGGTTTCTTTAGAAAGTCTTCTGGGGACCCACAAGCCGGCTGGCAAGGGATCGCGAAGACGCCTCGGGAGGATTCGCTCACAGGGGCCCATGGTCACTCGGGACGTGGTAGGCCTCTGATCTTAGGAGGGATTCCTGCTGGAGGCTGGGAACACACGTGGTCCAAAGCACAAGTTCGTGGAACGTTGTGAAGGGGTTGCACTCGACAATAGTGCACGGTACCCAGGGGTCGCGGTTCCTCGTTACTCTTGGGGTCCACTGGCCTCAGCTTCGCTGGGGACTCACGATGGCCTTTTAGAAGTCAGGAAATCCACTTCTTGGGCTGCAGGGACTTCGGACTCCGGCGGGAGCGGCGTAGTTTGCGACCGTCGTTTGTAGTTTTTGGTGCCTGCCAAGCAGGGGAGTCACTCCTTGACTCCAAGGGAGATTCTTCAGTCTTCCAAAGGTAGTGGAACGTCGAAGGTCCGGGATTCTTCTTGTAGAGCGTCGTCCAGGGAAATCTAGGGTGCAATGCACAGGTTCCCCCTCTTATACTAAAAGAAGGGGAGGGACTAGCTCTATGACCCTACCTATGGGAGGGTCAGGGGAGTGGGTGGCTACACCCACTTCCCTTTGTCCAGTTTCGCGCCAGAGCAGGGACAGGTAGCCCCTGAGCCGGTTTGAACTGGCATATGCACAGAGGAGCCTTCTGCTCCCCCAGTGCAGGACTTCAAAGCACTCTAAGAGTGCACCCAACCAGCCCCAATACACTAAACCCTGTCTGGAAAGTGGTCACACCCCCTTGGGACAGGATATCTATTGTTGGGCTTTCTCCACTGCGAGTGTTGGTCATCAGCAGGAGGGCAACCCAGTGTCTGTGACTGGTGGCATCCATTTTGTGATGCCAGGGCTCTGCCGGATTCTACCGCGTTTCCACAGTAGGTACATGTCTATCCCTCTAGAAGGGTGGAATGCTACCCCCGCCGCCAGGACTGGCGGGGGGGTAGTATTCCAAGATGTTTGACACCAAACACGACATGTTTCGATGCAGCCTTTCCAAAGTTAGCATTTTACCGCGAGGATATAATGCACTTAAAAGTATATGGTTTAACCGCATCCACAAACAGCACCAGAGAATGGACTCTGAGAGCTGCAGAGGGGCCCTGCTCAGGCAGAGGCACCCCCTCACATAGAAGCCAATAACCCTGCCCTCAGGATTGATAGGGCCTGCCTTAGGGGTGACTGATAGGTTCATATGTGTGTGCAGGAGAGATATAGGGGACCTATATCTCAGTGAGGAGTGCTAGCACCACCTCACCCAGGCTGCAGTAGCAGGCCTGTGGTGTCAGATTTAGTCTGCTTCCCAGGGGTGGCATAATACATGCTTCAGCCCCTGGTAGGCCTGTGAAGTACCTATGCCCTTGGTACCTAAGGTACCATATACTAGGGACTCTAAAGGTACCACAGTATCCAATCACTAGTGCACCTAGAGTGCACTCCAAGTCGTTTAGAGAGAACAGAGAGGCTGGGGCCCTGATTAGCAGGGGCCCAGCCAGACTATAGCCAGAAACCAGTGTAAACATCAAAAAAAAAGTGGGGGCAACATAAGAGGCAGATCCTACTCTCCTACAATGTGGAACATAGGTTTTTTAACAACTGTTTTTCTGAACTCACATATTTGGAAGTGCTTTCTTATGTGATAATGAAGAAAAAAAGAGTTTTGCTAAAATAAAATATTTGCCTAAGATCACACAATTTAAGCGGGGAACCCACGATTAATTCAGGTTTTCTGATGTCACTTTGTACAAATCAAGCAGTAAATGGGTACCTATTTGACTTTCCTTATGTTACAGCTTTCCCCTTACCCCCTTGTGCACTTTACGGCAGTTTTTATATAGCAGGAACAAACCCGAAGGTATTGGAGCGATTTACCTGTGCACCAGTTACATTACACAAGGTCAACATTCATTGTTAATAGGCATAGGGAGATTAAGGGGCTGATTAGGATGGCAGTCGGGTAAACGGGACCACCTGTCAGGCTGTCGGCAGTCCCAACAGAGGCATTACGATGCGACCGCCACCACAGTGGTCACAATGCCTATCTTTTGCATTTCGTCGAGTGCTGCTGGCTGCAGCACACGCCGCAATGCAAAAAGGGGATACATTACATATCCCTGCACTACGTGGAAGGAGCCATGCGGTGCCTGCCACATGGTGCAGGGATATGTGCCCCCCACAACCAACAGCTTAGGGCAAGGGGGTAGGGGGGCCTGCTACGGGCCCCCAAAGTCCCTTTCCGTCTGCCTTTTCATGGCGGATTACCCCAGAAAGGGACATCATAATCCCTACATTGTAGGGTATTGGATGTCCCTCCGACGCACCGGCGGGCTCAAGGAGCCTGTCGGATGTGTGGCGGTCGGTCTTTTCCGACCGCCAACCATCCGCCTGCCATGGTAAATTGGCGGGGGGGTTACATGGTTCCGATGGCGGTGGGACCGCCATCGTCACCGTCATCGGCTCCTAAGTGATTTTCCCAGAATCACAGAAGGTTGAGGCAGGCTCACTGGTTTTGTTTACTGAAATCCAGCTTTGGGCATTGTCCATGCCAGCAGCAAGCAGTGCCAGTGGGATAAGTAGTCTGTGTCAGTAGGAGAAGTGGTCAGGGTAACCAAAAAAAAGTGGGCATTTTTACCTACATATATACATATACACACATGTATATATATATTTTTTTTTTTACAAATTAAGCATGGCATATAGGGTTGAGGTGGGAGCCTGGAGATGCTGCCAAGATTGGATAATTGCATGAGCTGCACTACACCCTCTTCAAAATGTCACCACTACCTATTTGCCTTTAGACCGTTTGAATAATAACATTTAAGGACATAATTTACCATTTAGTTTATTTGTGTAAAAAAAAAACATTTTAACTGTTCTTTCACTTGATCAGTCCAGAGGTAGCCGGCTCGCTGGCATAATGGCTCATGGTAAGTTCCATTTGCGCACACATCTCAGAATAGTGTGCACAAAGACATTGCCTTGCCGCTCACCAAACAAACAAATTGGAGGGAACATTGCACATAAGTGAAAGTGAAGGTGAAACATTTCTTTATTGTATAGTTAATTAAAACCAAAACAATATTCCAATTCATAAAATTCATTGTACCATCATATTAAAACTTGTAAATATCCCCGTTTCTTTGAACATAAAAAATAAAAAAAATATTGGATACAGCTGATACGCCACCTTTTTTGGACGGTGCATTAACATTTGACTAGTTGTTTCTATTTACTGTGTTATTATTGTTAAAAACAGAGGAAGTCCACTGAAAGACGCTGTGACCACTTTTCATTGTGGTATAGATTTCGTGTAATAACTTAAAAATTTTACCAAATGGCAGATTAGTTGTGGGTCGCTTGAGTCCAGGCTTTTTAATATAGCAGATCTACAAGTGCGAATACCTCTTTCATTAAACTGTCTCCTCAACAGATGGCGACGATGAGGACCTAAAGCTGGGCATATGCATATTAAATGTATGAAGTCCTGTATTGGTGACCCACATAGGCTGCATGCATGCTTTTGGGCCCTGGTACTTCCAGCTGGGACGGTCTGCATTGGAAAGCAACTTCCCCATACGAAGCTCTAAAAATTTGATTTTTAGATAAGGGGAGAAGGCCTGACCCAGATGTGCCGCAGGCTCAGGCTTAGTGTAGGAATGTAATACCATCCAAGCGTGGGCTCGCCGACTTAACATTGCTTTGTCGTCTTGCAGCGAGCGCATTTGCCGCCTTTTTTATAATTTGCTGGAATGATGTCAGGGGTACTTTCCGATGCCACAGGTCAGCCGTTCTGGTCATTTGTAGCGAAGCTTCTAAATACTTTGCGTAGGCGGACTGAGTGTCACTTTGCAAGGCGTCCCAAAGCGCCTTATTGATTTCCAGACCACGATTAAGCCAAATTTTATACCAGGTTTTAATTGCCTCATACCTTCTGTATAATTGTTGTTGTTGCAGCCCAAACTCCAGACGAACCTGGGCTGGGGAGGTGTCACGTGGCAGAGAGAATACCCTTTTGTACACTCGAGTTTGAATGTTGTCCAAGATTGATACATTGTTTACGTGATGAACAACACTACCATATGCAATGGTTGGGAGCAATTTAGCTTTGATGACAGCCAATAATGGAGTGAATAGTGGGCCTTTTAAGATTTTTGATAAGTTACAAAATGCAAATGTTAGGGTGTTGCCCTTTTTTTGTATGGCCTCATTCTGCGTTGAAAAAGAGAACCTTCGATCCAGGTGTATCCTGAGATATTTGTAGCTTTTTACCACTTCTAACCTCGCGTTGTTGATTGTGAATGTCGTTTGTTTATGTAAACTGTGAGTTATGATAATGACCTTTGTTTTTGTTATGTTTATTTCCATCAAGTTTGTTTTAGCGAAGTCAGCTAATTCGTGAATTGCTCTTTGCAAGCCAATCCGCGTTTGGCTTAGAAGCACGACGTCGTCCGCATAGGATAGATGTGTTAGTGGCAGTGTGCCCAGGCGGGGTGGATGTGCGTTAACCCCGTCTAACCTTGGTGTTAAATAAGCCATAAATAGATTAAACAGGTGTGGAGCCAGGACACACCCTTGCTTTAATCCCTCGTTGGTGTAGATCTTCCCGGTGAGCCTCTGGCCATCAGCGATTTTAACCTGCATCCAGGTATCAGTATACAGATCCATCATTGGTTTGAGGATTGAGTCTGGTAAGCCCTGCTGCTTTAATTTGCCCCACAACGTGCGTCTACTCACCCGGTCAAATGCCGCCTTAAAATCCACAAAACATAGATGGAGTTTTTGCCGCCGTCGTAGGCTTTGGTCAGCTATTAGGCCTAATGCTAATGCGTTTGTGATTGTACCTGTACCCCGTCGAAAGCCCGACTGGTTGAGGGGAATTTTTTTGTTTGTGTCGGACCAGTTTATCAGGTCTGCTAAGATCAAGGATGCATAATATTTGGCCTCAGCGTCTATTAGCGCAATCAGACGGTAATTAGCGGGGTCTGTACGCTCTCCCCCTTTGTATATTGGATTGATTATTGCCCCTCTCCAGCTCTCCGGAATGCGACTAGATGTGCCTATCAGTTGGAACAGACTATACATTTTACTTGCCCAGTAATTGGGGTCTTGTTTGTAAATTGCTTGGGGTACTCCATTCGGACCCGGAGCCCCATCAAGCCTGCTTTTTGCTATTACTTGTGAAATTTCTACTACGGAGTAGGGAGGATGTGACTGTAGTATGTCCTTGTTCTGCTGTTCACCGTTTCCTGTTGTTTTAGTAATAATGGGGAACTTGTCCTTCCTAACCCTGTACTCATTTGAAGTCGCCAGAGCTATTTGCTCTCCCTTTGAAGTAATATCAGTGAGGTTTGTGCCTCCCTGGTTTGTTGCTGAGAATGTGGTGATTAGGTGTTGTACCCATGCGGGTTCTGTGACACAAGTCGCATTTATGACTTTCGAACTTCTGGTCAGGGAATTCACTTGCTCCCAAAAGGCTCTGGCGTTTGATTTCTTTGCATTATATAGTAACTTCGTCCAAAAATCATTATGTTGTGTTTTTTTATCGTCCCAAATTAGTTTTTTGTATTTTTTCTTTAATTGACGTACTTGTTCCCATGTTGTTGATGATGGGTTTTGTTGTTTTGCCATCCTGAGAGCCTTTCGCAGTTGTTTCCTTTTTGCTTGGCTGTTTTGTGGCTGCCTCTGATTGTGATAGACTTGCCAGAAAAGTAGTCCATGTTTCGATTGTCAAGTTTTGTTGTGACACCAGTGTTGTCATTAGATCTTTTGCCCTTGAGGATATGTGTGGTAGTGTGTTATTTGTCCATCGGAGTAGTTTCAAATTTATTGTCGATATGGACCCCTCCACTTCTTGGGCTTCTGTGTGTTTTCGAAATGTCGTTTTTAGTTATGTGTGATCACTCTCGGTGGAACATGTGATCTGGAAGTTTTCTATTTGGCCTAGGAGCGGAAGCGTTACTATTGTATAATCCAGTACTGCGGTTGAGCTAGGGCCATTGTATGTACATGCGGCAGGTCTGTCCGGTTTTATTCTGCCATTCAGCACACGCATCCCTAAATGTTCGAGATCTGTGACAAGGTGCTGTCCTACCTTGTCCACTCGTTTTGGATTGGGATATGATTGTGTTTGCACTGCCCAGATTGCATTTGCTGCAGTAATATTATCTTCGCCTTCTTGGGTGTACAGCAGATTTGAATTAAAGTCTCCCATTAAAATTATTTCCCAGGTTGGTTGCTCAAACCTAAATTCTGCGATAATAGTGATGAGTTGTGTAAATAGATCTTGTTTTATCTTCTGTTTTGGGTGCGCATAGATGTTAATGAGAATGATGGTGCTCACCCCTGGATGTGAGTCCATCTCCATTTTTATTATTTGCATGGCAGATGTTGTTGTTGACAGCTGGACTGAGGACATATTTAGTGCTGTTGAGATGTAGACAGCTAAGCCACTTTTTGGTCTTCCGTATTGCCGCGTTCGTGTTGCGTTCACATGGTGAAGAATCCTCCCTGGGACTTCTACTGGGGCTGTCAGCCATGTTTCTTGAAGGGCGATGATTTCATAATTATCCCAGTTCTCAGGAGGCCCTTTCTCCTGTAGGCTTCTCTTTGCGCCTGCTATGTTCCAGGACAAGATTTTGATTGGGGGAGGGTCTGATGTCCGTGGACTAATTGCAGGTCATTCTCCTTTTTCGTCGGGTCTGAGATATGCTGTTTTTTGCCAATTCTGTTGTTGTGGATTTGTACCTTCTGGGCCTTTTGCGCCTCGCAGAACTGACGGGACTATGTTTGCGCTTAAATTATTACTTGAGGGTGTGTTTGATAGTAGGAGAGGAGATGGATAACGTTGCTTCGAAGGAATTGAGAGAGATATACCCCAATCTTCAAATTGGGACAGACAGCCTGCTGGCATTTCCAGATTATGGAAGCTCATGGTGACAATATTCAGAAAATAAAGTGGAGGAGCTCTTTAAGATTTAGGGGCCAGAGGGTCAGGTGACCGTGACCGAGCCAATGAAATCATTCTATCTGACGTTCATACGTCGTGGGGAGCTGCGAAGGAGGAAGAGGAGAAGGCGAGGCGAGAGACAGGCAGGGAGACTTCTAACTAGGGAAGAAAGCGAAGACTCAAGAAAAGGAAATAACACACCTGGTGGTGAATTGTTTGGGTGATCTTTTTCCTCATGACCCTTTCCCACAGCTATAATCATTGAACAACAGGCCAGAGTACTTAGCTGTGGCTTTTCTTCTCTGTCCGAGGGTCATTCTGCGAAGGTGGTCCCGGCCTCCCAGACCTGGAAGAAGAAGGAAAGAGCAAGATGTCAATACCTAATCTACTTCAACTGAATAATATGAATTAATATACGACCTATAAGTATAAATACTACAGTCTCAAGCCTTTTATATCCTGCTAATTCTTACAGCTGGATAACTCCAGTAAGAGGATCTCTTCCTCCAGCCTAGCACTGCGGTCGGTAAACGCCGCATGCGTCTTAGGCCGATACACTCATATGATCTGGGATTCAGCTGCGCAAGAGCTGCCCTTGTTCGCTAGGAGGCCCGAGCCATACTGCCGATGGCAGGGACGCATAAAACTTCACCATCGGATGTGGACGGGATACGAATGACTCGCTGTGCAGAGTGATTTCATCGCTCGTGGACCTTAGGCACCACGCCTGGCTGACAACTACTGGCTTTTTGGGGGATGTCAAAGCTTTGCTCATGGACATGCCCTTTGATGGATATCGCCTTTTTGGTGAGAAGGCGGACTCAAGTGCTGGAGCACTTTAAGAACAACAGAGCTACGGCCGGGTCCTTGAGCCTATCCATGCCCCCTTGACAACTCCAGTCCATCTTCCGCTCATTTCTTGGCTGTAGAAGGGCTCCCAGCCATGTTCTTTCCTTTCCAGCCACCATGGTCAATATTCTTCCTAGCCTTTTCGTGGCCAAAGGTTTGGATCCCATAGATCACGTGGGGCCACTAGCCAGAGGTCGGCCCAGTCCACCACTCCACAGGCAGCCTCCAAAATCCTTCAGTTTGCCCCCATACCAACATAGTGTGGGGCACGATATGCTAGCACCTGCACCACTGGCAGTCAATAACATCAGATAAGTAGGTTTTACAAAAAGTCCAAAGGGGCTATTCCATCCCCTTTCTGGACACCCCTCCACCCATGCCACCCACTTACAGCTGGCTGATGGAGGACCATCTCTCCTTGCTCAATCAGGAAGTTTTGGCTCTTTTGGCCAAGGGAACCTTCAAGAGGGTGCTGGCAACAGACGTAGGACGTGGTTGCCATTCCCACTATTTTCTGGTGCCCAAGAAAGACGGAGGACTTCGCCCTATCCTAGGCCTACTCCTTCTTCCTGAGAGAGAAGCTCAAGGTGATCACCCTAGCTCAGGTCCTGTCTGCCCTGAACCCTAGAGGCTGGATGGTGGCATTGGACTTACAGAAAGTGTATTTCCACATCCCCGTCCTGCCTGTCACAGACGTTAACTGCAGTTTACTGTGGGTCAGGAGCAATTTAGGTTTGCTGTGCTCCCCTCTGGCCTCAACAGCACCCCTCGGTGTGATGTTCAACAAGGTGATGGTGGTGGTTGCAGAATATCTACAGAGATTGGGGGTTCCAGTCTTTCCCTACCTCATCAATTGCCTGTTGAAGGCGGGCTCACCCCAGGCAGTCGTTTCCCACCTCCAGGCTACGGCGAACCTCCTGCATTCGCTGGGGTTCACTATCAACGTGCCGAAGTCACACCTGACTCTTTCTCAGACGCTCCCTTTCATTGGAGCTGTTCTGGACACAGTGCTGTTTCAGGCGCATCCTCCCAAACAGCGAGTTTTGGATATTCAGTCTGTGATACCGATGTTTCAGCCTCTATCCTCAATTGCAGTGAGACTGACTCTGACGCTGTTGGGCCTCATGGCCTCCTGCATCCTGCTAGGGACAAACCCACCACCATGTGGTACTGCAACAAACAGACTAGGGTGGGGTCGTGGACCCTTTGTCAAGAGACCCTGCATCTCTGAACATGACTGAAACATCAGGGCATTTCCCTGGTGGTTCAACATCTGGTGGGCTCTCTGAATGCCAGAGCTGACAAACTCAGCCATTAGGGCATGCTAGCTACACTTTGGCGCTGTACGCAGCATCCTTGTGATGTCACTGAAGCCATAAGGCATCCCAGTCTGGAGCTGTCTCAATCTCCTCAGGAGTTATCAATGTCATTGACCATTTCTACTAATTTTTCCTATTCAAGTTCAGTTATCCTTTCAAAATGCCTCTGCTCAAGCATTCAAGTTTCAAACCATGTAAAAACTGTGATGGCCAGAGAAATGTTGTGGTCCCCACGACATCTGCCTGTGGTGCCTGGCAAGCTATCTTGATGTGAAGGCTTGCAAGTCGTGTTGGAGGATGCATCTCATGGCAATTACTGAATAAGAGGCAAAGATGTTCCTGGCTAACGCAGACGGCGCCACATGTGAAGACCAAGTTTGAGGTCACAGGATCACTGCCCTCATCAAAGCACAAGAAAAAGAGGAGGCATGAATCTGGCACCATCATTCTTCAAAAAGTAAGTCACCAGGATCCTACAGCTTCATCTAATCTATCATTGACTCAGGAACCGGCAAACGACCCAGTGGAGGATTCAGTGCATATGACTCTATCTGACCTGGCGCCGGCTCCAAGGTCTCAGCCTGTTCAGTCTTACCTATAGTTTCCCACTCTTGGGACGGATCCATCAATGTTCCTGAACGCAATGTTCAACATCTTTTCCATTTCTACTTTGCCTCCAGTTACATGGGCCACAACTTCGGCACCAGCCCAGCCATCGGAATCAATGCTGCTCCTAATGCCACCCCCATTAACCATCCCATCCTCATCACTTCCGGCGCCGGATTCCACGTCTTCATCAGCACCAAAGTCAACACCTACGGTGCCACGCATGACACCGATGGTGCCGCAGCTGATGTCACCGGCTCTACTAACGATGGCTCTACTAACACAACCACTATCACCTGCAGTGGAACTGACTCCACTGGCATCACAAGTCATTCGACCGGAGTCTCTGTCTTTGATGGACTTGCCACACCACTCTTTAAGAGACGCTCTATGATTAATGGGAGAAAGTAGGTTTTTCTTCGGGGACCCCGATCCTCAAGTACACCCCGGGGCCGATGAAGATAGGGACAGATAGTCTACACTCGGCTAAGACTTTGCAGGTCTCAAGGTTGTCAGTGGGCCTGATACCTCCGAGGAGTGAGAACTTTTCTGCCCGAATGGTTATCTGCCCAAAGAAGGTACCTCCTATCACTCGTTATTAGGAGAGCAGCAGAAATGCCTTACCTCCAACTACCATCTACAGAGTCAACATCCAATATACTTACTGAGGTCCTACACACAACGACCATGCCTCGGAACTCTTCCTACCATTCAAATAGGTGCTAACAGAATGTATACTAGCCGTCTGAGAGACGAAGACAATTTCCATTTCTGTCTCCAGATCCATATCCAGGCGCTAGTATTAACCAGCACCAGGACACCCGGCTTTCCTACCCGGCTTTCCTGTCCTCGCACCCGACGCCTGAAATCCTAGTAGTGCAAACTTCTTGCTCGTCAAAACTTACCCCCGTGCATTTCACACAATGACATCGGACAGGGAATCAAAAAAGATGGAGGAGTTGGCGAAAAAGGTGTTTTCTACTGGGAGAAAGTCTCTAAAATTGCTGAACACCACCTGCCTCCTCAGCCAATACATGCAAGCATTGTGGGACAAGGAGCAAGCAGTAATCCACAATCTGCTGGAGGTCCTTCAAGGCACTTTACAGAGCTAATGGAGGACAGTCAAGCAGCGCCAAGCACGTTATACCATCTGGCCTGGACACAGCAGATTTAATGGCAACGGCCATTGGACCATTTCTTTCCCTATGACACCTGTTAGAACTGGGGGGCTCTAGTTGGCAATGGTATGCACCTTTGACCAAATAGGGGCCCTTGCTTCTAGTCAGGGTAAGAGGGATACACTACTAAAATACCCCTGCTCACCTCCTTGGTAGCTTGGCACGAGCAGACAGGCTTATCTCAGAGGCAGTGTGTTAAGCATTTGTGAATACATTCAGTAATACAGTGAAAACACTACAGATGGACACTACACAGGTTTTATAAAAATAAGTATTCTTTATATAGATTTAACACAAGACCACGAACGACAAAAATCCACAATACTGTACTCAAAAATAGACTTAAAAGATGGTAGAAGTAACTTAGTTCAAGTTTATGGTAAATGCGACACTTTTCTCTCAAAAGTACCTGGGATGCGTAACGCAAAATAAACAAAGGGTCCGCAGGGAGGACGATGCGGCGAGCAAGCGCCTCGATGCGGTGCGACGATCCGGTGCGATGTGCTGAAAGTGCGCCCTTGATGCGATGCTACGATGTGAAGACGATGCGGGCACGCCCGACGGCCGTGCGGTGAACTCTGTATCTTTGGAGCCGCGACAGGCCCTGCGACACGCTTCTCCGGTGATGCGACGGCAGACAGCTGCGATGGCGACACGCTTCTCGGGGGATGCGACGGCGACCCTTGAGGTGGCGACACGCTTCCCTGTTGATGCGACGGCAGGCAGTTGCGACGGCGACACGCTTCTCCGGTGATGCGACGGCAGTCAGCTGCGACGAAGGCACGCTTCTCTGGTGATGCGGCGGTGGCCTCTGCGGCAGCGACACGCTTCTCCTGCGATTCGACGGCAGCAGCTTCGTCAGCGACACGCTTCTTCTCGTTGCGTCGCGCTTCCAGCTCCCAGCGACACGCAGGCCTTTGCAGACAGAATCCCCAGCAAGGGAATTCAGAAGGGAGCTGGTGGTGAAGTCTTGTAACCCTGAGACTTCAGCAGGAGGCAAGCTCTAGTTCAAGCCCTTGGAGTAATATTCTGCAAGATGATGAAAGTTCTTTAAAAGTTCCTTCTCCTCTCCTTGGCACTGAAGACACCACTGTAGGCCAACCCAGCAACACAGCACACTGGCAGGGGGGCAGTCCAACTCCTACAGCTTCCTTTGGTTCTTCTCCTTGGCAGAGGTTCGTCTTGTTGTTCCAGAAGTGATCTAAAGTTCTGGGGTCTGGGTCCCCTCTTTTATACTCATTTTCCCTTTGTTCTCTGGAGGCAGAGAGGCCTTTGCCTAGTCAAAACCAGTTATGGTCAGTCCTGGAGCACTTTGTTGACAAGACTCCTTCTTTCCTTTCACAGTGTAGGCCAGGGACATCAGACGCACCACAGGAGGTGGAGCCAGCATTGTGGAGGGAAGGCACAGCCCTATTCAGGTCCCAGGTGCAACTCCTCCCACCCATCTACATGCAGATCTCTCTATTCAGCCCTGTGCTGACTCACCCTGCCTCCTGGAATCCCCCAGCCCCTGTCACTCACAAAGCCAGACACACAATACACAACCTAGCAGAGGCAGGCTTGGACAGTTAGGCAAGAAAATACCTACTTTCTAAAAGTGGTATTTTCAAACACAGAATGTTAAAACCAACTTCACTAAAAGATGTATTTTATCATTCTGAGTTCAGGCATACTAAATTCGTTTTTCTACCATGTTCCCTGGGTCAGTTAGGATTATAAGATGTTATAATCAAACTGCCCATACTGGCCTATTGGGAACAGGTAGCCTTGCAATAGTGAAAAACGAAAATGGCTGTAATTCACTATTAGGACATGCCACACACACCAGGGCATGTCCTACCTTATACTTACAATGCACCCTGCCCTGGGGTGTCTGATATGAAGATAAGGGAAGGTTTAGGGACTGGCAAGTGGGTGCACTTGCCAAGTCGACATGGCAGTCAGACTGCACACAGGCTCTGCAATGGCAGGCCTGAGACACACTTTACAAGCTGCTTCTGTGGGTGGCACAACCAGTGCTGCAAGCCCACCAGCAGCATTTGATTTACAAGCCCTGGGCACACATGGCGCACTGTACTAGGGTCTGACAAGTAAATCAAATAACCCAATCATGGAGTCACTAATCAACACATCAATTTAACATAGGGAGCACTTGCACTGTGGCACTGATTAGTAGTGGCACAGTGCCCAAAGCATCTAAAACCAGCAAACAGATCAAAAACAGAGGAGGCAATCAGAAAAAAAGTGGAAGGGAGACTCACGCCAATGGTACCAGGTCTAACAACACCCAGCAACAGGCAAACCTCCCTGTATAAATATAGAGGTCGAGGGAGAGGAAAAACATGTGCACTACCTCTACCTTCCTCCTCCATAGTTCCACCATGTCCAAATACCATAAGCCTATTGGAGGGCAGGCATCCCTCTCTCCACAGGTCTTGACAGCCATTATTCCAGACCTCTGGGTCTTGCAGATTGCAGAAAGCTGGTATGCTCAACCCTTCCAAAACCAACCCTCTCCCACACCTCCCCAGTGGCAGTCACTCCTGCCAGACCATCTATGAGTTCTACAGCAGGAACTTTGTATCTTACTCCACAAGGGCAGAGTGGAGTTGGTTCTAGAGCAGGAATGGGGACAGGGATGCAACTTTGTGGTCCCCAAAAAGGCCTCTGTCCGATCTTCAGGGATATGAACTAGTTCCGCAAAAAGGAAAAGTTGAAAATGCTGTCCTTAGCTGAGGTTCTGCTAGCACTGATGGTGCCTGATGACCTGCAGGATGCCTACTTCCATATCGCTAACCTGCAGATACACAAGTATCTACGTTTCATAGTAGGATCCGAACACTACAGTTTGCTGTTCTTCCATTTGACCTAATTTCTGCTCTTGGAACCTTCCTGTAGGTGATGGTGGTGGTTGTGGCCTGGTATTCCCTACCTGGACGACTAGCTCCTAAAAGTCAGCTCGCCAGAGATGGTGACACTCCATTTGCAGACAACAGGCAAGTTGCTGTTTGATCGGTCTTTCCCATCAACAAGCTCAAGTCTCCCTGGGTACCCTCTCAGCGCATCCTGTTCACAGGGGCAATACTGGATACCACAGTGTATCAAGCCATACCTCCTCCTCAGAGGATTCACTACATTCAGGCTATGATTCTGATGTTTCGGAATGGAGTAACTGTTCAAGTACTGAATGTCTCATGCCTGCTCGATCTACTTGCCTCCTGCATCCCATTGGTCACGGACGCACGCTGACACGAGTGCCCTCCAGTGATGTCTCAACAGGCAGTGGTTCCATCACAGTGGAGATCTTCAAGCTAGTATTGCAAAGGACTTACAGTTGTGGGGTGTGGACAGCAATATCACCAAGGAAAGCCATTCCACCCTCCCCCTTTGGTGACATCAGTTATCATGAATGCCCCCACGCTAGGAGGAGTTGGAGATCAGAGGTCTCTGGTCCAGAGAAGAACTGATATTGCACATCACTCTGTTGGAATTAAGGGCGATACTTCTGCCAAAAACAAACACCACAAGGACCTGATCAATGCGGGCTAAATCTACTGTCATATATAGGATCGGGAATGGGTATTCAACTTGTATTCCCCATCAAAAAATGTTTTTCTTTATGTTATCCCAAATCCTTAAAGCCCAATAGGTTATTATTTTTCTAAAAAATCTTTAAGGTTGTCAGTCACTGTGCTCCAGAAATACCCCCCACTTAAACAGGTGTATATATAACAACAAAAAATTGTGAAAAGGCGAGATAGCACCTCACGTGCGCTACACCAAAGGAGCTTACTGGTTGGTTCTCACCAGTTGTGCCCACGTTTCTCATCATAGGTAGCTATCTCACCTGTGAAAAATAACAGAACAGTGTCCAGAACAAAAAGGTGAAAAAAGTGTTTTGTGTATATCACAAAAAAGAAGAAGAAAGAGACCCCGTAAAGTTAAAATTGAGGTAAGCCACACGTACACCAAATACCAGTTTTATTCAAAACTCGTGGGCATACTCAAAGTTAAAAACAACTGCATGTTGCAGACCAATTGAAGATGGGCCAACATGTTTCATTGCCTGTTTTTCTTAGTGGCAATTTTGTCAGGGCTCGAGGTCGTTAATCACCTTACTGAACTTTCGTTTTGTACACAAAGTGACTGACAAACACAAAAAGAAAAAACCATTAAAAACGTCCAACCAGATGGGGGCGTGGCCAACTGCAGAGGGAACTGGCCGCACGGTAGCCGAGCCACTCCCGTAATATCCGTCTAAAACAGTGTGCCCCGGCCGCCATCGCCTGATATTGACTCCAGCTGCCTGGTACCCTTGGCCCTACGTCCGTGCCAAATTTCGCTGACATCCGAGGCCCCAGCGAGGTGAGGCGGGTGCCGATCCGTCGCAGGGGCTCCTGTTGCACGGCGCGCGCCCTTCACCATCCCGGGCGCGCGCAGAACTCGACGCCGAGGTCGCGGCGTGGTGCAAAGGCCCTACATTCACCGATTGGGGCCGGGCCTTGCTCTTTCTCATGACGGCACCGCGGCTGTCTCCGCTCATGCCCCTGACACTGTGGCCTTGATGTCTCCCCCCCCTCGGCAGGCAATCTCTTCTTGGCCATAAATTCCTGCAGTTTTGTCGGACGCGGCCTGAGGGGAGATAAGGCCTGAGACTTGGAGAGCCTGACATCTCCGTACTGTGGTGCCCCCCCAGGGGTGTAATGAGCTCGAACGACCGGCGGTGAGTTTGAATCAGCCGCTTCTTGCCTGGGCCCCAAATCATTTCCACGCCTTGCTTTTGTGCCTGCTGTGGGGTCTGGAGGTGGCTTTGTGGCGCTGCGACTTGAGCCTGTGTGCCCTTGGACACTCGGGAGGGGGGGGGGCGATCACAGGGTGCTCCTCTGGTGCCCTATCCCCCCTGTAAGGGACGGGGGCAGTTTACACCTCAACATTCCTAGGTGAGTCGCCCCTCCCCCCCCCTCTCTATCGCATTGGTGGACTTGCGTCGCGGTGGACTGCCCTGCACCCGGACTTCCATAGGTGGGCGGGGAGCACCTAGCCGGCGGAAACCGACAGGCCAGTGTGGGTTGACACCCACTACAGGCGGCGGTGAGTAACCGGTTGGGCCTGGCCTCCCGCCCTCCTTTATCGCTCTACTGATCTGGGCCTCGAACCAACACTATGGCGAAGGGCCGCAGCGGTCGCGGCGCCGTCCAGGCCAAGCTCGACAAATTTGCATGGCAGAAGAGCCAGGAGGGGGATCAATCCAACCAAAAACCCCCCGGGGAGCAGAAGGAGCCCACACTGCAGGACATTTTATCCGCTATCACCAACGTTCGTACCTCCCTAGAATCTAGCATCGCCACAGTAGCCACGGAGGTGGCCCTCATTAGAGCGGACATGAGGAAAATGTCAGACCGAGTTGGAGCTGTCGAAGACACTACTAAAGAACTTAAAATTTACTCGGATCTTCTTAAGCGCCAAGTGTCCGAACTCCAAAATGCGCAAGAAGCCCTTACCCTGCAGCTTGATGACTATGAAGGCCGTATGCGACGCAATAACGTGCGAATCCTGGGTGTGCCGGAGCGAGCGGAAGGGAAGGCGGCAGACCTATTCGTGGAGGAATTGATTCTTCAGCAGCTTCAGCCACGGGGCCTCTCCAAGTGCTTTTCAATTGAGCGTGCACATCGCGTTCCCGGAGGCAGACCTAGACCCGGGGCGCCTCCCCGGCCTCTTCTGGCAAGGGTGTTTAACTACCGCGACAGGGATGCCATTTTACAGACGGCGAGGGTGGCCCCACCAATAGTCATCGACAACAGCAAGGTTACCTTCTTCCCTGATTTCACTCTACGGGTCCAGAAGCAGCAGTGCAGCTTCCTGGAAGTGAAGCGCGCTCTGAGAGACCAAGACATCAAGTACGCGATGATGTTCCCGGCCAAGCTACGGATCGAATCGGAGGGTAAACTCTGGTTCTTTACTAGGCCTGAGGATGCTTGGGACTGGCTCGAGGGTTGGAGAACTGTTGGCAAGCGCTCCCACGGGTCCGCGGGCGGCGCTGGGGGCCCTGGCGGCAGAGGACATCGGCAAGGGTCACCGCCCGTGGATGGATCGACGACTCGGAGTCCTGAAGGGTGACATGTATGGAACTGCAAGTATGAATGCCCACAGATGGACGTGGAGGACCCCTCCAGAGCCTCCCGTATAAACTCTGTCTGCCCCTGGTTGCAATATTCCGTATTTTGTCTTGCTTTGTTGTATATGATGCGTACATTGGTCAGCTATCGCCAGCTGCCCTGATTTGGGGATGTTGACTTAGTAGCCATGTTACTACAGCAGGCCTATTGTGATAGTTCAAATTATTTACTCTGGTGTTGGTTGGCCGGGGTGACTGCGGTTCTTATTCACAGTTGCTTAAGGGAGTGGGGTTGTTTTACATTCCCCAAACTGTTAAGGGTGGGCGACAGGCACTCTGCAAGTTGGGGGTGGCGGGAGGTTGTTAACCCGTCATGCAGGGAGGCAGGGTGGGGGGGGGTGTTGGGATGGGGGGTGACAGGGGGTGTTTATTTTGTATTGTTTTTGGTACCTGTGCACTTTTGTTTCTTGCTAGTTTTCATCCAGCTGAGTCCACTGGGTCTACACCATATCGCCATTTCACTGCGACTCACCACTTATATCACTGGCTTCCGTCCTCAGCGCCAAGGGCAATAGCTTTCGTACTTGGGATAACTTCTGCTCCCCGGCGGGTGGTCCTCTATGTATGGTGTTTTCATATTTGCACACATTACACGCTGTCCTCGCCATTGAGCTGCAGCGTATGTTTATTGAGTCCATCGCCCCATCAACGCCGCGTCATTGTCCTAGCTCGACTACACCTATGGGGCCACACCTAGCACTAAATATAATCATGTGGAACGTTAATGGCCTGGGGGATAAGATTAAGCGGGGGTGGTTCTGCAGTACATAAAACGTCAAGCACCGGACATAGTCCTGATCCAGGAGACGCACTTGTTTGGCAATTCATGCGGGGCAATGAACAAATGGGGTTACCGTTTAATTGGGCACTCAGGGTTCACATCGGGTTCACGTGGTGCCGGTGTGCTCACACGCAAGGGGTGTCCATATATTGTGGATAAGACCTGGCAAGACGACCAAGGCAGATATTTTGCGCTTTCTGGTACTTGGGAAGGACAGGTAATAAATCTAGTATCCGTTTATGCCCCCTGGACTGCAGCGTTCTGTCTTGAGTGATATTGGGGTGCTCCTGCTTGATCTTCCAATAGGTCTACTGGTGTTGGGCGGCGACTTTAACCTTGCAATGGATGGCTCTAGGGATCGCCTCCCTCCCAGGAGTGACCCCCAAGGGGGATCCCAGCTATCCGGATTTGTGTCTGCGTTGGGCCTGGTAGATGTGTGGCGCTGGCTTAATCCTATTACCACACAATTTACCTTTTACTCGGGTGCTCACAATAGTCAGTCACGTATCAATCATATTTTTACGCTCGCTCAGGACATCCAGTTCTTCGTGGCTTCCAAATGTCTAGCCCGTGGAGTATCGGATCACTCCCCGATCCTTACGACACTAACCAGGGGGCAACCCCGGCGCCACTCTACCCTCACGATAAACCCGTGGGCACTTAAGGTACCTCACATCAAAGAGGCTCTCCTTAAGGACACTGACCATTACTTCAACGAAAATGTGGGGTCGGTCTCATCACCGTCTGTGCTCTGGGGGGCTTTTGGCACAGTTATAAAGGGTAGGGCATTGTCACTCATGGTGGGGCACTGGAGAGAACTCACTAGACGTGTGGTCGAATTGGAGGAGGATATCCTCGCAAAGGAAAAGGCCCTGGCTACGGCCCCTGATGCGGATGCACAACACTCACTAGAGGTGGTGAGACTAGATTATCAGCAGCTTCTGACTGAAGCGGCTAAGGCCCGCCATACCGCCACTCGACATAAGATATACGAACACGGCGAGCGTACGGGCAGGCTTCTGGCATGGTTGGAGAGAAAGGAAAGAGCATCAAGGTGGGTACACTCGCTTCGCGGGGCAGAGGGAGTACTGCTCACAGATCCCCAGGAAATCGCCGACGCATTTGCTGCATATTTCTCGTCGGTGTATACACCGGCCGAGAACTCCCAGTCCGCCATGGCTTCGGACCTTCTCTCGACCATTAAGGTCGCTTGCCTGTCCACAGAAGACAGGGAATCCCTTGAGGGCGACATCACCGACACTGAAATGCAGAAAGCCATCCAAGATCTGCGCTCAGGCAAAGCTATGGGACCTAATGGGCTCCCGATCGAATTTTTTAAGCCGATGGCATCCAAGCTCTCGCCCCACCTCTTACATATGTACACTGAGAGCTTCGATACTGGGGTGTTACCCCCTGAAGTCCGGTTGGCGTCGATAGTGGTCATACATAAACCGGGCAAACCGGCAGCGGACTGCAAATCCTACCGTCCGATCTCCCTTCTTACGGCAGAGGTGAAAATTCTGGCAAAGCTACTGGCCAACAGGCTTCTCCCGTACCTGACCGGGTTGGTACACCCTGACCAATCCGGGTTTATGCCAGGACGTAACACAGTTTCGAACTTACGCCGTCTAAACGGGGTCCTGGGGAGAATAGACACCATAAAGGAGGATGCAGTCCTGCTGTCACTTGACGCAACAATGGCCTTTGACACCATTGAATGGGAATTTATTTTTGCTGTCTTGACACGTATGGGGTTCGGTCCCAAGTTCATCAACTGGGTCAGATTACTCTACTCTCAGCCGGCCGCGCAAGTGGTCGTCAACAACCACGTATCGGGCGCGTTTCCACTCTGACGGGGTACCAGGCAGGGATGCCCCCTGTCGCCCCTTCTCTTTGCGCTGGTGCTAGAGCCATTGGCGGTTTGGATCAGGGGGGATCCGATGATCAGAGGGCTGAAATGGACCGATGACCACGAAGATCGTATTTCCTTATACGCAGACGACATCCTCCTTTATCTGGCCTCGCCTACGCGGTCCCTTAATCGAGTCCTAAATATTTTCCGCGTATTTGGAGCCCACTCCGGATACACGATTAACTGGGCCAAATCGCAGCTGTACGTTCTATGGGGGGATCCTCCGCGTAACCCGAAGGGATATTGCATACCAATCGCCTCGCAAGTCTTCAAATACCTCAGTATCTTTATCACCCCAGACCCGGTCTTGTTCCACGAGTCCAATTTGCTTAAGCCCTTGACCCGTCTCCGCTCTGATGTTAAACACTGACAATCTCTTCCCTTAACTCTCCTGGGACGGGCGGCCCTTTTTAAAATGCTGGCGTTGCCGCGCTTTCTTTATGTGCTGCAGAACTCCCCCAACATGATCCCCGCCGCTTATTTTACCGGGTTGGAGGCTATTGTTCGTGAGCTGTTATGGGAGGGAGGTGCCCGCGCATTGCCCTTAATAAACTGACGATGGGATGGTACGATGGAGGCATTGCGTTGCCAGACATACAGCTATATTATCAAGCTTCTCAACTTATTGCTATCAATAAGTGGGCGCATGGGGAGCACGATGACCCGAACTTTCATACTGATCGGTGGCTCTTGGGCAGGGGCGGGTATAATCGAGCACTTTACACAAACCCACGCAAACTCCACCTTACAGGGCCCACGGCGCGTACAGTGGAGATTTGGCATGGAGTCAACAAAAAACGGGGTTGGAATAACACGCTCACTAAGGCCACTCCACTCTGGGAGCCTGACATGCTGGGCCAGCTTAGCAGGTGCCCTGGACTGTTACTTGACCCTATGCCCACTAAAGCCATCTCCCTCACTTACAAGAAACTATTGAACAACCGGCCGGACCCCATGACCCGACTGCGCCTGCGCTGGGGGGAGGACCTGGGAGACATTGAAGATGAGGACTGGCGCGATGCCCTGGCGTCCCCTAGAGAGGTGGCCATTCCACAGCGCCTGCGCCTGGTACAACTGAAAATCCTACACCGGGTCTATTTTGACGCACGTACCCTGTTTAAGATGGGCAGACGGCCGGACCCTCTGTGCCTCCGGCGTTGTAACTTGCTGGGCACTTTCTTTCATATTTTGTGGGAGTGCCCCAAAATGCAAACATACTGGGGGGAAATCACGAAGCAGATGGAGAGGGCTTGTGGTAAATCTTTGAAGGCTACCCCCCAGCTCTGTCTCCTCAACATGTGGGAAGCCACAGATCTCACTCAGGCAGAACAAACATGGGCTTCAACTGGGTGGTCCATTGCAAAACGAAACATTGCTCAGAAATGGGGGGTGGAGACGGCCCCTTGCCTAAGGAACTGGGCAATCGACATGGACAGGGCAATGATTGCTGAGAAAGACGTCTACAAGCATAGAGGGTGCCCCAAAAAATGGGATCACAAGTGGGGGAGGTGGAACAAGTATAGAGGCGACCTGTATGTATCCCCTACCATCGAATTGCAGCGAGATCGACGCCTCCTCCTAGAGGTCTCCGGATTTGAGGACACACTCCCACCTTGATGTACCGATATGCTTGCCCCATTGTATGCAGCAGGGGGGGAGAACCCCTACTGAGTGCACCTTTATGTCCGTATGCAAGTTGTTGCCAATGTTGTTAAAGTTTCTCCCGCTCTTTATGGGAGGTGTGGTGATGGTCTATGTACATGACGCACTTTATTGGCTGTACGTGGCGTGCTTTTTCAGTGGACTCATACATTATGTAATCAATGCACTGTACCTTGTCTTTTTCCTTTTCAATAAAAATTGTTTAATAAAAAAAAAAAAACGTCCAACCAGTTAGACCACCGTCTCATCCAATCAAAACAAATAACATAAGCCTGTGTCACCAGAGTAATTATTTACCGGGTATTAGCCAAGGCCCTCGTACCAGCTATCCACCTCGTCAAAGGGTACTTGCTTCTGTTATGAGACCCTTTTATAACACATATGTTGTCATAAATCTATATGGAAAAACACACAATTGTTAGTCCTTCCTTTCTTCTCGAATGTGTGGCAAGGATTAAAATTAAATACACCGTGGTCTCACTCTATATAATTGCGGATTCACAGCCCCAATGATCCGTATACTTATATATAGTTACCCTTTTCATGAACAACCTCATTTATATTTCTGTGTTTACCTACAAAACGGCTTATCATTAAAATCAAGTGTTGCAGGAGTTTCCCTTGTCAATTATACACAAACAGAACCCAATCCGCCACTTATCCAACTAACGTGCACCTGCAGATGAACATTATCAAACCAGTTCGTGCTCGAGCCCCTCATCGGCCCGTGTCTCTCGAGTCAAGCCACCTTTGTTGGAAAATACACACACTCACCCGTATCCAGAGCTCGCACCCAATCAATCTTATCGCGTGTACCATAGGATGAGCGTTGTCTCATTCTGGTACGTTATTGCGGTCTGGCGTTCCATTTAACCGATCGGCCCACAAACAGGAAGTCAGGTCACTTCCTCGTTAAGTGTCACGTGGTTCACTGTGTTTTGGAAGCGCCATATTGGACTGGTGTTCCATACACTAAAACGACCCAACTTGTTAGTGTGTTACTCTTTACTTGCTGTGATGACAATATATTTACATATTCCTATTAGAGAAGGGGCAAAAATAAATGGGGCAAAAATAGATAGGAGAGTTTACATGGACAAATTACATTCATCATATGCTGCCGCAAATTCATGCTCTTTATTACTTATATGCACAATATGGAATTCTCAATGGAGAGGGCACTTCCATTCAGGCAGCCCATTTATTCTTCCTTGTTGGATAAGCAAAAACATTTTTATATAAAAGTCCTTTTACATAAAAAAATCTTTTAACATAAAATTGTTTTTTTTTAAAGTTTTATCTTTCAGGCTGTATTGTGGGCAGGTACAACTGCCCCAAAAGGGGAAGAAGAAGAGACATATCTCTCTTACATTGTCAATTCCATTTCATACTGGAATGTTTACATAGGTTCTTCACCGTCTCTGGTTCTAAAGAGCAGTTAAGTTTGAATGTGACACAGAATGTTAGGAACTATATAGGGTTGAAGCTCTTAATTCAGTTGATCACCCACTAATCTTATTCCATTCAATATAATCATTCAACCCAATCTGATCAGCCTTTTCTGTGAAAATTCAACAAGCCTCCCTGTTGGCCAATGTTTTCTCAATGTTACATGCCTCACCTACCACTCTTTCTAAAACAAGCCATGTCAATGTTCTAGCATCGTGGTTCTGTTCTTTAAAGTGTTGCACCAACCTTGTAGTTAGTTTGCCTGACCTTATCATACTCAAATGTTCCTGAATGCGAATTTTAATCTTACGCGATGTGAGGCCTATATAATGTAACCCACACTGACAAGTAAGACGACAAATTACATTCGCCGTATTACAATTGCTGAACTTCGTCAAGTGCCACACTTTCCCGTTCAGCAACCGTATACTGTTGGTTTTCTCAGTTAAGTCACACACTGAACAACTCCCACATGGATAATGTCCAGGGGGAATTGATGAATCTTTAGGACGTGATATTGTACGAGTGTGAACCAATTTATCCTTTAAGTTGCATGCTCGTCTAAACGCAAACCTAGGTTGTGGCATCTTGAAATCTGCTGTAGACAGTAATGACCAGTTTTTTCGGATGGACTGGCGAATTTTCTTCGCCAACGGATCATACGTCATAACAACTGGCAGGCAATCACTGCTCGTTCTCGCGTTCTTCTCAAGTAAAGCACTCCGTGGTGTATTCAGTGCTCTTTTTCTTGCATTATTCACTATCTTCCTGGGATAGGCCCTCTGAACCAATTTGTCTCTCAAACCCTCTGATTGCTGTATATAGGCACTTGTGGTGGAGCAGTTCCTGCGATACCCCAGGAACTGTCCCACGGGCAGATTATCTCGTAAAGCCCTGGGGTGAAATGACTGGTAGTGAAGAAGTGAATTCCTGTCTGTAACTTTCTGATGTACAGTGGTACAAAGTTTGTCATTAGTAACCACAATATCCAAGTCCAGGTATACTGCCTTTTGGTTACTGAATGTCCAAGTGAACTTAAGGCTTGTGTCCAAGTTATTAAGCCAGTTCAGGAATTCAAGAAGCCCACTTTCCACTCCAGACCAGATACATAACACATCATCTATACACCTCTTCCAGAGGCGAATATTCCTCTGGAAGGGATTAGTTGGATGGTAAATACAATTATCTTCAAACTGGCCCACATAAATGGAGGCCAGGCTGGGTGCAAAAGTTGCGCCCATCGATGTCCCTGATACTTGTAAAAAGAGGTTATTTTTGTAGCTGAAATAGTTGCGTGTCAAAGCTATCTCTATGCACTGTAACACAAATGATTGTGGGGTGTCATAAAACCATTCTTGCTCCCCAAGCGCCCGCGCTGCTGCCACCAGCGTGGCATCTTGGGGTATGCAAGTGTACAGTGACTCGATGTCTATGGTAACAAGAAACTTGTGTGTGGGGTCAAATTGTAACCCCTCCAAGATGTTAAGGATGTCCATCGTATCCTGGACATAAGAAGGTTGTTTTAGTACTGTTTCCCTGAAGAAAAAATCAGCAAATTGTGATAAGGGTTCAAGGACCGATTGTATACTCGAAACTATTGGGCGTCCCGGGGGTGGCCGTTGAGTCTTATGTATTTTCGGCAGTATGTAAAATGCCGGAGTCCTAGGTTTAGGATTCACTAAAAATTCTGCCTCTTTTACAGTGATCCACTTCTCCTCTGCTTGTCCCACCATTGATTTGATGATCTCCTGGAGTTCTCCAACTGGATCACGGGGGAGCGGCCGATAGTTCTCACGTACCCCCAATAATCTCATAACCTCAGTCTCATAATCACTCGTATTCATAACAACTACCACCCCGCCCTTATCCGCCGATTTTATAGTAATCATCTGATTCTCTTGCAAACTCTTGATTGCCTGCCAATCATCACGGCTCATGTTATTAAAGGCCTGATATTTCTCCATCTGTTCCAAGGCAGTGATCTCATCGAGTACTTTTTGCTCAAATACCAATACCTCTGGTCCTACTGAGGAGTTCGGGGGACAGAACTGGGAGGGGCGATGCAAATTAGTGCTAAATAATGAGGGAGGATCCATACTTTTGTTAGCAAAAAATGTCTTTAACTTGATTTTCCTCATGATCTTGGGGAATTCTATTCTACACTTAAAAGAATCATGTCGCGGGGTGGGGACGTACCCCAAGCCTTTGTTCAAAACCCGTAGTTCACTGGCTGTCAGACAATGGTCAGATAGATTGACCACTATGTTACTCATAACTGATTCCTCCCCCGACTGCGAGTTATTCGTGGAGAGTACGTTTGCCACGATTGGTCCTGATTCTGTCGTGCACGTCCTCTGCCTCTTTGGCCTCCCCCTCTGTTGCCCCTCTGATTCTGTCCTAAAAAAGATCGTAGCAAAGCTCCCAGATCTTCATTGGACTTGTCTTGATGGTTAAATCTCACTCTATTTGGGTTAGTTGATTGTGCACCTGCTTCGTCTTCTTCACTAGAAGTATTATCGAACGTCCAGTTTTGAGGAGTTTGTCTGGCCTGTTGACGCCCGCCCCTGGAATAACCTGTGTACTGTCTCTGTTCGTTACCCTGCTGGTAATACTTGTCTTCTACATAGGGGAAGGCCCACTCATGGGAAAACCGTTCTAGATTACGTTTTAGGCCTTTTATCTTTTGGTTAACCATATAATTTTTGTAATCTGCAAGATCCTCTTGGATCCTCAATAACTGCTCCTTAGTATCAGTGAGGGTAGTGTCTCTTTTGATATTTTCTTCAAGGTCTAGAATCTCCTTAAGTAACTCCTCACTGAGTCTTCTGGCGGTATTTATAATCAAGATCAGCCAGGCCCGGGTACACTTGTTAGCAATATAACTCCAATCGACCCGGAACTGTCTGTCTTCAAGAAAGATTCTTGGCTCAATTCTAACCAGAAGACTAGCCGGGGCTGCCCCTGCTCTAAGGTACTCGGTCATCAATGCCCCATGGAGAGCTACCCTCACTTGTCTTTTCTTTATGTTACTTAATTTCTCCCATTCTTCCCTTGCTGATGTGGAACTTATCAGTGGTGAGTCAGGGAAAAGTGAGGGTCCAGACAATATCGCAGCTATCTGGTCATCAGAGAAGGCTAAACAGTTCCTATCCATCCTTCACTAACAAAGCACGTTGTGATTCCTCTCGGCTTTATTGTGTATGGATATAATTTGCTAAGCAATTCGGGACTTACAGTGTTACCTCAAGGCAAATGTTTTGAAAGGAGGACCGGAAAAATCCAAACTGGTTGGTACGTACAAAACTTTTTTCACAAAAGCTCTCACAGCAGATCCGCCGTTCACAAGTCTCTCACAATAAGGAGCTATAGAGGGAAAAATTGATCAGGTCGACCTCCACTCAAAACACAAACAAACACCACAAGGACCTGATCAATGCGGGCTAAATCTACTGTCATATATAGGATCGGGAATGGGTATTCAACTTGTATTCCCCATCAAAAAATTTTTTTCTTTATGTTATCCCAAATCCTTAAAGCCCAATAGGTTATTATTTTTCTAAAAAATCTTTAAGATTGTCAGTCACTGTGCTCCAGAAATACCCCCCACTTAAACAGGTGTATATATAACAACAAAAAATTGTGAAAAGGCGAGATAGCACCTCACGTGCGCTACACCAAAGGAGCTTACTGGTTGGTTCTCACCAGTTGTGCCCACGTTTCTCATCAGAGGTAGCTATCTCACCTGTGGAAAATAACAGAACAGTGTCCAGAACAAAAAGGTGAAAAAAGTATTTTGTGTATATCACAAAAAAGAAGAAGAAAGAGACCCCGTAAAGTTAAAATTGAGGTAAGCCACAGGTACACCAAATACCAATTTTATTCAAGACTCGTGGGCATACTCAAAGTTAAAAACAACTGCATGTTGCAGACCAATTGAAGATGGGCCAACATGTTTCATTGCCTGCTTTTCTTAGTGGCAATTTCGTCAGGGCTCGAGGTCGTTAATCACCTTATTGGACTTTCGTTTTGTACACAAAGTGACTGACAAACACAAAAAGAAAAAAACATTAAAAACGTCCAACCAGTCAGACCACCGTCTCATCCAATCAAAACAAATAACATAAGCCTGTGTCACTAGAGTAATTATTTACCGGGTATTAGCCAAGGCCCCTCGTACCAGCTATCCACCTCGTCATAGGGTACTTGCTTCTGTTATGAGACCCTTTTATAACACATATGTTGTCATAAATCTATATGGAAAAACACACAACTGTTAGTCCTTCCTTTCTTCTCGAATGTGTGGCAATGATTAAAATTAAATACACCGTGTTCTCACTCTATATAATTGCGGATTCACAGCCCCAATGATCCGTATACTTATATATAGTTACCCTTTTCATGAACAACCTCATTTATATTTCTATGTTTACCTACAAAACGGCTTATCATTAAAATCAAGTGTTGCAGGAGTTTCCCTTGTCAATTATACACAAACGGAACCCAATCCGCCACTTATCCAACTAACGTGCACCTGCAGATGCACATTATCAAACCAGTTCGTGCTCGAGCCCCTCATCGGCCCGTGTCTCTCGAGTCAAGCCACCTTTGTTGGAAAATACGCACACTCACCCGTATCCAGAGCTCGCACCCAATGAATCTTACCGCGTGTACCATAGGATGAGCGTTGTCTCATTCTGGTACGTTATTGCGGTCTGGCGTTCCATTTAACCGATCGGCCCACAAACAGGAAGTCAGGTCGCTTCCTCGTTAAGTGTCACGTGGTTCACTGTGTTTTGGAAGCGCCATATTGGACTGGTGTTCCATACACTAAAACGACCCAACTTGTTAGTGTGTTACTCTTTACTTGCTGTGATGACAATATATTTACATATTCCTATTAGAGAAGGGGCAAAAATAAATGGGGCAAAAATAGATAGGAGAGTTTACATGGACAAATTACATTCATCATATGCTGCCGCAAATTCATGCTCTTTATTACTTATATGCACAATATGGAATTCTCAATGGAGAGGGCACTTCCATTCAGGCAGCCCATTTATTCTTCCTTGTTGGATAAGCAAAAAAAAATTTATATAAAAAGTCCTTTTACATAAAAAAATCTTTTAACATAACATTTTTTTACTTCCTGTTTGTGGGCCAATCGGTTAAATGGAACGCCAGACCGCAAAAACGTACCGGAATGAGACAACGCTCATCCTATGGTACACGCGATAAGATTGATTGGGTGCGAGCTCTGGATACGGGTGAGTGTGTGTATTTTCCAACAAAGGTGGCTTGACTCGAGAGACACGGGCCGATGAGGGGCTCGAGCACGAACTGGTTTGATAATGTGCATCTGCAGGTGCACGTTAGTTGGATAAGTGGCGGATTGGGTTCCGTTTGTGTATAATTGACAAGGGAAACTCCTGCAACACTTGATTTTAATGATAAGCCGTTTTGTAGGTAAACACAGAAATATAAATGAGGTTGTTCATGAAAAGGGTAACTATATATAAGTATACGAATCATTGGGGCTGTGAATCCGCAATTATATAGAGTAAGACCACGGTGTATTTAATTTTAATCATTGCCACACATTCGAGAAGAAAGGAAGGACTAACAGTTGTGTGTTTTTCCATATAGATTTATGACAACATATGTGTTATAAAAGGGTCTCATAACAGAAGCAAGTACCCTATGACGAGGTGGATAGCTGGTACGAGGGGCCTTGGCTAATACCCGGTAAATAATTACTCTAGTGACACAGGCTTATGTTATTTGTTTTGATTGGATGAGACGGTGGTCTAACTGGTTGGACGATTTTAATGGTTTTTTCTTTTTGTGTTTGTCAGTCACTTTGTGTACAAAACGAAAGTCCAGTAAGGTGATTAACGACCTCGAGCCCTGACGAAATTGCCACTAAGAAAAACAGGCAATGAAATATGTTGGCCCATCTTCAATTGGTCTGCAACATGCAGTTGTTTTTAACTTTGAGTATGCCCACGAGTCTTGAATAAAATTGGTATTTGGTGTACGTGTGGCTTACCACAATTTTAACTTTACGGGGTCTCTTTCTTCTTCTTTTTTGTGATATACACAAAACACTTTTTTCACTGTTTTGTTCTGGACACTGTTCTGTTATTTTCCACAGGTGAGATAGCTACCTATGATGAGAAACGTGGGCACAACTGGTGAGAACCAACCAGTAAGCTCCTTTGGTGTAGCGCACGTGAGGTGCTATCTCGCCTTTTCACAATTTTTTGTTGTTATATATACACCTGTTTAAGTGGGGGGTATTTCTGGAGCGCAGTGACTGACAACCTTAAAGATTTTTTAGAAAAATAATAACCTATTGGGCTTTAAGGATTTGGGATAACATAAAGAAAAACATTTTTTGATGGGGAATACAAGTTGAATACCCATTCCCAATCCTATATATGACAGTAGATTTAGCCCGCATTGATCAGGTCCTTGTGGTGTTTGTTTGTGTTTTGAGTGGAGGGCGACCTGATCAATTTTTCCCTCTATAGCTCCTTATTGTGCAATACTTCTGCCACTCAAGGCCTCACTCCCTTGCCTTTGTGGCCAGTGTGTTCAGATCTTAATGGACAATGCAACCACAATATGGTATAACAACAAGCGGGGGGGGTAGGGACGCACCTTCTCTACCAAGCTCTGAGCTCAGAACATCAGATCTACCTGGTGGCAAATCACCTGGCCGGACTGCTCAACATGCAAGCAGACAGTCTCAGTCGGCATCATCTTGCTGATCACGAGTGGCATCTTCATCCAGAGGTAATCTAGGACAGTTCGGGCTGGACTGTTCCCATGAGGCACAGGGTCAAGACTGATTTGCATATAGCTGGGTCTGAACTGGGGGGCGAAGTGAGCTAAAGAATGATGATGGAATCAACCCAGATCTGTGACTGGGGGTGAGTGTTTGAAAAGTTTCAGCACTCCGTCCATCATCTCCTTGTGTTTGCTTTGTTCACCCTAAGTTGGCAGGGTATGCCCAGACGTGGGTCCCTTGCTCACTTTGCCACTGGATTCAAGCTAGCCTGGCTGATTAGGGGTGTTAACCCAAAACCAATCCAATAATGCTTGTTTCCGGTCCAGAAAAGACCTGGTTTGGCAGTTCGGGCTGGACTGTTCCCATGAGGCACAGGGTCAAGACTGATTTCCATATAGATCAGTCTGAACTGGGACGGCGAAGTGGGGCGGCGAAGTGAGCTAAAGAATGATGATGGATTCAACCCAGATCTGTGACTGGGGGTGAGTGTCTGAAAAGCTTCAGCGCTCCGTCCATCATCTCTTTGTGTTTGCTTTGTTCGCCCTAAGTTGGCAGGGTATGCCCAGACGTGGGTCCCTTGCTCACATTGCCACTGGATTCAAGCTAGCCAGGCTGATGAGGGGTGTTACCCCGAAACCGGTCCCAGGATGCTTGTTTCCGGTCCAGGGAAGACTTGGCTTGGCAGTTCGGGCTGGACTGTTCCCATGAGGCACAGGGTCAAGACTGAATTGCATATAGCTGGGTCTGAACTGGGGTGGCGAAGTGAGCTAAAGAATGATGATGGATTCAACTCAGGTCTGTGACTGGGGGTGAGTGTCTGAAATGTTTCAGCGCTCCGTCCATCATCTCCTTGTGTTTGCTTTAATCCAGGACATATACCAGCTCTGAGAGACTCCTCACATCGACTTCTGCCACTCATGAGAACGCTCACATCCTGAAATTTTGTGCCCCCCAGTTTCCAATGTAGGGAACATTGGGGAATGCATTTCAATTGAGGTGGAACTTTCCACTTCATTACACGTTTCCTCCCACACCCTTGATTCCTTGTGTTCTGGGCAAGATTCACCTCAATCAGGCCCAAGTAATTCTGATTGCCCCGATTGGCCACAAAGGTTGTGGTATGCAGACCTCAATTACCTCTCCCTGTGCCCTTCGCTCCATCTCCATCACAGGGTAGAACTTCTCTCATAATTTCAGGGGCTGGTTCTACAACCCAGACTCCAGTCTCCCCTACATGCCAGGAGATTGAACAGGACAGTTGTTGTTCTTTGTCCCCGGAAGTGGTGGATGTAATATTATGTGCCTGTAGACACTCCACAAAGGCAGTGTATTCAAGCAGATGGAATAAGTTTGTCAAATGGAGTGCGGATAGCTCAAAAGATCCTCTTCAAGCCAGCCTTCGGACATTCTACATTTCGCTAGCACAGCATGGGTGTGCAGTGGGCAGTATAAAGGGCTAGGTTTCGACCTCATCTGCTTTTCTTCGCTTGCCTGATCAGCCGTCTCTTTTTGTGCCAACAATTATTATAAGGTTTGTTCCCAGGTTCTTAAAGGGACTTACAAGCAAGTTCCCCCATCTCCCTTTA
Source organism: Calotriton arnoldi (assembly GCA_963921515.1). Lineage (NCBI taxonomy): Eukaryota > Metazoa > Chordata > Amphibia > Caudata > Salamandridae > Calotriton > Calotriton arnoldi. The sequence goes on from CAWUFW010001188.1 coordinate 1,801,130, forward strand.
TAATGCTTCAATGGGACCTTAACTTGGTGCTAACGTTCTTTATGTCTTCACCGTTTGAACCGTTACATAGCTGTCCTTTGCATTTGTTCATGTTTAAGGCAGTCTTTCTGATCGTTATAACATCAGCTAGATATGTTAGTGAGTGCAAGTTTGAGTGTCAAACCTACTTTCACTTAATTCTTTCCTGACAAGATGGTGCTAAGAACCAGGTCTGCCTTCACCTAAGCCAATCCATCACCCTGCCAACTTTCTTTCCTGCTCCTTAGTCAACAAAGGAGACTTCATTGTCTTGACCCCAAGACATCGGTCAGCTATTGCGTGGACCGAACACTTGACTTCAGACTCGATGACCAGCTGTACGTGGGCTACGTGGGAAAGAAGAAAGGTGAGGTAGTGCATAAGAGATCTTTATCAAGATGGATAATGCTCTGCAAGAAGATGTGCTATCGTCTGGCGCACAAAGAACCACCAGTAGGTATTCAAACTCATTCCACCAGAGCAAGTGTTCTATTTCTGCACTGGCAAAAGAGGAGTGTTGGTTACAGACATCTGTAAAGCGGTGACTCGGGCTTCCCTCCACACTTTTGCATAGTATTACTGTTTGGTCCCAAAAGTAAGGACAGAGGATTAGTTTGCACACTCAGTAACTCAGCATTTTATGGTATAACCAGCCACACACTCATCCCTTCATTAGGGTCTGCTTGGGGACTTAATCAATTCAAAATGTGAAGAATGTGCAAGTAGAAGTAGCCATCAAAAGTCAAAGTTTGTTACCTTAATAACGTTCTTTCTGGTTGTTAGACTTGGCATCTTTTGGCGTGTTTCCCCTGAGTTTTTGCTTTCTGACCTCCCGGTTTTGACTCTGTTTGTGCTGGCTTAGTGTTTCTGCGCACTTTTCTCACTGCTGATCAGTGGTAAAGTGCAAGTGCTCCTGTGGTAAAATGTGTTATGGATTGGTGTTTCCATGATTGGATATTTGATTTACTTGTTAGTCCCTAGTAAAGTGCACTGAGTGTGCCAGGGCCTGTGAATCAAATGCTACTAGTGGGCCTGCAGCACTGATTGTGCCACCCACGTGAGTAGCCCTGAAAAGGTAACTCAGACCTGCCATTGCAGAGTCTGCGCACAGTCTGGTACTGCCATGTCGACTTGGCAAGTGCACCCACTTGCCAGGCCCCAACCTTCCCTTTTCTTACATGTCAGCCACCCCTAAGGTAGGCCCAAGGTACCCCTGTGGGCAGGGTGCAGTGTATGTGAAAGGTAGGACATGCCCTGGTGTGTGTGGCATGTCCTGATGGTGAATTACTGCCAATTTCGTTTTTCACTATTGCAAGGCTACCTGTTCCCCATAGGACAGAATGGGAAGTTTGTTTATAACATCTTATAAACATAACTGGCCCTGGGAACTAGGTAAGAAAATAAAGTTTAGTATGCCTGAACTCAGAATCTAAAGATGCATCTTTTAGTGAAGGTGATTTTTACATTCTGTGTTTGAAAATACCACTTTTAGAAAGTAGGTATTTTCTTGCTCAGTCATCCTGGGTGCCTCTGTTGGAATGTGGATTGCCTGTCTGGGTTTTGGATGACAGAAGGCTGGGGAGCAGGAGTGGCTCCAGATAGTCTAGGTGAGTCAGGAAAGGGCTGAATAGACCTGGGCTGCAACTGGGGAAGGGGGAGGAGATTTCCTTGCACCTCAAAGGGCCTGGTCTGCCTCTGACAATGCCGTCTCCACCTCCTGCCAGGAAGTCACACCAGAGAAGGCAGAACTGGTTCTGGCTGGGCACAGACACTCTCTGCCTAAAGGATCAAAGGATTTTGGGATATAAATATTGGGGCCCAGACCCCTGAACTTTAGAACTCTTTTGGATCAAGAAGACTGCCAAGAAGAAGAGCCGGAGAAGCTGTGAGGAGGAACTACCACTTTGCTGTGTGCTTTGCTGTGTTGGCCTGCAGTGGCTGCTTCTGTCTTGGGCAGTGAAAGGACTGGACTGAACTTTCTGCAATCTACTTTGTGAGTCTCTCCAAGGGCTGGAGGTAGAGCCTGCCCCCTGTTCAAGAAGTCTCAGGAACAGCAAAGACTTCAAGCTCTTCTGCCCTCAGCACTGGGGACTGTGTGTTTTGTGCTGCAACAGAAGAAAAGCAACTCGATGACGTCGACGACGACGCTGCCGACTCCGTGTCCTGAAGGCACCACAGAGGGCACCGCCACCCGGGTCTCACCGACGACGCCTGCTGACGCCGCCACCGAGCCGCTACTCGCACCGCGACCTGTGGGCACCGCACTCCGCACCGCTTCGCTTCACCATGACGCCTGGGCACCGCCGCAACGCCGCACCGCGACCCTGGTCTCACCGACGCCGCCTGCTGACGCCGCCACCGAGCCGCTGCTCGCACCGCGACCTGTGGGCACTGCACTCCGCACCGCCTCGCTTCACGACGACGCCTTGGTATCCCCGACGACGCCGCTCCACGCCGAAATCTACGCCGCTGCTTGCACCGTGGTTTGAGGCCACCGCTCGTAAAGTTACACGACGCACCGCCCTCATCCCGCACCGCAGCCTTGGCCTACCGATGCCGGCGCCATCGACTCCAGTTCGTCAGCCAACGACAGCGCTTCAGCAACGACGACGCCGCTGCTTGCAACATGACCTGCCAGCACCGTGACGAGCACCGCCTTCATCTTGCACCGCGACCCTGGTCTCACCGACGACGCCATCCGATGCCGCCACCGAGCCGCTGCTCGCACCGGGCCTGAGGGCACCGCACGCCGCACCGCTGCACTTCGCACCGCAGCACCCGGCGCCTGCCAACGCCAGCGCTCCTGACTTCAACAGAGAGGAGATCGATCAGCAACGCGTGTGACTTCGAGGGCCCCGACAACTCCTGCACCGACCTCCAGAACCGACGCCTGCGGACGGCGTGCTTTCGGAAGCCCAACTAGAGGTCGCCGACGCCCTGCATTTCTAAAAGGTACTGTTTGCGGGTCTTCCCGACACCGTAGCTGGCCCGCGACGCCGCGGTCAGCCAGAACTGTTTGGATTTGTTTGCTCACGACGCCGTGATAGCCCCGGACGGAGCTATCGACATCAAGGAACTGTTTTTAAAGCATATTTTGATAACTGAAGATTTTTAAGTACTGTATTGTGGATTTTTATCGTTTTTGGTCTTGTCTTAAGTATATAAAAATATTGGATATTTTTCTAAACTGGTGTGGTGTCCTTTTGTAGTGCTTACACTGTATTACTGTGGGTTATGTGCAAATGCTTTACACACTGCCTCTAATAAAAGCCTGACTGCTCGTGCCAAGCTACCAAGGGGGTGAGCAGGGGTTATTTTAGGAGTGTAACTCCCTTACCCTGACTAGGAAGAAGGGTCCCTATTTGGACAAAGGTGCATGCCCTTGCCAACTAGAGACCCCCATTTCTAACATTGGTTGTCAGCGGTGAGGATAGGACTTGCGTTTGCACTTGACTTACAGTGATTGGTGTGCACTACTACCATATAGCAGACCATTACGTGCCACATACTGGTTCTTTTTCTTTTTGGCCTATTTTTGATCTTGCCAGTTTGAACTTGCTACTTCATCGTGCCGGAATCAAGAGCATCATCCGTTGCATCCCTGGAAATTGCCTTTGAGGAGGATAGATTAGAAGCCTACAATGTTAGGGAATTGAAATCAATTTGCAAAAACCTAAAAGTCCAAGTCAGAGGCCTCACTAGGAAGGACGAGCTACAAAAGGCGCTGAGGGCCTGGGTAGCAGCCAGACATGCCAGCGAGCAGTCTGGTGATCTCAGTGGAGAGGCGGAGGAGCCTATTCCTAGGGTGGATGTGCTTTTGGGAGGGGGGGAACCCTCCAGGCCAGGTAGCAGTGGCCTGTCCCCAGAGGAGCTGGAGGACAGGTGGGAAGCAAGGAAGTTCGAGTTGGAGAAACTCAGGATGGAAAGAGAAAGGGAGGATAAAAGAATAGCCATGGAGGAAAGGAAGATGATCTTAGATCATGAGCGAAGTCTTAAAGAGCTGGAGCTAAGGAATAGAGCCAGTTCAGATGGTGGCAGCAACTCGTCAAGACAGGCAGACAGAATTGTGCATATCCCTAAAAATGTAGGGAAAGAATTCAAGAAGGGGGATGACATACAAAGGTGGTTTCAGGGGTACGAGGCAGCAATTCACATGAATGGGGTCCCCGAGGAGAATTGGGGAGCAGGATTGTGGCCTCTCTTCCCAGAAGAAGCAAGGGATACTTTAATAGCTTTGGGTAAGGGGTATCACCTCACCTATCCAGACATGAAGGACGCCCTTCTCACTAAGTATGGTCTTACTCCTGAAAAGTACAGGGATCAGTTCAAGTCCAGTAAGAAGTCTGATGCCAACACTTGGTTGGAATGTGTGAATGTGTTTTGCCGGTCACTGGATGGCTGGGTGAAGGGCAGTAATGTGACAGATTTTCAGGGGCTCTACAATTTGATTGCATGGGAGCACTTGTCTAGTCTATGTTTTGCAGATCTGCGCCAGCACCTAGTTGATAGTAAGCTGACTGACCCCAGGAAGCTTGCTATGGAGGCGGACCGCTGGGTGAGTACCAGGGTCCACAAGAAAGCGTTTGGGGGAGACTCAGCCAAAGGTGGGCAGGGTCCCCAGCAGAAAAGTGGGGGGACAAGGGTAAAGCACAGGAGTTCTCTAAAGGGCCCCAAATTAACACCCAGGGTAAAGGTTCCCATCCCCCCGGAGATATGAAGCCAGGGGTCCCATCAGGAAAGCCTGCTGAGACCGGCCCCCGCAGGTGTTTTGCATGTGACCAGGTGGGCCACATGAAGGTGGACCCCAAGTGTTCAAAGGGGGCTCAGCCACCCACCGGTGGGCAGTCCAAGGTGTTGGCTAGTGTAGCACTTGGGGAGGAGGAGTACCCACAGGAGGATGGGGATCCCGCAGAAATGACCCTCGTCTCACTAGGGGACAGTGAGATGGTCCCAGGAAACCAGGTGCCCCCTAACACAAAGAAATACAGCACCTGGGTGACCATCAACGGGAAAAGGGTAGAGGCTCTCAGAGATACTGGAGCCAGTGTGACCTCAGTCCGGTGTCACCTGGTCTCTGAGAAGCAGGTAGTCCCAGGGGCATTCCACCAAGTAATTGCTGTAGACAATTCAGAGTGCCAGTGTCTGGTGGCGCAGGTTCCCTTCGAGTGGGGGAGGGGGGGTCTCAGGTCCTTTGAGGGTGGTTGTGAGCCCTTCCATGCCTGTAGATTGTCTGCTAGGTAACGACCTGGAGCAGTCCTTATGGAAGGATGTTGAGCTCAGGTCTCACTTGGAGATGCTTGGGTTGCCAGAGTGGGCATGCTTGTCCACTCGGTCAATGGCGGCCAGAAAGGGTGATCAAGAGGACTTGGAGCCTGCAACAGTGGCCCAAGTCCCTGCCAAGAGAAAGGGCAAGGGGCGCGGGAAACCGGCCCCTGAAGTTCCCACGGACAGGGAGGAGGCGGACCTTGAGCGGGACGCCCGGTGCCTACAGGGGAGCAGGTAGCTGAACTGGGGGACATCTCTGAGCTGACCCATTGGCAGCAAGAAGGGGGTCCCACCAGGGAGGAATTCTGCAAGGAGCAGAAAGAGTGCCCTTCTCTGGAGGGTCTGCGGCGGCAGGCTGCAGATCAGGCAGCAGGTGATCAGTCCGGATCACATTGGATCTACTGGGAGAATGGTCTCCTGTACAGTGAGCCTAAGGTCGCTGAGCCTGGGTCAGCCCGTGTGCTGGTGGTACCCCAGCGCTTCAGGACCTTCCTACTGGGTCTGGCTCATGACGTGCCTTTGGCAGGACATTTGGGGCAGGACAAGACCTTTGACAGGCTTGTCACCCACTTCTTCTGGCCCCAAATGCGAAGGCAGTCAGATGGACATTGCAGGTTTTGCCAAACTTGCCAGGCAAGTGGTAAGAGTGGGAGGAAGGTCAAAGCTCCTCTCCAACCTTTTCCAGTTGTTGGAACACCCTTTGAAAGGTTAGGGATGGACATTGTGGGGCCACTGGATCCCAAGACAGCCATGGGCAACAGGTACATCCTGGTCTTGGTGGACCATGCCACCCGGTACCCGGAGGCAATCCCTCTCAGGACAACGTCGGCGCCAGTGGTGGGCCGGGCGTTAATGGGGATATTTTCCCGCGTGGGGTTCCCCAGAGAAGTGGTTTCTGACAGAGGGACCAATTTCATATCCAAGTATATGACATCCCTGTGGAAGGAGTGTGGTGTAACCTACAAGTTCACCACCCCTTACCACCCACAAGGTAACGGTCTGGTGGAGAGATTCAACCAGACCTTGAAGGGCATGATTAAGGGTCTAACAGAACTCATGAGGCGTAAGTGGGACGTCCTCTTGCCATGCCTTCTCTTTGCGTACAGGGAGGTGCCACAGAAGTCTCTTGGGTTCAGTCACTTTGAGCTTCTGTATGGTCACCCTGTGAGAGGACCTCTGAGTTTGGTCAAGGAAGGCTGGAGGCAGCTCCCAGGAAAACTCCCCAGGATGTGTTTAGTTACATGCTGGCCTTCAGAAACCAAACTGCCCGCTTCAGGAAACTCGCTCAGGCGAACCTGGAAGCAAGCCAGGAAGAAATGAAGAAGTGGTATGACCAGAATGCCACTCTGGTCGAATTTCAACCTGGGCAGAAAGTGTGGGTCATGGCCCCAGTGGAACCTTGTGCCTTGCAGGACAAGTGGACTGGGCCATTTGAGGTGGTGGAGCGCAAAAGTGATGTCACCTACCTGGTGGATTTGCAGGCTCCAAGGAACCCTTTGAGGGTCCTCCACGTGAACCGCCTCAAACCCCACTTCGAGAGGTCTGAAGTGAGCATGCTCTTGGCGACAGATGATGGAACGGAAGAGGAAAGTGAACCTCTCCCTGACCTCCTGTCTACCAAGGAGCACGATGGGTCAGTGGAATGTGTGCTCCTCTCCCCTACACTGAGCCCAGAACAGCAGAGCGATTGTCACCAGTTGTTGGGACAGTTTGCCCCCCTGTTCTCCCTGACCCCAGGTGTTACTCACTGGTGTACCCATGATGTGGACACCGGTGACAGCCCTCCTGTGAAACACAAGATTTACAGGTTGACTGACCGGGTCAAGGCCAGCATTAAAGAGGAGGTCTCTAAGATGTTGGCATTAGGGGTGATCGAGCCTTCCAACAGTCCTTGGGCCAGCCCAGTGGTCTTGGTCCCAAAGGCTGCTTCACCCGGTGCCACTCCAGAACTGCGGTTTTGTGTGGACTACCGTGGGCTCAATGCCGTTACCAGAACTGACGCACACCCCATCCCCAGAGCTGATGAGCTCATTGATCGGTTGGGAGCAGCCAAGTTCCTCAGCACGTTTGACTTAACGTCTGGGTACTGGCAGATTGCCTTAACCGATGGGGCCAAGGAGAGGTCAGCATTTTCAACCCCCGAAGGACATCACCAGTTCCGAGTTCTGCCCTTTGGGTTGAAGAATGCCCCTGCCACCTTCCAGAGGTTGGTCAACCAGGTGTTGGCTGGGCTAGAGGATTTCAGTGCCGCCTAACTGGATGACATCGCAGTGTTCAGTTCCAGCTGGGAAGAACACTTGCAGCACCTCGGTGAAGTGTTGAAGGCGCTGCAGAGGGCTGGCCTCACAATCAAGGCCAGTAAGTGCCAGATCGGGCAGGGTTCGGTGGTGTACTTGGGACACCAGGTAGGAAGCGGCCAGGTGGCGCCCCTACAACCCAAGATTGACACCATTCTAGCTTGGGAGCCCCCCAAGACCCAGACAGAGGTGAGGGCCTTCTTAGGACTCATCGGGTACTACAGGAGGTTTGTTAAGGGGTATGGCACCATTGTTGCCCCCTTAACAGAGCTGACTTCCAGGAAGCAGCCCAAGAAGGTGATCTGGACTGAGTCCTGCCAGAAGGCTTTTGATGCCCAGAAGGCCGCCATGTGCACGGCACCCGTGCTCAAGGCACCCGACTTCTCCAAGGAATTAGTTGTGCAGACTGACGCTTCAGAGCATGGAGTGGGAGCGGTGCTCTCACAACTGAACAAAGAGGGCCTAGACCAGCCTGTAGTCTTCCTTAGCCGGAGACTACTCCCCAGGGAACAGAGGTGGAGTGCCATAGAAAGGGAAGCTTTCGCTGTGATCTGGGCACTGAAGAAGCTGAGGCCCTACCTGTTTGGGACTCACTTCCGGGTTCAGACAGACCACAGGCCCCTCAGATGGTTGATGCAAATGAGGGGTGAGAATCCAAAACTGCTGAGGTGGTCCATCTCTCTACAGGTAATGGACTTTACGGTGTAACACCGCCCTGGCACAGAACACGCCAATGCAGATGGTCTGTCCAGGTTCTTCCGCCTTAGTGAAGAGAACTCGCAGGAGGTTGGGTAGTTCTCCCTACTTTCAGCTGGAGGGGACATGTGTTAGACTTGGCATCTTTTGGCGTGTTTCCCCTGAGTTTTTGCTTTCTGACCTCCCGGTTTTGACTCTGTTTGTGCTGGCTTAGTGTTTCTGCGCACTTTTCTCACTGCTGATCAGTGGTAAAGTGCAAGTGCTCCTGTGGTAAAATGTGTTATGGATTGGTGTTTCCATGATTGGATATTTGATTTACTTGTTAGTCCCTAGTAAAGTGCACTGAGTGTGCCAGGGCCTGTGAATCAAATGCTACTAGTGGGCCTGCAGCACTGATTGTGCCACCCACGTGAGTAGCCCTGAAAAGGTAACTCAGACCTGCCATTGCAGAGTCTGCGTGCAGTCTGGTACTGCCATGTCGACTTGGCAAGTGCACCCACTTGCCAGGCCCCAACCTTCCCTTTTCTTACATGTCAGCCACCCCTAAGGTAGGCCCAAGGTACCCCTGTGGGCAGGGTGCAGTGTATGTGAAAGGTAGGACATGCCCTGGTGTGTGTGGCATGTCGTGATAGTGAATTACTGCCAATTTCGTTTTTCACTATTGCAAGGCTACCTGTTCCCCATAGGACAGAATGGGAAGTTTGTTTATAACATCTTATAAACATAACTGGCCCTGGGAACTAGGTATGAAAATAAAGTTTAGTATGCCTGAAATCAGAATCTAAAGATGCATCTTTTAGTGAAGGTGATTTTTACATTCTGTGTTTGAAAATACCACGTTTAGAAAACAGGTATTTTCTTGCTCAGTCATCCTGGGTGCCTCTGTTGGAATGTGGATTGCCTGTCTGGGTTTTGGATGACAGAAGGCTGGGGAGCAGGAGTGGCTCCAGATAGTCTAGGTAAGTCAGGAAAGGGCTGAATAGACCTGGGCTGCAACTGGGGAAGGGGGAGGAGATTTCCTTGCACCTCAAAGGGCCTGGTCTGCCTCTGACAATGCCGTCTCCACCTCCTGCCAGGAAGTCACACCAGAGAAGGCAGAACTGGTTCTGGCTGGGCACAGACACTCTCTGTCTAAAGGATCAAAGGATTTTGGGATATAAATATTGGGGCCCAGACCCCTAAACTTTAGAACTCTTTGGATCAAGAAGACTGCCAAGAAGAAGAGCTGGAGAAGCTGTGAGGAGGAACTACCACTTTGCTGTGTGCTTTGCTGTGTTGGCCTGCAGTGGCTGCTTCTGTCTTGGGCAGTGAAAGGACTGGACTGAACTTTTCTGCAATCTACTTTGTGAGTCTCTCCAAGGGCTGGAGGTAGAGCCTGCCCCTGTTCAAGAAGTCTCAGGAACAGCAAAGACTTCAAGCTCTTCTGCCCTCAGCAGTGGGGACTGTGTGTTTTGTGCTGCAACAGAAGAAAAGCAACTCGACAACATCGACGACGACGCTGCCGACTCCGTGTCCTGAAAGCACCGAAGAGGGCACCGCCGCAACGCCGCACCGCGACCCTGGTCTCACCGACGCCGCCTGCTGACGTCGCCACCGAGCCGCTACTCGCACCGCGACCTGTGGGCACCGCACTCTGCACCGTTTCGCGACGACGCCTGGGCACTGCAGAGGGCACCTCCGCAACGCCGCACCGCGACCCTGGTCTCACCGACGACGCCTGCTGACGCCGCCACCGAGCCGCTGCTCGCACTGCGACCTGTGGGCACCGCACTCCGCACCGCCTCGCTTCACGACGACGCCTTGGTATATCCGACGCCGCCGGTCCACGCCAAAATCTACGCCGCTGCTTGCACCGTGGTTTGAGGGCACCGCCCTCATCCCGCACCGCAGCCTTGGCCTACCGACGCCAGCGCCATCGAATCCAGTTCGTCAGCCGACGACAGTCACACCAGAGAAGGCAGAACTGGTTCTGGCTGGGCACAGACACTCTCTGTCTAAAGGATCAAAGGATTTTGGGATATAAATATTGGGGCCCAGACCCCTGAACTTTAGAACTCTTTGGATCAAGAAGACTGCCAAGAAGAAGAGCCGGAGAAGCTGTGAGGAGGAACTACCACTTTGCTGTGTGCTTTGCTGTGTTGGCCTGCAGTGGCTGCTTCTGTCTTGGGCAGTGAAAGGACTGGACTGAACTTTTCTGCAATCTACTTTGTGAGTCTCTCCAAGGGCTGGAGGTAGAGCCTGCCCCTGTTCAAGAAGTCTCAGGAACAGCAAAGACTTCAAGCTCTTCTGCCCTCAGCAGTGGGGACTGTGTGTTTTGTGCTGCAACAGAAGAAAAGCAACTCGACAACGTCGACGACGCCGCTGCCGACTCCGTGTCCTGAAAGCACCGCAGAGGGCACCGCCGCAACGCCGCACCGCGACCCTGGTCTCACCGACGCCGCCTGCTGACGTCGCCACCGAGCCGCTACTCGCACCGCGACCTGTGGGCACCGCACTCTGCACCGTTTCGCGACGACGCCTGGGCACTGCAGAGGGCACCTCCGCAACGCCGCGACCCTGGTCTCACCGACGACGCCTGCTGACGCCGCCACCGAGCCGCTGCTCGCACTGCGACCTGTGGGCACCGCACTCCGCACCGCCTCGCTTCACGACGACGCCTTGGTATATCCGACGCCGCCGCTCCACGCCAAAATCTACGCCGCTGCTTGCACCGTGGTTTGAGGGTACCGCCCTCATCCCGCACCGCAGCCTTGGCCTACCGACGCCGGCGCCATCGACTCCAGTTCGTCAGCCGACGACAGCGCTTCAGCAACGACGACGCCGCTGTTTGCACCGTGACCTGCCAGCACCGTGATGAGCACCGCCTTCATCTCACACCGCGACCCTGGTCTCACCGACGACGCCATCCGACGCCGCCACCGAGCCGCTGCTCGCACCGCGACCTGAGGGCACCGCACTTTGCACCGCAGCACCCAGCGCCTGCCGACGCCAGCGCTCCTGACTTCAACAGAGAGGAGATCGATCTGCAACGCGTGTGACTTTGAGGGCCCCGACGACTCCTGCACCGACCTCCGGAACCGACGCCTGCGGACGCCTTGCTTTCGGAAGCCCAACTAGAGGTCGCCGACGCCCTGCATTTCTAAAAGGTACTGTTTGCGGGACATCCCGACACCGTAGCTGGCCGGCGACGCCGCGGTCAGCCAGAACTGTTTGAATTTGTTTGCTCACGACGCCGTGATAGCCCCGGACGGAGCTATCGACATCAAGGAACTGTTTTTAAAGCATATTTTGATAACTGAAGATTTTTAAGTACTGTATTGTGGATTTTTATCGTTTTTGGTCTTGTCTTAAGTATATAAAAATATTGGATATTTTTCTAAACTGGTGTGGTGTCCTTTTGTAGTGCTTACACTGTATTACTGTGGGTTATGTGCAAATGCTTTACACACTGCCTCTAAGATAAGCCTGACTGCTCGTGCCAAGCTACGAAGGGGGTGAGCAGGGGTTATTTTAGGAGTGTAACTCCCTTACCCTGACTAGGAAGAAGGGTCCCTATTTGGACAAAGGTGCAAGCCCTTGCCAACTAGAGACCCCCATTTCTAACACTGGTGTATTGTCTAATTACCTGCAGATTTCTCACTGACCCACCTTCTTTCCCGTTGCATGGCTGGTTATATATACCATGTCCTCTTAATGTGGTCCCATCGTGTTACAAAGTGCTGCACCTGATGTTAGGCTCGTCGATTAGCATCAAAGATGCGTAACAAATATAAAGCACCTGATATCAGCACATAGACAGGGGGTGCTTTATGGGTTAAATGATATCGCTGTACGGTGATGAAGTGGGGTAGTACCATCTACCAGTGTTGTAGTTTCTGGGTCCAAACTGGCTATACTGGGATATTCAAAATGTGGAGAATCTGCAGGTAGAGCATCCACCAGAAACAGATTTACCAATGGTACTTTTTTTCCGTATAAATATAAAGAATATAAACCACCCTTGTATTACCCAGTGCCCACTGGGACAGGTGAGTGAATGTGCATTGGTGCAGATGGCACCTTTCATTGGTATGGATACGCAATTGTGATTTGTTACTGGGTGATCTGGCCTTTACAAATGTTAACCACCCTTGTATTACCCAGTGCCCACTGGGACAGGTGAGTGAATGTGCCTTGGTGCAGATGGCACCTTTCATTGGTATGGATACGCAATTGTGATTTGTTACTGGGTGATCTGGCCTTTACAAATGTTAACCACCCTTGTATTACCCAGTGCCCACTGGGACAGGTGAGGGAATGTGCATTGGTGCAGATGGCACCTTTCATTGGTATGGCGATGCAATAGTGATTTGTTACTGGGTGCTATTCAAGTAGATTTTACTGAGACTGTTGGCCTTATTTCATTAACTGTAGATGTACCAAGTGTATTTAGTTTCACTTCTTTGTTCTCTCAAGAGGATATAAAGTATGTTACATCACTTCCTGTGCCATAATAAGGATAGACGCCTTATGATGTCACGTCCTGTGATGTCATGAATAATGTTGCATAATTTACCCGGGAAGGTTTATATCCAGAGCGGCAGTGAGAGCGGAGTCTGGTGTGCCCCAGTGTCACTGGTGAGAGCGTGGGGTGGGAATGAGAGTGGGGGCGCAGGGAGGGGCACCGGCGCAGGGCGGGAGAGGGTATCCTCCTCATCTCCGGCTCAGCCGCAGTGCGCCTGCGCGGACAGTGACGTCACGCCGCCTCGCCAGCGTCTCGCGCCGCTCTGGCTACGTCACCCGAGCGCGACGGTTTCCATGGTCCCCGCTCAGCGATGGAGGCCGATGTGGCGGGGAGGGAGATCCTTGGGGAGGCCCTGCGGGCCCTGGAGGGCTGTGCACGGGAGGTGAGGAGGGCAGGGACCCTGAGGGCGGGAGGTGAGGAGGGCAGGGACCCTGAGGGCGGGAGGTGAGGAGGGCAGGGACCCCGGAGGGCTGTGCATGGGATGTGAGAAGGGCAGGGGCCCCGGAGGGCTGTACATGGGATGTGAGAAGGGCAGGGGGCCCCGGAGGGCTGTGCAGGGGAGGTGAGGAGAGCAAGGGCCCCGGAGGGCTGCAGAAGGGAGGAGGGCAGGGGCCCCGGAGGGCTGTGCATGGGATGTGAGAAGGGCAGGGGGCTCGGAGGGCTGTGCAGGGGAGGTGTGGCGGGCAAGGGCCCCGGAGGGCTGTGCATGGGATGTGAGAAGGGCAGGGGGCTCGGAGGGCTGTGCAGGGGAGGTGAGAAGGGCTGGGGGCTCGGAGGGCTGTGCAGGGGAGGTGTGGAGGGCAAGGGCCCCGGAGGGCTGTGCATGGGATGTGAGAAGGGCAGGGGGCTCGGAGGGCTGTGCAGGGGAGGTGAGAAGGGCTGGGGGCTCGGAGGGCTGTGCAGGGGAGGTAAGGAGGGCAAGGGCCCCGGAGGGCTCCAGGAGGGAGGAGGGCAGGGCCCCCGGAGGGCTGTGCATGGGATGTGAGGAGGGAAGGGGCCCCGGAGGGCTGCAGGAGGGAGGAGGGCAGGGGCCCCGGAGGGCTGTGCGCCGGAGGTGAGGTGGACGGGGGCCCCTGAGGGCTGTGCGCGGGAGGTGAGGTAGGCAGGGGCCCCGGAGGGCTGTGCGCAGGAGGTGAGGAGGACGGGGCGTCTGGAGGGCTGTGCGCGGGAGGTGAGGAGGGCAGGGGCCCCGAGGGCTGTGCACGGGAGGTGAGGAGGGCAGGGGCCCCAGAGGTGAGGAGGGCAGGGGCCCCAGAGGTGAGAAGGGCAGGGGACCCGGAGGGCTGTGCGCGGAAGGTGAGAAGGGCAGGGACCCCGGAGGGCTGTGCGCGGAAGGTGAGAAGGGCAGGGACCCCGGAGGGCTGTGCGCGGAAGGTGAGAAGGGCAGGGGCCCCGGAGGGCTGTGTATGGGATGTGAGGAGGGCAGGGACCCTGAGGGCGGGAGCTGAGGGGGGCAGGGGCCCCGGAGGGCTGTGCGCGGGAGGTGAGGAGATCAGGGGCCGCAGAGGGCTATGCGCGGGAGGTGAGGAGGGCAGGGGCCCCGGAGGGAAGGAGATCAGGGGCCCGAGGGCTGTGCACGGGAGGTGAGGGCAGGGGCCCCGGAGGTGAGGAGGGCAGGGACCCCGAGGGCAGGAGGTGAGGAGGGCAGGGACCCCGAGGCGGGGAGGTGAGGAGGGCAGGGACCCCGGAGGGCTGTGCGCGGAAGGTGAGGAGGGCAGGGGCCCCAGAGGTGAGGAGGGCAGGGACCCCGAGGGCGGGAGGTGAGGAGGGCAGGGACCCCGAGGGCAGGAGGTGAGGAGGGCAGGGACCCCGAGGCGGGGAGGTGAGGAGGGCAGGGACCCCGGAGGGCTGTGCGCGGAAGGTGAGGAGGGCAGGGGCCCCAGAGGTGAGGAGGGCAGGGACCCCGAGGGCGGGAGGTGAGGAGGGCAGGGACCCCGAGGGCGGGAGGTGAGGAGGGCAGGGACCCCGAGGGCGGGATGTGAGGAGGGCAGGGACCCCGAGGTGAGGAGGGCAGGGACCCCGGAGGGCTGTGCGCGGAAGGTGAGGAGGGCAGGGACCCCGGAGGGCTGTGCGCGGAAGGTGAGAAGGGCAGGGACCCCGGAGGGCTGTGCGCGGAAGGTGAGAAGGGCAGGGACCCCGGAGGGCTGTGCGCGGAAGGTGAGAAGGGCAGGGGACCCGGAGGGTGAGAAGGGCAGGGGCCCCGGAGGGCTGTGTATGGGATGTGAGGAGGGCGGGAGCTGAGGGGGTAGGGGCCCCGGAGGGCTGTGCGCGGGAGGTGAGGAGATCAGGGGCCCCAGAGGGCTATGCGCGGGAGGTGAGGAGGGCAGGGGCCCCGGAGGGAAGGAGATCAGGGGCCCGAGGGCTGTGCACGGGAGGTGAGGAGGGTCTCGGTGCTCCCAGTGGCAGGGCGTCTGGTGGGAGGCCCTGGAGGGCTGTTCGCTGGAGGTGAGGAGGGCAGGGGCCCCGGAGGGCTCTGCGCGGGAGGTGAGCAGGGCAGGTGGTCTGGAGGGAGGCCCTGGAGGGCTGTGCGTGGGAGGTGAGGAGGGCATGGGCCCCGGAGGGCTGTGTGCAGGAAGTGAGGTGGGCAGGGGCCCTGAGGGCTGTGCGCGGGAGGTGAGGTGGGCAGGGGCCCCGGAGGGCTGTGTGCGGGAAGTGAGGTGGGCAGGGGCCCCGGAGGGCTGTGCGTGGGAGGTGGGCAGGGGCCCCGGGGGGGCTGTGCGCGGGAGGTGGGCAGGGGCCCCGGAGGGCTGTGCGCGGGAGGTGAGGTGGGCAGGGGCCCTGGAGGGCTGTGCATGGGAGGTGAGTTGGGCAGGGGCCCCAGAGGGAAGGAGGGCAGGGGCCTGAGGGCTGTGCATGGGAGGTGAGGAGGGCCTCAGTGCTCCCAGGGGCAGGGGGTCTGGTGCATGGGAGGTGAGGGGGGGTCTTAGTGCGCCCAGGGGCAGGGGATCTGGAGGAAGACCCTGGAGGGCTGTGTGCGGGAGTGAGGATGGCAGGGGCCCCGGAGGGCAGGGGGTCTGGAGGAAGGCAGGTGGGGGGGCTGTGCATGGGAGGTGAGGAGGGTCTCAGTACTCCCAGGGGCAGGGGGTCTGGAGGGAGGCCCTGGAGGGCTCTGCGCGGGAGGGGAGGATGGCAGGGGCCCCGAGGTGAGGAGGGCAGGTGGTCTGGAGGGAGGCCCTGGAGGGCTGTGCGCGGGAGGCATGGGCCCCGGAGGGCAGGGGCACTGAGGGCGGGAGGTCCCAGAGGGTTGTGCATGGGAGGTGAGGAGGGCAGGGCTCCTGGAGGGCTGTGCGCGAAGGTGAGGGCAGGGGCCCATGAGGGCTGTGCGCGGGAGGTGAGCTGGGCAGGGGCCCCGGAGGACTGTGCACTGGAGGTGAGGAGGGCAGGGGCCCCGGAGGGCTGTGCACGGGAGGTGTGGAGGGCATGGGGTCTGGAGGGAGACCCTGCAGGCCCTGGAGGGCAGGGGCGCCGCCCCGGAGGGCTGTACGCTGGAGATGAGGAGGGCAGGGACCCCGAGGGCGGGAGGTGAGGAGTGCAGGGATGCTGAGGCCGGGAGGTGAAGAGGGCAGGGGCCCCGGATGGCTGTGCATGGGAGGTCAGGAGGGCAGGGGCCTCGGAGGGCTGTGCACTGGAGGTGAAAAGGGAAGGGGCCCCGGAGGGCTGTGCACGGGAGGTGAGGAGGGCAGGGGCCCCGGAAGGCTGTGCGCGGTAGGTGAGCTGGGGAGGCGGGCAGGGGCCCCGGAGTGCTCTGCATGGGAGGAGATCAGGGGCCCCGGAGGGCTTTGCGCGGGAGGAGAAGAGGCAGGGGCCCCGGAGGGCTGTGCGCGGGAGGAGAGAAGGGCAGGGGCCCTGGAGGAGAGGAGGGCAGGGGCCCCGGGGGGGCTGTGCGCGGAAGGAGGGCAGGGGCCCCGAAGGGCTTTGCGCGGGAGGAAAGGAGGGCAGGGGCCTTGGAGGGCTGTGCGCGAGAGGAGGGCAGGGGCCCCGGAGGGCTTTGCGCGGGAGGCGAGGAGGCAGGGGCCCGGAGGGCTGTGCGTGGGAGGAGAAGAGGGCAGGTGCCCTGGAGGAGAGCAGGGCAGGGGCCCCAGAGGGCTTTGCGCGGGAGGAGAGGAGGCAGGGGCCCCAGAGGGCTGTGCGCGGGAGGAGAGGAGGGCAGGGGCCCCGTAGGGCTGTGCGCGGCAGGTGAGGGCAGTGCTCCCCCGGAGTAGGGGGTCTCAGTGCTTCCCCTGGGCAAGGGTCTGGAGGGATGCAGGCATGCACACACCCCATGGCTGCAGACCGCAACCACCTCTTCGAGTGCTCGATTAGTGGATTTATAAGGCGCCCCCCTCCCCAGGGCATTGCACAAGCACCAGAGCTGCACTGTGCAGCGACCGGGAGGAGCAGAAAGGCAAAGGCAGCGCTCGCCAACCTAGCAAACAGTGCCACGAGGGTCTGCCGGATTCAGGGGGCTGCTAGGGCTGCATCATTCTTTAGCTGGAAGGTGGGCATGTAAAAATACGCAGGGATCCTTGGTTCTGTGAGAACTGCATTGGTCTTTGGGGTGGGCACCTGAAAGTATGTAGGATTTCTGTGGTCTTTTAGGATGCATCAGTCCCTGGGGCGGACACCTGAAGGCATGCAGGATTCATGCTGAACTTGCACATTTGAAGATGATCGCATATGTGATCATAAAGAAAATGGAGGCTCAGTGAATTAAAATGTTTGCCCACGATCACATAATTTGAAATCAGTTTATGGGTCAAGAGCATTCCAACTAGGCCGAGTAGGTTATTTAAGTCTCTAGACCTACAGGTCTAGTAACAATTTTATGATTTTTCGAGGCCTGCGACATCATTCCTTTTATCTGTGACAGCTGCATCACTCTTTGGGGTGGAATGGGAGCATCCGAAGGTATGCACCACCCATGGTGTCTAATATGGTGGCATCTGTCCTTGAGGTGAGCAGTGGGCACATTGAACCTATCCTTGTTTTGTGTGTTCTTCTATGGCTACGGGTGCGGATGGGCACTTGAATGTGTATAGGATTAATTCAATATTTGAGAGCCTCATCAGTCTTTGGGACGAGGTCGGGGGACCTGTATAGGTCAGGACCAGTCCTGGACCCCCTCCTGCTGGTAGTAGCTGTGGCTCTGCTCCCCTCGGTCCCTGCTTCTCTCGTCCCGGTTCCTGTCCCGGCTCCCCTCCTTCCTTTCTGTACGCCCTTGCTTTCGGCTCCAGTCCTCCCTGTACCTGTCCCCGCTCTCCAACTCACTGTCCAAGCCCCTGTCCGCCTGGTGCTGGTCCCGCGAGGCCTCCTTCACGTCTCGGGACATCTCCTCCCGGCCCGGGCCGGTCCTGCTCGTGTCTCCTCTCTGGGGGGCGCTGCTCATGTCCATGGGGCGGTCGGGTTGCTCCTGTCCCCATTTCCCAGCCGTTCGTCTCTCCTGTTTAGGTCTCTGTGGTCCTCATTACATTTGGGGGTATAGTGTTCCCCTTCACTGGGGACGTGGCCTGGGTCGTGCCTGTACCGGTGATCCACAATAGACATCCTTGGGTCACCTGGAATGAAACGACCAGAGCTGAGTTTGCATCGGGAGTGAACCCCTAGGAAACAGCATACCTCCAATGGCCATCAACTCTTAGCCGTCCCTTTCCCTGTCCCTTCGCGTCCAGCTCTCTCTTTTCTCGAACTATTTCATTACTTCTCCAGCTGTTGCCTTTACCACCAGCGTTTCCAATTACCACCCCCTGGGCTTGGGGGCCTAGTGCATTAATAAGTTATTGACACTTGTCACTCAATGCTGCTTCATGTTTGAATTGTTGCCTTCACTATGCAATGTAGTTTTCTGAAACCCGCATGAGTATTACATATAGAGGGCACATATAGAGGGCAATGGACGATTAAATACATGTACAAGGTCATATTTCTCCTGGAGCAGGTTCAACGGTGGTATAGTTGGTACCATTCAGTTCGCTTGCAATATAATGGTAAGTGCTTTGTTGGGGACTCCGGTGTGCTTGAGTGCTAATTAAACCATTTTGACTAAGTTGTGTGTATGACATCCTCCCATATCTCTGACCATATTTTTGACGCTCACTACTTTCTCATGTTACTGTATGAGATGATTTGAATGAATAGGACGGCAGGCACAACACCTTTAGCACAAAATGCCTGAGCTGGCGCTACGATGGATTATAAAAGCGTGGTGCCCACGCAGGTGAACAGAAAGCATTTATCCTAAATATTATTATTTGCACTGGCCTTCAATTTTCAAGAAAACACGCAAAAACTCGGAAACGAGTTTCTTGCGTTAACACATCGAAAACTGTTTTTAGCGTGGTGCTTATAGAAACTCATACAAAAGCTGTATTTTTCTGCAATATATATGAGTAGTATGCGCCTATATGCTTCGAATCATACGAGGAGGGAAAAGTTCCTCACAATAATTGTGACAGAGGAATAGCGAATGGTTTGTCAGAAAATTAGGTAAAGTTGCATCCCCCCCCCATCATGGGTTGGGTGGGTCGCTGCCACTCACAAAGGAGCTTTAATTTGACAAAAAGTGTGCCCTTTGAATGAGTCTTGGAATATTTATTGGAACGCCGCTGTTGACAGGCACACATATACATCCTGCGGCTCTTCGCAGCTCTGTGTACCTGTAGGGCTCTATGCACACGGGTCCCAAAGAGGCACGCTATTAGCACTGCCAGAACCTTTTCGGTTCCCTAAATCAGGCAACCAGATAGCCTTACCACTTTGCTGCATTTTTACATTGTCAATAAATTACTGTGACACGTTACGTAATCTCCAGCGGTGATCATTGGCAGTTAGAGGTAGCCAGAAAAAGCCATAATGCAAACAAAGGCAAAACCTTTTTACCACACGCTTTCCTTATGTTTAATGAACGTTTTTATATTCTAGAATTGGCTCAACGTAATGTTTGTATTACCACTGCACGTCTGTGCCTCGGTATTTACAGGAATGCATCTAGTTAGGCCATAAGGGCCTCATTACGGGAGGTGTTGCACACTGCCAACATAGGGTGAGGTGTGCATGCAGCACTCACATGAACACGGCACACATAAGGTGCTATGTGCATTCGGCATTGCTGCACTTTTCACCACACCCATCTCCCTTGAAGGCTGCGATTTGTTGCAACTGCACACACGCAATTTAATTCCACAGTGAATGCAGTCCGCACAGAGCTGCTGAATTAATTCACGCAAACACATTTTAATGCGTAAGAGGCAGAGCGAGCAAAGTATCAGACCTGGCATAATACATCTGAGCCCCACATCATCATGGGCATTGTCTCTTGGTTGTCACCTCACTCAAGAGACTGGTGTCATTTTGGTATCACTCTACCTAATATGGCCACTACCCACACACCCTTCCTTTCCCGCAAACATGCGTCTGTGGACACTGTCTGCACCTAACATGGCAGGTTCTAGGATGTGTTACGCATTTCCTTCGACAGTGCTAGCGATGTACATGAGTAGGCAGCACGGTTTCTATTGTAACCTCGAAGGAGACTGCCCATCCCTAGACCTTACCACTGGTGCTCCTACTACCAACAAGACTGTGCGCAGTTGCACATTTAAGGTATGGGGCAGTGGGAGTGTGGACTTCTGCTTTTGCCTCACCTACTTGGAGCCACCACGTGCGTGTTTTGCCGAAAACACACCTCATGCATCTACACATCAAGTAATAGTCACTTTCGTACCCCCACCCCCCAGCATCTCACCCAACAGCATTAGGTTGTTTACACCTGCGTGCGTGTGCCTGGCCCTGTTGTTTGCAGATCTGTTTACTTTAAAACCGAGACATCTGTTGCATGGAAATGTGACGCCACAGTCTACAGGAGATGTGATCTGGTGCGATTCAATAATGCTACATACAGCTCGTTTTGTGATATATGATCCACAAGCCAGGTCGAGTGACTTGTAAATACACTGTGGGTGTTGTGCGTTTGGCTTTTGCATGGTTTAGCTGGGTTTCGTTGGCACTACGTTGTTTTATCCAACAGGGGTTTTAAAGAAGTGCATTGAATAGCTGAGTAGCAGGTTTCGTTGTGCGCAGTAACGTGAAACAACATAGTTTTCGTCTCTATGATTTTAGTGAAATGTTGTCATTTTTCAGCAGCATATCCTGTCTGAAGGATTGAGGGCTTTGACAGCTGCCCCTGGCCACGATCAGCTAACAGTAGATTGATGACAGAGTGGGTGGTCCAGCTCGTGTTAGCTTTGCATGTCCAAAGTCGTCCTCAAGGTGCATTGTTTTGAGTATTCGGTCAGATTTACTCGGTGAGAGAAGAACGCAAATTGAGGAATAAATGAGCACAGTAAGTGCAAAGGTTAAATGTCAGGTTATCACCACAGTACCATATATGTCCCTTGATAACCTGGCACAGTACTTCGCACAGCCCATGTTACAAGTTACAACTGCATTACAAGGACTGTATCTGGGCCGGTACTCACAAAGGCCAGTTTGTGAAATTTTATGGTAAGGGCATCGATTTGACCTCTGTCTTCTGGCTCTGGTTATTCCACCTCCGTCCTCCAGTTCTGGTTATTTATCATCTGTCCTCCGGTTCTTGTTATTTAACCTCCGTCCCCTGGCTCTGGTTATTTAATCACTGCCCTGTGGTTATTTAACCTCCATCCCCTGGCTGTGGTTATTTAACCTCCATCCCCTGGCTGTGTTTATTTAACCTCCATCCCCTGGCTGTGGTTATTTAATCTCCGTCCCCTGGCTGTGGTCATTTAACCTCTGTCCCCTGGCTCTTGATATTTACCCTCTGTCCTCTGGCTCTGGTTATTTAACCATTGTCCTCTGGTTATTTAACCTCTTTCCTCTGGCTCTGATTATTTAACCTCCGTTCTCTGGTTATTTAACCCTTTTTTCTCTGGCTGTGGTCATTTAACCTCTTTCCTCTGACTCTCTCTCAAATTTGCTTGAAAATGCACCATTTGCCCGCTCTTTTTTCAAAATTTTCTCAGGGGGAGAACCCCCCCGAACCCCCTGTAGGTGGTTCTCGCTCGCTACGCTCGCTCGCCGCAGTGCAGTACGACCATTGTTTTACGCCCCACCACTTTCAAATGTCACCAGCCACCACTGGGTCTGCATGTTTCTAGGGCTCTTCTTGGACAGGTCCAGTCCCAGGACCGAGGTATCACTTGAATGTATGCAGGTTTCTAGGTCGTCTAGGTTTGCACTGGTTAGTGGGGGAGGAGGGGTTGAATGCACAACGCTTGTAATCTTCTTAGGTTGCACCTTTGGTGCATTACCCTGCAGTGCTATCCTTCTAAACAGAAAGTGATGCATGACTGCACCAGTGTCCTGGAGGAGTGGAGTTTTCCTCCAGGGTCATGCTTTGCAGTGCATTATTTCAACATGCATAAGTCAGTGCTTGCTCCTGGGGTTTTCACCATGTATAGTGGCACTTCAAGGCAGAATGTGACTTAGAAGGCAATGTGTGCGGTGGTCCTGTTCAGTGTTCGATGGGGATGACAGTTAGTGTTGCACTATTAGCCAGTAAAGAGAGGTTATAGGAGACATCCGAAAGAACTTGCCCAGACCTACTCTAACTGCATCGTTCTGCTTGTTGATAGTTGTGATTGTGGCTGCTCTTGAAAGGGGCGTGGCAACGATTTGCTTCCATTGGCAAGTTATTCTCTCGTGCAAACAACCACTGTCCTTTTCATAGGATGACGATTGTTCCACAGAGCTGTGAGGACTTAGACACCTACCTCGGAGCAGAGCTTGGGCTGCTGCTTGTTGCGTGACACGATGCATCATGATCCTTGCATCTTGTTTGGTGTTATCTAGCAGCGTGTCTGGCTTGATTTTCCAATTGCTATACTTCAGTTGACAATCCACCTTTTTTTCCCAAAGCTTCACATTCCAGAAGATGTGGTGACACTTGCAGTCAATTGGACAAAGCTTAAGGATGTTCCTGTGCCTTCTCCAGCACTGCTCAGCCAGGCCCTGCAGCAGCACATTCAGCACATGCAGGTATGTGTTTACATCTCCAGGAATTACAAATGGCGACTTTATGAGTGATTTTCTACCCATTCGTCTCTGTTCATCGGGCTGCAAGTGTCTAGCAAAATAGGTTCAAGCAATTCTTTCTCAATACTCTTTTTTGAAATTGTGTATACCCTGAGAGAGAGTGCAGTCTGAAGAGGTAAACTACAGAATGAAGATCCCATTTAAGACGAGCAGCAATGCAAACTAAAAGTCTCCATAAAATAGCACAACTTAGTTCCAGTAGAACAGCAATGTTTTAAAGAAGGACATTCAAGTCTATACCCTGTTTTGGCTTATGGGGGATTGCTTGGAAAGCAATAGAGCAGCAGGTTAATTTGTTCTGCTGCTTTGTATGATTCCGGGAAGCATTTGATTTCTTTTCTTTTTTTGCGCACAGAGAGTTGCTCTGGAAAACGCCAACGTAAATGTCGATTTTACAGGATTTCTGTTGATGTAACGCAACCATTCTAACTGGGCAAGAGTGGCAATTCCGGGGGATACTGAGAGTGCCCTTTCAGAAAAAAATCCCAATAAATGATAGCTTGAGGCAAGACAGTGTGTTTGACTCCGCCTTGTCTGCTCGTTTTTTAGCAGATTTATCCTCAATGCTCCTAAAAACTCTATTCTCTGAAAATGGGGGTGTTTAGGTATCATGCTTATTATATGTGGGTGGCTTACTAATTATCGATTCTACACAAAATGGCCTCTAGACGAAAGTAAAAACGTTCCATACCTATTGCTCAGATAATAGATGAACTAAAAAATACGGATAATGTAAGCAGTTTTCTCGGTTCATAGTGGTGACAAAAATTCAGGAAATGGATACTTATAAATATTTAAGGATGCATTTTCCAAAAACCTGAAATGGAACTTGCATTTAGAAATGAGTGAAACACAGTCTTTGTCCCGTGTAATGGTCCTATGGAACTTTAATAATGGTTTTGCAGACCTTATTTCTTAATCATTATTTCAAGCTTATAAAGCTGTGATTCAGCCTTATATTTCATATGGTGCTGAAGTTTTTTGAAATTATTTTAGTAGCCGGGAAAAATCAGTGTGATCAATTAGAAAGCAACATCTTAAGCCACCTACTACTAAGGTGCAGGCAATTCGATTAGGCTTAAAATTAATTTTAGGCGACTAATGGCCTCACTACAAATGCTGTGCTTTTGGCATCAACTTTCAGTTTCCCCCAATCTGGAATATTAATTTACTGTTTTAATGAAGTATGAAATAGTGTATGAAAATGGGTGTCTTACATGAGGAAATAGATAACCGCCTTGAGGATGCATTATTCCCAGGACACAGTCAATCAAGCAACACCACTAAATTATCTAAAGTGAATTTAGTGCACTTGTTAATCAGATATGTCGACAAAGTGATGTAGTTAGATCTCAAAAGTTTGGTTGCTTTAATAAAGCCATCTAGGGAAGGTGGAGTTTTACCCCTGTATTTCAGGCGTCATTATGTTATGAGGCAGGACGCTGTAAAATTCCACATAGGATTGAGTCCTTAATATACAGTCCCAGCTGTGGCAAATATCTTACAACATAATAATGGATAGTGTTGGTGGGAAATGCTCGCATGTACATACCTTAATAGATTGTTTGCTGTTACCGAATTTAATGTTTTTTTAAAACCAATTTTCATAAAAAATGACTTCCAGAATCTGCGAAAACTTTCACTTGATCTTCAATTTTTAGATGTTGCACTTGCCTTTGGAATAGTTTTAAAGGGGATAAAAATGTGCAATTTTAATATGAGTTTTAATTTATTGTAGGTTAAAACTTTGACACTTGAATAATGGTTCTATAATATTAAAGCTATTTTAGCATATTGTCAAATGTTTGACAGACAACGATCTACGTCCATTTATTTTCAACAAGAACAAGCAGCAACGCAAGATGTGGAGTGCCTTACCCGTGGCCCTTTTCTGCTCCAAGAGGTTATTTTCCACTCTTCTGTCGCATCAGGCCTGTGTCCAGGGTTCTAGGTTTGTGCGTCCAACAGAGATTTCACTTTAAATTAATATTGCCTTGCAGGATGTCTGGTACCTTCATGCTTTGGTCGTAATGATTCCATCACAGACCAAAGCCTTGTTTCTATTTAAGTAGGGTGCCAAATAATGTGAGTTGGGTTAATATTTTGTGTGTATATTTGGTTGTAGTGTGACCAGAGAGCTTAACCAATTTAGGAATGAGCGGTTTGAAGTAATGTTGGGTGAAATAGATGGGACCGATGTATTTGCCCAGTTGGTGATGCTAGCAGAGGGCCTGGATGCCAGGCCTGTCCTTGCTGACTCGGCAGAGCTGCAGCCCGCGCCCAGTCCGTCCTCGAGTAGGGTGCCTGTTTCCAGTGCTTGACTACTGCAGGGCCTGTGTACATTGCATACATGGCACGTCAGCGGCATAGGAACAATCAATGTTTTGTGGGTTTTCAATGGTAATTATGATCTTGCAACAGTGGCTTCCAACACGTGCCACATAGAAATGATGATGTGCCTAAAATGTCTTTTATTTTCATAACTTGCAGACATTACATTATCTCGCCTTTAAGACAGGTCTCAAGTAATGTGCAGGCTGGAAAGTAATTTAGTATGTTATTGCTTTAAAGCAGCGCTATATCATACTGTTTAAAGCACCCATTTATGGCACTCTTCAAAGCAGCCCCATATAGTAATGTTTAAAGCAGCCCTGTTTAGTACGGTTTAATGCAGCCCTGTATAGTGCTGTTTAAAGCGGCCCTGTTTAGTGCTGTTTAAAGCGGCCCTGTTTAGTGCTGTTTAAAGCAGCCCTGTATAGCGCTGCTGAAAGCAGCCCTGTATAGCCCTGCTGAAAGCAGCCCTGTATAGCCCTGCTGAAAGCAGCCCTGTATAGCCCTGCTGAAAGCAGCCCTGTATAGCCCTGCTGAAAGCAGCCCTGTATAGCGCTGCTGAAAGCAGCCCTGTATAGCGCTGCTGAAAGCAGCCCTGTACAGTACTGCATGAAGAAGGCCTGTACAGAACAGCCCTGTGCAGGACTGTTTAAAGCAGCCCTGTGCAGGACTGTTTAAAGCAGCCCTGTGCAGGACTGTTTAAAGCAGCCCTGTGCAGGACTGTTTAAAGCAGCCCTGTGCAGGACTGTTTAAAGCAGCCCAGTGCAGGACTGTTTAAAGCAGCCCTGTGCAGGACTGCATGAAGCAGGCCTGTGCAGGACTGCATGAAGCAGGCCTGTGCAGGACTGCATGAAGCAGGCCAGTACAGTACAGCCCTGTACAGTACTGCTTAAAGCAGCCTGTACAGAACAGCCCTGTGCAGGACTGCTTAAAGCAGCCTGTACAGAACAGCCCTGTGCAGGACTGCTTAAAGCAGCCCTGTAAACTACTGTTTTAAAAATGCTTTTTCCTATTGCCAAAGCATGTAATGTTAAAAAAAGCAAAGAACAGGTATATTGTTAAGGAGTTTTGTATGTTTGCAAGCCAGTCTGCTACATGACGCGTGATAATGTCACAAGAATCCGTTTCTGTTTTATTTTGATTGTGTTACCCTTGGTTCATCTATTTTTTTCTTAGAAAAAGAGCGAGCATGTGCACAATATGCTCTTCCTGCCTGAAGACATGTAGACCGATGCTTTGAGTAAGCAAAATCTGCAAGTTTGGGGGGGGGGGGAAGGGGGGAAGGGGCAAGTGTAACATACACTGTCTCCACGCAATTGAACGCACGCACCCAAACACAGCTTTACTCTGACGCACATACCATTGAGTGCACACACAGTTACCCATGAAGCAAAGGAAGATTGTACTGTCCCTGCAGCTGCTGCGCCTGTTCTATGTTCACAGAGGTAAATGCATTATCGCTGGCTGGGCTTGAACTCTTCTTTGTACCCGAGGGGAGCTTCAGTGCTGCTGTTTGTTATTGAAGCTTGGACGCCTGTGTACCCGAGGGGAGCTTGCAGTGCTGCTGTTTGTTATTGAAGCTTGGACGCCTGTGTACCCGAGGGGAGCTTGCAGTGCTGCTGTTTGTTATTGAAGCTTGGCCTCCTGTGTACCCGAGGGGAGCTTGCAAGGCTGCTGTTTTGTTAGTGAAACTTGTCCTCCTGTGTGCTTGAGGGGAGCTTGCAATGCTGCAGTTTGTTAGTGAAGCTGATCTGTGTACCTGAGGGGAGCTTGCAATGTTGCTCTTTGTTAGTGAAGCTTGACCTCCTCTGTGCCCGAGGGCAGCTTGCAATGCTGCTGTTTGTTAGTGAAGCTTGACCTCCTGTGTGCCTGAGGGCAGCTTGCAATGCTGCTGTTTGTTAGTGAAACTTGATCTGTATACCCGAGGGGAACTTGCAGTGCTGCTGTTTTGTTAGTGAAACTTGTCCTCCTATGTGCTTGAGGGGAGCTTCCAAGGCTGCAGTTTGTTCGTGAAGCTTGACCTCCTGTCTACTTGAGGGGAGCTTGCAATGTTGTTTGTTAGTGAAGCTGATCTGTGTACCTAAGGGGAGCTTGCAAAGCTTCTGTTTATTAGTGAAGCTTGACCTCCTGTGTGCTTGAGGGCAGCTTGCAATGCTGCTGTTTGTTCGTGAAGCTTGGCCTCCTGTGTACCTGAGAGAAACTTGCAAAGCTGCTGTTTTAGTGAAGATTGACCTTGTCTTATCCTGAGGAGAGATTGCAATGCTGCTGTTAATTAGTGAAGCTTGGCCTCCTGTGTACCTGAGGGAAGCTTTCAATGCTGCTGTTTAGTGAAGCTTGACCGTCTGCACCTGAGGGGAGCTTCCAATGCTGCTATTTTGTTAGTGAAGCTTGACAAACACATTTTCACCACCCGAAATCCAAAGCATTTGCCTTGTCTACACTGTTTTTAGGTCTAGGCTAGCGCGCTCTGCGAGGCATGCTGTATTAGGGTATGCAAAAGATGCCCCGCCCACTCTCCGCTCATATTTTTAATTGGCTTGTGCCATTGTCCTTGTGAACGCTGGCTTCCGATTCATTATGAGGCTTTTAAGTCCCGCCTTGGTACCGCCTTGTCTTTAGTTACCGCCCCGTAAGGACTGACCTTTCACTGGTGTTGTTGCATGCTCTGCTTTATAAGTTGGTGAGCACTATTTTCCTTAATGCTCTTCCCCTATTCTACACACTACATAGCAGCAGCCTACTACTGTATTTATTTAAATTACTACGCGGTCGCTTTAACTATAGCGGCCACTTATTCAATTTATGGCGCGGTCCGCTTTCAGTTTAGCGGCCGCGTTTATTTAATTAAATATTTTACAGGCGGCCGCTTTCATATTAGCGGCCGCGCCTATTTATTTTATTAATTAATAGCGTGGGCCACTTTCACTTCAGCGGCCGCGCGCAACTTTTCTTCATTGATGTATTTTTAGTTTGTGTGAAAGCGCACCATATGCGCTTTCACTTTAATATTGTCTGTGCCCCTTTGTTTAGACGCCGCTCACTGTATCCTGAATACCTTGAGCAGCGTCTAAATAAATGGGCGTGGCCAACATTAAAGTGCTCTCGCATTTGCGAGAGTTTGAGCAATTGGAATTAGAAATAACAATGCCTTTTATATATGTGTTTGGTTTAAAACACATAGATAAAAGGCATTGTCATATACAATGCCAATCGCTTAAACGCTCGCAAAAGCGAGAGTCATTGCATTGAAAATGCTTGTACTGTAGAGGCAGGCAGGCAGGCTGCCTACAGGGAAATCAGGCAGGTACGGGCGGGCGGTGGGGTTAGGGAGAGTCAGTCGTGTGCCTCTGAATAAACCGGAGGGCTGAGCTCGAGGCAGCTACAAATGAGCTTTGCCTGACTCGTGACTGATCCCGTCCCAGTTCTACAGGCCTTTCAAAGACATAAGGTTGGTAGTGACAACTTTCTCTGCCTGGCCACCACTGATCACACACATTGTATTGTATTATTTGCAGGGCACAAGTCCTAAAAAAAGAAGTGGGGGGACCCTGATGTCACGACAGGAAGTGACGTCACGAAAGGTGGCTTGCACCATCAGACTCATTGCCTCCCCTCGCTCACCCCTTAGATGCGATTGCATCAGAGAAGCCAGCGCCTGAGCAGCGTTCTGAATGAGCTCCGATCTCGCCCCAGAGAGGCCAAAGAGTGAATGTGTGGCTCCATTTGCTCCAGTTATCGAGCTCCCAGTAAAATAAGTGGGGGGACGCCGTCCACCCGCGTGGTACCCCGACTCGAGCCCTGATTATTTGTGTTGTGGTTATAGCGCTGAATCATTGCGGGGTGCTGAAGCGCCGCCTGTAGCATGCTGCGCCCTGCAGGGTTCAGGTGTCCCTGGAGTCTAGCGCCGATAAGAACAGCGCTACCTTCCTCCTGAGAATGCGGTTCGCATGCCCCACCCCTTCCTCCCTCCCACTCTACCACTGCGTTCCGGTGGTAGAACCAGTAGTGTATAACGCAAAGCACAAGAACTGTGATCCCGAGTGCAACGGAGGGTACAAGGAGCCGGGGACGGGTCAGTGAGTGCTTTCACCAGCTGTTAACTGCATGTAATCGCCTGCTGCAACGAAACACTTAGATGGTAGGCAAACATGTTTAGGTCTCGCCTAGGCAGCGCGCATGCGCTGCATAGGAAAAAGACCTTTAGCCATCGAGTCGGTTTTGAGGCCAAAAACGTGCACGCGTTGCATTGCTTTCAATGGCAACGCGTGCACGTTTGGCGATTCCCTTGCGGGAGCGAGCAGCGGCGCCATATGTTCGCAATTATCGCGCCTTGCTGCTCGCTCCCGCAAGGGAATCGCGCAGGCCCCCCTCCCGCCGCGCGAGGCGCGCGCTTGTTATATTTTGTACTTTTAAAGCGCTGCGTGAGACTGGGCTGAAACTTTAAAGCGCAGAAAATAACAATGCGCATTTTTTTTATTAAAACATGTGTGCCAAATAATACGCACGCATGCGAATATCAGACATAACAGGCCATACTTAGCAATCAAGGGGTTTGTAGATGTAAACCGTACTGCTAAGCTAACTTAATTCATAGTTTAACATATCTGTAGAGCCCGCCTTTACTCCTCGGGGTATCCGGGCGCGCAGTCATAGGGGTTACATTGTTAGGTGACTTGTAATTCATTTATCGACCACAGAAGAATGAACGTCTGACTGGACGTTCCAGTATTTGAACTCCTGCTCAAAGACAGGTTCCCGCAGTTGAAGCATCGGTCCCCAGAGCCACCACTCACGGCGATAACAATTGTTTGCAAAATTACCTTTTGGCGCCTTCCTCGACACACCGCAGTTCTGTCCGCCTTCCTGATCTCCCGCTAACATCATCTGGTCCCTTCCCTCTAGTGACGCAAGCTTTGGAACCGTATGATTTTTGAGAGTGTCATGTACTCCTTTCTAAATTTTGCGTTATTTACCTTTTGCGAATTTTTTTGTTTGCGCAGAACATAGACGTGTTTCTGGAAAACACAGGGATAGGTCACCTGAATGGGGTTCAATGTACACCCCCTGGCCCGAGATGAGTGTAAAGAGGCAGGTGCATGCCATACATTCTTCGAGAAATGCGCCAACTTTTGAGGATAGACCATTGGGGACCTTGAAGAGGCTTTTTAAGACATGGTACAAAATGGGTAATTGCACAGGCCTAGATGCTCCGAGGGCCTCATGTGAATGTTAATTCTTTCTTTAACCTCTGTCTAATTCTTTATCTGAAACTTTGTCATATAATTCAACATTGATTGATATAATCGGGCTTGAAAGAACAGAAAACGTGTACTAAAATTCAAAGTTTCTCTGAACACAGCTTCCCAGAATATTTCTTGCTCAGGACACCCAAAATCATTTAGCTGACACTACGATTTTGAACAGTCTGAGACTAAAATTAATGGAGTTTTTAGGTTCCAGGTTTGTCCACGAGAAAAGAGATAGCGTAGGGTTACAGCAAGTGATGCTGCTACCACATGTTTGACTAATTATGCGTCACACTTCCTATTAGGGTGTGCTACGTTTCATCAATAGCTCTGAATTCTTAATGCGCCTAGAAGAGGGCACCGAGTTTGCAGCATGTTCGGTGTAGACTTCGGCCAAAGCCGTACTATTGAGTCCTACTTCGGACAAAGAGTTACGATTAAGTTCAAGTAGGTCAAATAGCTTGTCATCTCTCCAAGGTCGATAAAAAGGATGCTTTTGAGATGGGTAATATTTATGTGTAATTATTTTGATTTATGTAGTGCCTACATTTTTCATTCTAGACACTTAGGTGACGTTTAGTAACATCAAAAACAAGGAGCAAACTAACGATTTTGAATTTCATCATTGCAAAAATTAAAATATATAATGAGGGTCATGGACAATCACAGGCCTCCCTGTTATTGGGCGAGGAGATGGATTAGGCGCTTTAGCGCGGCGTAGCTGATAAAGCGCTTTTCCTAACATTGAACGTGCTGTTTTTATCAGTAAGTCAGTCATAAGAGATCGGTGAATTCATGAAGATTTGATATAGTGGTTTTATTTCACCCCCCCCTTGAAAACAGAAGGCCCGACTTCTACACCTGGCTAATCCACTTGACTAAAGACGCTTTGATCTTGGACACAAACATGCGCATTTTCCTTCATCAAATAAAATGGGAGCAGCCTGATAACACGAGTCTAAAGAGAAGGAGGAACTATACTGTTCTTTTTTGCTTTTTTGTCACAGCAAATAGGACACTGGGTAAAACGCCGACTCAGCCTGACGTCCATCTGGGACAGATAATGTGAGTTTAATTATAGTGGATGGTAGTACTGTGGACTATTTACAGCGCCTTGAAGTTATACAGAGCTGTAAGAATACATGAAAACAACCATTGTTCTAAGATTTGCTGTTAGGTTAGACGTAAACTGTCGAGGTATGGGACACAGCACAGCGCCTACACGTTCAATCTGTGGTCATTGGCGCTTTATTTCACTGAGCTCAAATTCGCCACAAAAAGGAAAGCAGTTTTGTGGAGCAAGTTACACGTTTTGTTGAGGCACCGAGGCCACGGGCGGTGTTTTGACCACCCTCTGTAGTTAACAATGCCTCACAAAGTAGATCTCATGAGACCCGCAAACCACCATAGACTCATGTTAGCTTGGTGGTTCAATGGGTTAACTTAACGCACGCACTGTAGAAACCTCTCACCGCAAGGTCGCAGGGTCTGATCACTGCCGGTCTAGTCAACTCCTTACACTTTAAACGTTGTTAAATTCCCCCAAATGGCTTAAGTAAAGATAACACTAAATGGCAGTGCAGCTTTTACGTGTTTCACGCAGCATACAACTTTTTAGGTGTCTTTCTGTCCGCCTCCATGTTTGTGTTTTTTTTTTCAGAAGAGCGCTGCGCATGTTGATTAGACTAGTCATTTACGTTTTCCGTTGTAAGTTTGGACCTACAAGTCCCAGCATGCACTGTGCTATTGGCTGATAATCCACGACTGGCTGAAACCAGTCTCGTGATACGGAGCCAGTTGACAGCTTTGGTAATAGCCAATTGTCCACGTGGTGGCTGCTGCGTTCAACACGAGGCCACCATTAAAACAAGAGTCCATGTTATCAACAGTCAGTTATCAACTGCAGTGGTCGCTGATCTTGCCAGCGAACCTGCCTCATGGCACGGGCCTGGTGACTCCTGTGCTAATATTACGAGTCAATCCACGCCGTGGCCGCTGCCTCGTGCCTAGGGGTCAGTTTCCAGCTGTGGTATTATTAGCAGTCAATAATCTACGCTGTGGCCGCTGCCTAGGGGTCAGTTTCCAGCTGTGGTATTAACAGTCAATAATCTACACC
The DNA here is from genome assembly GCA_963921515.1 of Calotriton arnoldi. NCBI lineage: Eukaryota > Metazoa > Chordata > Amphibia > Caudata > Salamandridae > Calotriton > Calotriton arnoldi. The sequence goes on from CAWUFW010001188.1 coordinate 1,833,650, forward strand.
GTAGCCCGTCCTAATTGCACGGAGCTAGTTGCCAGTTATGTCATCCTTAGCAGTCAATAATCCACACTGAGGCCATTGTGGTGTTTTAGCAGTCAGTAATCCATGCAGTGGTAATTGCATAAAGGGCGAGTGGCCAGCTGTGGTATTATTGGCAGTCAGTAAACCATATAATGGCCTCTGCACAGGGGCCACTTACCAGCTGTGGTGTTGTAAGCAGTCAATAATGCACCCAGTGGCCACTGGCCATAAAAATGCCAATTGCCAGCTATATAATTAGCAGTCAATAACCCATGCATTGTTGCTGCCCAGGGGCCAGTTACCAGCTGTGGTATTATTGCCAGTTAGAGATCCCGGCACTGGCTACTTCCACAGCGGCTTTTTGCCCGCTGATGTGTTTTAGCAGTCAATAATCCACACTATGGCAATTTCCCAAAGGGGCCAGTTGCCATCTGTAGTATTATTAGAAGGCAATAATCCAGGCAGGGGCACTTGCTCATGAAGGAGCCAGTTGGCAGCCATGATATTATCTGCAGTCAATTACTCAATAGTGCCATGGCCCAGGCGTAGTTTGAAACAGTGGTATCGTTAGAAGTCCATAATTCACGGAGTGGCATTTGCTCATAAAGGAGCCAGTTGGCAGTTATAACATAGCAGTCAACAATCCATACCATAGTGCTTGCTCATGAAGGAGTCAGTTGGCAGCTATGATATTATCAGCAGTCAATAACTTAACAGTGCCATGGCCCAGGGATAGTTTGCCAACTATATTATTAGCAGACAATAATCCAGGCAGTGGCACTTGCTCATGAAGGAGCCAGTTGGCAGCTATGATATTATTAGCAGTCAATAACTCAACACTTTCACGGCCCAGAGATAGTTTGCCAATGGTGGCATTAATAGCAGTCAATAATCCAGGCAGTGGCGCTTGCTCATGAAGGAGTCAGTTGGCAGTTATGTATGATATTATTAGCAGCCAACAACTCAACACTGCTGCGGCACAGGGATAGTTTGCCAACTGTAGTATTATTAGCAGTCAATAATCCACCAGTGACACTTGCTCATGAACGAGCCAGTTGGCAGCTATGATATTTTCAGCAGTCAATAACTCAATAGTGCTGTGACACAGGGGTAGTTTCCCAGCTGTGGTATCATTAGCAGTCATTAATTCACGTAGTGGCATTTGCTCCTAAAGGAACCAGTTGGCAGCTATGACATTAATAGCAGTCAATAACTCAACACAGCCGCGGCCCAGGGACGGTTTGCCAACGGTGGTATTATTAGCAGTCAATAATCCACCAGTGACACTTGCTCATGAAGGAATCAGTTAGCAGCTATGATATTATCAGCAGTCAATAACTCAACACTGCAGTGGCACAGGGATAGTTTGCCAACTGTGGTATTAACAGTCAATAACTCAACACTGCCTGGCACAGGGATAGTTTGCCAACTGTGGTACTATTAGCAGTCAATAATCCAGGCACTGACACTTGCTCATGAAGGAACCAGTTGGCAGCTATGATATTATTAGCAGTCAATAACTCAACACCGCCGCGGCCCGGTTTGCAAGCTGTGGTATTATTAGCAGTCTGTAATTCTCGTCAAGGCCGCAGCCATCACTTCCAGGTAAGGTGCTGGCGATGCAGAAGAATGACCATCCCGGGTAATCAACGCCGTCAGAGGCGGCTCTCCGCACTAATTACTCTCTTGTAAATGACCGTCATTAAGGCAGCTCCCGAGCTCGGCGGGCGCGTGACGCGGAAAGTGCAGTTAGTATTAATTAACCGCATGATTACTTGGCATGTGCGGGGAGCAGCCAGGGTTGGAGGTGTTTGGTTTAACTTCAGCTCCAATCAGCGTTAAGAGATGAGTCTGCGTGCAGACACCCACACCGCCCCTTCCGGTGTGACGAACCGTGCTCCTGCAAGGGGCACAGTGACAGAAGTTTGCCCAATCAAACATGCTGCTCTAGACTACTGGGGGCCTCCAGGCGGAACGCCATTGTCTGTTGGTGCACGTGCAAGCATAGCAAACTGCTTATTACACAGCGCTTCATATCAGACTTCTTTTTAGGTCTCGCCTACGCAGCGCGCATGCGCTGCATAGGAGATCTTTAGCCGTCGCTCTGCTCATTTTCAAGCACACACTTGTGCTTGTGGCGGCATCCACCTTGTGGGAGCGAGCAGGGGCGCGCCACAAGCACGAGTGCAGTGCTTGAAAATGAGCAGACTGCTCTCCCAAGCGCGCGCGCCTCTCTCCTCGCCCACACGTCTGGCTACCAACTCGCCGTTTACACACTGCTTCTCGTAAACTTGGAATCAGCAGTATTTGCCCCTTGCCTACCACCTCTAGTAAGTGATGCTTCCTCACTCATTAACTACAGTGCTTTTTCCTAAATTCGCGGTCTTCACAGTGCTTTTCCCACACTCCCTGTGTGCAGTTCCTGTCTCACGTACCCCACTGCCGCCCAGCGCTGCTTTTCCAGTCACCAACTGAACAATACATCTTGCCAGCTCACTTGCTGGCATTTCCTGCACAGTGATTTTTTTTCCACAAATTCTCAGCGTGCCCAGTGCTTTATACGCTCTATCAGCACAGAGCTTCTTCCCATCGCTGTATGCATCTGTCTGCTTACTGATCGGTGATGGAGTATGATTCCCCATCACTAGAACTAGGGGGAGGAGTGGCATGGTTTATTAATTCGTGGTCGTGGTTTATAAAAAAACATTCAAACAGGAAGCATAAAACACGTTTGGTCTATCCTGCAATAAACCCTAGCAATTGAAACAAATTTGTTGCAGAAGAATGCAGCCATCTCTTTTCGGTGTTTTTGCTGTACCTCAAAAGGGGGGGGGGGGCACAAAATGATGAAAACAAAATAAACGTATACGATCCTGCCGTCAACCACAGCACACATTACAAATCTACTTCATAAAGACTGAAAAGCTAGTTAACTCTTTACATTTTATTAAAGGAATAACTAAATACACCTTTTTACAAAATACCATATTCATTTAAAAATCGAATTAACTCGGAATAATGCTATTAAAAAATGTGCCACATTATGCCGTATAATTTGCCTTCTCTTGCTGCAATATTTAGTCACCCCTGGCATAATTTGGTCCTCCCCTGCTGCCCTGTGACCGTGGTTATAGCACTGGGACTTGCCCGTCTGACTGTTCCACAGCGCCAATGACGTAATTATAAACTCTTCTTTAATCGGTGCTACTGCAATGTGACGTCTGCGTCTCCCTTAAACCAAACCCTTAAAACTGCAGAGCACTTCTGGCACACCAGTCCTAGCACCGAAGTTAATTATGTAACTTATTTTAGAGCCATCAATAAATGGTTTAAATCCTACCTTAAAGCTGTTATCAGTGGTGTGACTTATGCCTTTCCTTTTGTGACAATACACAGAGTTCCGTTGCTCCAGAACACTACACGGATGTCCCAAATCACCAAAAACGATGCAACACGTTAGGATTTATAAAACCTCCCACCGAAGCAGTACCATGAAATCCACAAGGTCTTACAACATATTGTGAATTAAAATCTGAACATCAAGCGTCTGAAGGTACAATAGCTCACAGTCATCCAGCACAATATCCTTGGTGCAACAACATAAACTGTTGCATGGCTAAACACTTATAAGGTCCCAAAGGCGAGACCTATTGGCTATGCCAATGCTTGTTTTAATTGTTTGTAACGCATGAGGAGCCGTCGTTTAAACGCATCGGCAATTTGTAATCACTGTCCGTGCGTTGCTGGCAGGGAGCTGTTCTACTGGGATATTTAATTTAAACACAGGATCGGAAGTTATGCACGGGTCTGTGCAGTAGGTATATTAGCCAACTGAATCCTCTTTTTATGACTGGAACCTGTGACCAGCATACAAAACTCGGCAATTAGGTGCATTAGCCCACTGAGCTTCATCACGGAGATCAGAATCTGGAGGATATACACGTAGCTCAGTGACGGGTGCATTTTGTCACTGAGTTTACTGATATCGTAGTCTATGCTCCGTTATATTGGACTTCTGTTATATTATGCTTTGTTATACTTCCTATGAAGTGTTAAGTCGTGACATTTCATGTTATAGTATGTAGGGCGTGCGACCGACCTTGTGTTATACTAATGGTATGTTTGGTGCATTGCTCCTAGCTGGATGGCTTTGTTGCGGTCTAAGGAGTTTGGGAATAGCACGTTATGCTATTGTGCGTTATGTTGAAGCACGCTGCTATAACTTGGTATTCTCTGTCCTGAAACGTGGAAAAGAAGTTTCACGATCGGTGCTTCTGAAAGGAAACACGTCTGGGACAGGAGTCGGATAAGTGCCAGGGATGCTTAACTCAGCCTTTCATCTTTCTGACAAGGTGGTGTCGGCACCGGGCACTGCAATCTATATCCAGCCCCATAGGTGCCCTCCTGTGCTTACTGGAGCTGTACCCGGGGCTGGTGGAATTATGCGACAGGGAAGGGGCAGATTGTGTGGCAGGGTTGAGTGAATTGTGCGGCAGGAGGGGGGGGGACGTAGTGCGGCGCATTTGGTGACAGTGTTGCTTCATTATTTGGTTGGGTTTGCATGTGTTGACACCAGCTATGCAAAGGTTTCACCTCATTAGTAAGCATTATTGTGTCAAAGCTAATGTCACACAACCTGTCTCCTCTGGTCGGCTTACATCTGAAACCCTTTATCTCTGCAACAGGAGTTTTTTAGGTCGAGCCCAGCGGCAGCGCACATGCTCTGCCAGACTGCTGTAGTAGAGGATGAGAGAGAAGCTGCGCCCACACTCCTCCCATATTTTTCATTGGCTTGTGTCATTGTCTTTCGTAAATGCTGCCTTCGGATTCGTTAATAGGCTTGTTAGTCCCTCCTTAGTATGGCCTTGTCTTCATTTGTACCCTCCCATGGCGACTGGCCCTTTTACTTCAGTTTTTACACAGGACCTGTTATTTAGTCTGTAAGCACTATTTACTTTATTGAGTTTCTCTTACTGCAGGCCGGACATGCGCTGCTTCAGCTGAAACCACTTCTGTTTTTTTTAAGCAGGATGGCCGCCCCCGTAACACGGGCGCCTGCTTTCAATCACTTTAACCCGGCATTATCTTGTGTCTGTTTCAACCCCCCCCCCCCCAAGTAAAATGGATTTAGAAATGATTAGAGGATTAAGTCATGTGAATTCCAGGTAGCACATGTTCCTGTGCTAATGGGTTGAAGCTGATAACAGCACATCTGTTACATGTCATCTGTCGTAAAGCACTTGACAAGTTGTTTTCAAAAGCCTGTTTTAATAACACCACCACCAATACCACCACCTCAACCGCAAATACCATCACCGCCAATACCACCATCAACACCACCAATACCACTACTACCACCATCAACACCACCAATACCACTACTACCACCACCAATACCACTGCCAATAACACCACCGCAGCCAATATCACCACCACCACCGATACCCCACCACCGATACCCCACCACCAATACCACCACCACCAATACCACCACCACCACCACCAATACCACCACCACCACCAATACCAGTACACCACCACCAATACCAGTACACCACCACCAATACCATCGCTGCCACCACCAATTCCAATACCGCCACCACCAATGCCTCCACCACCACCACCAATGCCTCCACCACCACCACCAATGCCTCCACCACCAATACCACCACCCATACCAGCACCACCAATACCACTACCACCACCAATACCATTACCAATACCACCACCACCAATACTGCCGCCGCCACCAATACCAGTACCACCAATACCGCCACCACCAATACCGCCACCAATACCACCAATGCCTCCACCACCAATATCAGCACAACCAATACCACCACCACCAATACCACCACCACCGCGCCTCTCGCTCACTAGTAATAGCGAGGGCACTGTACGAGGCCGGAGCTGCAGCCGAGACCATCCCTCCATGCCTGCTATAAAGCACAGCCCGCCCTGCACCAGGAAGTGAAGCCAGGGCCCTACTACAGCTGGAGTGTTTTTTATTACGTCAAAGATAGCAATGACATTACCCAATGCCACACTGCACACTCCAATCATGGAGAGGGCAGGAAATAGCCCCCCGCCCCTGCTCTTCCCCTTAAGCCGCGGCATTGTAATCATAGAGCGAAAGGAGTTGGAGCACTTTGTTAGTGTTTATAGCTCGGATCATATGTAACTCTCACCTCACACTTTGTGTCTGTGTAATTTACAACACTTACACATCTTCTTCACTGCACTATTCATCACTACTTGAAAGACGTTGCAGGCTGGTCTCTTCCTCTGATACTTACAATCTAACGATACCAAAGGGGATGATGGACGGAGCGTTAGAGCAAATCAAACACTCACCCCCAGTCAACTGATCTGGGTTTAATCCATCATCATTCTTTAGCTCACTCCACCACCCCAGTTCAGACATGGCCATATGCAAATCAGTCTGACCCTGTGCCTCATGGGAACAGTCCAGCCCGAACTGCCAAGCCATGTCTTCCCTGGACCGGAAACAAGCATCCTGGGACCGGTTTCGGGTTCAAAACCCTCATCAGCCAGGCTATCTTGAATCCAGTGGCAAAGTGAGCAAGGGACCCACGTCTGGGCATACCATGTCAACTTAGGGCGAACAAAGCGATACCAAAGGGGATGATGGACGGAGCGTTAGAGCAAATCAAACACTCACCCCCAGTCAACTGATCTGGGTTTAATCCATCATCATTCTTTAGCTCACTCCACCACCCCAGTTCAGACATGGCCATATGCAAATCAGTCTGACCCTGTACCTCATGGGAACAGTCCAGCCCGAACTGCCAAGCCATGTCTTCCCTGGACCGGAAACAAGCATCCTGGGACCGGTTTCGGGTTCAAAATCCTCATCAGCCAGGCTATCTTGAATCCAGTGGCAAAGTGAGCAAGGGACCCACGTCTGGGCATACCCTGCCAACTTAGGGCGAACAAAGCGATACCAAAGGGGATGATGGACGGAGCGTTAGAGCAAATCAAACACTCACCCCAGTCAACTGATCTGGGTTTAATCCATCATCATTCTTTAGCTCACTCCACCACCCCAGTTCAGACATGGCCATATGCAAATCAGTCTGACCCTGTGCCTCATGGGAACAGTCCAGCCCGAACTGCCAAGCCATGTCTTCCCTGGACCGGAAACAAGCATCCTGGGACCGATTTCATGTCTGAACTGGGGTGGTGGAGTGAGCTAAAGAATGAAGATGGATTAAACCCAGATCAGTTGACTGGGGGTGAGTGTTTGATTTGCTCAAACGCTCCGTCCATCATCCCCTTTTGTATCGCTTTGTTCGCCCTAAGTTGGCAGGGTATGCCCAGACGTGGGTCCCTTGCTCACTTTGCCACTGGATTCAAGCTAGCCTGGCTGATGACGGCTGAATAGCCAGAAACCGGTCCCAGGATGCTTGTTTCCGGTCCAGGGAAGACATGGCTTGGCAGTTCGGGCTGGACTGTTCCCATGAGGCACAGGGTCAGACTGATTTGCATATGGCCATGTCTGAACTGGGGTGGTGGAGTGAGCTAAAGAATGATGATGGATTAAACCCAGATCAGTTGACTGGGGGTGAGTGTTTGATTTGCTCAAACGCTCCGTCCATCATCCCCTTTTGTATCGCTTTGTTCGCCCTAATTTGGCAGGGTATGCCCAGACGTGGGTCCCTTGCTCACTTTGCCACTGGATTCAAGCTAGCCTGGCTGATGACGGCTGAATAGCCAGAAACCGGTCCCAGGATGCTTGTTTCCGGTCCAGGGAAGACATGGCTTGGCAGTTCGGGCTGGACTGTTCCCATGAGGCACAGGGTCAGACTGATTTGCATATGGCCATGTCTGAACTGGGGTGGTGGAGTGAGCTAAAGAATGATGATGGATTAAACCCAGATCAGTTGACTGGGGGTGAGTGTTTGATTTGTTCAAACGCTCCGTCCATCATCCCCTTTTGTATCGCTTTGTTCGCCCTAAGTTGGCAGGGTATGCCCAGACGTGGGTCCTTTGCTCACTTTGCCACTGGATTCAAGCTAGCCTGGCTGATGACGGCTGAATAGCCAGAAACCGGTCCCAGGATGCTTGTTTCCGGTCCAGGGAAGACATGGCTTGGCAGTTCGGGCTGGACTGTTCCCATGAGGCACAGGGTCAGACTGATTTGCATATGGCCATGTCTGAACTGGGGTGGTGGAGTGAGCTAAAGAATGATGATGGATTAAACCCAGATCAGTTGACTGGGGGTGAGTGTTTGATTTGCTCAAACGCTCCGTCCATCATCCCCTTTTGTATCGCTTTGTTCGCCCTAAGTTGGCAGGGTATGCCCAGACGTGGGTCCCTTGCTCACTTTGCCACTGGATTCAAGCTAGCCTGGCTGATGACGGCTGAATAGCCAGAAACCGGTCCCAGGATGCTTGTTTCCGGTCCAGGGAAGACATGGCTTGGCAGTTCGGGCTGGACTTTTCCCATGAGGCACAGGGTCAGACTGATTTGCATATGGCCATGTCTGAACTGGGGTGGTGGAGTGAGCTAAATAATGATGATGGATTAAACCCAGATCAGTTGACTGGGGGTGAGCGTTTGATTTGCTCAAACGCTCCGTCCATCATCCCCTTTTGTATCGCTTTGTTCGCCCTAAGTTGGCAGGGTATGCCCAGACGTGGGTCCCTTGCTCACTTTGCCACTGGATTCAAGCTAGCCTGGCTGATGACGGCTGAATAGCCAGAAACCGGTCCCAGGATGCTTGTTTCCGGTCCAGGGAAGACATGGCTTGGCAGTTCGGGCTGGACTGTTCCCATGAGGCACAGGGTCAGACTGATTTGCATATGGCCATGTCTGAACTGGGGTGGTGGAGTGAGCTAAAGAATGATGATGGATTAAACCCAGATCAGTTGACTGGGGGTGAGTGTTTGATTTGCTCAAACGCTCCGTCCATCATCCCCTTTTGTATCGCTTTGTTCGCCCTAAGTTGGCAGGGTATGCCCAGACGTGGGTCCCTTGCTCACTTTGCCACTGGATTCAAGCTAGCCTGGCTGATGACGGCTGAATAGCCAGAAACCGGTCCCAGGATGCTTGTTTCCGGTCCAGGGAAGACATGGCTTGGCAGTTCCGGCTGGACTTTTCCCATGAGGCACAGGGTCAGACTGATTTGCATATGGCCATGTCTGAACTGGGGTGGTGGAGTGAGCTAAATAATGATGATGGATTAAACCCAGATCAGTTGACTGGGGGTGAGCGTTTGATTTGCTCAAACGCTCCGTCCATCATCCCCTTTTGTATCGCTTTGTTCGCCCTAAGTTGGCAGGGTATGCCCAGACGTGGGTCCCTTGCTCACTTTGCCACTGGATTCAAGCTAGCCTGGCTGATGACGGCTGAATAGCCAGAAACCGGTCCCAGGATGCTTGTTTCCGGTCCAGGGAAGACATGGCTTCGCAGTTCGGGCTGGACTGTTCCCATGAGGCACAGGGTCAGACTGATTTGCATATGGCCATGTCTGAACTGGGGTGGTGGAGTGAGCTAAAGAATGATGATGGATTAAACCCAGATCAGTTGACTGGGGGTGAGTGTTTGATTTGCTCAAACGCTCCGTCCATCATCCCCTTTTGTATTGCTTTGTTCGCCCTAAGTTGGCAGGGTATGCCCAGACGTGGGTCCCTTGCTCACTTTGCCACTGGATTCAAGCTAGCCTGGCTGATGACGGCTGAATAGCCAGAAACCGGTCCCAGGATGCTTGTTTCCGGTCCAGGGAAGACATGGCTTGGCAGTTCGGGCTGGACTGTTCCCATGAGGCACAGGGTCAGACTGATTTGCATATGGCCATGTCTGAACTGGGGTGGTGGAGTGAGCTAAAGAATGATGATGGATTAAACCCAGATCAGTTGACTGGGGGTGAGTGTTTGATTTGCTCAAACGCTCCGTCCATCATCCCCTTTTGTATCACTTACAATCTAACAAGCGGTTGAGAAGGCCCTTTATTGCAATGCAATAGGTCTCGCATTTGCGAGAGTTTAAGCTATTAGTATTGTTAATGACAATGCCTTTTGTTTAAGTTTTAAAACCCAAAACCTAAATAAAAGGCATTGTCATTTACATTGCCAATAGCTCAAACTTGTTTCTTGTGCAACAAATGATGCGTGGGAACAAGTGTTCGCTTTTCAAAACGTGCAAACCCGGATTCGCAGAGTCTTCGTTTAGCTCCTCTTGGGTCAGGCAGGGTTTTGGGATGGGTGCGATGAGGGTCTGCCGATGGACTAATATGAGCAATAGTTTTCAAGATGGAACCATCCTGAGGAAAACACGTTCACACTTAAAGGGAAAAGGAGTTTTGACACCGTTGAACACCAGGACGTACAGAGAGCCATGGGTAGCATGTAAGCTGTGCGTAGCTGTTTTACATAGGACCCTGTTTGTGACTTTCCATTTCTCTCTCTGTCTTAAACATCTTGCTCAGGGAACCGACAATACAAGTGTAGCATTAGGTCATCATACAATGGTACTTACAAACAAACACTGAATCTGATTGTTTCAATGTACGAGTTGTCTGATTGTATTTAAGGTAGCGGTGTTGAAACCACTGTGAAACAGTAGTAATGCTTTGTATAGCTCTTGCTAGAGCAGTCTGACCTTGGGGTGCTGTAGACATCAGTTGCTGAGTGCCCGAACTCACTCACTACACAATGAAGGCATCCTTTACGTTTAAAGCCCAGCCCATTGGCACGTCCCTCACTGTTACCTTTCGAATGATCCCTGCTTGTCATTTTCCAACCACAATCCACAGAAACCACATGACGTCATGCTTTCACGGAACGTACAGACAAGCTTTTGGTTAATACACAGTTGTGTGATGTGAGTATTTGTCCGTGATACGCTACAGCTCTCAAAAATGCCCGTTTCTTACATTATTGCTTCTTCCAGTCCTTACATGTATGATATGATTCGTTCTTTGATAAAGTTGGGATTTATATAATTTCTCTACAGTATGAAATCTATACATTTGTCAGTCTGCTGTATCGCGCTACCCTTAAATATCACACAGGCTTTGTCCGTTGTGAACAAAGCACTTTCTCTATTTTTACATTGTGTTCATGTCCGCTCACTCGTCTGGCGAAGGCCCTTGTCCGCCTCTGAGACTGAAACACATTGTGGAGTTGCTGTTGCATGTTCTAAATAAAGGAAGAGTGGTGGGGGATTCATGCCCAGTGCTGCTGTTCATGTCTCTTCGGAGGCAGAGAGACTTTGGAAGATTGTAGACTTTGGGCCGAGTGACATCAGGCGCCAGCCTGAGGTAGGCAGGGAGAGGAGTCGGATGGGACCAGGATACACAAGGGTGGAAGGAAGGCCCAGAACCTTCCTACAAACAGGCGGCACCTAGAACCCTCCAAAGGCTGATGGGCAGGGAGGTTGCAACAACCCGAGCCTGCTCCCAATAGTACAGAGTTTAGGAGTCGTTCTTCACCACAAGAACACCACACATGCCTGCACCACTTGGCACACGAGACTCCAAGCCATGCCCAGTGTGATCTGTATTGGTCTTTCAGAGACGTCGCACTTGCTTTTGATTTGATTGAGAAGGCAAAAGTTGGTTGTCACCACAGTAGTGTTGCAACGAACAATAATCAAATGACATTCGAGCATGGCACACAGAACAGACGCGGTGGAATTCATAACTAACACACACCAGGTGGACGTTGGCCCCTGGCTTTTTGAGCTTTAATTGCAGCCATGCTGCAAGAATTGAGGAAGAATGCATGGTTTACCCCATGGTGCTGTGGCACCCCAGTTTTATACTTCTGTACACCATCAGTAAAATGTACTGTACTCTGACTGCAATAGAATAAAGGGTATACAAGTTGTATCGCTAACTCTTTAAGAGTAGGGTGAGTTTTGAGGCAAAGGCGATCTGATGAAGTAAAAATCCAAGGGCTCTCCTCCTGGAGTGTATGAGGAGAGCATTTTAGGTGAAGGAGTTCCAGTTTGCTCTCAAGGTTCAGTTGCGCCCTAGAAGAAACTATAAATGTGATCGCAAGATGAAAAGGTTGTGCGAAAGCCTTCCTCCGGTTTACCTTTAGTGGTAGCTATAGCCCAGTCCAGCGCTCACTGAAGACTTCAGGCAGCCAGGAGATGTCTTTTCTTAGAGTAAGTCCTCACTTGTGAGCAAACGCAGCACCTATCCACCATTGGGGAGGGGTCTGGCGGTAAAATTGGCATTGGTTTTACTACTGATTGTTGTTCTGAGCTAATGCAGGCGGTCTTGTAAACGGGTTCTGTGTAAGCAGAAGAGTTGAAGACAATATAAGTATTTAACACCCAATCACAAGAAGGTCAACATGTTTCATGCCTAGTGTTCCAGGAGGTCAATGGCATTTCAACAGTAAATGTTGATACCTACCCTATAAACAAAGACTGTGGGACCCAAAAGGAAACGTTGAAAAACAGGGTACCCACTTAAACAATAAATACTGCCCCTGCGGCAGTGCAGATAGGCTTATTCCACCCAGAGATCAGGTGAAAAGCACCCATTGGGTAAGGCAGAGTATCGCGTCTAGCTGCAGATAGATAAAAAGTAGTTGTCGTGGTATTGTCAGCCGAGATCTACCCTCCTCTGCCGACCTTGCTGTGTGAAAACATCACAGATCAGATGAGGTTGTAAAATCTGCGTGGAACTGCAAAGAACTGATTTCCACAGAATGCTCAGACAATAAACTGCAATGCATTATGGGATAGAAAATGTGTACGCAGCATAATCTTAACGTCTCTAAAACCAATGTGCTGCTCTAAAAGTGTCAATTGTGATTCACCTGCGACGTATCCATTGCTACAATACATGACACCACGAGTCATTTACTCAATGTCAGTCAATTGTCGGAAGGAACTGGTGAGGTAGGTAAGAGAAAGTGAGACGGGTACTTTAGGGTGGTCTAAAGAGTACAGGGTTGACTGTAAAAATTATACTCGAAGAGAGTGATAGGGTGATTTAAAGATAATATGAGGGGGGCGATGAAGAGAGACTGGGTCCCTGAGGAGATTTTGACACAAGTTCTCGGGAATACGGAACCAAGTATATACAAAGTGTATACAACAGGTCTCGAAAGTTCGACCTAAAAGTCTGCTATTCTGGCCTAAACCAAAACAATATGTTTAAGACAGTGATGTAGCTCTCTCGATGATACCTGACCAGAATATGTAGTCATATGGGAGGCTCTTCCATCATGACATCAGGCAGTGTGCACTTGTATCACAGGAGTGCCATGCGTGCATCTTGGAAAAACTACATTAATCAATATTCATACTGACGACTAGCTACACAGAGATACACTGGGGCGCAACCGGCTTGTCGTGGCAGAAAACAAATGTGCAGGGTATAACAGTGTGAGTCAGCCATGCCACAATAATGGATATTAACCTGTCTGTGGCGTTTTAAAAGAGGGCATATGACCATTACATTTGAACCACACTTAAAACCACCCGATTACCATATGTTTAACTAGGACTTTCAGCTAAGAAATGCTTTAATGCAAGACACTGGTTTGTTAAATCACAGGAAATGCTCACTTTGCCAGCTCAAAAATTGATGGCTATGCTGTTTGAATTAATCTGAAATACTTGTGATTTATCTGTGAAATGCGGATGTATTTTTCAATCTTGAATGGTATCTACAATTGTTTTATTGGTGAGCAGACAAATTGTACTGGTTCGGCCTTCATGTTGTCTTTGCTGGAGTCATGGAAAAGCTTTACACGCATAAACATTCCCTCAGGTCCGATAGCCATTCCATTCCTACTTTTCTTACCAGTCCGCCCCCTACCCCTTGGAAGCTTGCGTTATGCTACCATCCTAAAGCAGTACTCATTTCAAGTTGAAAGATATTGGAAGGTAAAAAGACTATCATCGCCCTGGTTTCAATGATAAATAACTCACTTCAAAACGCTGAAAACCTGAAATCGATGTCGCTATGGTACAATAATTGCATTTTAAAGCAGATGAACACAAACTAAGGTTACCAGATTACTAAATTCTAGGCTTTCTTTAGCAACATATTCTACGGTTGAATTATTGGTTCAGGATTTTTAAAGCAATTGGATTGACATTAACAAACTTGAAAACGTTGACCTGCTGTGAGAAAGTGCCCTCTTTTTGCATGGTTGCCCCCACTTTTTGCTGAATTGCTGATGTGCTTTGACTGAGTGTGCCCTGGGCTCCTGCTAACCAGGTACCCAGGGCCTATGTTCTTTCCCTAAAACTGCATTGATGCCTAAGTCCAATTGGCATCTCTGGCCACAGGTCAGCCCCTGGTAAATGGTACCACAGGTACCCAGGGCACTGTGACCAGAGAAGGCCTCTAAGGGCTGCAGCACTTATTGTGCCACCCTCAGAGGTCCTGTACCATTACACTCGCACACACACACACTGCCTTTGCAGGCTGCGTGTTTTGGTGCAGAACAAAGTGAAGAGTCGACATGGCACATGGACATCTCTGTGTCCCATGCCTACAACCCACTGCCCTTGCATAGATCAGTCACCCCTCTAGCTGGGTGCATTATACCAGTGGTGAGGGTACAGGTGCACGAGCCCTGTACCCCTACAGTATCTGAGTCCATTCTTAGACATTGTAAGTGCAGTGCTGCCGTTAAGGGTATATGGTGCTGGGAGGTTGTCATTACGAACTGATGCCAGTGTGGGATTTAATGAAAAATGCACACAGAGGGCATCTTAGAGATGCCCCCTGAAAACTAACCTACCACTAGTGTCCAAGCTGAGTGGCTGCTTTCAGCTGCCACCACCAGACATGTTTATGGACCCCTGGGTCGAGAGCCTGCTGCTCTCGGGGGCCTGAAACAATGCACATCCTGGGACGAGGTGCCAAACCTCCTCCCCCAGGATGGGCAGGATCCACGAAGGGGAAGCTTCAAAGGCTTGCTGCCTTTGTGAGCTTCCCCAGGCCACTTGCTGCTTTCAGCAACTGGTCCCCACTGGTTCTGACCCCCACTTTGGGCGGGAGAACCGGCGGGAAAAACAAGTGAGGAAGAGAGGTGTGCCCACCTCTGCCATCTCCACCCCTCAGGTGGGGGAGGCGAGGTGAAGCACAACTCTGTCCCCGCCATCTTGCAGATGGGGGGACTCAGCCAACCAGGGAAAGGCTCATGCCCCCCTCCCACTGGAGGGTGGCATAATAGGGGGTGTAACCACCCAAGGGAAGGAACCCATTGGTCCCAACCTTTTACCTTCCTGTAACGCCCCTAAATCTAGTATTTAGAGGCACCCCTGAACCTTGCTTCCGCAGACCAGAAGAAACTACAAGAAAAGAAGGACCGAACAGCCGTGCCGAAGCTAACAAGAGGAAGACGCCCACTGACTTGGCCCCAGCCCTACTGTCCTTTCTCCACCTCGAACCTGCTCCTGCGAAATCCCGGTGTGTCCTGCAGCCAGCAACCTTGAAAACCCCGGAGGACCTGCCTGCCTTCAACCACAAAGACTGTGTCTCCTGTGAACACCGGATTTGTTCATCTCCAACCTCTGGCTCCGGCCGGACACTGCGGATCCGCCCCACTCTGCACCCGCCGTCTACGGCCCGAGCTCGAGTGGGCAAACCCCACGAGGAGGTCTCCCCGGTGATCCTAGCCCAAGATCCGGCGACCCCTGACCTGCCTCAAACCTCCAGCTAACTCCTGCAGCCTAAATCCGGAAGGTCCCCCCAACCGCGGCCAAGAGCTGGTAAGAAGATCCGACCCTAAAAGGCACCCCTGCACCCGACGCCCCATGGCCTTGGGTGGACAAACTGACGGTGCCTAGCCAACCCCCAACTTACCTCTCGAAGTGGTGGTCGCACCCAGAAGACCTTTGTCCCCAAGCCTGTAGTGCCTTTGCAAACCGGAGGTTCCTCATTGCAAACAACAGGGCGCCTGACGTCGAAACAGCATCCTGCACCTGGCCGCCCTAGTGCCGCTGAGGATGCACCTTTGGTGCTACTTTGTTTCCCCATTTGCCCTGAGCTAAAGTCCAGGAGCTTTGCTCCCATAACCAAGTGGCCTGCTCGTCAGCAGCCACCAACCGGAGGCCCCCTATCCCCCATTGGATAACATTGGGCCTCAGCACTCTGCGCCCGGCCGCCGAGGGTGTAACAAGAGTGCATCCCTGACCCTGGGGGACCCCTGAATGTACCCCCAGAACCTCAACTCCCACTACCGAATACTTACCCTAAAACAGATATCACTATTTTCCTCCATAGGATAACATTGACTGTGTTTCTTGGAAAAGTTTTTAAGTGTGGAGTTTGAAAACCTAAAGAAATTCTTTAAAATTGTACTAACAAACAAAAACGATTTTACTTACCTGTTTACAGGAAATGTCCCAGTGTAGTATCCAGGTATACTACACTGTGTAAGAAAAGTAATCTCAAAAGTAACTTACCTGTAATCTTACTGAAAATACTATACAAAGTATATGTACTGTATTTACAAAGCATTGCATTTCTCAGAAACAATACTGCAAGTCAAAACAAAGTGCATTTACAATTGCAATCCAAACTGTATTACAAACTGTATATTTACTGCAAAGTACTTATCACTTACCTGTGCCAGGCTTGCTTGGTTCTAGGAAATAAAATAACTAAAAGAATATTTTTATACAAAAACAATTGGTCTGAAGTTCAGTCTGTGAGTATGTGAATTCATTTGCTGATCGAGTGTGTACAACAAATGCTTAACACTACCCTCTGATAAAGCCTTGCTGCTCGCCCACACTACCACAAATAGAGAGTGAGGTGCTATCTAACTTTACCTCTGCCTACCTTTGGGGTTCCACTGGACTCTGTGCACACTATACCTCACTTTGGTATAGTATATACAGAGCCAGCTTCCTACAAAATTAAAAATGGGCACTACTAAACCCGCATGAGCTCACTCGATGTCGTGCTAAGCCACTTTCAAGGGGCGGGAGGTAATGGGTTTGCCTTCTTACGCTGCATGCAAGAACTGATCATGACCGACAATTGTACGACTTATTTACTAAGCACAAAGCTGAGATTTCATCTGGCCACACTCTTTGGTAACACGCATTCAATCTGGGACACAACATGGTGGCCCCAGTGATTGGGCACTGCTCCCGTGCCTAAACGTGTTGTAAAAAATCTGGGATTCCTGGTCGATAATGCACTAAACATGCAAAATCAAGTCCGAGTTTTGTGTGGCAAATGTTTTGCCATGCTCAAACTACTGAGGAGACTTTTTGTGTGGATCCCTTTGAACAGGAGGAAAACTATTACTCAAGCCTTGCTGACCAGCAATCTGGACTATGGGAATGCTCTTTATGCTGGCATGGCCGACTACCTTTTTTCCCGTCTACAAGTTATTCAGAATGCTGCAGCCAAATTGGTTCACAACAAGACCAAGTATAGCTCAACTTCGGCCTGCTTGAAAGAACTTCATTGGCTGCCTATGAGACAGAGAGCCAAGTTTAAACTACAATGCTACGTGCACAGAGCGTTACATAAACTCTGTTCCAGAATTTTGCAGGATAAATTGGATTTTTATGTCCCCTCGCGGGACCTTAGGTCGGGCAACTACGCACTAGCCAAAACCATACGCATAAAAAAGAGCGGGAGGTCGCTTCTTTCCTTATTTGGCAGCTACCCACTGGAACAAGCTCCCACTAGAGCTTCGTCTCACTGGAGGTCTTGTGAGATTCAGAAAGAAGCTGAAGACGTGGTTTTTCTCAGGACTCAAGTATTGATGTTCGTGGATTATTTCTTTAGTCCTGACGCTTTGTCATATGTCACAAACCCCCCCCTACCCTCTCCACCCAGACAGGTTTCCGCTTATCCTAGCGCCGTGATGTCCCTTGGGATGAGTGCCGCGCTGTACAAATACATGCCGTGGGAGCGCAGGGTTGATGAGCCTGAGCGATCCTTGGGTGAACAATGATCTACGCCCCTGCCGGCCTGTGCTCATGGAGGCTCTGGCCACTGAGGGCAGGCTGGGGTACAACGGAACAGAAGGTGGAGTCCAGGGCACCTCCACAACGGCAGGCCACAGCCTGCACTCCCGACATCTTGAAACACATGGCAGAGAGAAGGGCGAGGAGACCATTGTCAGTGCCTGCCGTTTTGTGCACCAGGCGGTCTCTAGGGAGTTATGCCTTGGGTCTGGCACCACTCTGACTCCTGGGCACCCCTGATCCAGCGGGTTACTAGCAACAAGCATTCATACACTAAATACTCACCTGGGCCCATTCATTTAAACTACGCTAGCAAATTCCGCTGGTAGGTCAGTTGTACTCTTTATCAATATCCCTGCTACCAATTACCTTTTATGATTGAAGAGTAATGTCTTACCGATGAACCCTTTGATAATTGGGAAGTTTAAAATGAGTGACATACAATACCATTCATAAATCTGAAATGATCACTGAGTCAGGAAGTTTTAAAATGTTTATCTAAAGTTTTAGCAGAGTAAATTTACAATCCACATAATACTCAATCGTATATCAAGGCTGAAGCAATACTAAATAATCACTTATTAATCAATGACGGTCCCACAGAGAGAAGAGGATAGAGACGGCAGTACAGCTAAAGATTTCGCTTATAGTTACCTAAGAGTGTGAGAACCAAACCCCTTGGCCAAGGAGTTGGAAAAAGGGTCCCAGAAAGGATGAAGATCAAGACCTCCAGACCAGGTTCAAACTGGACAGGTGACCTCTCTATCAACGACGCCTGCGTCGTTCCCCTCTCTGTCACTTCGCTCCTCCTCGATATCTTCTGCGTCTTCTTTTCTATGGACTCCGCCGCCCCCACCTCAGGACCTCTCTGGACAGCGATTCAGTCTGCTCGGTTCTGCAATAGCATAGGTTCTCTGCTACCTCATCTTTTCTCTCAGCTCCTGAGCGCCCTAAAAGCCTGATCTAACTAATTTGCTAATTCTGTATCTATTATACTCTTCTACGCCCATGTACCTCCCATTAGTGTTTCAAAATTATGGGCCCACTATTTCTGATTGGACGGGGACAGGGGGTTGATCCTCACACCATATCATTTTAGTTCATTTTCTTTAAGCCCATTGTTATTAAATACCGCCCCTCACAATGAATACATTTGCTTTATTTCCCACCCGTCTCACGACAAAGTTTGATACACATCATATAGAAAATGTTGCATTTTGCAAGAACATCGCGGATGTAGTGGAGTTGGCCACCAGGTCACAGCCTTGGATGATGTCCAAGTTGACTTCATCGCTGTGCCTTGTTTTTCAGGGCGCATGCGTACTTCTCATTGGCTTCAAGCTGCCCTTCCGTTAACCCAGGCCCCATTTTACGAACTAATAAAAGTCAAAGAAGAAAACATTAAAATCACAAATAAATGTCTTCACTGTATACCCCCTACTTCTACTCTATTCCCATTTAATTATAAATCTATCCCGCATTAATAGCGTTACAATACCACAGTTTTAATTGCAGCAAATGCACAAGCTTTAGCATGTAAGAACATTAAGCAGCCATTTTAACAGATACTGCGCAGAAGCAGTTTTCCCTCCAAGCAAAGAAAGACGTCCTACCACGTGATATGGTTGACACATGCGCAAAGAAATTCCCGCGCTTTAGCGGCCATTTTGGATTAGACAATCATTACTTATTAGTTAAACACATAGGCAAGCTTCACTTGGATACTATGTTCATGTATGCATGTTTATTAGTAAAGACATTACAAAGTTTAATTAATTAATAATTGTGAGAGGATTGCTTACGAGCAAGTCTCATTCTGAGTTCTTGCTCCATCACCCCCAAGGGTGACAGGTGAAACAACTCATCTCGGAAGTCTCGTACTCACCCGGAAGCAGGGCAGCACGCGCTAGCATAAGCGAGGCGGGCTGGACCAGACTCTAAAGCGGCCTGTTACGGGCAGCGCGTCTTCCTCCACTCTGGCAAAATCGGGTAGGGTCACACACGTGATGGCTTCGAGAAACCTTGCACACACAAAGAGGTGATGTCCGTGAATAAATAAAAAATAAATAAAGAGGACGCCTCTCCCAAGCAGAGACGTTGTCACTGCACCCGTGGCAAAATGATTGGCATTTTCTTAGAAGAAATTGTTAACGCCAGGACAGAGGCAATTTCTGTCAGTCATGCCCGTGAATGATAGCGGTACAAAATCACACCTGTAACGCCATACACCTTCCCGCAGCTCTCACTTACCTCGGTCACCACTGTGCCATGAGCTGAACAAAACAAAAACCAGCGCAGCCAGCCAGTGACGTCAGCATGGAAGCGACTAAATGCTGGGCACGATAGGGCATGTAGTCCCTGCAGCGCTGGTGCGGCAAAAGCACGTTGAAAACACACAAGGAACTGCATGTTCTGGCAGGTAGTGCGCACAGCACTTAACAGGGCGGCAGGGCAGCTCGGGTGCTTGAGGGCAGGGCGGGGGACAGGCACCCTCTTAAAGCAGCCTGTAACATTTGACTTCGGTCTTTGAATGCACAGCAAATGTAACAAGATAAGAACAGTATTTACACTACCCTGTTTACAGAAACAGACCGCTGAGCAACTGAAAACCTCAAGTGCTCGTGTCAGGTGCTCTTAGAGAAAGGGAAAAGTAGTCTGCAATGCTGCAATGGAACAAGTGGAAGAGAACAAGTTTTGGTGTGCTACTCTGTGGGAGTGAGCAACTGACGAAAAGGAGGGACAAATAGGAAAGATTAACCACTTGGAAGCAAGTATTTTTACAAGACACTGAAACAAACAAATGAAAAGCAGTGGACAGGCTGTAAGCCGCAATAGAAGTATATACAAAGTTTAAGCAACAGGTCTGTAGTGCACATCCTGAACTGACATGTTTGAAGGTGCTCTCATATCTATAATGAATGAATATAAATGAGGTTCAGTGAAAAAGTATTTGCTTAGGATCACACAATTTGGTCAAACAGGAAGCTGGAGCAGTATTCTAGATGATTACAGCAAACACAAGAGATTTTGTGTACAGCTCACACCATGAACAATAAGAAGGCCCTTGGAGACTTATATGGCAGAGACTAGCTTACGTAAGTCTTACTTAACTGGGTTTCGCCATGATAGAAGCACCAAATTGGATGATTGTCTGAGGCTCCTTGGTGGTGGTGTGGGTCCACTCCTACTACATCAGCAGCCTTAGTCACCCACTAACCATTCCTTAAGTTGGTAAAGTCTTTCCTGGAAGATTGAAAGCAGTCGGTACTGCCTGATTTCTACTCTGATCACATGGAGCTCAGTTGTGTTTTCCCTCGAGGGTCAGTATTGTTCCTGTTGTTGTTTAATATCTGTACATACCCTTAGCAAAGTTATTTAGGGCCTGATTATGAGTTTGCCAGTCCCACAGCGGACGTTGCAACGCGCAGTGTGCGCTGTGGGACCACCAAACCCGTGGAGTGACCACCTGCCAGAATATGGGCCTTATTAAGAGTTCAGCGGTCCAATGGACTGCTGAACCTGTGGTGGGGACTACCCGACTGGTGGTCTGCCCTTTGCAATAGGGTTGTGGCGGTTAGACCGCCACAGGACCGCTGCTGCCGCAGGGAACCACAATCCCTGGTGGTGGTGCAACGGTCCGAGGCCCCAAATGTGCTGGCTGTGCCGCTGCGGCATCGCCAAGCATATTAGTAGTTTTCTCACCACCACACTTTTCATGGCGGTGCGACCGCCATGAAAAGTGTGGCGGTGAGGAAACAAAGGGGGGGGCCTACAAGGCCCCGTTGTGCCTTTGCGCCATGGGGTACATGCAGGGGGGGCACTCCCATGTTCCTGCACGGAACGAAATGCACAACATTGTGCATTTCGGTCCGTGCAGGAACATGCTTTGATGTTCCCATTGCGGTGCCTATTTTAAAGGCACTGCTGTGGCAATGACAAAGAACTGCCCTCCAGCGACTCATAAAAGTTGTAATCTGGCGGGCAGTCTGTTTTTGGCTTTTGCGGAGTGGGAGCTTGCGGCAGCGTGGAGGCCCTGCTTCCACACCGCCAAAGTCATAAGGCCCTGGTTTGGCGGCGGTCTGTCAGGCTCATTGAAGAGCCTGACATGCAGACTGCCGCTCTGAGCGTCGACTGCACCCTCCTGCATGGTGTGGCATACATGTCACATCGTGCAGGAACTGGGGGTGCAAGTACAGGGGGACACTGCATGTGCCCCCTGCATGCACCCCTCCCCCTCCCTGGGCCAAGAGGTAGCAGGGGACCCCATTAGGCCCTCATAGTTGCCTCACTGCCACATTTTTTTTTTTTGGGTGGAGTTTTATATAGCGCGAACTAGACCCGAAGGTATCGGAGCGCTTTACATGAGCACCGGTCACGTTACAGATGGACACATTCATTTTCGTTAGGCACGGGGAGATTAAGTGATTTGCCCAGAATCACAGAATGTTGAGCGTCCCTGCAGAGACTCGAACCCGGTTCCCCAGCTCCGAGGTCGACTGCCCTAGCCGTTTGTTTACATTCTCTCCCCACTTTTCACTTTCTCTCACTTTTCATGGTGTGCTCACTTCCATGAAAAGGGTGGTGGTGAGGCAACTCGTAATATGCTCAGTTGTGCCGCAGCGGCACCGCCTGCATATTGCTGCCTCAACCCGCACCACCTCCGCCACACGGGATCCTTGATCCCGGTAGTACCTGCGATCTTGTGGCGGTCTGACCGCCACAGTTGAAATACTGAGGGTGATCCAGCAGTGCGGCGATGGTCGGAACACCACCATGGGTTCAGCGGTCCTTGGACCGCCAAACTCTTAATCCGCTCCTTAGTCTATTTGGGGCACTATTCTACCTGTTGCAGAATGCTCCTCCTCCTTGCAACCAGACAAAGTACATTTTATTTGGTGATGTCTCTTCAAAACCGATGAAGCTTAACCTGGCAACGACTGTTCTTCTCACCACCCAGGAAATTGTCACTTGGATTGCCTCCTGCTGCTCTCAAGTGATGGGCCCCCTACCAGCACTTGCCTCCTCTGTATGAAATGTGGACATCGATGTTGACTCCAGACGGTCTCTGGATACTCAGATGGCCATAGGGGCTAACATCCTCTTCTTCAGCTGAAGTTCTTAAAAAGAGCTCTTCCGTTCATTGAAGGTCCTTACCATGTGCCTGTGATTATTGCTGTAATCAAGGCCTGGCTGGATTAAGGCAAGTACATGTTTCTTGGCCTCCCCAGAGAAGTGTCTGAACTGTCCTCATCTGCTACCTCGTCTGCCTGCACCTAAACATCACCCTACCCCGAGACTGTTCCATTGGCTGCACGTCCGTAACACACTCACTTTGAAAGCCACAGTCATTGTACATGATTTCATGGCCAGGGAATTTAGCTTTAATGATCAGCTCACTAATGTTCTGACGGAGTAAGTCTAGCACCAGCATGACACTGGACTTGGTGGTGCACCAGTGACATCTAGTGGCTGGTAATGGCGGCGTTTACTATGCTGCTGAGACGGCATATACACGGATGCAGCAGTACCACCTAGTGGCCATCAAGAGAGTGGCATTGACTGAGTTACTGGAGCAGGCTGGCAAGACTCTAGGCCACATGGGTCAGTCTGCTGCTCTGGAAGACTTTAATGGTGCGAGTGTCTGCCTAGTTCCCCGGCCACATCTGGGGTTCAGCATTGAGGTTACATATGATGGGCAGGGAACTTGCACAGTTCGAGCAGGCTAAATCTGAGCCAGTGATGACTGGCTAGAGCTGTGTAAATATTCAGATCTTTCTATTGAACGCCTCCTTCACTGATGAGTACTTGCCCATCACAGACCCTTCACCTGCTCTCAGTACGTGTCCAGTGATGTATGTTTCAGTAAAGTATCCCTGTTCTGACATCCTCCCTTTCTTATGACACATCATCGCAGATGCCGCCCACCTCTTGAGCAATGTTGGAGTGGCACGGTAGCCCCTGACGCACTTCACGAGCCACGCACCTCGCTGTGCGGCACTTGTGTGCAGTGCCCTGCCATTTCTGCCAGGCGTCGGCTGAGTGACAGCGCGGGTACTCAACGAGGCTGGAGCTGCCTGCCCTGAGTGGGTGCGTGAATAACGTCCTAATGAAGTGGCTTCAAGCCTGACACTGGGCCTTGATGTGGGATCTCCACAGGCTTCCAATGCGGTTTCCTGATATCGCCAGCAGAGAGCCAAAGTCTGCTTGGAAAGGAAGCCCCTCAGCATACCACGATGGACAGATCTAAAGCTGAGGCTGCCTGAGTATTCTTTGGTCTGTCTGCGAGAGATGCAAGACTTCAGGCTAGCTGCCAGAAGGAGCAGCTCCTTGTGTGAGGGGATCTCTCCTCTCGATTACTGGTGACTCTCAGCAGAAATGACATAAACACGACTCCACATCCATTGTCTGGCATGTGGAGGCACTAAGGCCGTGTGCACAAACAAGCCTTTTCATGAGGTGGCAAATTCTGCTTTCCTGTACCAGCATATGTACACAATCCTCTTCAGACTCCTGTATGTGGTGTTACCGTTTGCTCATTAAAATGATGTAGTGTTACCCGATCATTTCAAGGCTCTTATCAGCCAGGCTGTTTCATATATTGGAGCCACCTGCATCACCTCACAGTGGTATTTCCACACTGCAGAGTAATACAGGGTAGACTCAGAAATATCTACTTTGTCGGGAGAAACAGGAGATTGTGGGTTGCTTAAGTTCAGGTAATTTCCCTGCATCCCCAGCCACGTGTTGAATTTTATATTACAACAGTTTCTGAGGCCTGTCTCGATCCCAGCACAGAGAGAGTCTCCTCTCCGCCTCTTTAGTCCTTGTGCTGAGCTGAAAAGCAAAAGTTTAACTCATCCTACCAGGTATGCCAAGCCTGCAAGACAGTCACAGGATCTTTGAGGCTCGCTCAGTACTTATGCTGAGCTGGAAAGACGAAGGTTAACTTATCCCACCAGGTATGCCCAGCCCGCAAGACATTCACAAGATCTTTGAGGCTCACTGAGTACTTGTGCTGAGCTGGAAAGACGAAATGTAAGTCATCCCACCAGGTATGCCCAGCCCACAAGACTCCCAGGATCTTTGAGGCTCACTCAGTACTTGTGCTGAGCTGGAAAGCCGCACTTTAACTCATCCCACCACGTATGCCCAGCCCGCGAGACATTCACAGGATCTTTGAGGCTCGCTCAGTACTTGTGCTGAGCTGCAGTTTAACTCATCTCATCAACTGACGTCACTTTCATATGTAACCAATAGCATTCTCCAGTGCTGCACATGCAAGAAGTAAAACCAAACGGCTTAAGGCCCTTAATTTTGATAAATTACAAAGAGTGGCCTTTTCACTTCATACGGTCCACACCCTTTAAATAAGGCATCTGTTGTGGGGAAAAACTGCTTTGCAGCCATTGGAATATTGTCTATATTTTTTTGGCTCTATAATTTATTTTTGGTAAAAATTTTTACTGAGAATAACATGCTGCCCGACCCCCTGCGCTACTTTCTCCGACGCCATCTTATCGCACCCCACGCCCCTCGCCTACATCCTACTTGGAGACCTAAACTTCCACCTGGACAACCACGACGACACAAACACTGCCTCCCTCCTAGAGAACCTCCCCAACATAGGACTCAAACAACTAGTCACTGCACCCACGCTCATAGCAGGACACACACTCGACCCTGTCTTCGCCGAAGGAAACGGCGTTTCCTACAGCCACATCACAGAACTCCGCTGGACAGATCACCACTGCATCCACTTCGCCTTCAAAAAACTCACTGTACACAAGCACGCCCACCGTCTCCCCGTAGAAGCTGGAACAAGCTCACCGAAGACCAGCTCACCCCCGCCCTCATCAGCACCCCAACTCCGACTACGCCAGATGCTAACACCGCACCACGCAACCTCCACCGCTGGATCACGAACTGCGCCGACATACTTCCCCCCCCCCCCCCCCTCAAGAAAGCCACTGGAAGTTACATCAAGAAACCAAGTTGGTACACCCCTTTGCTCCAAGAATCCAAATGCTCCCGCCGGTGACTTGAAAAGACATGGAACCCTGAAAACACGTGCCGCCTACAGAGCAGCCACCACCACACACCATCATCTTATCAAATCCACAAGGAAGAAATCCATCCAAGACAGAATCCTCACCATCGCTCACAATACCTAAGAACTCAAATCCATCATCAAAGAATTTGCCAAACCCTGCAGCGAAAGACGTCCCACCCTCCCAAGACCTCTGCAACAGACTCAGCACCTTCTTTGACCTTAAGATCAAGATGATCTACGACCACTTCGAAAACCATGACCTCCACACCGCTCCTGCTCCCCCTCCAAGCTGCGCCACCCGACAAACCCTGCTCAATTGGACCCTGCTCATGGCAGAAGACACCATGAACAGCATCCATTCCGGGGAACCCTCAGACCCTTGCCCACCCCACATCTTCCACAGAGCTGCCTCGGCCATTGCACCCGAACTACGTCGGACGGTCAACTGCTCCCTCGAGACCACCACCTTCCCCGACGACTGGAAACCCGTAGAGGTCAACCCCCTCCTAAAGAAACCCTAAGCTGACTCAACGGACCTTAAAAACTTCAGGCCCATCTCCCTGCTTCCATCCACAGCCAAAGGCATCGAAAAGGCCGTCAACACCTAGCTAGCAAATTTCATCGAAGCTAATAACATCCTAAACATCTCCCAATCCGGATTCCACAGCACTGAGACCGCCCTACTCGCCACCACAGGCGACATCTGCTCCCTGCTCGACCGGGGTGAAAAGGTAGCCCTCATCCTCCCGCACACTAGTCACCAGTCTCCACAACGCCGGTATCCATGACAAGGTCCTCAACTGGATATGCTCATTCCTCACTGGAAGATCTCAGCAAGTCAGACTCCCGCCCTACCTCTCGGAACCGACAGAAACCAACTGTTGAGTGCCCCTGGGCTCCTTCCCCAGCTCTACACTCTTCAGCATTACATGGCCCCCCGCGCAACCATCGACCGGAACCACTGGCTCAACATCGTCACTTACGCCGACAACACCCAGCTTATCCTCATCCTCACCAAACACAACTTCCAAGAAGAAATAAAAGCCGTCACCACCTGGATAAAGAACAGCTGTTTGAAACTCCACATGAGAAAACAGAAGTCCTCATCCTGGGCTCCATCCCCTCCGCATAGGATGACTCCTGGTGGCCCCCCGCCCTAGGAAATCCCCCCCACCTGGACAGACCACGCACGAAAGCTGGGCATCATACCGGACTCATCGCTCACAATTAACCGCCAGATCAACGCTGTATCCTCGACCTGCTTCAACACCCTCCACATGCTTCGAAAGACGTTCGGATGGATCCCATCTGAATTCAGAAAAATTGTCACGCACTCTCTCATCAGTAGCAGACTGGGCTACGGCAACAAACTCTACGCCGTAATCAACAAGAAACTCCTTTGCAAATTCCAGGCCGTCCTGAACGCCACATCCAGACTGATTCTCGACATCCACCGTCGCAGCCACATCACCCAACACCTCCACAATCTCCACTGGCTCCCAGTCGAAAGAAGAATCGCCTTCAAACTCCTCACCCATGCATACAAGGCCCTGCACAACACCGGACCAACATACCTGAACAACCTCCTCTCCTTCCGCGCACCCAAAAGACACCTCCGATCAGCCGTCCTCTCTCTGGCCACCGTCCCACACATCACCAGAACGGGAGGTAATTCCTTCTCCTACCTCGCAGCCAAGGCCTGGAACGACCTCCCCCTCCAGCAAGCCTCCACACTGCCCAAGTTCACGGAGGACCTCAAGACCTGGCTCTTCGGATGACCTCAGCACTCAACGGAGGCCTCCCCCAGCGCCTTGAGAGACCCTCACGGTGAGTAGTTGCGCTATCCCAACCCTGATTGATTGATGAATGAATTGTCACAAATCCAGCATTCCTTCTCACGGAGAATGCACTTTCTCTACTTTTATTCTTACTTTCAGCGCTGGTCAAGACCTTCAATATTTTTTCTTTTATTTGCAGCGCATGTTATTGGTGACATATAAAAGTAATGTCTCAGTTTTCCATAAACGTGTATACTTTGTGCTCCCATATCTAAACATTTATTTTTTTAAAACGTTTAAAAAAAAAACGTAAAGGTATGTTGATTTTTTTTTTTCCCTCCTTCGCTCGATGCAGCAGATTCTGCCTCGTTTTACATTTAAAGTACAAATTACAACAAAAGAAACTCCTTTTATATACTTTTGCCTTGTTATGTTATATTGATTTGAGTAGTGCACTAATCACCCAAGATGGTGTCCAAGGGTTGGGCAAGTGTGTAGGTGTGTGATCCTAAAGGTGCTTATACGAAGAGCCAGGTCTTCAGCTTCTTGCAGAACTCAAGAAGTAAGCCGGAGGCTCTAAAGTATTGAGGGACATCATTTCATGTCTTGAGTGCGATGTAGAAGAATGAGCGACCTAGTTTTGCGGATGAAATGAAATGAAATGAAATTTGTACTTGTAAAGCGCACTTATACCCCCAAAGGGGTGTCCTGGCGCTGTACGCATACCGCTGTGGAACCCTTCCTGGCTTTTCCCTGTGAAATGTCCACTCCTGGGCACCCCCAGGGTGAAGCCAGGCATCCCAGCGCTGTTGGGGCCGTTGTGGAGATTAAGCAAGCTATTGCCCAGAGTTGCAGAGTGGGACCCATGATTAGAATAGGCACCGAGGCGAGAATTATCAGGTCCGAGGAAATTGAGCCCAAGACCCGCCGAGGCGGGAATTGAACCCTGGTCCCGGGCCAGATCTCTGCATCAGGGTCTGCCGCTCTAACCATTGAGCCACACTTCTCCACTGCCAGTGTGTACGAGTGAGTCCGAGGCAGAGAGTAGGTGTCTGGTGGGTTGGTAAAAGAGTATGCGGCTGTTCAGGTATTCTGGGCCTGTGTTAAGTAGGGCTTTGCATGTGTGCATGAGAAGTTTGAATTAGCTGTACTTGTGAATGCGGAGTCAGTGAAGCTTTTTGAGGTGTGGTGTGGGTGCTGCGTGGGAGGTAGAGTATGAGTCATGCATCGGTGTTCTCGATGGTCTGGAATCTGTGTAGGAGTTGTTTGGAGATACCGGCTTAGAGAGTGTTGCCGTAGTCCAGCCTGTTGGTGATGAGTGCTGCGTGACGGTCCATCCGGTATTCTAAGGCAACCATTTTCAGATCTTTCTTAGCATGCATAGGATGTGAAAGCAGGAGGTGCTCACTAAGTTAACTTGAGCTACCATGTTGAGCTTGTCATCTAGGGTGATCCCTAGATTTCTTGCATGGTCTGTGGGTGTTGGTCCTAGCTCCGACGACCACGAGGTGGAGTTCAGTGGGGGGGGGGGGGGTCTTGTTGCCGGAAACCAGTACTTCCATCTTGTCATAGTTGAGCTGCAGGTAGTTGGTTCGCATACAGTCTTCTACAATGGGCATGCAGTTGGTGAAGTTGGTCCTGGAGGTGGTTGTGTTGTCCGTCAGGGAGAGGATGAGTTAGGTGTCATCGGCTTAGGAGAAGACAGTGATGTCTTGTGATCGGTGTCCTGTATCTGTTGAAAAGTGTGGGCCTGAGGGACGAACCCTGTGGGACTCCGCATATCAGTCTCTTGGTCTCTAATGTGAAGGGTGGCTGCCTAAACTTCTCGGTTCTTCCTTTGAATAAGGATTGGATCCATTTGAGAGCAGATCCTTGTATGCCAATCTTGTGGAGTCTTCTGATGAGGGTGTTATGAGAGAGACTGTGTCGAAGGCCGCAGAGAGGTCAAGCAAGATGAGGGCTGCTCTTTCTCCTCGGTCCAGGATGATTCCAATCTGGTCAGTGGCCGCGATGAGTACTGTTTTGGTGCTGTGGTTCTTTCTGAATCCTGATTGAGTGTTATCTAGAAGATGGTGACGTTTGATGTGGGTTGTGAGTTGCTTGTTGATGGGCTTCTCAATCACTTTGGCTGGATAGGTGAGCAGGGAGATTAGTCGTAAGTTGCTCAGTTGATTGGGGTCAGCTGTGAGCTTCTGTATGATACCTTTCATTTTTGCAAGTTTCTATTCATCTGGAAAAGTGGTGGATGTGATGGAGGTGTTGATGATGGGGGTCAGGGTGGTGCCGATTGGTGATGTTCCCAGGTTGTAGGTGTAGTGAGGACATGGATCCGTTGGTGCCCCTGAATAGATGGTCCAAATGATTGCAGCTGTGTTGTTTCTGGTGAGGGTTGTCTATTCGTCAGGTGGCCGTCTTGGCTGGTGGTGGGTAGACTAGCAACAATTACTCTGGGGTTGGGTTGGTTTGCGAAGTTGCTGTAAATGTTTGCGATTTTGTTACAGAAGAAGTTGGATAGGTTGTCACAGAGTTGTTGAGAGGCAGCAATATTGTTGACAGTGGCTATGGGTGAGGTAAAATCTTTAACAATCAAGAAAATCTCCTTGCAGCTGTTAGTTTCCTTCAGTGCGTTCCACTAGTGTTTTTTGTCGTGGTGTCTCTTATTTGCTGGTGATAGCCCCGGAGTGCAGCCTTGTAGATAATTCTGTCTTTGATGTCGTGGCTGGCTTTTCATTTCTTTTCTAGCTGTTTACAGTGTTTTTTGGTGTTTCGGAGATCTTCTGTGTACCAGCTGGCATGCTTGTTTAATCTACTATGGTTGTTGGGTTTGATGGGTGCCAGGGAGTCTGCGCAGTTCTTGATCTAGTTGTTGATGTCCTTGTCGAGGTTGTCTGTGAGCCTAGGTCGATCCGTGCTGAGGGCGCTGAGCCAGCCTGCTTCTGTCCCACCTGCGGCTTGGAATGCTGAAGCGGGATAGGGTGTTGACTTGAGGTGTGTTGATTTGGAAGTGGATGATGGAGTGGCCGGTCCATGTGCGTGGTGTGGTGGAGTTGTATTTGATGCTGTCGCTTGTGATGAAGATGGGTTCCAGTCTGTGTCCTGGGATGTGTGTTGGTTATGGGATGAGCTGGGTGAGTCAGATGTTGCTCAAGGTTTCGAGGAGTAATGTGGAGCAGGGGTCAATTTGGCCTTCCAGGTGCCTTGTGGTCCGGGTGGCTGGTAGGCAAGGGTTCCTTACAGGATGGAGATTTCAGAGATTTGCATGGATGTGGTGGCATTCTCTGGTGATGTTGTGCATTTGATGGATTTTTTGTAGATGATATCAAGTCCTCCTCCTGGCGTGATAAGGCAGTCCTGTTGAGCGATCTTGTAGCCCGCTGGGATTGCCATGGTGATATTCGAGAGCCGACGAGGGGTTGAGCTACGTCTCTGTAATGAAGAGGATGTCGGGTGCAACGCTACTCAGCAGGTCCCATATTTCGATTGTGTGTTTGCTGAGTGACCGCTTGTTCAGAAGCATGCATGCGAGTGGGTGTTGACGTGCGGGTTTGCTGTGGCGTGTGTTGTAGAGTGGAGGTGTAGGTGTTGTTGGTGCTTGTGTATTGGGAGAGGGTGTTGAGGGCGTTGTTAGTATTTGCATGGGGGGTGTAGGTGGTAGGTGGATGGCTGCTGGAGAACCGGCAGTAGGTGCAGGTGAAAGCTCCTACTGTGGTGTGAGATGTGGCACAACAGCAGTTGGGGGAACAGCGCCCGAGATCTAGCGTTCTAAGGAGTACTGTGGAGTTTTGCTGGGTGGTAATCAGACCAGAGTTTCTGGTGCTTGGTGCAGTCCAGGCACAGACAGGTGCAGAGGGGAACGCCTTTGGAGTGTCTGCCGCGTGTCCGTTTTGCAGCTGCCGTTAAGTAGGTCATGGGAGGGGTGGCGTGATGTAATTTCCTGTGCTGATGGGTGATGCTAAATGAAGTCCTCTTGCTTGGCTTGTTCTTTTAAAGACAGTTTTGGCTGGAAAACCAGTCAGCTCACTTCCTGTCCAGATGGATGATGGGAAATTTAGTGATCTTACTTTCTGTGTAGATGGATGATGGGAGATCCAGTTTTGTCACTTCCTGTGCTGATGGGGAATGAATTCATCTTGCTTGGCTTATTCTTTTAAAGACCATTTTGGTGGGAATACCAGTAAGGTCACTTCCTGTCCAGTGCTATTGGGTGATGAGAAATGTAACGCTTTTCGGACGTTACATTTCATTTATGCTTCATCTTACTGATATGACTGCTGCTTAATGTTTTCTGATGAGGCAACAAGTCAGGCTTTGCTTTGCTGAAAGGAACACTAGCTGACCTGCTACTTTTTTGCTTGGAAAATGTAAGTGTAATGTTCACATCATGACCAATCTGTAAGGTAAAGACCTGCTGGTGCTTCATGCTGGAGTTCTCTCTGCTAGTTTCTGGCTCTGTTACAATAGTAGGAAACAGACTTTGCTGTCACTATGCCATGGTCATTGGCTGGCTATTCATTGTGTTAGCTGTGCTCTAGGGGTTTCTGTGGTGTTCTTGAGGTGGGTTGTTCTACAGCTAACTGATGGAGTTTAATGCTTTTATTGAAGCTTGTTGAGATGACATTTAATGATGATTAACCTCCTGCCTTATCTGTTCAGTCATTTTTAGATAAACTTAAGGCTTTTGTAAACGGTGAAGAGGTGTGTCCTGCTGAAGATGTCCGCAGAACAATCCATGGCGATCACTGTGTAAAAAGCAGAGAGCCCACAGAAGGAAACGGGGGCGAGACTTCTGATGGAGCACTTTGCGGCCCTACAGATGGGAGTGACCCCACAAAGTCTCTTGCTGAAGGTTCTCGCAGAGCAGATTTGTGTGCAGAGAGTGAAGAAAATAGACAAGGAAGAAAGCCAGAACATCTAGAGGAAACATATTCTGTGTGTACATCTGGAAGCATCACTATTGAGTGCCCTGCTGAAGACTGCAGCAGACCAGAGTGTGGGGTTGGTTCTGCAAAGAGTGCAGAAGTCATGGAAAGAAGCAAGCCTGCCTCCCCTGGGCATGAAGACAGGAAGGATGCCTTTGAGTGCCCTGCAGAAGATGCCAGCAGAACAGACTCTGAGGATTCCTCTACAAGAAGTGCAGAGATTCACGAGAAAGTACCCTCAGAACCTACTGCCATGCAAATCGACATGGAGTGCCCTGCTGAAGATGTCGGCAAAACTGCTTCGGAGAATTATTCTGCAAAGAGTGTAGGGACCACAGAAAGAAAGAGCACCAAGATTAATGAGAAGGTACATGTTAGTCCCTGTGGTGAGCAAGACACCATGAAGTGTCCTGCAGAAGGTGCCAGTGGAACACATGTCATGGAATGCTGTGCTACAGGAGGAGGAGGCACAGAGTCTGAGGAGAAAATACCACCAGGACCTTCAAACATGAGGGATTCCTTGGAGTGTCTTGATGATTCCAGCAAAAGAAACATTAGAGATGCCTCTGCCATGAGTGCAGAAGCTACACTAGAAAGCAATACTGAGAGTTGCAAGAGAGTACCCTGTGATCTTACTGATGGGGGCGACGCCATGGAATGTCTTACTGAAGATGCAAGCACAGTAGGCATCAATGATGCCTCTGAAAAGAAGGCAGAAACTACAGAGGGAAGCAGGACAGAGACTAGTGAGGAAGCAGCAGCAGCTGGGCCACCAGGAATGAGTGGTCCCATGGGTGCGTCTCTTCGCTTCGATCAAGAGGTGGTCCAGATCAAGGCACAGAAAGCAGAGGTTAGTGAAACATGCAGACCTAGAGAGGACCACCTCTGCCCCTTGACCACTCCTTCACTGTTTTAACACTTGTGTCCCGGGGCCTGTTGTAGTCCAATTGGACAATCAAGTTACTTGCTTTGTACACTTGACTCTGCAGAGGTAGCAGGGAATGAGTAGTCGAGGCTTACTCCAGGAAGTGGTAGAGTGCTTGTAACTTATATACTTCACAACACAATTAATTGCACTCAAATTATTTCCAGTCAGAGCAGTATCTCTTTATTTAATTTACAGGCAGAAAATGAGGGCAGTGAAAATTAAGGCCACACACCTAATGAGAGTAAAATACATACGACGGGTATGGGGGACACGGGGGATTTTCCACGATGAATGCTTGGAGGCCTACTCCCCTGCAGCATTAGAGGCAAAAAGGCCTTTGTGCCTTTCTTAGTATCACCAGCCACTAATCATCTAATCTCCCCATGTCCTCGAATTATTGGGGCACACTCAGGGTGCACCCCCTTCCTGCAGAGCCCAGGACACTGCTGTTAGACATATGTATAAATCATGGCACACCTCCAGTTGACAGCAGGATCCAGGGCCCGGTCAGACAGAGGCAAGTTGGGAGCAGGGTGATTCACAGTCATGCATATACTTTCAGCTTCTATTGTGACATGTGATGGTGTTAGGGGGACTCTGTTGTACCTCTTAGTAGCATCAATGAAGGGTGAAGTGAGCTTTAGTAATGTGCCTGTAAAAACAGTAGTCCAAATAACGAGCATTCACCCAAAAATTAGATCCTGCTCGAACTAAAGTATGAACAGCTGGCCTTCAAACAGTGTCAGAGGGTGACAACAGGGTCAACAGTAAGTACAGAATTGTATTGTCAGCAAACAGTTGCTGCTATGTTGCCTTGAGGGTGTAATTGATTGGGGCAACCTCCACCCCTGCAGCTCAAAGAAGTTAGAACATGACCCTTTGGTAGGTGCGGTCTCCTCCGCAAATACGTCTTGTACGCTTTCTCTCTGTTATCATCCTTTAGGTGTTGGCTACATGCACAAATACCCCCTTCTGTATGGGATCTTTACCTTTTGAAAATTGTTTCTTTCTAGAAAAAACACATTCTCTCTCTTTCTCAGTCACAATGTCATCCCTTTATTCAGCAAGACTGTCCATTGATCAAAATCGAGTGTGTATTTGCCATTCCAACTCCACATGCACTTTGATATTGGGGTACATTTCGTTTAGGGCCACTGGAATTATACGTCAAGGTAGGGCCAAATTATGTGGCAAGAAAAAACAAATTAAGCGGCGTAATGCGCCACATTTTTGGACAATATTGCATCATTTTTACACTTGTTAACTCTATCTGGGCATTGGTCGTACCTCATTAGTAACATAATGTAACGTGTATTTGCAAAGCGCGCATTCACCCAGAAGGGTATCTTGGCGCTGAATTACAGATGTTGATTGTTACCCAACTCAATGGTACTCATTGGTACACTCAAATATAGCAATAAGCAACAAAAATTTGCAAAAGGTCTCCCACTGCGCAGCAAGACATGTTGCTGTGTTTTTAGTAACTTTTTAACCGTTTGAGGTAGAAACAAAATTTGTTT
Source organism: Calotriton arnoldi (assembly GCA_963921515.1). Taxonomy (NCBI): domain Eukaryota; kingdom Metazoa; phylum Chordata; class Amphibia; order Caudata; family Salamandridae; genus Calotriton; species Calotriton arnoldi. The sequence goes on from CAWUFW010001188.1 coordinate 1,868,794, forward strand.
TTGTTATATTTGACAGATTATGTGGCATATGATGGATTATGTTGCAAATGCAGCAAATCTATAATTATGCAAAAAATGCAGCAACCGCATAATCCCAGTGGCCCTGGGTATATTATAATAAAGTGGACCGAAGCACATATATCTGCATATGTTTGCTCGAAAGTCACTAAAACACTATGCAGACTGGTCGTGATTGTGCACCAGTCCTCACAAAGATAGTATTTGGTTCTGAGCTGGTTTATCAATATTACGAAGATTGAATCGGTTGTGATAGCATGGGTTGAACTTGTCCACACACTTTCTTTCTCTCACTCCTGCATGGGTGCTTTGTCGCTCTCTCTTGTATACTCCTGCAAGGCGCTTTGTCGCTCTCTCTTGTATACTCCTGCACGAATGCTTTGTCATTCTCTCTTGTATACTCCTGCACGGATGCTTTGTCGCTCTCTCTTGTATACTCCTGCATGCGTGCTTTGTCGATCTCTCTTGTATACTCCTGCATGGGTGCTTTGTCTTCCTCCCGACAGTACCCTCTCTTGTATTTATCTTCTGTATTTTCCTTACAGATTGACCGGCGCATAATGGCGTTTATTGAGCGGAAACAGGCTGAGATCAACAAGAATAACGTGCGCGAATTCTGCAATGTGATTGATTGTAACCAAGGTAGTGCCAGCTAACCAGAGGGTCTGATCTGTGTGTGTGAGGGGTTGTGGCTGTGTGCTCAAGGGTTATACTGGCTGTGCATGTGGGGTCAGTGCTGGGTGCTCAGTGGTCTTACCGACCGTGTGCACAAGGGTTTGCCGCTGTGTGCTTCGATGTCTTACCGACCTGCTCAGGGATTTACTGGCAATGTGCATGAAGGCGTGCTACTGTGTGCTTAGGAGCCTTACCAGCTGTGTGCGAGGGGCACTGCTGTCTGCCCACATGTCTTAATGGTCATGTGTGCGGGAGTTGCTATTTGCTCAGCAGTTATACCAGCTGTGTGCGCGAGGGGTCGCTTGTAGTTACCCAAGAGTCTTACTGGCTGTGTGTGTGCATGGTTGTTGCGGTGAGAGTCTTGCTGGCTGTGTGTGCACGGGGTTGCTGCGGTGAGTTTTACTGGCTGTGTGCTCGTGGTTGCTGCGGTGAGTCTTACTGGCTGTGTGTGGTTGCTGCGGTGAGAGTCTTACTGGCTGTGTGTGTACGTGGTTGCTACAGTGTGAGTCTTACTGGCTGTGTGTGCACGTGGTTGCTGCGGTGTGAGTCTTACTGGCTGTGTGTGCACGTGGTTGCTCCGGTAAGAGTCTTACTGGCTGTGTGTGCAGGTGGTTACTGCGGTGAGAGTCCTACTGGATGTGTGTGCGCGTGGTTGCTGCGGTGAGTCTTACTGGCTGTGTGTGCGCGTGGTTGCTGCGGTGAGAGTCTTACTGGCTGTGAGTGCAGGTGGTTGCTGCAGTGAGAGTCTTACTGGCTGTGTGTTCGCGCGTGGTTGCTGCACTGTTGCCAGCAGTCTGATCAGCAGTGTGTGTGAATCATTGCTGCTGTGTGCCCAAGAGCCTTACCAGTCGTGTGTGTGAGTGGTTGCTGGTGGGTGCTCAGGAGTCATACCGACCCTGTGGAATGCGTTGCTACTTTGTGCATAAAAGTCTTATTAGCCAAGTATGGGAGGAGTCACTGCTGTTTGCCTAGGAATGTTACCAGCCGTGTGTGCACGGCGTTGCTGCTATGTGCCCAGGTGTCACTCCAGCTGTGTGCGCGAGGGTTGCTGCTGTATGCCCAGGTGATGTCCACATATTCCTCCCTCAAATCTAAAACTATTTTCTCCAAGCCTGTTTTTTGCTGTGGAGAGGGGAGATAATGGTTTAACTGCCTATCATGTTTGTATCGCTTAATGTATATGCTGGGTTATTTCCTAAATCCTGTAGTTCTTCCATTGATTATGTTGGACCTGCTGCAGTGTACCAGTATCCATCTGAGTGTCTGCACATCTGCAGCGTGCTACTTACGTTGAGTACTAATGCAAATATTTTCACCTCCTGCAGTGCACTGTTTACACCAGTATGCCATGTGAGTACCCTACTTGCACCAGGTAACCCTATGAATGTCCTCACAGGCTGCAGTGTGCCCCTGCACCATTATCCCTTGAGTGTTCTGTCTTGTGGCAGTGCACTCCTTGCACCAGTATCCCAGGTGGGCGCCCTCTTCCAGGGTTCACTCCTCGCACTAGGTACCCATGATTGGTATCACCTCATCCATTGCACTCCTAGCTTCATATACCCCATGAATGTCCACTTCTTGCAGCAGTGTGCATCTTGCACCGCGCATTCCATGAATATCCTTGCCTCTTGCAGTGCACGGTTTGCACTAGAATCCCGTGTGAGTGTTTGCCCTACTGCAGTGCACTCCTTGAATCCGTATCAATGTGCGTGTCCTCACCTGCTGCAGTCGCTGATTGAACCCTGTACCCTTTACTCCATGAATGTTTTGTCCAGTGCTGCAGTGCTCTGTTTGCACCAGGTGCCCCCATATGCAGGGGCAGTTTCTCCTTTAGTGCTTTGGGGCTCTGCTACTTCCTAATTAGCAGTCCAAAATAAACATTTCCAATCTGTGAACGTTCAGTTCAAACTTAAGTGTTTAAACTAAATGATGACAGATGAGGAATCATTATTCTCAAAGCTTGAATTCTCTCTGTCTCCACCCAAGAGAAGCTCAGGCAGCAAGGTTCTCTCGGGCAGCACAAATGTAAGTGCATTTGTGTGGCACTCTGAGAATGACTCCAAGCCACAGGGTTTGCATTCTACCAGCCCCTCAGTGTAAAGTGGATGGAGCTGGAATGCCATTGACTCCAAGCCAGAGGGTTTGCATTCTACCAGCCCCTCAGTGTAAAGTGGATGGAGCTGGAATGCCATTGACTTTGTGCTGATATAATACGGTCCCCTGACATTTCCAAGTACATCGCAGTCCATGGCTGAACATCACGTCAGTCCCACTTTTCATCAGTTGTCACAGAGTAGACACACAAACTTGCATGATATGGCCCTGCTGCTATGCCCAGGAACACTTCCGTGCCCTAGCTCCCATAGTTCGGTTTCCTGGTACTAGAAATTCATGGGTGCACCAGAGATACAGAATTGCGCAAACAGGCGTGCACCTGGATCTACAAGGCAGATTACTCTGCTGGAGAGATCGATGTTTATTTTCAGGCCCAACAGACAACGAAAGGCTCCCTATGAGCACAAAAAAGGTAAACATTTCCTCATTCGGCCAATCCCAGAGGAATAAATCAGTACGGTTGGATTGACAGTGGAAGTATGTGCTGTTCATTTCGAGTATCCAGCACATATCACAGCTATATTTTTTGAAGGTAATGGGGTGTACATTTGTTTTGTGCTGGACAATACAAACATGGAAAAGAACAATCAGACATCCCCCATCACTTCAATAATACCAGTTTAGCTGCAGACCCTGAGTTTGTCTGTCTTCTTGCTGATGTTTCATTTCTCTACCAGAAGCAAGTTAAATGTTCAGCTGAAGCCCTGGATGTTGTTTTTGTAGAAGTTTTTCACAGTTAGTTTCGAGGAGTTATAAGAATGACCTATTGCTTCACAAAGATCTTTATGCCGATATAAACTAGCAAAGCAAAAAACTGAACAAATGTAGTGCTGGAGAAGCATCGGTGGCGTTGGCACATACTGGTCAGTAACAGAGTGTAATTGGGCTACTTGGCATAATGACTGCTCTCTTTGCCGTCCCGCGCTCTCCTTCTCACTACAATGTTTCCCTTTGACTTTCCTGTCACCCTACCTCTCTCCCAAGCTTCTCTCATCCCGATGTATCCCCTCCTTATTTGTTTCCCTCTTTGTTTTTTTCTTTGTCACCCTTTTCCTCCCCTGAAACCTTTTGAAATCTCCATAGTGTGTTCTCTCATGTCCCTCCCAAGCGCCTCCCATCTTTCTTCCCTCCTCTTCGATTCTCCAACTTTCTATCTTCTTTTACATAGGCCTTCCCCCTCCTACTGTGACACTGCCCTCCCTCCTGTATCCATGTACCATTCTTTTTATTATATATTCTCTCTCCAACTTCTCATTTCCAATCCTCTCTGCTTGGCTAGAGCTGTCTTTCGTGTTGCAAACACTCCATGCTCTATTTGCTGCCATTTCTCTCCTATGGACTTGTCAGCCTTAGTGTGCTGTTGTACTCTGCTGCGGCCCTCAGATACCTCGCTAGAAGCCCGCTCTCCTGTGCATCATGCGTCTGCCCCCAGGTACCTGCTGCAGTGTACACCTGTTAGCACAGACCCCCCCCAGGCCAAGCTCGCCTGCTGTACTCTGCTTCTGCCCTTGGATACACTGCTCAGAGCACGCTCTCCTGTGCACCATGCATCTGCTGCCAGGTACCCCCTGCGGCGTAAATCTGCTAGCATGCTAGTACAGACCCCCCTGGGCGCCAGCTCACCTGTTCCATTCTGCTTCTGCCCTCAGATACACCGCTAGAAGCGCACTGTCTTGTGCACCATCGTCTGCCACCAGGTACCTGCAGCAGCATACACCTACTAGCATAGTCCCCCCTGGGCGCAAGCTCATCTGCTGTACTCTGCTGCTGCCCTCAGATGCTCTGCTAGAAGTATACTCTCCTGTGCATCATACATCTTCCCCCAAGTACCTGCTGCAGTGTACACCTGTTAGCACAGACCCCCTACCCCCATCCCCCCGCCCACCCAGGCGCAAGCTTGCCTGCTGTACTCTGCTGCTGCCCTCAGATACTTCGTTAGGAGTAGGGTTAGTAGGTGAATTGCCAAACTCCCCAGGCTTTAAAAATTTAATGCAAGGTGTAGTGACGGGTATATGTGAAAAGAGTTCTGTCACCAAGCATCTGGTTTAGTGGTGAAAACATGGCACCATACTTTTGGAAAACTTGGAACACAGTGTCACTTGGAATGCTGCTGCAAAAAATTCTTACCAAGTGCAACAAAGATTGCAGTGATATTGTTTGTATTTGCAGTGATTCAGCTACGTATATGAAAAAGGTGTGTGTTGACCAGTAAAAATTGATACCTGACCTGAAGTGCTTCCCTGTAAGAGATCCTTGCCACTTGTTAGATGGTATGCTGAAAGCATCTTTTAATCTTGAGAGTTAATGAAGAATGCTATTGACTTCGTAGTCCATTCTGGTCATCCCAACTGTGTCATTAAGCCGATTGTTCTCAGTCCTAGAGGCCGTGAATGCTAGATTATCCATGTGGGGACCGTTTACAGAATTTTTGCTTAGTGATGATGCCAAAGGCAAGAAATGTGAGGCTCTTTGGTCGCATATTGATAGTGATGTGAAAAAAAGTACACTCTACTGCATTCTCAGATTTTTACAGTAAAACATGACTGCTGTAGTGGTTATAATAAAAAAACTATAGCCTGAAAACACCCTTGTCTACTAAGTGCTCAGCGTGATTGGTGTAGATGTGAAACATCTCTTTGCGAGTAGGCTCGGTGACACTTTTAGTGACTTTGGCACTGCAACATGTTCCAAAGTAGAATGCTTGCCACTTGCTAAGCAAAGAAATATTGAGGCACAATTCAGGAAATGTTATTTTACTGTGCATGAGAAATGGCTTGCAATGATGCATAGAAAAGTCCCTTTACCGACCATGGCATTTGAAGTCAATGAAGCTTCACAGCGGTACTCTGCACAAGTTCTAGATCCCTTCCGAAAAGGGGAATTTTCTCCAATCTTTGAAAAGTACTGATTCATTTTTGATCGCTTCAATAACTGAGGGCATATGCGCCCAGTTCAACGCATATGTTGCAGAATCTGTCCCAGATAATCACATTCTTTAGGTGCACCAGTATTGGTATGGAAAGCTATGTCAGTGGCCAGAGTTAGCAAATTGTTTACTGGCTGGTTTGTTGTTGCCCGCCTCAAGTGCCAATGTTGAGAGGGCCTTTTCACAGATACAAGTTTACATGGAAAGGAAAGAGCGAGCTGCATGTCCAAAGACTCATTGGAGAAGTATTGTATGGTGTACTACAATAAGTTTGATTTAGTAAAAAATTGTTTGGACCTTGTATACACTGTACATACACTGTCTATATACCATGCACTATCAATGCAGAAAGCAAGCAATGATAAAAGCAAAATTTTCCATAACCACTGGAAAAACACTTTCTGTTGCTTTTAATGGCGCGAAAATGTGTAACCATTGAGAACTACTGTTTTTTTAAGGTATGGAAATCACTGGAAAAAACCACCAGAATTTATCAAAAATAGAACCTGAAAACAGGAAAGCCTATGTATTCTGCTTCTGCCCCCAGATACCTACTTCTTGGGAGTGAGGTCAATTGCTGCACTGTGTGTCTGCCCCCGATATCCTTGCTGCAGCATGCCCCTGCCATTGGATGTTTCCTGTAAATGATTTCCCATGCTGCCATGGGCCCCTGTGGGAAAAGCCTCAATTGTCAGTACATGCAGATGCTTCGTGCATGCAGATGGGCTCCCAGAAGTCGGGGTTTAAAAACCCACAGAGACTGTTCATGCCTTTTATTGCATGATCATTATGTTCATGAGGAATCTTCTTGTAATTTGTTTTCAGAAAACAGTTGTGCGAGAACGGATGCTGTGTTCACTCCGTATCCTGGATTTAGGAGTCACGTCAAAGGTCAGTTCTCTGCTGATAAGTGTATGGTGGAGCAGTACGATGGCAGTTTACAGGCATAGGACTAGTGAGGTGGTGGGCTTTACTGGGGCACTGTTAGTGAGCAACTTCATGGTGGCAACATGAGTGGAGGACTTGAGCTCTGGGGCGACAGTGTTTAGATTGAGCCCTGGAGTGTCGTGTGTGGCTGGAGCCCCAGGGAGGCTGTTTGTGGGTGGAGGTCAATGTGGGCAGGAGCTTTTGTGGGTGTATGTATGATATATATATATATAAGAGAGAGAGAGATGGGGATAGATATAGAGATGGATAGATATAGAGAGAGATTTATAGATATGGATATATAGAAATATGGATATAGATAGATGGGTATATATCCCTAACCTCTGGTACCTATTCTTGCAGTTATTGGTTTGTCAAGTTTTCACAATTTAGTTTCAGTCCTATGAGATTGGGCATTCAGATAGATTTCCTGCAGGAAATGCGTAGTCAGTCGGTGGTGGCACTTCAGGGGTGAACATAGTTGCATCTAATTTGCTGCGCAACATCAGCATAATCACTTAGTGTTTTTATGTCAAAACGTGCTGGCATCTTCAAGCTAGCATTATGGTTTCTTGTACAACACTTTTTCCATGAAACAAAGGCTTATCTCCTTCCTTATAGTTTCTCGAGTGGTAAATACCTATGGGCCACAGACTCGGCCTGACTTGGCCTCGACATCCAGCACCAAAGCCAGTGCGCTCTCTCGAGATTGTGGGAACCAGGCTGTTGAGGAAAGGTTGCAGAATATCGAGACTCACCTTCGCTTACAGTCAGGTTTGTATGATCTGCTTTTAATTTAATGTACTGTGCAAATGTCATTACAGTTAAGAGTGAGTTTGATATCACAAGGCTCTGTGTCCATGTTGCTTCTTTATATTCTTCCCTTAAATATTCTGAATCGCTCAAACCTTGATTATGAGATGACTACCTCTGAAGTCTGTTTTACAGTATGAACCTGTTTTTTTAAATTTATTCAGCGCATACTTCTCAATGCTTCATGGTGCTAAGAGATAGAAAGAAGAAAATAAGATCAAAGTTATTTACAAGCACTGGAAAAACTCCATCGGCATCATTTTTTGGGGGGGTAAAAAGGAGTAAATACACAAAACCACTGATTTTTATGTTTTTGAAAACTTTTTGTTTGTAGTTTCATATAGCTCATTCTCGACCCAAAGGTATTGGAGCAATTTACAAGAGCACCAGTTACATTACACAAGGTCACTTTCATTGTTTCAAAATGTCATCTGATAGAGACTTCTAGCCGCAGATTCCTTACCTTCAAGTATCCCCAGGCGTCGGACTGGATGCAGAAGATTTTTGAGCAGTGGCCCTGAACGCCAGTAGGTGGCGTTGTTGGGATCAGTGTCTGCGTTACAAATGACATGCTCAGTACCACGTCCGTTCTTTCCTTTCCACGCCAGATAGCGCTGATCTGAGCAACCTCTCAGTGACTGGTCTTTTTCAATTTTGTCAACTCTTTTTGTGATTTTCACCTCCTGGAGTGAGGATGTCACCAAAGAAACTGGCTGGTTTCAAACCATGTGAGGCCTGTCACAGGCAAGTGTCTGTGACAAACCTTCACTTGGTATGTTTGTGGTGCCTAGAGCCCAGATACGACTCTAAGCAGTGCAAGGACTGTCATGCCATGCGCCCCAAAGTGCTGAGAGAGCGATCCCTCAAGCTCTTCGCGACCCAACATTGGTCGACTCTGCAATGCTCAAGGTCCAGTTTTCTTGGGAGGTCCTGGGACATTTCGCGAATCCCCTCTTGTCATTCATCATCTCATTCAAAGTCATCGGGGAAGTCCCACAAACACAAGACGTCCAAACACTCTTCGACATCACCGCGTCCGTCAAAGTCATCCGACGAGGGAGAGTCAACACTCCAGGCCCAACGAGTCGGTGGAGCCTGATCCTGGGTCTGCTCTGCGATTTCCCCGATTTTCACAGAGCTAGAGCAACCCCCACCCAACAAAAAAAATGTATGAGGCTATGCACGTCATCTTTGAGCATTCCGGCCCCTCTGGAGCACCCTCGATCCCCTTGGGCTCAGGAGGACCCCTACTGGATCCACTCCGGTGGGTTCGCCCTTGGCGCCAGTCAGGCCCCTTGGATACAGTGCTAGATTCAGAGCAGAGCTGCAAGCGAGACAGAGACCTTCCTCGACACCCCCAGCACCACTACTCCCCATCGTTATCCCCGACTCTAACACAGAGCCGGATGGGCAGCATCCAACGCAGAGTTTGGCGCCGACCGAGGACATTTTTCCCTGAGCTTTATTTGATGGATAGGCCTGGTGAAGGAGACGCTTAAGAGGGGTATATGGGCCCTAATGGAGATGAACCAGTTGAACAAAACAACTGGTATGAGGAACGAAGTAAGGCCAGTGGGTTGGACACCTCGCCTGACACTGGCATGCTGTCCCCTCCTACTGTGGCTACAGAGGAGGAAGCCTCGTTTTGCAATGGTGGTGTGCCGGGCAGCTGAGGCCCTGGACCTTAGCCTACCCACAGTGGCAGTCGACTGTTCTGGCAGATGTACTTCAGCTGGGAGTCACCCCCTCAGAATCAATCAATCAATCATTTGTAAAGCGCACTACTCACCCGTGAGGGTCTCAAGGCGCTGGGGGGGAGGGGTGCTGCTACTGCTCGAACAGCCAGGTCTTGAACCCTTACTCCCATTCAATGAAGCCCATACGGACCTCTTACATGGGGCCTGGCCCTAGCCCTGCGCAGGGGCACCTGTAAATAGGACGATGCCCGCCACCATAGCTCCACTCCTGGGGACCCCAGTTTCCTTACCCAGCACCCTGCCCCAGAGAGCTTGGTGGTCGAAGCCTCCTTATCCCATATCCACTCTGGCACGTTCCCTACCACTCCACCAGATAGGGAATCGAAGAGGCTGGACACCTTCGGTGAAAGAATTTTCTCTTCCACCATCCTGGCTCTGCGGTCCGTGAAAACCACATGCCTATTGGGCTATTATTCCTACAAACTATGGGATTCGGTTGCACAAGTACTACCTATGATCCCGGAGGAGACTGGGACCATACTCTCTCAGGCTTTTGCTGATTGGAGGAATGCAGCAAAATTTACCTTCCGATGTGGACTTGACAAGACCGACTCGTTGGGCAGAGTGATTTGATCATCGGTGGCCTTGCGGTGCCACGCCTAGCTGCTTTGCATCTTGCTTTCTTGGGGTTGTCCAGGCTTCCCTTATAGACATGTCCTCGGATGGTTCTCGCCGTTTTGGAGACAAGGCGGATTCAGCGCTGGAGGGCTTAAAGGACAGCAGGGCTACGGCCAGGTCCTTGGGCCTTTCTATGGCCCCTCGTCAACCCCAATCAGCCTTCCGTCCCTTTTGTGGCCGCGGAAGGGGTCTCCAACCGCGCCCAAACCCTCTCACCCACCACGTCAAGCAGGCTTCCCACCCTTTTCATGGTCCAGGGCATGGGTCCCACAGACCACATGGGACAGGCAAACAGCGGTCAGGTCAGTCCACTACCCACTTCTCCACCCACCGGCAGCCTTTGCCTCCAGTCCTCTTTAGTCCGCCCTCAGACCATCATAGGAATCCAGTGGGAGGTAGTATACGCCATCGCCTCCCCCACTGGCAACGTACCATCAGACCGTGGGGTATTCCAGATAGTTTTCAGGGGCTACTCCCGATAGTTCAATGGGGCTACTCCCTCCCCTTTGTGACACCCCCTCCACCTTTGCCACCCACTTACAATCAGCTGACGGAGGACCATCTCTCCTTGCTCTGTCAAGAAGTGCAGGTTTTATTGGCTAAGGGAGCCATAGAAAGAGTATCTGCATCAGAAGTGGGTTGTGATAATTATTCCCGATACTTTCTGGTGCCAAAGAAGGACGGAGGACTTCATCCTATTCTGGACCTTCACCTTCTCAACCTCTTCTTGAAAAAGAAGTTCAAAATGCACACGCTCACCCGCGTTTTGTCTTCCCTAGACTTTGGAGACTGGATGGCAGCATTGGACTTTCAGGACACACATTTCCACATCCCTGTCCTGCCGGCCCACAGATGCTATCTGTGTTTCAGGGTGGGCCAAGAGCATTTTCAGTTTTCTGTGCTACCTTTCAGGTTGAACAGCGCCCCTCAGGTGTTCACCAAGGTGATAAGGTGATGGCAGTGGTCGCAGCTCATCTGTGAAGGTCTGGAATTTGTCTTCCCCCCCCCCCTACCTCAACGACTGACAACCACTTGGGGTGAGCTTCCCTTCAACAGCCACCCACTTTCAGACAATGGCGAACCTCCTACACTCGCTGGGGTTCACTGTCAACATGCTGAAGCTGCTCCTGACGCTTCCTTTCTTTGGAGCTGTTCTGCACATTGTGCAGTTTCAGGCCTATCCTCCCGACGGCAAGTTCAGGATATTCTGGCTTTGATTCCGATGTTTCAGCCTCTATCCTGGATTTCAGTGAGTTGGGCCTCATGGCATCCTGCTAGTGACACATGCCCGCTGGCATATGCGTGCTCTGCCACAGGACTTGAAGGCCCAGTGGACGCAGCATCAGGGGAAAATCTCCGACATGCTCCAGATCTCGGAGGGAACTGCAAAAGACGTGGAGTGGTGGCTAACGAACCACAATTGGGTCAGTGGCAAACGCCTCTCCCTTCCCCCAACTAGTTCAAACGGTAGTGACAGATGTCACTCCTGGGCTGGGGCGGCTACCTGGGAGAGATGGAGATCAGGTGACTCTGGTCTCCGGCGGAGTTGGGGCTCCATGTCAACTTGTTGGCGCTTCGGGCTATTCGCTTGGCATTAAAAACCTTGCTTCCTTAGATCAAGGGAAGGCTGGTGCAGGTGTTCATGCACAACACCATCACCATGTGGTAAATCAACAAACAGGACAGATAGTCCCTGTGTCAAGAGGCCCTACGCCTCTGGACATGGCTGGAACGTCAGGGAATTTCCATGCTTATTCAGCACCTGGTGGGCTCGCTGAGGGCCAGAGTGAGCGAACTCGGCCTCAAGTGCCTAGGAGATCACAAATGGCGTCTCCATACAGAGGTGGTGCAAGGTCTCTTTCAGCAATGGGGAGAGCCTTGGTTAGATCTGTTCGCCACCGCTGAGAACGTGCAATGTCAGCAGTTTTGCCAGCTGGAGTTTCCAAGGTGACTCTCCTTCGGAGATGCTTTTCGTGTCGAGTGAAGCTCCGGACTTCTGTACGTCTTTCTGCCACTACCGCTCGTACTCGGAGTTCTCAAGAAGATCAGGGACGACCAGGCCCAAGTTGTTATAGTGGCTCTGGATTGGGCATGGAGATTCTGGTGTCGCGAGCTGTTGAACATGGCCATCGGTCCTTCAGTCAGGCTGCCTCTTCGAGGAGATCTTCTGTCGCAGCAACAAGGTAGGATTCTGTACACCCTACTCTTGCATGCGTGGAGATTAGGCGGCGAAAGTTGACAGCTTTCAACCTTCTGCGCCAAATCTATGATGGCATTCTTGCAGCCCGACATCCCTCCGCCAAGTCAGTATACTCCTGCTGTTGGGATAAGTTTCTGTCATGGTGTGCTTCCCACAATGTTGAACCCCGTTCTGCATTATCCAAGGTTATTTTGTTTGCCCTATCTATAGCGCAGCAATGCTCTGCTATTGGCACTGTCAAAGGGAATCTTTCTGCAATCTCTGCATTCCTGCGGTTGCCGAACCAACACTCTCTTTTCAAATCCCCTGTTGTAGCCAGGTTCGTAAAGGTCTGCAGCATGTTTCCCCCCACGCCATTTATCATGCCTCAGTGGGACCTCAATCTTGTTCTCACTTTCCTGATGTGTGCGCCACTCAAACCTTTGCACAATTTCCCCCTTTTGCTGCTGACCATTAAAACTGCCTTTTTAGTGGCTATTGCATCGGCCAGGAGGGTCAGTAAATTGCAGGTCCTCTCTGTGCACCCTTCTAACACCTCGATTTACCCAGACAAACCCGTCCTCCGGACACGTACCTTTTTCCGAAGGTTGTCAGTCCCTTCCATGTAGGCCATAGCATTACCCTACCTACCTTCTTTGCTTCACCTCATTCTTCTAAAGAGGAAGACAGACTCCACCGTCTGGACCCAAAAAGAGCTTTGTTGTTCTACCTTGACCGCACAAAAAAGTTCCGGGTGGATGTTCAACTCTTCGTAGGCTATGTTGGAGCCAAAAAAGGGAAGGCTGTGCAGAAGTGGACCATCTTGCAATGGATCATCTTGTGCATTAAGATCTGCTATGCATTGGCCAAGAAACAGCCACCTGAGGACTTGTGGGCTCACTCCACCAGAGCCAAAGCTGCAACAACTGTACCAGGATGCGGCATTCTCTCCTGGAAAGCTGTCAGGCGGAGTCCTGGCCAACACTGCACACGCTCACAAAATATTACTGCCTGGAAAGTCCGGTCCGTCGTTACGGGCATTTCGCCCATTCAATCCTGCAGGACTTTCCGGTCTAATCGGGTTTGCAGATTCACCTCCGGGAAGGTATTGCTTGGCTATCTATTGTAAGGTAAGGAATCTGCTGCTAGAAGTCTCTAGCATATGAACAAGTTACTTACCTTTATTGTAGAGACTCTAGCCGCAGATTCCTTACTGATCCTCCCCACTCAGCAAACCGGTTATGGTGTAAGGGACACCCTTTTCATGGTCTTAGTCTTTTCTACACCAGTGGTCAGTTCTCATCGCAGTTAGCGTGGTAAGTTGCAACAGTAACTGACGTCAGCACACTGAGGTGGGGGCCTACATAGGTACCACGCTCGCCATTTCCGGCGCGGACTACGTGGAGCCAATGATCCCACCCACCGGCGCGCAGAGGTATTGCTCGAAAATCTTCTGGATTCAGTCTGATGCTAAAGTAAGGAATCTACGGCATGATAGTCTCTACCAGATATGGAGTTACCAAATGTAACTAACTTGTTCTTTAAGGCACGGGTAGATTAAGTGATTTTTTTTCTCCAGAATCATAGAATGTTGAGGTAACGAACCTGGTTCCCCAGTTCTAAAGTCAGCAGTTCTGGCCGCTAGGCCACATCCTCTCGTCAATCATTGAAAAAAACCTCCAGAAATGACAACCGATAGAAACTGAAAATAGGAATGCCTATTAATTTGTTTTTGAGTTAATCATGCAGTTTAATTAATAAACATCTCTTATTTTGCACATCTATTGGTCTACTTTACTTTTCTGTATCTCAATATTGTTTCATTTATTAAATCACATAACTGCTAGACAAGATCAATCAATCAGGGGTTTGTGGAGCTCACTACTCACCCGTGAGTGTCTCAATGCCCTGGGGGGGATATGGGGGAGGGGGGAGCAGCTCCGTTTGGGTTATTCGAAGAGCCAGGTCTTGAGGTACTTTCTGAATTGGTGCAGTGTCGGGCTTCGTCGGAGGTGAAGGGGGAGTTTGTTCCAGGTCTTGGCTGCGAGGTAGGAGAAGGATCTTCCGCCTGCTCTGGTCCTGTAGAAACTGGGGACTGTGGCTAGGGCGAGGTCGGCTGAGCGGAGGTTTCTCTTGGGGGCGTGGAAGGGGATTCGGTCGTTGAGGTATTGGGGTCTGGTGTTGTGGAGGGCTTTGTAGGCGTGTGTGAGCAGCTTGAAGATTATTCTTCTTTCGACGGGTAGCCAGTTGAAGTCGCAAAGTGTTGGGTGATGTGGTTGTGTCGAGGATAAGTCTCGCTGTGGTATTTTGGATGGTCTGAAGTTTGCGGAAGAGTTTTTTGTTGATTCCGGTGTGGAGAGCGTCTCCGTAGTCCAGTCTGCTGGTGATAAGTGCATGGGTGACAGTTTTTCTGGAATGGGGGATCCACTTGAACGCCTTGCAAAGTATGCGGAGGGTGTTGAAGCATGCAGAGGATACGGCGTTGATCTGGCGATTCATGGTGAGTGAAGAGTCGAGAATGATGCTGAGGTTGCGTGCATGGTCCGTTGGGGTGGGTGGGTTTCCGTGGGCTGGGGGCCACCAGGTGTTGTCCCATGTGGATCCGGTGGAGCCGAGGATGAGGACTTCTGTTTTTTCTGAGTTGAGCTTCAGGCCGCTGTTGCTCATCCAGGTCGCAACGGCTTCCATCCCTTCTTGGAAGTTGCGCCTGGTGATGTCGGGTTCCTTGGTGAGGGAAGAGGATGAGCTGAGTGTCATCAGTGTCGTAGACTATGTGGAGCCCATGGTTTCTGACGATGGTTGCGAGGGGGGGCCAAGTAAACGTTGAAGAGTGGGGCTGAGTGAGGATCCTTGGGGTACTCAGCATCTGATCTCCATCAGTTCTGATAGGAAGGGCGGGAGTCTTATTCTCTGTGTTGTGCCTGAGAGGAAGGATCGCATCCAGTCTAAGGCTTTTCCTTGGATGCCGGTGTTGTGGAGTCTGGTGGCTGGTGTGCAGTGGGAGACGGTGTTGAAGGCTGCTGATGGGTCCAGGAGGATGATGGCTGCCATGTGTTCTTGGTCAGGGTGGGCTCGAATGTCCTCGGTGGCGGCGAGGAGGGCAGTCTTGGTGCTGTGGTTGCAGCGGAATCCGGATTGAGAGGTGTCTAGGATGCTGTTGGTTTCTATGAAGTGTGCTAGCTGGGTGTTGACCGCCTTTTCGATGACTTTGGCTGCAAACGGAAGCAGTGAGATGGGCCTGAAATTCTTGAGGTCTGTCAGGTCTGCGGAGGGCTTCTTTAGGAGGGGATTGACTTTGCTTCCAGTTGTTGGGGAATGTGGCGGTCTCAAGGGAGCAGGTGATAGTTTGGTGTAGCTCGGGTGCGATGGCAGTGTGCTCCGGAGTGGATGCTCCTCATTGTCTTTAAGGTGTCTTCTGTGGTGAGAGGGGTCCAGGTGAGAAGGGTCTGTTGGATGGCGTCGTTGGGGGAGCGAGTTTCGACGGTGCCGTGGTCTTAATCGTCGAAGTTGTCGTAGAACGTCTTGATCTTGAGGTGAAAGAAGGCGCTGAGTTTGTTGCAGAGAAGATGTTTACTCACATTCTTTAAATAGTTATTTCTTGTGTAATTTACTAAAAGATCCCTTTGTTGACTACTTACTTCAGTATACATCTGCCTGTACAGCATCATTCTCTCATAGATGTGCCCTGTGGTAAAACCTGTCCTCCATTTAACCCATCTGAATACCCATCGAAACAGTTCGTCACAGTGCACGTTTTTTCATTTGACCCCTAGATGAATGGTTGCACCCCCCCCCCCCCCCTTTCTTTGTCCTTGAATTAGCAGCATGATTTTATTATTTATGAGATGGCAAATGTCTATGGGTGGAATGGAATTAGTAGACACATAGTGTTTCATCGCCGGGATGGTGAACTGTTTTTGGGTAGGGTATCACAAACTTGGCACGCGTGGGCTATGCCGCTGCAGTGATGTGCAGTAATACCGTTCTAAGGTTGACAGAAGAGATGTCAGGACGATGAACAGTTTTTGGGTAGGGTATCACAAGCTTGGCACGCGTGGGCTATGCCGCTGCAGTGGTGTGCAGTAATGCCGTTCCAAGATTGACAGAAGAGATGTCAGGATGATGAACAGTTTTTGGGTAGGGTATCACAAGCTTGGCACGCGTGGGCTATGCCGCTGCAGTGGTGTGCAGTAATGCCGTTCCAAGATTGACAGAAGAGATGTCAGGATGATGAACAGTTTTTGGGTAGGGTATCACAAGCTTGGCACGCGTGGGCTGTGCCGCTGCAGTGGTGTGCAGTAATACCGTTCTAAGATTGACAGAAGAGATGTCAGGACGATGAACAGTTTTTGGGTAGGGTATCACAAGCTTGGCACGCGTGGGCTATGCCGCTGCAGTGGTGTGAAGTAATGCGGTTCCAAGATTGACAGAAGAGAGGCCTGTTCCCTTGCTCGTTTAGGGCTTATCTAATGCAAGGTGGGAGTTCTTTAACTGCTGCTATTTCTCCCGTTACTTTGGATATATTTTTTGGAGAAGCATCTGGCGCACATTCAGACCGGAATGCATATCATCTGTCTTTTGTGTACTGCCCAACAGTGACCTTGTCATACTGTCCCAGTGTACCTAGATGTTTCAGCCGAGGTATGAGCCTCCTCAGACCACCTCTTCCAAGATATGATATGGAGTAAGTGTAACTGGCATTTTACCATAGGACATGGGGGAGTCTTTTATTGTCTCTGTGAAGGTTATGATTGAGTTTTCAGGGTCCGAAAGCATCCACATCAGTAAAGCATTGATCCGAGCAGGACAATTGTGTTTTTGATTCTGCGTTTCCCTTAAGGCCCAAGACACTGGCTCTATCACAAATGTAAGTAGTAGTAGATGTAATGGGCATCCCTGCCTCATTCCTCTCGGTGTGTTGAAGGAGTGAGATTTATATAATTTATTTTTATCAGTCTGGATTTTATCTAGTGCTACTCAACCTATGCTGTGACCCTAGAATAAATGAACAAAATAAGATACTGGGAAAATATGCTTTGATGAAAGGGCACCTAATCATAGACTTTGTTCTACATTGTAGAGCAACATGGTTCGAAAAGTTTCAGAAATGTCCTTAAAATCCTTAGATTTTTTAGCAGATATTGCTTTATGCTAAATTTGAAGATGGAGCAGGAGAAGAGGAGACAGTTGTTTGTTTTTGTGGGAAGTGAGTTCCTGATTGTAGGAGCATTTCTGGAGAAAGGTTGATTTATGCTGTAGATTTATTTGAACCTAGGAAGGATGAAGCATAGTGAGACTTTCCCTCTCGGGTTCTTGTTTGGCAGCCCTGTATGTCCCAGTGGCTTCATGTGGGCGCTGATGGATAATTCAGGCAGTCTTGTATGCATTTTGATCTTAAGGAATAGCCAGTGTAAAATGGCAGAATAGGTGCAAGATGGTTGAATTTCCTGTTTCTATTCCTGGTACGAGTGCAGTGTGAAGTACGACTTTCAGTGGTGCGAGGTAGGCCTTGTGGAGACCAGTGTACTGTGCATTATTGTAAACTTTTCTTGATGTGGCTTGGTCTAGATTTTACCCTCCAACACTAATTATAGCCTTGTTGTTCCTTTGTAGAAGCTTCACCTTACTTATGATACTGTTTCCTAGTCCGAGTTTGATTCTGAAAAGGTATCTCTGTTCAGCATGGTTAGAGGCATTCACATTTAAAGAGGTATTCTCTTTGTACTTTTTCTTCTTGCCATAAAACATGAAGAACAAGCCATATTTTTTCACACAAGTTTATTCCTAGAACTAAACCCATTGTAATGAGTGAATAGAATGAGCAGCAGCAATGGTCATGATGGGTATGATATACCGACCACCTAACTGCCCACACAGCTTTACCCCAGAACTATGCAATTTCATTGCTCAGAGATCATTGCAATGTTAAAAAGGAACTGGAAAAAGTTAACAGCAGAGAACCTAGGATCTGAAAGAGACACGTTAGTGATAGATTCCTTACCTTAGAATATCCCCAGGCGTCAG
Organism: Calotriton arnoldi; assembly: GCA_963921515.1. NCBI lineage: Eukaryota > Metazoa > Chordata > Amphibia > Caudata > Salamandridae > Calotriton > Calotriton arnoldi. The sequence continues at coordinate 1,886,846 of CAWUFW010001188.1, forward strand.
GCTGGATCCGGAAAGTTTTGCGTAGCAGTACCCTTGCGCGTCGGTAGGCGGCGTCGTGCGGCTCCGCGTCCGTCGTCGGCGTCGTGATCGCCGGGATGACGTCGCGGGCAGTACTTAGGCGCCGCCCCTGCGCGCTGACGTCAGTTCTTCTTTTTCCGCGCCAGTAAGCGCAGATCCGGGAAGAGCAGTGCCCTGGTCAATTTTTGACCATACTTTTTGGTGATTTTTCACTGTTTTTTTTTCCAGCCTTCAGGTGTCGTAGGGATGCCCGGCTTCAAGCGATGCGGCGCCTGTGCGCGGATGATGTCCGTCACCGACCCGCATTGGGAGTGTCTCTTCTGCCTCGGCCGAGGCCACGACACCGAGTCTTGTCCCGAATGCCAGGCCCTCAACCCGAAGGCTTTGCGAGAGCGGTCTCGAAAGCTCCTCGAGGCCCGGCATTCGGCTCCGCGGAAGCCCCGGTCGCGTGAGAGGTCCAGGGGTCGCTCGCGGAGTGCACACCGGTCGTCGGCGTCGAAGTCTTCTTCGTCCGGTAAGTCTCGACACAAGAAGTCCAAGAAGCATCGTCGCTCTCGGACTTCGCCTCGCCGGTCTCGCGACTCGGCTGAGGCCCCTCCCGGCACCGTCCCCGCCCCCGCGGCCCCGGACTTGCCTGTGGAGTCGCCCCCGTCATACCCGCCCTTCCCGGGTTCGGGGGCGGATCCGGCCAAGGTACAGGAGTTCCTGTCGGCCATGGCCCGCCTCTTCGGGCCTTCAGGCCCCTCCGGTGCGCCTTCGGGCCCCGCGGGCCCTGATGGGGTTGATCCGGCGCCGCCGGCGGCTCCGGCCCCGGCGTCGCCCGAGCCTCCAGCCTCGATCCCGGCTCCGGCTCCGGCCCCGGCCTCGATCCCGGCTCCACAACCCCCATCGACGCCGGTCGACCTCACGACACCTCCGCCGGCGCCGATGTCTCCGGTGCCGTTCTCGACGCCGCCCTGGGCTCCGGGCGGCGTCGTCCCCAGTTCCTTCCGGCTCCGGACTTGGACCCGGAGCGACGTCGCTCGACGCCGGCTCCGGCGCCGATGGGACCTTGGGTCCCAAATGTCCCTCCTCCTCCTTATTTTGAACCAGAGGAGGACCAGGAGGACTGGGAGGGGTCTGATGACCCTCTGACACGCAACTGTCAGTATGATGAGGACTGGACAGAGAGTCTAGGGGAGGCCAGTGGTCTGGATACTTCTCCTGACACTGGCATGCTGTCTCCTCCCGTGGCTACGGAGGAGGGGGCCAATTTTGGTACGGTGTTGCGTAGGGCTGCTGGGGCCTTACGTCTCCAGCTCCCTACTTTGACGGTCAAGCCTAACATCTTGACAGAGGTGCTTCAGCCGGCAGCCTCCTCTGCGGAGACTGTGCTGCCGTTTAACGACGCCCTCACGGACGTTCTTTTGGGCGCCTGGTCCAAGCCCAACACAGGGGCTCCTGTGGATCGGAACGTGTCACGACGCCATCGCCCCGCTCCGGGCGACCCCTGTTTCTTTCTGTCCACCCCACTCCTGAGAGCTTGGTTGTCCAAGCCTCCGCTTCCCAAACCGCCTTCCCTACCGCTCCTCCGGATAGGGAATCCAAACGCCTGGATCAGTTTGGGAAGAAAGGTTTTTCTTCCTCCAGTGCTGGCTTGCGGTCCGTTAACACCGCTTGTCTTTTGGGCCGATATACCCACTCTCTGTGGGATTCGGTGGCGGATGTTTTGCCCCAGTGCCCTGAGGAGGTCCAGGCACTGCTTTCCCGCGCCATTGCGGAAGGAAGGGATGCGGCCAAATACACTATCCGTTGTGGCCTTGACACCGCCGACTCGCTGGGCAGGTCGATTGCAACGACGGTGGCGCTCCGACGCCACGCCTGGCTGAGAACCACTGGTTTTTCAGGGGATGTCCAGAATACTCTCATGGACATGCCCTTTGATGGAGTCGGTCTTTTTGGGTCCAAAGCAGACCATGCGTTGGAGCGCTTAAGGACTCACGGGCTACTGCCAAGTCCCTGGGCCTTTCTGCTACACGCCCTCCGCTGCCTTCTGCTTTTCGCCCCTATCGTGGCCACGGTAGGGGCGCCCTTCACGTCAGCAGCCCAGCCACCGGCCCGCGCAGCAGGCGTCTTCGCGTGGCCGAGGACGTGGATTCCGCCGTGGCGGATCGGGCAACCAGCGTGCGGGTCAGGCCACCACCTCCAACCCGTCCGCGGCCTCCAAGCCCTCCTAGTCCCTCCTTTCAGGTGCACGGCACGCCAGTAGGGGGCAGGGTCCGCCATCACCTTCCCCACTGGCGCACCATCACCTCGGACAGGTGGGTCTTGGACATTGTCCGAAGGGGCTACTCCCTCCCCTTCGAGACCACCCCCCAGCCATGCCACCTCAATTCCACCGCATGTCAGGGGATCACTTGGTGCTTCTACAGAAGGAAGTCACGGCCCTCTTGACCAAGAGGGCCATCGAGCATGTTCCGACCCCAGAAGTAGGGCGTGGTTGCTACTCCCACTACTTTCTGGTGCCCAAAAAGGACAAGGAGGACATGCGTCCTATCTTGGACCTCCGGAATGTCAATCGCTTCCTCCGGAAGGAGAAGTTCAAGATGCTCACCCTAGCTCAGGTCTTGACTGCCCTCGACCCTGGAGACTGGTTGGTAGCGTTGGACTTGCAGGACGCGTATTTCCACATCCCCGTCCTGCCGGCCCACCGGCGTTACCTTCGGTTCACGGTAGGCCCCGAGCATTTTCAGTTCACCGTGCTCCCCTTTGGCCTTACCAGTGCCCTCGGGTGTTCACGAAAGTGATGGCGGTGGTCGCAGCTCATCTGCGCCGGGCAGGGGTTTCAGTCTTCCCCTACCTCGACGACTGGCTGCTGAAGGCGGGCTCGTCCCAGGCAGTCGTCTCCCACCTCCAGACTACGGCCGAACTCCTGCACTCGCTGGGGTTCTCCATCAATGTGCCGAAGTCGCATCTGATTCCTTCTCCACAGCTCCTTTTCATCGGAGCAGTTCTGGACACGACGCGGTTTCGGGCCTATCCTCCCGAACGGCGAGTCCGGGATATTCAGGCTATGATTCCGATCTTTCGGCCTTTATCCTGGGTTTCGGTAAGGATGACCCTGAGGCTGCTGGGCCTCATGGCCTCCTGCATCCTGCTGGTCAATCATGCCAGATGGCATATGCGGGCTCTGCAGTGGGACCTGAAGTTCCAGTGGGCGCAGCACCAGGGCAACCTGTCCGATCACGTCCAGATCTCGGAGGGGACTGCAAAACAGTTGCAGTGGTGGCTCTCGAACCGGCAATGGGTCATGGGCAGATCCTCTCCCTTCCCCAGCCAGAGCATACAGTTGTGACGGACGCGTCCCTTCTGGGATGGGGCGGTCACATGGGAGAGGCGGAGATCAGAGGCCTCTGGTCTCCGGCGGAGTCCCGGCTCCATATCAACCTTCTGGAGCTCCGGGCGATCCGGCTTGCACTCAAGGCATTCCTTCCCTCTGTCAAAGGGAAGGTAGTGCAGGTGTTCACAGACAACACCACCGCCATGTGGTACTGCAACAAACAGGGCGGGGTGGGGTCTTGGACCCTTTGTCAGGAGGCTCTGCGCCTCTGGACATGGCTGGAACATCAGGGCATGTTCCTGATGGTTCAACACCTGGCAGGTTCTCTGAACGCCAGGGCGGACGAACCTCAGCCGCAGGTGCATGATGGATCACGAATGGCGTCTTCACTCGGAAGTGGCGCAAGGACTCTTTCTACAGTGGGGAGAGCCTTGGTTAGATCTATTCGCCACCGAAGAGAACGCGCAATGTCATCAGTTCTGCGCGTTGGAATTTCCAAGGCGGCACTCGCCGGCGACGCTTTTCGTCGCGAGTGGAGTTGCGGTCTGTTATACGCCTTTCCGCCTATACCACTTCTACCCAGAGTGTTGAAGAAGATTCGGCACGACCGGGCCCAAGTCATTCTTGTGGCTCCGGACTGGGCTCGAAGAGTTTGGTATCCCGAGCTACTCAATATGAGCATAGATCCCCGATCCGTCTGCCTCTTCGGGAGGATCTTCTGTCGCAGCAGCAGGGGACGGTCCTCCACCCGAACCTGTCCAGTCTACACCTGCTTGCGTGGAGATTGAGCGGCGGCAGTTGATTCCTTTCGACTTGCCTCCCGAAGTTTGTGATGTGATTCTGGCAGCCAGGCGTCCCTCCACTAAGGTGGTATACGCCTGCAGGTGGAACAAATTTGTGGCATGGTGCACAGCAAAGGCTGTGAATCCCCTTTCTGCCCCTCTTTCTGAGGTCCTTCTGTTCCTTCTTTCTCTGGCCCAACAGGGTTCTGCCCTGGGTACCATCAAGGGTTATCTTTGTGCTATCTCGGCCTTCCTCAGGCTCCCTGATCAGCCCTCCCTTTTCAAGTCCCCTGTTGTTAACAGGTTCTTAAAAGGCATTACTCACCTCTTCCCTCCTGTTCCGTTTGTACTGCCTCAGTGGGACTTGAACTTGGTTCTTACCTTTTTAATGTGCGCTCCCTTTGAGCCTCTGCATAACTGTCCTCTTCGTCTTCTGACTCTAAAGGCAGCCTTTCTGGTGGCCATCACCTCCGCTCGGCGGGTGAGTGAGCTCCAGGCTCTTTCTTGCAAACCTCCCTTTCTGTCTGTTCATCCAGACAAGGTTGTTCTTCGGACGCGTCCGTCCTTCTTGCCAAAGGTGGTTACTGCTTTCCACATTGGGCAGACCATCACTTTGCCCACCTTCTTTCCGCCTCCGCATCCTTCCAGAGAGGAAGAGAGGCTCCACCGTCTGGACCCAAAACGTGCGCTCTCCTTCTATATCGACCGCACGAAACACTTCCGGGTGGATGACCAGCTCTTTGTTGGCTACGTGGGCGCCAAAAAGGTCGGGCGGTGCACAAGAGGACCATCTCCCGCTGGGTTACCTTGTGCATCAAGACCTGCTATTCTTTGGCTAAGAAGGAGCCTCCTGTTGGGCTGCGTGCCCATTCCACCAGGGCAACGGCTGCTACCACGGCCTTGGGCCGCGGTGTTCCGCTGCCGGTTATCTGTCAGGCAGCTACGTGGGCCTCGCTGCACACGTTTACTAAGCATTACTGCCTTGACAGTCAGGTCCGGAGGGACGGCTTCTTTGGCCGTTCTGTCCTCCAGGACTTCCTTGTCTGATCTTTGTTCGCAGACCCACCACCGGGGTTGGTATTGCTGGGGTATCTATTCTAAGGTAAGGAATCTATCACTAACGTGTCTCTTTCAGATGCACAAGTTACTAACTTGTGTAACGATATATCTGTAAGAGACAGTAGTTAGTGATAGATTCCTTACCGCCCACCCATCCTCCCCGTTCTGCGAACTGATTTCTAGGGTTAAGGACATCCCTTTCAGGGCCCTAGTATTTTTCAGACACCTGTGTCAGCTTCTTGCATGGCTCTGCGTTCCTGGCGCGGAAAGTCGTGTACAGAACTGACGTCAGCGCGCAGGGGCGGCGCCTAAGTACTGCCCGCGACGTCATCCCGGCGATCACGACGCCGACGACGGACGCGGAGCCGCACGACGCCGCCTACCGACGCGCAAGGGTACTGCTACGCAAAACTTTCCGGATCCAGCCTGACGCCTGGGGATATTCTAAGGTAAGGAATCTATCACTAACTACTGTCTCTTACAGATATATCGTTACACAAGTTAGTAACTTGTGCTTCAGTGCTAGCAGTGAGTTTGCCTCAGTTAACTAGCAATCCCAACGACGATTCGTCCGCACTTAATACATGGATTTCTACCGCCCTAGACACAGTGGCACCTGTGAGATCAGTTAGGACCCCGAGAGAATCCCCATCTGCCCCCTGGTTCTCGGCTGACCTCAGAGCGGAAAAGAGCAGGTGTAAAAGGATGGAGTGCCTCTGGAGGAAAGATTATAGTCTGGCGGCTAAACTGGCCTATAAGGAAGCCTCGAAAAAGCTCTGCACACTGATGAGGGAGGCTAGAAGGGAATACTTTGTGAAGTACATTAATAGCGCAGAAAACTCTGGTAAAGAGATCTTTAGGATAGTCAGCTCCTTCACCAAGCCTTCTGCGATGGTGGGTAATATACAGCCTTCCCCCTCTCTGTGCATGAAGCCGTCGGACTTCTTTGAGGACAAAATACAGAAGTTATTTGCCACATTTACGGCAGGGGCTGAGATGACTGAGCCACAGTCACAGGGAATCCTATATACTAAGAACACCCTCTCAAATTTTCTCCCTATTTCCCAGCAGGAATCACTGGCTGAAATCATGAAATGCAAGTCTGGTCGCCTGAGGATCCATGTTCCGGAAGTTGTTCAGGACACTGGCTCATTTGATTAACCCTGTTTTGAAGCACTTGTGGAATACCTCACTTTCCACCGGCATTTTCCCTGATATTTGGAAACATGCTTTGTTACTGCCCCTATTAAAAAGCCGAACGCTGACCCGACGGAGCTTAGCAACTACCGCCCGATCTCACTACTGCCAGCACCGCGAAGATGCTGGAAAAACTAGTGCAACGCCAATTTGCTAATTTTATAGGTGGTCATGACATCCTGCACGACACTCAGTCCGGTTTCTGGTCAGGATTCAATCAATCAGGGGATTTATAAAGCGCGCTACTCACCCGTGAGGGTCTCAAGTCGATTCAGCACCGAGACTGCACTGGTGGAGATGGCGGATTCTGTAAGAATGACAGTAGACGCAGGGGCTTCAGCGATGCTGGTCCTTTTAGATCTGTCCGCTGCATTAGACACGGTTACGCACCCAATCCTACTGGACAGACTCAAACAGCTGGGCTTACAGGGGGTAGTTCTCTCCTGGATCCAGTCTTACCTTAAAGACCTCTCTCAAAGGGTCTTTCTCCAACCCCATCCATCGGAACCTAAGCCACTGTGGTGCGGAGTGCCTCAGGGCTTGGCCCTGAGCCCATTGCTCTTCAACACCTATCTGGTGCCACTCTTCTCTCTCATTGCTTCTTATGAAGTGAAGGCAGTCTCCTATGCGGATGACACCCAGCTGGTGTTCTCTTTTACGGATCTCTCTGCTGATTCTCTTACTAGATTTAGGGGGTGTTTGAAGGACATTTCACGCTAGATGAATAATAACAGCTTAAAACTTAACGCGGACAAAACGGAGGTCTGGTTCTTCGGCCAGACATCTCCTCCCCCTGCCGGACTTTGGTGGCCAGTAAAAATGGGATCGCCACCTTTACCGGTAAACACGGCGAAAAACCTGGGCGTCAAATGGGAGACAGACCTCGCTTCCTCGGCCCATGTCCATCATATATCAGCCTCATGCTTTGGGAAGTTGAGAAGTTTGAGGAAATTCTTGCATCTATTGCCAGAGGATTGTCGTAGGATCATAGTCCACGCTACTGTGACATCTCTGCGGACTACGCAAACGGTCTTTACCTTGGTCTGCCTGCCTATCTGATTAATAGAATACAGATGGTACAGAATGCGGCAGCGAGATTAATTCGTAGAGTCCCGTTCCATCACCACATCTCTCCGCACATCAGACAACTTCACTGGCTACCCTGTTAGCTAAAAGGATAGAGTTTAAGTACCTGACTCTGGCCTTTTGGGCTTTGCAAGATGGTGGCTCGGGCTATCTTAAGCGTAAGCTCTGCCTATACCAACAAGAACGCACGCTGAGATCTAACTCCCAGCACATGCTCTGTGTACCTCTTTTTGCTAAGTCCCGTATGGGAGGCAGGTCCTTCACTGGGGGGACGGCCAGACTGTTGAACTCCCTGCCTTCCCAGATGCACCTGATCAAGTCCGAACGCGGACCTTGAAGACTTGACTCTTCAGCCAATGCTAGTACCTCAGTTGGACCTCCCTCACCTGCTGTTGACCGCGAAGCGCCGGACTCCTCTGCTTGAGGTAGCTGTTGCGCTCTACAAATGCTATTATTATTATTATTATTATTATTATTATTATTATTATTAATAATAATAAAGGGAAGGGAGAGGAGGTCCCAGGATTAAACACATTATGAATTGTTCTATATGGAAGAATGAGACAATTGCATTATTGCACTAACTATACTCTACTGCGTTTGATGGGTGGTAGTCACAAAACCTTTGCATCAAAAAATGTTTGTCACACCGACAGTAGTTTTGATGTACTTGTATTTTTGTTCGATAAAACCAATTGCAAAAAACGTAAAAAAGAATAGCTTTCGTTCTGCTATTGGTGACCATAGTTACTCCAGTGATTGGCCACTGGTTTGCAACGTTCTCATTCTACAAGAGTACAAAAGCATAGGCATAATTCTGCCAGGGTGACCACCACTGTGCCTCGGGGGACAACTGTACTACCAAGGGTGCTCGCAGTACATCATGGAAGGCTGCCGTTTTGTCTGTGTGGTCTTGATTAGTCCTCAGACCTTTATATATGTTAAGGAGATTCACTCGCAGTGGCCTCCATTAAGTGAGGTTGGCATCCTCTATGCGTTGGAATATAGCCTGTGTTTACGTGCAGAGTAACCAGATACCAATCATGGTCCCAGATGCCATGAGTTGCCACCAGTGAGAAACACTGTCTGCAGAGAGGAGCACCACAGCAGGCACTCTCCTATAACCCCACTGTTGGATGTTCCAAGCTATGATGTAATTTGGAATGAGAGTGGTGAGAATTCCGGTGGCTGACAGTTAGGTTAGCTGTCACCTGACTGGAGGTCGTCTGTGTAAATTACTACATATTTTGGTGATGAGGGTGGGATCCGAACCCACGTGTGCAAAGCACAATCGATTACCAATATATTACATATTTTGGTGACGAGCGGCTGTGTGGGGGACAGACATCTGCGACCTCCACCACTGGAAAGCTTAAGGAAAGCTCACTGAAGCCGTTGCGGTGGACTATAAGCCATTTGTTACTTTTGTTTTTAATATGGAAGAACAGCCACAGTGTGGATCATAAAATTCTCCAATGAAACTTTTGACAATTGCAATGCGTCTTGAAATAAAGGAAGACAAGACTACGGATACAGGAAACGGAATACGGGCTGTCTGTGCGGTGAGTGTATAAAAATCCAGATTTGATTGATGCTGTTACTGCTGGAAGTATAACGGGAGAAGGTTATGTTAAATAGAAACCAGAGTCTAGAATGCCGTGTTTCAATGCTGTGTTATTGGGCCCAAAATAGTATTTAGTAAAAAGTCTACCACTTGATCGCTCTCCATTGTGTGGATTTCATCACAGGCCTAGTACAGTTCGTTTGACACTAGCACTCTGCCTCACACAATCTCAGCCTTGGAGCGGCTCCGACAACCGGCACGCTGCCTTACACGTGCACTCTCTTATATTTTTCTTATGCATGTTCCTGTTACCGCATGACCGTGTTGGCGCTACAATGAGACGCATTAATATTTATTGTGGCCTGGATCATTGTTGGAGTGTCTTGGCCAGGAGGAAATTAACAATCTATATTCAGGTTATGGGCTTCGGCTGTAAAATTCCTACCTGCATGTTCATGCTGTGAACTCCTACTCCAGAAGCAGGCTTAGGCAACAAAAGAAGGACTATGGTTAGAAGCACGGCCAAAGAACTAGTGTGTTCATTTCTTACCTAGAGAAACAAAAGAACTTCAGGTGTTCCAAAGAGGGTTTTTATTTTAGATTGTTATATTAGTTATAATAACTTATTGTGTTCATTATTTTAGTAAGCTACTTTAGTTTGTTGTATTCATATTACATTTACAGGATGGCTGAACTGAGAATAATGGCACCACCCACTTTCCTACCTACACCTTGTGAACCAGTAATTCAGGTGAAGAGATGGAAAAATATGTTTTGTACCTATATGTTGGCAATAGAAGGTGACAAATATTGGCCAATAAGGAAACGGGCAATCCTTCTACATCATTTAGGAGCTGAAGGAAGGAGGGTATATGACGATTTACCGGCGGGATCATTGGGTGTTGGGGATGGTCAAGTTGCAAATGTATATGACGTGTCATTAATAATGCTTGACAAGCGTTTTATTCCTAAGGTAAATATTGTTTTTGAAAGGCACACTTTTTTTCCCCATGCCCAGAGGGAGGATGAGGACCTTTAGAGTTATGTGGCGACATTAAGGGGATTGGCCAATACCTGTCATCTCTACGATTTAGCAGACAGCTTGATTAAAGATCAAATTGTACGTTGTACAAATAGTTAACAGGTTATAGAAAAAATGTTGGCAAATGATTCAAGTTTAGAGGAGGCCATCCAGATTGCAAGAAGCATTGTGGATGCAGCGATGTGGCTTCAGGGAATGGGTGCTGGTAAAGGAAAATGAGGGAGGTTAAGGAGGAAGGTGTGATTGAAGTAAAAGAAATGGAAAGGAAAAAACAAGTTAAGACATATAGGACAACTAGTGGAGTTCAGTGTGGAGCAAGTAGCGGAGATGGAAGTGTGGCGAACAGGAGTTCAGGGAATGAGCGGAGAACTATTATTTGTTATAGGTGTGGAAGTCCTGGACATATTAGCTCAAGTACTGTGTGTGGAGCCAGGAATATTTGTAGAAGTTGCGGTAGAGGAGGCTATCTAGCTAAAGTGTGTAGAACAAAGGGTAGACCACAAGGTGTTAAGATGATAGACAATGTGTGCGAAAATAGAAAAAGTGGTATCATCAGTGGAACCGGTTGTAGAACAAGTGAAAGGCATGAGTTCCAATGGCAATACAGAAAAAAAATAAGAATGAAGAGTACTTGCAAATTTGAGAAACCACATTGTGATGTGACCTTAAATGGAGTGAGGATTCGGGTCTTGGTAGATTCAGGTAGTTTGTTCTCTCTCATTGGAATTAATACCTATGAAGAGCAGTTTAAAGGGAATGTATAAGAGTTCCAAGTGTCTGACATGAAAGTGGTTGTATATGGTGGAAAGAGGAGAGAGATCGTGGGGATGAGATGGATGAACATTGTATTCAAGAACAGTGAAGTGCGCGGAGGGTGTATATAACTAAGGAGGGTTCGAATCTTGTAAGTTGGCGGCACCAGAAGGATATGAATATTGTTTTGGATCGGAATGCTGATGAGCCGGTTATGACGAAAGAAACAGTTAATGTGCAGGAAAGAGAGGAAAGTGATGGTGAAAATATAGTCCTTAAATTTCCTGATGTTTTTTCAGATAATTCAGGAATATTGAAGGGTTTCAGCCATAGAATAATTTAAAAGCGAAAGTTGTCCCTGTGGTGCATAAAGTAAGATCAGTGTCGTAGCTGATGAGAGCCACTGAAAAAAGAGTAGGATAAGTTGCTGGCAGAAGGGATCTTTGAACCAATTGAGTCATCAAAGTGGTTATCTCTGGTGGTAGTGGCTCCGAAGGATGTTGTGGGAGTTGAACAGGAATAAGTGGGTGGACAGACTGCCACTGCCAAATATCTCTGAAATGTTCAGCATGATGGGTGGAGGAAAATGGTTTAGTGTACTTAACATGTCATCATACCACCAAGTGAATCTACACAGAATCAAGACCGCTAACTTCATTCGTTACACCTCTGGGAGCTTTCCGATATCATAGGATACCATTTGGCCTCGCATCCGCCTCAGCTGGCTTACAAAGAATGATGCGGAGTATTTTCCATGGCATGGAGAAGGTTTTATGCTTCCAGGACGGTATCTTGGTGGTAGGTGGATCAGAAAAGGAGCATGATAAGGTGTTAAGGTATTTTTTTGTCAAGGATTGAAAAACGAGGACTGACCATCAAAAGCGAAAAATGTCAGTTGAAAAAGAACAAGGTGGATCATTTAGGCCATGAAATTTCAGCGATGGGAATTAAGCCTAAAAAGAACATCAAGGCTGAATCTGAGGTGCCTAGGCCTCAGAATAAGGAACAGTTAGTCTTTTCTGGGACTGGCAGAATACTGTTCTAGGTTTATATGCATTTTCACCGAAAAGGTTGAACACATGCGGGGGGTGTTAAAGAAAAAGTGTGTATTTGAGGGGGGAGAGGAGGGTGAAGTGAATTTGTTGAGATCAAACAGTCTATCATCAAGTCACCAACGCTATGTCATTTTAATGTGAACAACAAAACTATGGTTACCACTTATTGCAAGTAACATCGGATTAGGAGCTGTTGTCCCAGAGGGTTGATGAACAAGAAAGGATAATAGGATTTGCATCCTGGAGATTGCTGGGAGCGGAAGAAAAGTATTCCACCATAAAGAAGGAATTGGCATGTTAGGGGAATAAACCATATCTGAAAGAGACACGTTAGTGACAGATTCCTTACCTTAGAATATCCCCAGGCGTCAGGCTGGATCCGGAAAGTTTTTTGCGTAGCAGTACCATTGCGCGTCGGTAGGCGGCGTCGTGCGGCTCCGCGTCCGTCGTCGGCGTCGTGATCGCCGGGATGACGTCGCGGGCAGTACTTAGGCGCCGCCCCTGCGCGCTGACGTCAGTTCTTCTTTTTCCGCGCCAGTAAGCGCAGATCCGGGAAGAGCAGTGCCCTAGTCACTTTTTTACTATCTTTTTTGTGAAATTTTTCACTGTTTTCTTCAACGAGTCTTCACGACTCCTAAGGTGTCGTAGGGATGCCCGGCTTTAAGCCCTGCGAGGAATGTGGTCGTATGATGTCCATCACGGACCCCCACCTCGAGTGTCTCTTCTGTCTCGGCCGAGACCACAACACGAAGTCGTGCCCTGACTGCCGGAAACTTCATCCGAAGGCTTTGCGAGAGCGGTCTCGAAAGCTCCTTGAAGTCCGGCAGTCGGCTCCGCGCCGCACCAAGCCCCGGTCCCGGGAGAGGTCGAGGGGCCGGACGCGGAGTCCCCGCCGTTCGTCGGAATCCAAGTCTTCGCGCTCCTCCGGTAAGTCGAAGCACAAGAAGTCTAAGCGGCGTCATCGCTCTAAGACTTCGCCTCGCCGGTCGCGCGACTCGGCTGAGGTCCCTGTCGGCACCGTCCCCGCCCCGCGGCCCCGGACGTGCCTGTCGAGTTGCCCCCGCATTACCCGTCCTACCCGGGTTCGGGGGCGACTCCGGCCGAAATACAGAAATTCCTGTCGGCCATGGCCCGCCTCTTCGGGCCTCAAGGTCCCTCCGGTGCGCCTTTGGGCCCCGCGGGCCCTGATGGGGTTGCTCCGGCGTCGCCGTCGACTCCGGTCCCTGCGTCGCCTGTCCCACCAGCCTTCGTCCCGGCCTCGGCTCCGGCCCCAGCCTCGACCCCGGTTCCGGTGGTGCCGCAACCCCCATTGACGCCGGTTGACCTAACCACGCCTCCGCCGATGTCCCCGGTGCCGTTTCCGACGCCGTCCGGGGCTCCGGGCGGCGTCGTTCCCCGGTTCTCCCCGGGTCCGGACATGGAGCCGGACCGGCGTCGCCCGACGCCGGTTCCGGCGCCGATGAGACCTTGGGTCCCTTATGTCCCTCCTCCTCCATATTTTCAACCTGAGGAGGACCAGGAGAGCTGGGAGGGGTCTGACGACCCTCTCACACAACAGTGCGAGTTTGACCCGGACTGGGTTGAGGAACTTGGGGATGCCAGTGGGCTGGATACCTCCCCCGACTCTGGCATGCTGTCTCCTCCCGTGGCAACGGAGGAGGGGGCTAATTTTGCAACGGTGTTGCGTAGAGCTGCTGGAGCCTTAAATCTCCAGTTGCCTACAGTGGCCGTCAGGACTAACCTCCTGACTGAAGTGCTTCAGCCGGCGGCCTCCTCTTCGGAGCCTGTGCTGCCGTTCAACGATGCACTCACTGACGTTCTTTTGGGTGCCTGGTCCAAACCCACCACAGGGGCTCCTGTGGATAGGAACGTGGCCCGACGCCATCTCCCGGCTCCGGGCGACCCCTGTTTCTCTCCCAACACCCCACCCCTGAGAGCTTGGTTGTCCAAGCCTCTGCCTCCCAAACAGCCTTCCCTACCGCCCCTCCGGATAGGGAATCCAAGCGCCTGGATCACTTTGGGAAGAAGGCTTTCTCTTCCTCCAGTGCTGGCTTGCGGTCTGTTAATACCGCTTGCCTCTTGGGCCGATACACCCACTCCCTGTGGGATTCGGTGGCTGATGTTTTGCCGCAGGGTTCTGAGGAGGTCCAGACACTGCTTACCCGCGCTATTGCGGAAGGGCGTGATGCGGCTAAATATACCATCCGCTGTGGCCTTGATACCGCCGACTCGCTGGGCAGATCGCTTGCAACGACGGTGGCGCTGCGTCGCCACGCCTGGCTGAGAACCACTGGTTTTTCAGGGGATGTCCAGAATACTCTCATGGACATGCCCTTTGATGGAGTCGGTCTTTTTGGTTCGAAGGCAGACCATGCGCTGGAGCGTTTCAAGGACTCACGGGCTACTGCCAAGTCCCTGGGCCTTGCTGTTGTGCGCCCTCCGCAAACGTCTGCTTTTCGCCCCTTTGTGGCCACGGAAGGGGCGCCCAGTCACGTCCACAGCCCGGCCAACGGCCCGCGCAGCAAGCGCCTTCGCGTGGCCGAGGACGTGGATACCGCCGTGGCGGTTCGGGCAACCAGCGTGCGGGTCAGGCCACCACCTCCAACCCGTCCGCGGCCTCCAAGCCCTCCTAGTCCCTCCTTTCAGGTGCACAGCACGCCAGTCGGGGGCAGGGTCCGCCATCACCTTCACCACTGGCGTCCCATCACCTCGGACAAGTGGGTCTTGGACATTGTCCGAAGGGGCTACTCCCTCCCCTTCGAGACCACCCCCAGCCATGCCACCTCAATTCCACCGCATGTCAGGGGATCACTTGGTGCTTCTACAGAAGGAAGTCACGGCCCTCTTGGCCAAGAGGGCCATCGAGCATGTTCCGACCCCAGAAGTAGGGCGTGGTTGCTACTCCCACTACTTTCTGGTGCCCAAAAGGACAAGGAGGACATGCGTCCTATCTTGGACCTCCGGAACGTCAATCGCTTCCTCCGGAAGGAGAAGTTCAAGATGCTCACCCTAGCTCAGGTCTTGACTGCCCTCGACCCCGGAGACTGGTTGGTAGCGTTGGACTTGCAGGACGCCTATTTCCACATCCTCGTCCTGCCGGCCCACCGGCGTTACCTTCGGTTCACGGTAGGCCTCGAGCATTTTCAGTTCACCGTGCTCCCCTTTGGCCTTACAAGTGCCCCTCGGGTGTTCACGAAAGTGATGGCGGTGGTCGCAGCTCATCTGCGCCGGGCAGGGGTTTCAGTCTTCCCCTACCTCGACGACTGGCTGTTGAAGGCGGGCTCGTCCCAGGCAGTCGTCTCCTACCTCCAGACTACGGCCGGACTCCTGCACTCGCTGGGGTTCTCCATCAATGTGCCGAAGTCGCATCTGATTCCTTCTCCACAGCTCCTTTTCATCGGAGCAGTTCTGGACACGACGCAGTTTCGGGCCTATCCTCCCGAACGGCGAGTCCGGGATATTCAGGCTATGATTCCGATCTTTCAGCCTTTATCCTGGGTTTCGGTACGGATGACCCTGAGGCTGCTGGGCCTCATGGCCTCCTGCATCCTGCTGGTCAATCATGCCAGATGGCATATGCGGGCTCTGCAGTGGGACCTGAAGTTCCAGTGGGCGCAGCACCAGGGCAACCTGTCCGATCACGTCCAGATTTCGGAGGGGACTGCAAGACAGTTGCAGTGGTGGCTCTCGAACCGGCAATGGGTCATGGGCAGATCCCTCTCCCTTCCCCAGCCAGAGCACACTGTTGTGACGGACGCGTCCCTTCTGGGATGGGGCGGTCACATGGGAGAGGCGGAGATCAGAGGCCTCTGGTCTCCGGCAGAGTCCTGGCTCCATATCAACCTTCTGGAGCTCCGGGCGATCCGACTTGCACTCAAGGCATTCCTTCCCTCTGTCAAAGGGAAGGTGGTGCAGGTGTTCACCGACAACACCACCGCCATGTGGTACTGCAACAAACAGGGCGGGGTGGGGTCGTGGACCCTTGTCAGGAGGCTCTGCGCCTCTGGACATGGCTGGAACATCAGGGCATGTTCCTGATGGTTCAACACCTGGCAGGTTCCCTGATCGCCAGGGCGGACGAACTCAGCCGCAGGTGCATGATGGATCACGAATGGCGTCTTCACTCGGAAGTGGTGCAAGGACTCTTTCTACAGTGGGGAGAGCCTTGGTTAGATCTATTCGCCACCGAAGAGAACGCGCAATGTCATCAGTTTTGCGCGTTGGAATTTCCAAGGCGGCACTCGCTCGGCGACGCTTTTCGTCACGAGTGGAGTTGCGGTCTATTGTACGCCTTTCCGCCTATACCACTTCTACCCAGAGTGTTGAAGAAAATTCGGCACGACCGGGCCCAAGTCATTCTTGTGGCTCCGGACTGGGCTCGAAGAGTTTGGTATCCCGAGCTACTCAATATGAGCGTAGATCCCCTGATCCGTCTGCCTCTTCGGGAGGATCTTCTGTCGCAGCAGCAGGGGACGGTCCTCCACCCGAACCTGTCCAGTCTACACCTGCTTGCGTGGAGATTGAGCGGCGGCAGTTGATTCCTTTCGACTTGCCTCCCGAAGTTTGTGATGTAATTCTGGCAGCCAGGCGTCCCTCCACTAAGGTGGTATACGCCTGCAGGTGGAACAAATTTGTGGCATGGTGCACAGCAAAGGCTGTGAATCCCCTTTCTGCCCCTCTGTCTGAGGTCCTTCTGTTCCTTCTCTCTCTGGCCCAACAGGGTTCTGCCCTGGGTACCATCAAGGGTTATCTTTGTGCTATCTCGGCCTTCCTCAGGCTCCCTGATCAGCCCTCCCTTTTCAAGTCCCCTGTTGTTAACAGGTTCTTAAAAGGCATTACTCACCTCTTTCCTCCTGTTCCGTTTGTGATGCCTCAGTGGGACTTGAACTTGGTTCTTACCTTTTAATGTGCGCTCCCTTTGAGCCTCTACATAACTGTCCTCTTCGTCTTCTGACTCTAAAGACAGCCTTTCTGGTGGCCATCACCTCCGCTCGGCGGGTGAGTGAGCTCCAGGCTCTATCTTGCAAACCTCCCTTTCTGTCTGTTCATCCAGACAAGGTTGTTCTTCGGACGCGTCCGTCCTTCTTGCCAAAGGTGGTTACTGCTTTCCATATTGGGCAGACCATCACTTTGCCCACCTTCTTTCCGCCTCCGCATCCTTCCAGAGAGGAAGAGAGGCTCCACCGTCTGGACCCAAAACGTGCGCTCTCCTTCTATATTGACCGCACAAAACACTTCCGGGTGGATGACCAGCTCTTTGTTGGCTACGTGGGCGCCAAAAAGGTCGGGCGGTGCACAAGAGGACCATCTCCCGCTGGGTTACCTTGTGCATCAAGACCTGCTATTCTTTGGCGAAGAAGGAGCCTCCTGTTGGGCTGCGTGCCCATTCCACGAGGGCAACGGCTGCTACCACGGCCTTGGGCCGCGGTGTTCCGCTGCCGGTTATTTGTCAGGCAGCTACGTGGGCCTCGCTGCACACGTTTACAAAGCATTACTGCCTTGACAGTCAGGTCCGGAGGGACGGCTTCTTTGGCCGTTCTGTCCTCCAGGACTTCCTTGTCTGATCTTTGTTCGCAGACCCACCACCGGGGTTGGTATTGCTGGGGTATCTATTCTAAGGTAAGGAATCTGTCACTAACGTGTCTCTTTCAGATGCACAAGTTACTAACTTGTGTAACGATATATCTGTAAGAGACAGTAGTTAGTGACAGATTCCTTAGCGCCCACCCATCCTCCCCGTTCTGCGAACTGATTTCTAGGGTTAAGGACATCCCTTTCAGGGCCCTAGTATTTTTCAGACACCTATGTCAGCTTCTTGCATGGCTCTGCGTTCCTGGTGCGGAAAGTCGTGTACAGAACTGACGTCAGCGCGCAGGGGCGGCGCCTAAGTACTGCCCGCGACGTCATCCCGGCGATCACGACGCCGACGACGGACGCGGAGCCGCACGACGCCGCCTACCGACGCGCAAGGGTACTGCTACGCAAAAACTTTCCGGATCCAGCCTGACGCCTGGGGATATTCTAAGGTAAGGAATCTGTCACTAACTACTGTCTCTTACAGATATATCGTTACACAAGTTAGTAACTTGTGCTTTAAGTACTATTTGTAGGGCTCACCCTTTACTGTCCGAACTGACCTTAAACCTCTGCTGCGCATATTTAAGTGTGGTAAAGAATTAGAGGGTGGTGTGACGCCAAGAATAACGAGGTGGTTATTGTCAGGGATAGATTTCAATTTTGTGATCGATTATGTCAAGGGAAAGATAAATATTGTGGCTGATTGCTTGTCCCGAATGCCACTGGATGACAGTCTGTATTTTGGGGAGTAAAAAGAACAAGAAGTTGTGGATATTTGTGATGTGGATACATTTGCGTTGACAGAAGACGCTTGTAGACAAGCTGTGGCCGAGGATGAAACTTGTAGAGAGTTGAAGCACCTTATAAGTGGTGGTTGGAATCAGAATGGTGAAGAAAGTGAAAGAATGAAAGCATATAGTGTGGTCAAGGAAGAGTTGAGTATTTGTAGGTTTAAGGTATTAAGATGTAGTCGTATTGTTCCACCAGATAATTTGAAGGCAAGATTGATCGAGATGGGACATGAAGGACATCTGGGTAGAAGTCTGACTGAAAGGAGGTTGAGGCAGTTTTTCTGGTGGCCGGGAATGGATAAAGAGGTGAAGCATAAGGTAAGACACTGCAGTGCATGTGGTAATAGCGGTAAGAGCAAGATAAGTAGGGAACCACACCTGAACTGTAGGGAATTGCCTGAGAAACCTTGGGAACATTTGGCAATTGATTTTATTGGTCCGGTGGAAAAACTTGGGAGACGACATAGATTCTTGGCTGTCATAGTAGACTACCATAGTAAGTGGCTTGTTGTGAATATTATGGACCATATAAGTACGGAGTGTGTTGAAGTTTCTAAAAGAGGTATTCATGAAAGAAGGCATCCCTAGAATGATTACCACAGATAATGGAGTGCAATTTACGTAATCCGCGATAGTGAATTTCTTGAAGCAACTGGGTATCAGACATGAAAAAGTAGCAGTTTTTACGCCGCAGGCGAATGGTTTGGTCGAGAGAGTGAAGCGTAATATAATGGAAAAAATACATTTTTTAATGGCTAATGAACTGGCTTGGATGGATGAGTTGGACAAAATGATGTGGGCCCATAGGATTACTCCACATTCAATGACAGGAGTATTACCATTTATTGGTCTCAAAGGAAGAGAACCTGCCACCGAAGAGTCACCTATGTAGTTACAGGATAAGAAACAAGTGTGGGTTTATCGGAGGGCCATGAGAATGAAAGTGGGAGAGAAGCAGAGAATGAGTGAACAAGCGTATGGTTACAAAAAAGGTGTGAAGCAAACACCAGGGATGTGGAATTCCTATAGCCCAACGCCCAGGACATATTGTTTGAGGTCAAGGACAACAGGTTTTCATGTGTATTTTGTCCTTGGGACAAGTAGGCCCAACCCCCCCTACAGCAGGAACCCTTTGGCTGCCAGTTTACAGTACCACATTATGGATCAGGGAAGGGCATTGTCTGCAGTTGAGGTAATATTTGTGTCAGTGCTGTTCAAACTTGTATTTATGGTTCATTAATGCAAAGCCTTTATTATTCGGGTGAGCGCTCTAAGTGTTGTAAGCTCTGACTGCACTGCTGACAGTGGTTCCAGAATAGAAATGTATGCACATGTTTGGTTTCAATGTTTAGCAATATGAGGCTATGTACAATTCTCCCAGAATGCTCTCTGATTAGATGCAAATATTTGCAGAAGCTTGAAAACAAGACTGATGATTCTTTGCTGTCAAAATAAAAAGTTCACAAAAAAATGCTAGGAAAAGAAACATTTTGCTAAACTGCTGTAAAACATTAGGTACCATTTCTTTGCAGCATCATTTAGTAAAATGCGCTGATGTATGCTAGTGTTTCACAAAAATATTGATAATGGAAAATCAGTGTAACCAGTTTCAATAAGATTATGGAAAACAAAATATACAAGCATTGGCAAAGGCAGTAGGTTTAAAATTGGTGGTCAGCTTTTTAGTTTGGTCAATGCGTGACTTGTTTTGGCATGGTTTTTGTAAAACCTTTTTGGTGTGGGAGCTGCCGGGCCCTCACCATTATAACAAACCTTGGCAAAAGCAAAACTTGTTTTTTGACTCTAAAAGCACACATTGCCACAGTCGGTCCTGGCACTGAACAGAACTACTTTGTGTGCTGATATGCTCCTTGTGAAAGAACAGAATGCTGTCACCGCAGTGAAGCCAGCCGATAGACAAAGAGAGACAGAAGTTTAATCAACACAAAAGGTCATGGTTAACGCCATATCTAATTAGAGTGCCTAATTATTAAAGTTTCAGAAGTGCGTCCATGGTGTATGCCCTCGCATTAAGTGCAGATATACGGCTTTCGTGAATTCACAAGAATTTACAGAAGTAGGCCAAGAAATAGTACTCCTAGAAAATATTTGTGAAGTGCATTTTAGCATGAGCAAAAATGCATGTGTAGATTTGCTCATGCAACAATCTGTGTGTTTGCAAGTTCACTTTCCCTCCAACCACTTTTTTCCTAACCCTGGAAGAAGTTTTACGTCTGCCATTGTTAGGCGTAAATTTCCAACCTTTCTCAGTATGGGAAAAGATTAGAGAAGAGTTGGTGAAAACCCTTAAAACATGCAAGTTAGTAGGTTTGCACAGATTCAAAAGGGCATTCCAGCCCTCGAACTATTGCTTGCCATTACCTTCAGCCCCAGTATGTAGATCTGCGGAAACATGGTAACACAAGGGAATTGCTAGTATTCAAACCCTACTATGGTATGAGCCCTGGCATAATCAGAGAGGCTATTATCGGATCTCTTATATAATGAGATTGCTGCATTACATGGCACAAAAGGGACAAGTGGATTTATGCAGCAACCTGCCCCATAGACAAGTAGATATTTTATTAAATTCCAAACCCCTGAAATGCACTGGCAGTGTGGAGATTGGGTGGTGACAAGGAGGGCAGGAATTGTGAAAAAGGGGAAAGCAAATACACTTAACCCCAGTGAGTAATTGAAGTAAAGAAAAATGTAGTTGTGCTGAAGGGTGGGAAGGAATGGAGTTTCGGAAGTCTTGGCAAAGTGGTTGGGCCTAATGAGTAAAGGGGGTGAAAGAAATTATTTTTCACAGTTGTTTAGAATATGTGTAGGATATTTATATAATTTATCCGTTCACATTTGTATTCTGTAGTTGGGTATATTCTTGAATTGGAAAAAAATATCCTTCACAGTTATGCTTTAAGATATGTGTGTATATATTTACATTTTATTTCTTCCACATTTTGTTGGGGGAAAGATGTGTAGGAATGTTCCTACCTATGACGCAATGTGGGGTGGGAGAGTGGTGATAATTCTGGTGGTTGGCAGTTAGGTTAGCTTTCAGCTGGCTGGAGGTTGCAGTATTTTACTTGAATAAAGAAGATTGAATTTACACTTGTCTATGTGTAAATTACTACACCTACATATGCTTATAAATGCACATCTATCTACAGCTGTCATTCTGCTTCTCCAGCCTCATGCCCACGCATGCATCTGACCACCTCTGTGGAGTACACATCATGTGTTTGTGTGAAGTTTTACATGTTGTGTTTTTAACGTTCTTTGAGACTTTTTAGATTATGTTGTTTGCAACATGAATGATTTACTTTTGGTTAAAACAAAGTTGTAAAGATTTATAATATGCAGCCTTCGTGAAGTTTGCGTTCCCACAATTCTGATTGGCTCATAGACTGAAGGAGAACTGCTTTGTTGGTTGAGGCTGCAGTATGGACAGTCACCATGCAGCTGGTGCATCTCGTACAGGTGTTGGTTGGTGGAGTCACAGACCCTGTGCTGTCGGGTATAGTATGTGTGTCAGTATGGGACTCTGCTATTGGCTTGGCTGATGCCACTCAGGTCTGGCGCTACAAGGGCTCTTCTGCGTTGATCAGAAGGCAGCGCTGCTCAGCTCCTCACAACGATGTCCTGAGTTGGGCTGCACATTCATGTGCTGCTTACAGGCAGCTGTCGAAGTACCAGTAGCTCACGAGTCGTGTTAAAGATCCCAGAGTTAAAATGTTTGCGATACCTGGAGGGCAGAAAAGGATGGTGTGGTGGAGCAAGAGACATGGAGCTCTCACATGCTAGTCAACATAAATGTGCAGAGCCCGGCAAATGCCGGGCCACACCAGAGTCTGCGAGTCAGTGCATCCGAGGTGGAAAGAGCATACGCAAACCAACATCATTGAGCCTGCTTAGGGCATCACCAAAGGAGGGTTGAAGTCCAGACAGGAAGTTGTGGAACCCACCTGGGTACAGTTTTCAAATGTTGAGGTCCTAACTGGAAAACGAGTGTGAGCCCCAGAGAGAAGCAACCCTTAGCCTTGGAACAGCAGCAAAAGTCCAGGGTGCCAGAGGCACTCAACCGAGGCCAAGGCAAAAAGTTTGACACTCCTAGAGTAAAATGTCAGGGCCACGACCTGTGTAAGTTTGTCATTTTATGCACTGCTGGAAATAGTGACTAGACACATGAGCTGGAGTACTTGCTCATGGAAAGTATTGCTAAGCAGTGGACTGAGTGTTATGAGGCAAGCTTAATTAACCGGAAAACAAATAGATTGATTTCCCAATCCCTCCCTCTATAAACAAACTGAAGGTACACCATGTTAACATGGTAGAGGTGACTTCTGCCAGTCTTCGATAGTTTCTATTAGGTCCGAAGTTAGTGGAGAAGATAAAGATCTGGGAGCCTCTTCTTGTGGTTTAAGTGGACCACAAAGGTTGGGTGTCCTCATGGAGGAGAGGATAAAGATATAGGAGCATATTCATGTGGCTTAAGTGGACCACAAAGGTTGGGTGTCCTCAGGGAGGAGAGGATAAAGATATAGGAGCATATTCATGTGGCTTAAGTGGACCACAAAGGTTGGGTGTCCTCATAGAGGAGAGGATAAAGATATAGGAGCATATTCATGTGGCTTAAGTGGACCACAAAGGTTGGTGGTCCTCATGGAGGAGAGGTTAAAGATATAGGAGCATATTCATGTGGCTTAAGTGGACCACAAAGGTTGGGTGTCCTCAGGGAGGAGAGGATAAAGATATAGGAGCATATTCATGTGGCTTAAGTGGACCACAAAGGTTGGGTGTCCTCAGGGAGGAGAGGATAAAGATATAGGAGCATATTCATGTGGCTTAAGTGGACCACAAAGGTTGGGTGTCCTCAGGGAGGAGAGGATAAAGATATAGGAGCATATTCATGTGGCTTAAGTGGACCACAAAGGTTGGGTGTCCTCAGGGAGGAGAGGATAAAGATATAGGAGCATATTCATGTGGCTTAAGTGGACCACAAAGGTTGGTGGTCCTCATGGAGGAGAGGATAAAGATATAGGAGCATATTCATGTGGCTTAAGTGGACCACAAAGGTTGGGTGTCCTCAGGGAGGAGAGGATAAAGATATAGGAGCATATTCATGTGGCTTAAGTGGACCACAAAGGTTGGGTGTCCTCAGGGAGGAGAGGATAAAGATATAGGAGCATATTCATGTGGCTTAAGTGGACCACAAAGGTTGGGTGTCCTCAGGGAGGAGAGGATAAAGATATAGGAGCATATTCATGTGGCTTAAGTGGACCACAAAGGTTGGTGGTCCTCTGGGAGGAGAGGATAAAGATATAGGAGCATATTCATGTGGCTTAAGTGGACCACAAAGGTTGGGTGTCCTCAGGGAGGAGAGGATAAAGATATAGGAGCATATTCATGTGGCTTAAGTGGACCACAAAGGTTGGGTGTCCTCAGGGAGGAGAGGATAAAGATATAGGAGCATATTCATGTGGCTTAAGTGGACCACAAAGGTTGGGTGTCCTCAGGGAGGAGAGGATAAAGATATAGGAGCATATTCATGTGGCTTAAGTGGACCACAAAGGTTGGGTGTCCTCAGGGAGGAGAGGATAAAGATATAGGAGCATATTCATGTGGCTTAAGTGGACCACAAAGGTTGGGTGTCCTCAGGGAGGAGAGGATAAAGATATAGGAGCATATTCATGTGGCTTAAGTGGACCACAAAGGTTGGTGGTCCTCATGGAGGAGAGGATAAAGATATAGGAGCATATTCATGTGGCTTAAGTGGACCACAAAGGTTGGGTGTCCTCAGGGAGGAGAGGATAAAGATATAGGAGCATATTCATGTGGCTTAAGTGGACCACAAAGGTTGGGTGTCCTCAGGGAGGAGAGGATAAAGATATAGGAGCATATTCATGTGGCTTAAGTGGACCACAAAGGTTGGGTGTCCTCAGGGAGGAGAGGATAAAGATATAGGAGCATATTCATGTGGCTTAAGTGGACCACAAAGGTTGGTGGTCCTCTGGGAGGAGAGGATAAAGATATAGGAGCATATTCATGTGGCTTAAGTGGACCACAAAGGTTGGTGGTCCTCATGGAGGAGAGGATAAAGATATAGGAGCATATTCATGTGGCTTAAGTGGACCACAAAGGTTGGGTGTCCTCAGGGAGGAGAGGATAAAGATATAGGAGCATATTCATGTGGCTTAAGTGGACCACAAAGGTTGGTGGTCCTCTGGGAGGAGAGGATAAAGATATAGGAGCATATTCATGTGGCTTAAGTGGACCACAAAGGTTGGTGGTCCTCATGGAGGAGAGGATAAAGATATAGGAGCATATTCATGTGGCTTAAGTGGACCACAAAGGTTGGTGGTCCTCTGGGAGGAGAGGATTGCAACTGCATGAAGAAGAGTGGGTCGAATTGGCGGATGTGAAAGGAAAGTTATCAGGGGGTGCTAGGGTACGTTGGGGGAAGGTGCTAGGGTATTTTGGGGGAGGGTGCCTGGGGATGTTGAAAAGGCTGAAGTATTTCAACTTTCTTACTTGGGCTCAGGGTGTGAGGGAGGTTTGGGCTTCTGCCTGTGATGTACCTGTTTGTATGCAGGGGAAAGTGGGATTATATTCAGAATGGATGAATGGTTCGCTTTGTGATGCTGATGTTTCTGGTCCTTTTGCTTGATTGCTGCCTGTAGGAGGCCCAGTACCTAAAGACATTTACATGCGACTCCAAAAGCTGGAGGAGAAGATCCTGGAGCTGGAAGGGCTGTCGCCGGAGTATTTTCAGACTGCAGTACGTAATCTTATCCATCAGTACCAGTTGTCTTGCTAGGAAAAGCATGGCGCCTTTGTGTAACAACTTGCTTCTTTTTCTTGGCATTCATCTTACTGTTGGTCATTCCTTTCAGAGTTTTCCAGGAAAGCGAAGGAAGACCCAGGCTGCGCAGGTAGGTGGCTGGCCCTGTGCATGGTTGTATGCGCTGCGATGGGGTCACTTGGTGCTGAAGCTGTTGTGTTTTGTCACACTTTGGCAGTAGGGCCCATTCATGCTGCTTCCTGTTGGCTCTGTGCTCGAGCAGCAGACACAAGGCCTCCTGCTGGTGCTGCGTTTTGACAGCTGAGTTGTGTGGTCGCATCTTCTCACGGCTGCTGAGACCTAGCACCTGCAGGTGCTACTAACTCGATTACTTAGTTATACAACTTACTATCCGGTATTTCTGCCTACTGATCTGCCATGGTCGACAACACATTTTCTTTTTATTCTCAGAGCTGTTCTTTGGTTGAACTTGATGAGAAGATCTCTGCACTCAGAGAGAAATTGGTGAGAAAAGCCAACAATTCGAGCTCCCGGGATGGTGACAAGCTCCGTGTTTGAGGTTTTTGTAGGATTGTTTGCTTGTTATGCGCAGGTCATTCATCTCTGAAGATCTAGGTCTACAGCCGGTCTGAGTCTGGGCAGTGAAACCAGTTAAAACTGAGTCCTGTCACCAAGCCAGTCAGTTAAGGCCTCAGAGTGCCTCGCCAGCACCAAAGCCTCAGATGCAAGAGCCGGAAGACGCAAGTCGCTCATTCCTGGGACTTTTTTTTCCAAAAGCACGATTTGAAGAATTCGCGGAAGTTATTTGGAGAGAACAGCTACAGTGGTGCTCCTAGAAAAGGACTTTGCTCTCGATGCTTTTCCTTACACACTGCTTAGAAGCCGAAAGTGTGGAAATAGAGTATGGAGCACTCAAGGCTGGCATGGCATTCCAAGCCCATGGCAAGATACTCCGAGGGCAAGCATGACCTGTTCCTTTGTATAACATGCAGCAATGTAAAAGTCAGGTTAGGAAGATACTGAAGCAAAAGCTGAACTCTTTCTTTAATGATGTGCAAAGACACTTAAGATTATATGTGCTGATGGTGATCATGATGCCATGTGCTGGCACAATAAGATATGTGCTGATAGCAGTCACGATGCCACGATACTCTGTTGCAGTCCCGATGACCCACCTGTATGTGCCATACACAATAAATTACATATTGCGGGCTACGAAGTGAGGTTTGCAGAGAAGTGTGACATTACCTCATATTTCATGGCTGGTGCTGTCGTAGGGGATGTAAAAGTGAGGCATACATTACAGATCACATGGCAGACTTGTGCTTGATTATGTATTAAAGTAGGATTTCCATACCTTTAAAAACTGCATATCCTTGTTCTCTCCACAATCCCGTGCCTGTATCTTTTTGTCCTCATCCAGTGGGCATAACTACAGCCAGTACGCATGAGTGCAAGCCAAGTGAGAGTCTGTGGAGCTGGCTCTGCTTGGAGGTGTAATGTAAGAGACTGAGAGTGCCCATGCAGATGGTAGTGGGTATGGGTGCCTGCAAGGACCAGCGGTTGGAGGAGATGCCACTGCTTGTAGGTCAATCAATCAATCAATCAGACATTTGTAGAGCGCACTACTCACCCGTGAGGGTCTCACGGCGCTGGGGAGGGGTGCTGCTATTGCTCGAACAGCCAGGTCTTGAACAGTCTCCTGAAGGTTAGAAGGTCCTGGGTCTGTCGCAGGTGGATGGGGAGGGTGTTCCAGGTCTTGGCGGCGAGGTGGTAGAAAGATCTGCCGCCGGAGGTCGCTTTTCGGATGCGGGGGATGGTGGCGAGGGCGAGGTCGGCGGTGCAGAGCTGGCGGTTCGGGGTGTAGAAGGTGAGTTGTCTGTTGAGGTATGCTGGTCCGGTGTCGTGGAGTGCCTTGTGTGCATGGGTGAGGAGCTTGAAGGTGACCCTCTTGTTGACGGGGAGCCAGTGCAGATCTCTCAGGTGGGGTGTGATGTGGCTGTGGCGGGGGATGTCGAGGATTAGGCGTGCCGAGGCGTTCTGTATACGTTGCAGTCGTTTCAGAAGTTTGGTCGGGGCTCCGGCGTAGAGGGCGTTCCCGTAGTCCAACCTGCTGCTGACGAGGGCCTGGGTGACCGTTCTTCTGGTTTCGGTGGGGATCCATCTGTAGATCTTGCGGAGCATGCGGAGGGTGTTGAAGCAGGAGGATGAGACGTCGTTGACTTGCTTGGTCATGGAGAGTGCTGAGTCGAGGATGAACCCCAGGTTGCGTGCGTGGTCAGTGGGTGTCGGTGCTGCTCCCAGTGTGGTCGGCCACCAGGAGTCGTCCCAGGCTAAGGGGGTGGAGCCGAGGATGAGGACCTCCGTCTTGTCCGTGTTCAGTTTCAGTCGGCTGTTCTTCATCCACTTGGCGACGGCCTTCATTCCTTCGTGGAGGTTGGTTTTGGCGGTGAGGGGGTCCTTGGTGAGGGAGAGGATCAGCTGGGTGTCGTCGGCGTAGGAGATGATGTTTAGGTCGTGCGATCGGGCTATGTGGGCGAGCGGTGCCATGTAGACGTTGAACAATGTTGGGCTGAGGGATGATCCTTGGGGAACGCCGCAGATGATCTCGGAGGCTTCGGATCCGAATGGCGGGAGGCGGACGCGCTGGGTTCTGCCGGAGAGGAAGGAGGTGGTCCATTCCAGGGCCTTGTCTCGGATCCCTGCCTCGTGGAGGCGTGTGCGTAGAGTGCGGTGGCAGACTGTGTCGAAGGCGGCTGAGAGGTCCAGAAGGATGAGGGCTGCGGTTTCTCCGTTGTCCAGCAGGGCCCTGATGTCATCGGTAGCGGCGATGAGGGCGGTTTCGGTGCTGTGGTTGCTGCGGAACCCGGACTGGGACGGGTCCAGGATGTTGTTCTCCTCGAGGTAGCGGGTTAGTTGTCCGTTGACGATCTTCTCGATGACCTTCGCCGGGAGCAGGGAGATGGGCCGGAAGTTCTTGAGGTCTCTCGGGTCCGCCTTAGGTTTTTTGAGTAGGGCGTTAATCTCGGCGTGCTTCCAGCTCTCCGGGAAGGTCGCGGTCTCGAAGGAGATGTTGATGATCTTGCGGAGATGGGGTGCGATGGTGGCGCTAGCTTTGTTGAAGATGTGGTGCGGGCATGGGTCTGACGGTGAGCCGGCGTGGATGGTGTTCATGATTTTGATGGTGTCGTCGACGTTCACGTTGATCCAGGCGAGCAGGGGATCGGTGTGGATGGTGGGCGGAGAGTCTGAGGTGTCGGTGGCTGTCGTGGCGGTCTGGTTGTTGAAGCTGTCGTGGATGTCTGCGATCTTGCGGTGGAAGAAGGCGGCTAGGGAGTCGCACAGGTCTTGCGATGGCGGGATGTCATTGGTGTTGGAGCTGGGGTTGGAGAGTTCCTTCACGATGTTGAAGAGCTCTTTGCTATTGTGTGCGTTGTTGTCGAGGCGGTCCTTGAAGGAGGCCCTTTTGGCGGATCGGATGAGGTGATGGTGTCTGCGGATGGCGTTCTTGTGGGCTGCATAGCTGTCCGGTGTCTGTTCGAGGTGCCATTTCTTCTCGAGCTTTCGGCAGGTTTGCTTGGAGGCCTGGAGGTCGGCGGTGAACCAACTGGCTCTTCTGTCGGTGCGTCTGTTGGAGGGTTTCTTGATCTGGGCGAGGGTGTTGGCGCAGTCGTCGATCCATTGTCTGAGGTTGCGGGCGGCGGTGTCGGTGTCGATGGGGTCGGAGGGTGGGCTTCGGGCGAGGGTGGTGTTTAGCTGGTCTTCGGTGACTTTGTTCCAGCTGCGGTGGGGGGTCCGTTGAGGGCGGTGGTGAGTGGTGGGTTTCTGGTAGGTGAAGTGGATGCAGCGATGGTCGGTCCAGTGGAGTTCGGTGGTGTGGCTGAAGGTGACGTGGGAGCTTGCGGAGAAGATGGGGTCGAGCGTGTGACCGGCAGAGTGGGTGGGCGTTGTGACGAGCTGTCTGAGTCCGAGGTTGGCGAGGTTGTCGATCAGGGTGGTGGAGTTGCTGTCGTTGTTGTTTTCGAGGTGGAAGTTCAGGTCTCCGAGGAGGATGTAATCTGTGGAGGCGAGGGCGTGCGTGCTGACTAAGTCGGCGATGGAGTCGCTGAACTGAGGCCGTGGTCCGGGGGGTCTGTAGACGAGAGTTCATCTGAGGGTGGTGTTGGGGTCAGTGTGGATCTGGAAGTGCAGGTGTTCGGCGGTGCTGAGGGTGTTGTCGGTGCTGGTCGAGACCCTGAGGGTGTTCCTGTGGATGATTGCGATCCCTCCTCCTACTCCGTTGGTACGGTCCCTGCGGGTGATCTTGTAGCCGTCCGGGATGGCTATGGCGATGTCGGGTGCCGAGGAGGCGTTCATCCAGGTCTCTGTCAGGAAGGCGACGTCCGGGGAGGATGTGTCGAGCAGGTCCCAGAGTTCGACGGCGTGTTTGCGTGCGGAGCGGGTGTTGAGTAGTATGCATCTGAGGTTGTTGCGTCCTTTCTTGGCGGGCGATTTGGCGGCTCAGAGGCTGGTGAAGCTGCAGCTCCGGCAGGTGAAAGGTCCCTGGGTGCTTCGGGGCTACCAGGAAGCAGGTGTGTGATCGTCCGGTGTTGAGTGCGTGGAGGGTGCCGGGCGTCGTAGTGGCGGCGGTCGTCGTGGCAGTTGCGGGGACCAGGGGGTCTGGCGCTGGGCGCGGGCCAGGTGTGGACGGGCACAGACGGGCTTGCCTTTGGCGCGCCAGCGGCGCGGCCGCCATAAGAAGGGGAGGTGGGAGGGAGGAGCAGCTGGGAGGCGGGACGAATGGGCGCGCGGGGGTGGGGACGCAGCGGCGGGAAAGGGAGAGCGGAGACGGGCGGAGAAACGCAGGGCACAGTAAATAATTAAATAAGGAGAGGAAGGGAGAAATACACCAGCAGAACGAAATAAAGCACAGGGTGTACAAATGGAATAACACTGGGATAATCACTGGAACGGGGCGGGGATCCAAGAATGAAAACAACCGATGGCAGACAGTCACAGGGGGCACAACAAGGAATTACAGTGGAAACGGGGATACATAAGGCAAAAACCGAGGCAGACAGTCAGGGGGGCACAGAAAGGAATTACAGTGGAAACGGGGATACAAAAGGCAACAAACCGAGGCAGACAGTCAAGGGGGTACAAACAGGAATTACGGTGGAAACGGGGATACAAGAAGGCAAAACCGAGGCAGACAGTCAAAGGGGGCACACAGAACTTACGGTTCCCCACTGGGCCACCAGGGATGAGGCGCAGGTGGTAGCCTGCGGGTGGAGGAGGGCCTCGAACTCACAGCAGCAGCGGCGAGCGGGACACGGACACACAGGTGGTGCTGTGCGGCGTGGGGAGCGACCTGCCTGAGAACAGGGTCAAGGGTGATATAAGCAGATGTGATATAAGTGACAGTGAATGCCCGTGCAGGTGGTAGTGGGTGTGGATGCCACTGCATGTAGGTGTGATACAAGTGACATTGAGTGTAGGTGCATGCAAGAACCAGCGGGTGGAGATGCCACTGCTTGCAGGTGTGCTATAAATGACTGAGAGTACCCATGCAGGTGGTAGTGGGTGTGGGTCCCTGCAGGAACCAGCGGGTCGAGATGCCACTGTTTGCATGTGTGATGTAACAGTGAGTGCCCATGAAGGAGGTAGTGGGTGCGGCTGCCTGCAAGAACCAGCAGGTGGAGATGCCACTGCTTGCATGTGTGATGTGACAGAGTGTATCCATTCAGGTGGTACTGGAGGAGGCTGCCTGCAAGAACCAGCGAATGGAGTTGCCACTGCTTGCAGGTGTGATGTAAGTGACACCTAGTGCCTATGCAGGTGGGTGTGGGTGCCTGCAAGAACCAGCGGGTGGAGATGCCACTGCTTACAGGTGTAATGTAAAGACAGTCAGTGCCCGCGCAGGTGGTTCTGGGTGTGGGTACCTGCAAGAACCAGCGGGTGGAGATCCCACTGCTTGCAGGTGTGATGCAAGTGACAGTGCGTGCCCTTGCAGGTGGTACTGGGTGTGGGTCCCTGCAAGAACCAGCGGGTGGATAAGACACTGCTTGCAGTTCTCGTGAAAGTGAGTGCCTGTGCAGGTGGTAGTGGGTGTGGGTGCCTGCAAGAACCAGCGGGTGGAGATGCCGCTGCTTGGAGGTATGATGTGACAGTGAGCGTCCATGCAGGTGGTAGTGGGTGTGGGTCCCTGCAGGAACCAGCGGGTCGAGATGCCACTGTTTGCATGTGTGATGTAACAGTGAGTGCCCATGAAGGAGGTAGTGGGTGCGGCTGCCTGCAAGAACCAGTGGGTGGAGATGCCACTGCTAGCAGTGGAAATGTAACAATGAGTGCCCATGCAGGTGGTATTGGGAAAAGTTGCCTGCAAGAACTAGCGGATGGAGATGAGGCACTGGTATCAGCGTGTGAAATGTGCAAATGGAAGTATGAGTGGATAAGGGCTGCAGGAACATTAACCACCTCCAGTGCATTGGCCTGTTGGCCCTGGTGATCAGTAGTTAAAAGCTGTGTTGCCAGGGATCTGTGGCCGTCCGTTTGCTGCTGAAATTGCACCCAAGTAATTTTTGTTAACTGGGAAGGAGGTATCCCCCAAACAGCCCTTTTTATCAGGGCAATACAGTGGTATTCAGGGCGCGATGGAGAGTGGTAGATGTCAGGAGTGTGTTCTAATGTGTGATATGGTTGGTGTACTCTGTCCAGTCCACTTGTGAAGGGGGGTTATGGGATGAGGTGGGGTAGGACGGGAGTGGCCCAGCATGAGTGGATGCTGTGGCATTCAGCCTGGTCATGGAAAGTGAGCTGCAGGGATGTCATTCATTTCTGGAGAAGAGTATTCATGGTCAGGTGTGAGTGACAGAATGATGGAAACAGAGGGCTGTATTGCAGAGTTTCTAGGTCGATGAGGACTGAATGTGCACATGGTGGTTTGAGGAGAGGTTTGTTGTATTGTTTTAGTGCTTGATGTGATGCTGTCTATGTGCCTGTGATTGAATGGAGAAGGTCTTGATCTGGGGTGAGCGGAACTGGTTGATTTGTGGGGTGGGTGTAGAATGTGAGTGAGGTGATGGTGGCGATGGCAGTGGTGGCTAAGGATGAATCGAGGTTGGTGAAATGTGTGAGGAATGATTTGCCTTATGGCTGGATAGATATTGTGTTCACAGCATGGATGGGGGAGTGTGGTGTTCCACAAGTGATTGAGATTTGCGAGAGTGTAAGATATATGGGGAGAGAGTTGTTTTTGCGTGGGTGCTTTGTCCATGTGAATGCGAACATTTTGGAGGGTGAGGTTTGGTCTCAGTTTGTGAGAAAGGTGTGTCAAAGTTCACGTGGATGTGGTGGGAGTGTTTGGTGTGTGTGCGGGCTGTTCTGGTTCACGAGTGCCCATTGTTTGTCAGGGTGAATGGGAGAACCATGGGGGTGAGAGATGATCGTTCTGGGGCAGGCATGGATTGTTAGTTGGTTGCCCCCATGAGGAGAGTTTGGACCACAAGAACACTATCCCCACAATGCATCAACAGTCCGTAACTGTATCTCTTGTTGAATTTAAATTAATATTTAACATAAAAATGTTTAATATTGATTCTTGAGTTAAATTGATTTTTTTATTTTTATTTTCCTTATACTTTACCACAAAGTTTAGGGAAAATAACAACAACAAAAAAAATATTTTCCTACAGTATACCATTGGCAGATGAATCTCTCAATGGTAAAGTATAGGGAACATTTAAAAATTGTATTTAGTTCAAAGATAAATATTGCAACTATTTTTATAACAAACAATAATGCAAGTTCATTTTATGTATTTACTTTACATGTAGAACAAATTAAACGTATTAAGAAGTCCCGACTCAGGAAGGGTAGTTTCAATTCTTTGTTGCATCCAGCAATACCCAGAACTGCCACCAACCAACTCATTACCCATGCCGCCCCTCGACTCCATATGATGCATAAGAATTAAAGGGTCAGATATCAGGCCAATACAAGACAGGTTACAACAAAATGCTAACACTATAGTAAATTAATTTTTAATTACAACTTTAATGGAAATATGTTACATTAAATTAGAATTTGTTTTCTGAAGTTTAAATTAAAAAATAAATTCCCCCTAAGGAAAAAATATTTTTAATGTGTATTAATAATTATTAAAAGTGATGTACGGATTTAAGTACTTTGTCTTAATAAAATGTATTCTTACATTTTTTTTAAAATTCAAAATAGGTTATTAAAATACTTTATAATTTAATAATAAATATGTACTGTTTTTATTTATTTTTAACATTTATATGTATTTGTATTTGTAACTATTTTAAATATAACTCAATTATGCAGCATTGTAGAGTGCACGATCACCTGGCAGGGTATCCTGGCACTGAGCAGATGTGAGTCTAGCCACACTTGAAGATTAGTCGGACTACTTGAAAAGCCAGGTCTTCAGCTTCTTGCAGAATTCCAGAAGTGAAGAGGAGGCTCCTATGTGTAGCGGCGGGCTGTCCCATGCTTTCGAAGCCATGTAGAAGGCTTGACCCCTGGATCTGGTTACCATATGCATGTGATGCGTTCAAGTAGGAGTCCAGACGAGCAGAGGTGTCTGGAAGGTTTATGAAAGCAGATGCGATGTGTAGGGCCTTAAAAGTGTGGATGCGGAGTTTGATTTGGGCTTGTTTGTGAATAGTGAGCCAGTGTGAGATTGAGAGTGAGTTCTGAGTGGTCTGCAGCCTCCTGGTGAGTTGTTTGTTGATTCTAGCATACAGGGTCTTCCTGAAATCCAGCTTGCTTGTGACCAGGGCGCGTGTGACGGTTTTTCAGGTGTTGATTGGAAGTCATTTGAAAATCTTCCTCCGCATCTTCAGAGTATGAAAACATGAGGCGTTGACTGCGTTGACTGGGGTGATCATATCGAGTTTGCTATTGATGATGATTCCAAGCTTTTTGGTGTGGGTGGTGGGGTGGGTGTCGGTCCCAGCTCTGTTGGCTGCCAGGTGGAGTTCCACTGTGATGTGCTCTTCCTGATGATCATGACTTCAGTCTTGTTTGTGTTCAGCTTTAGACAGTTGGTCTTCATCCAGTTGGTGATTTAAATTAGGCAGGCATTGAATTTTATCCAGGTACTGGGCATCATGTCTGTGAGGGAGAGAAAGAGTTGTGTTTTTTCAACATAGGAGAGGACGTTGAAGTGAGAGCGGATGAAGCTGGCTAGAGGGATCATGTATGCGTTGAAGAGGGCTGGGCTCAGGGAGGATCCTATCAGAACATCTGCAGATGAGTCACGGTCGTCGGAGGTGTACAGTACCAGGCAGACAGACTGGGTCCGTCCAGTCAGAAAGGAGCAGCTCCATCGGAGTGCATGACTTTGGATTCCGATGTTGTGCAGGCATTGGATCAGGCTGAGGTGGGAGACCGTGTCAAATCTCCTTCATCCAGAGTCGTGCGGTTGTCATCTGTGGCAGCGATTAGTGCAGTTTCTGTGCTGTTGTTTGGTCTGAAACCAGACTGAATGGTGTAGAGGAGTTGGTGGTCATAGAGTTATTCAGTGAGGTGTCTGTTGATGATATTCTTTAAGACCCTACACTCGAAGTTTGTGAATTCTGAAAAGTTGTCAACTTACTCAAAAGTGTAAGTTACCTTTGTGAATCAGACCCAAAAACTGCTGATGGTGCCACGCATTGAGCACTTGGATGTGTTTGTGTGTGTATACCTGTGCACAAAGCTGTGAAAGAATGCATTTTAAAACTATTTGGTCCTGTGTCTGGTGCCATGGTAACCATAGCACTGAAAATCTGAATCAATTTATGGAATAATAATAATTGAGTTGCTCTAAAGAAAACTTTATCCTTCACAAAGATAAAGAGGAAACATGTTTATCCAGTATTGGATCTTTCATAGACCCTTTTTCACAAATTGGGCCTTACATTCAATCTTCAAAAGTAATCTCCTATCCCACGCCAACACATCAGCTTTTTAGGCTGTACACTGGATACCGCGCAAGACCAGGCCTTTCTCCTTCTAGAAAGACAGCACAAGCTAGTGCAATTAGCTTTCAAAATTTCAAGAAAAAGGTCTGCTTCAGTGCAAATCATTGCTAGGGACGATGTCATCAGTCTTGTAACCCTAGCATGCCTGACGATGAGACCGTTGCAGGAAGAGTTACAACTTCAATGGCTACAAACAGTGGGGTCTTTTGCCGACTTTATAAAAATAATGCGTAGAATGGTCCAAGCTC
This sequence comes from Calotriton arnoldi, assembly GCA_963921515.1. Taxonomy (NCBI): domain Eukaryota; kingdom Metazoa; phylum Chordata; class Amphibia; order Caudata; family Salamandridae; genus Calotriton; species Calotriton arnoldi. The sequence continues at coordinate 1,922,110 of CAWUFW010001188.1, forward strand.
TGAACTGGTGGACCCATATATCACATGTCTCCAAAGACCTCACATTTCTACCATTGATTCCAGACTTCTTCATAACTACAGATGCTTCCCTCGAAGGTTGGGGTGGACATCTCCAAGATCTCCAAATACAGGGCAAATAGTCTGCATCCCAATAGTCCATACATAACAAACCTCCTAGAGCTCAAAGCCATCTTCCTCTCTCTCTCTAAGCTTTTCTGCCTCGCATACACGGATCATCAGTGCTAGTACATACAGACAACATGACCAGCATGCACTATGTGAACAAGCAAGGAGGAACAAGGTCCCTGGCTCTTTTCTTAGAGGCTCAGGACCTTTGGAAGTGGCTGACAGTTCACAACATAATCGTCAAAGCGGAGCATGTTGCAGGAACAAACAATGCTCTGGTGGATACGCTCCGCAGATCCCTGGAAAGTTGCCACGAATGGGAACTAGACCAACAGGAGTTGGGCAAAATTTTTCATCTCTGGGACAAACCACATCTAAACCTAGTCACCACCAGCCACAACAGCAAATGCTGCTTTTAAGCCAGTCAGCATTCACTCATGAGGCATTGCTTTTTTGATAAGATGGCGTGGGATTTGTGCATACTCTCATCCCCCCCCCCTAAACTCCCACCCCCATCATCCAAAGAGTTCTCAGCAAGATAAAAATGAAGAGATTCCACGCTTGATCCTAATCACTCCCCAATGGCCCAGGCAGTACTTTTTCACCACACTCCTGATTTCCAAGTCCAAGCCGGTTCGACTACAGACGAAGCCAACACTCCAAACAATAAACCAGGGCCAAGTTCTGCACCTGGATCTTCGCTCTCTCCAATTATATGCATGTCTCCTTAATTCCATGAGTTTCAGAATATGATCATTCCACAGGAATGCAAGGACATTCTTGCAAGTATAAGACCGGAATCAACCAATAGATCCTACAGACTAAAGTGGAAAAGGTTCTTTCTATGGTGCCAACAACACCACTTGCACCCGCCAGAAGCACTGCTTGAACTAGTCTTACTGTATCCTCTTTCTCTCTCGCTCAGTCGGGTCTAGTGCATGCATCTGTTAGAGTGGGAACCGTCTATTAGGACGAAGCCGGAATCATACTGTGCCTTCACAGCGCCGGCGACAGAACAAATGCGTCTTTTGCAGGTAATAGTTCTGCACGCAAGTCGTTACAATGACTTGCTTTAGGGGGGGCGCAATGGTGGAGTGGTGTTAGAATTAAAGTCCAACACCTTCCCTACTGTTGCGCAGACTGGAGTTGGAATAGTAAATTAAACTATTCCAATATCCAGCGCCCTCCTAAAGCAAGTCGTTAAAGACTTGCATGCAGAACAAATGCATGCTAAAAACGCATTCGTTCAAATGACGGAGTTCCTAAGGCATGCGTGAAAAATGCATGCGGAATGCCGTCATACATTCGTTAGAGTACATCTTGCAGCAATATCCAGGTATAGGTGCTCTTCTCAAGCTCCATCACTTTGCTCCAGCAGGATAATAAAACAATTTATGAAAGGACTTTTCCGAGTGTTACCTTTGGTGTGCCCGCCTCCACCAGAGTGGCACCTCAATATTGTTCTTTCTCAAGTTATCAAACTACCATTTGAACCGATTCATAAATTAGACCTCAAATTCCTTACCTGGAAAGTGTCCCCTCTTTCTGCGCTGACATCCACAAGAAGGGTGAGTGAGATTCATGCGTTCACAAACCAAGAGCCTTTTCTCAGATTACAGACAACAGTGTTATACTTCAGACTAAGCCAAAGTTTATACAAAAAGTGCTGACAGTTTCATCTTAATTAACCTGTTATTCTCTGCACTTTTCTTCCCAATCCGGCTACTCCCGCAGAGCAGTCCCTGCACACTTTGGACATAAAAAGATGTTGGAGATTTTATTTGCATCGTACCAAACAGTTCCGTAAATCTCAACAGCTCTTCGTTGCTTATGGTCAAGCTCAGCAGGGCAGCCCTGTTACTAAAGCAGTGCAAACACAAGGAGATGATGGACGGAGCGCTGAAACTTTTCAGACACTCACCCCCAGTCACAGATCTGAGTTGAATCCATCATAGTTCTTTAGCTCACTTCGCCACCCCAGTTTTGCAGCGTGAATCTTTCTGGATTCACTATGCTGTGCATTATTCCGCCATCTCGTGGTTGGGTCCGGATTCGTAGTCTTTTCTTTCTTTTTTTTTTTTTTTTGTTGTTGGCCCAGGTGGGCGGCGACGCCCCCACCATTTGGTGTCCTCGGTGACGTCGTCGCGCTTCCTGCGGAAGCTCCCACCTTTGGTCGCCATCTTCAGATTCTTTTTTCCGCCGTGGGGTCTGGATCGTCGACGAGAAGTTCCAGAAAGTTGGACGAAGAATCTCGAGAAGTCGAAATATTCACCAAAAGATCGTTTCCTGAGGACACCGGACGAGGAGACGAGTACAGGAGGCGACGAGAAGGACTACGAGGTAGAAGGTCCACGACCAAAATCTCGACGCCTACAGAGAATGCGCTCACAGGGGGCCCCCTGAGTGCGGGTATGGACAAGACACCGTTCAAGTTTTGCCAAAATTGTCACCACAAGTACGCCCAGAAGGACCAGCACCCAGTCTGCAACATCTGCTTGCCGCTCGAACACATCAGCGAAGACTGCAACGCGTGTTCGGCGTTCACCCGAAAACCATCCGGGTGAGAGAGAGGCAAAGAAGGGCGAAACACAGCATGCAGGGCCAGGGAGCACCTCCATCGCTCCGAGACCTGGGCCTCTCGAGTGGAGAGGAAGACAACATCGCAGAGGGACCGGAGGACTGCTCAGTCGTCGAGGTCCACAAGAAAACTCGAAGGAGGTAAGGGAGACGTCGACCCCGAAGCACCCAAGCGACGCTCGAAGGAGTGAAGCTAAGGCCCCGAGCGACACTCTCAGAAGTGAAGCCAAGTCCTCGAAGGGAGCGTTGCCGCCGAAACACTCGACGAAAGCAACAGCAACCAAGGACAAACAACCGAGCGGATCCTTCGTGAAGGACTCCCAATCGGCAAAACCCTCCGAAAAACCAAGGGCGTCGAAGGTAACCTCCGAAAAGGAAGACTCGACACCCAGAAAGGAAGGCCCGGCGTCATCCTCAACGTCCGAGACCGTGAAGAGGGGCGCTTCATCCGTCGACGCCGAAAGGGTCCACGAGATGGAGAAGAAGAAGAGAAGGCTCGAAGCAGAGATGGCGAGCATCCTGCAAAGGAAAAAGACTTCGACGAAAAAATGAAGCAATACGCCATTCCGTCGAAGCCAGCACGCGAAACACTCGTGGAGGGCGAAACGAAGACATCGAGCCCCTAAAACCCCGAACCGCTCGACGAACAGGGCGAAGAAGACTACTACTTCGAAGCCGAAGGCGAAGAAGAGTTCCAGTCTTACCGGGACTCGGCGCCCTCAGAAGAACAAGACCTAGACTGGCAAGACCTCGACGCAGAATCACCAGAAGAGGGGGTAGACTCTTATCCCTCGAGGCCTTCGCCGCCAGACGACATTGGAGCCTACAATGTAGTCGTCCAAAGGGCTGCAGCAACGTATGGCGTCGAAATGCAAGAGGAGAAGGCAAAGGCATGTTTCCTTTTGGAAACCCTACTTCCTCAACAAACAAGGTCCCAGTTCCTACCCATGCTCCCTAGCGTCCTGGACCAGGGAAGGGAGGCCTTCAAAGAACCGGCAGCCTGCAAGGCGGTTACACCAAGGAGCGAAAAGAAATGCAAGCACTCCTCTAAAGACCCTGCGTACATACAAGGGTCAGTGCCAGCAGACTCCATTATCACTGCAACGGCAAGGAAAAGGGCAAATGTGCCCACTAACACAGGTCCACCTCCAGACAAGGAGAGCAAACGAATGGACCTCACAGGACGAAAGGTGGAAAGGAACGCAGCCATACACTGGCGCATCGCCAACTCCAACGCCCTCATCAGCAGGCATGCATACCAGCATTGGGATGAAATGAGCCAGCTCATAACACACCTACCACAACAACACCAACAAAGGGCTAATCACCTAGTGGAAGAGGGCAAGGCTATGGCAAACACTTGCCTAAAATCAGCCTTGGACGCAGCAGAGAACTCCGGCAGGCAGATGATGATAGGGGTGACCGAAAGGAGACACGCATGGCTCAGGATCTCAGGTTTCAAACCTGAGGTACAAAGCAACATCCTGAACACGCCATTCGACGGCCAGAAACTGTTTGGAGCCCCAGTGGACGAGAAGTTAACGCAGCTCAAAAAAGACAATGAAACTGCGAGGTCCATGGGAGCACTGCAATTCAGAGGGATGAGAAGAGGAACACCCTCAAGGCGGCCCAATGGTAGAGGGGGCAATGCGCCCGCCACTTCCCACCAATCCCCCAACAAGGATACCAGGGGAACAACCAGGGCCAGAGCCAACAGGGACAACAGCAGCAAAATTGGCAATACCAACCCAGAGGACGGTCCTTTCGAGGACGCGGGTACGGACGGGGACAATCCCGAAGAGGGGTCAGCAGCCCACCTCAAAGTGACTCCACAAACAAACCAAACCCTCCCCTTTAACACCAAGGGAGAGGAGAAGTCAACAAAAGGACAAAATAAGAAACACACACAGCAAACAAATAACCACCGAGCATACAACCCCGGTGGGGAGCAGATTAGGAAACTTCCTCACACAATGGAGGGAGATTACCACGGACAAATGGATACTAAACATCATACAGCACGGGTACTGCATAGAACTCCAAAGACACCCCCGAGCAAAAACCAAGACACCGGGCAATTCCCGCAAGGGAGCTCGCCCTCCTACGTCTAGAAGCAGAGGAGCTGCTACAAAAAGAGCAATAGAACCAGTTCCAATCAACGAAAGGAACAGGGAGTCTACTCAACGTACTTCCTAGTGCCAAAGGTAGACGAAACACTAAGGCCAATACTGGACCTCAGATTCCTCAACAAGTTCGTAAAAACTCAAAAATTCAAAATGACGTCACTTCAGGAAGTAATACCCCAAATCCAAGAAGGGGATTACATGGCGACCATAGACATGAAAGACGCATATCTACACATACCCGTCAACCACAAACACAAACGTCTACTAAGATTCGTGATTGGCCACAATCACTACCAGTTCACAGTGCTAGCCTTCTAGCTCAAGTCCGCACCAAGGGTTTTCACAAAATGCCTTGCAGCAGCGGCAGCGCACCTACGGAGAAAGGGCATACATGTATACCCCTACCTCGACGACTGGCTTGTGAAAGCAGGATCATACAGACACTGCAAGGATCACATCAAACAAGTCATACAAACACTGTCCAGACTAGGTTTCTCAATACATTGGGAGAAATCGTCAACAGAACCTCAGCAGATCAAAATATTCTTAGGGGCACAAATCGACAGCACACAGTCCAAGGTGTTCCCCAGCGACAAGAGAACTATAGCGCTCCTGAGGGAAACACGTCATTACCAGAAGGGGCAAGTTCTGACAGTGAGGACGGTGAGCAGACTAATGGGAATGATGGCATCATGCATCCACCTAGTCCCACATATCAGGCTGCACATGAGACCGTTCCAAGAATGGATACAGCAACAGTGGTCACAAGCAACAGGGAGTTGGGAAGATCTAGTGGTTGTCACACACGCAGTGCAGCAAGAAATAGCGTGGTGGAAGGAAGAGAACATATCACAAGGGAAGCCATTCACACTGCCAACTCCAACAGTGACCATCACAACAGACGCCTCACAGCAGGGCTGGGGCGCGCACCTGGACAGACTCCGCGTCAGGGGGCTGTGGTCACAACAAGATGCAGTGAAACACATCAACTACCTAGAACTAAAAACTGTGTTCCTAGCCTTAAAAGCCTTTCAGAAGCAGCTTTACGGACAGCGAGTGCTGATACAAACAGACAACACAACCACCATGTTCTACATCAACAAACAAGGTGGAACATAGTCAGCACCGCTATCAAGCCTGGCACAAGAGATTTGGAGATGGGCCATCCCTCTAAGGATAGACCTACTGGCAATACACCTTCCAGGAATAGACAATGTAGAAGCAGACCGACTCAGCAGGCAGACGTCTGTGTCCCACGAATGGGAACTCAACCAACAGGAGGTGCAGCGGCTGTTCCAAAAGTGGGGTACACCACGGATAGACCTGTTTGCAACACTCCAGAATGCAAAATGCCAACATTACGCATCCAGACAACCGGACCAAAGGTCCCTAGGGAATGCGCTATGGATAAGTTGGTCGAACGAATTTGCATACGCTTTTCCCCGATACCACTGTTACACAAGGTACTCAGCAAATGCAGGAGCAGCAGCATGACACTCATACTGGTGGCACCTCAGTGGGCCAGACAATCATGGTTCTCACAAATAATGGAAATGGCACAGGAACCAGCGCACAGGTTCAGCAGAAGGAAAGACCTCCTAACAATGCAAGAAGGAAAAGTGCTCCACCCAGAACCAGAGAGCCTCAGCCTAGCAGCATGGCTCCTGAGGACCTAGAATTCGCACACCTCAAGTTACCACCAAGCACCATGGCAGTACTCAGAGAAGCAAGGAGACCCACTACAAGAAAATGCTACATTGCAAAGTGGAAAAGGTTCTCGCAATGGTGCATTAAAGAGGGACTGCAACGAAAGGTCACAAAAGAATCAACGGTACTACAATACTTAACGCACCTACTACACAGCGGGCTAAGCTACTCGTCACTAAGGGTTCACTTAGCAGCCATAGTGGCCTACACCAGGGGAGAAGCGGGAAAAGTTTCTTCACCTCACAGGTGGTCAAAAGATTCCTGGAGGGAGCTAAGAGAATAGCCCCCCAAAAGGATGCCAGCCCCAAGTTGGAACCTCAACACGGTGCTAACACAGTTGATGAAATCACCATTTGAGCCCATACACAAGACCACACTTCACATGCTCACACTAAAGACAGCATTCTTGGTGGCTATCACGTAACTGCGAAGGGTCAGTGAACTGCAGGCTCTTACACTACAAGAGCCCTACTTGCAAATACACAAGGACAGAATTGTCATGAGAACGGACCCACACTTCCTGCCAAAGGTGGTGTCGCGGTTCCATATTAACCAGACAATACAGATACCAAGTTTCTTCCAGAAACCATCAACGCCCACAGAAAAGGCCCTACACACGCTAGACGCCAGAAGGGCAGTGATGCACTACATAGAAAGGACGAAGGAATGCAGGAAAACAAAACAACTCTTCGTTTCCTTCGCAAGCAGTTTCTTGGGACGACCAGTAACAAAAAATACCATAGCACGATGGATTGCACAGGCAATGCAACTCTGCCACAAGCAGGCAGGACAAGAATTAGAGGAGCCGCCCAGGCTCACTCAACAAGGAAGAAGGGAGCAACGGTTGCGTTCCTAGCGAACACACCTATACAAGACATTTGCCAAGCGGCAACATGGTCTTCCGTGCACACGTTCACCAAACACTACTGTGTTGATATCCAGATGAACAAAGAGGCACAAGTAGGGCAGAAGGTCTTCCAGCACATTTTCAGCAACCAATGCTCATCTTCCACCCAACCACCGCAATAACAGAAAACCGCTACAAAGTCTATGCACAGCATAGTGAATCCAGAAAGATTCACGCTGCAAAACGAATAGTTTCTTACCTGTCGGTGTAGTTTTGCAGCTTGAAGACTTTCTGGATTCACTAGCGATCCCACCCGCCTCCGCCAGGAAGATAACATAGAAGGTTAAGGGTAAAACTAGACTACATACAGAGTTTAGAGGGATCAAAAGGAAAATAAAAGGATAAAAGGAAAAGACATAGACGACAAAACAATAAGAGGAAAAGAAAAAAGAATCCGAAGATGGCGACCAAAGGTGGGAGCTTCCGCAGGAAGCGCGACGACGTCACCGAGGACACCAAATGGTGGGGGCGTCGCCGCCCACCTGGGCCAACAACAACAAAAAAAAAAAAGAAAGAAAAGACTACGAATCCGGACCCAACCACGAGATGGCGGAATAATGCACAGCATAGTGAATCCAGAAAGTCTTCAAGCTGCAAAACTACACCGACAGGTAAGAAACTATTCGTTCAGACCCAGCCATATGCAAATCAGTCTTGACCCTGTGCCTCATGGTAACAGATTAGTGGCAAAGTGAGCAAGGGGCCCACGTCTGGGGAGATGATGGACGGAGCGCTGAAACTTTTCAGACACTCACCCCCAGTCACAGATCTCGGTTGAATCTATCATAATCAGTCTTGACCCTTGCCTCACGGGAACAGTCCAGAGCGAACTGCCAAGCCAGGACTTCCCTGGACCGGAACCCAGCATCCTGGGACCAGTTTCGGGGTAACAACCCCCATCAGCCAGGCTAGCTTGAATCCAGTGGCAAAGTGAGCAAGGGACCCACGTCTGGGCATACCCTGCCAACTTAGGGAGAACAAAGCAAACACAAGGAGATGATGGACGGAGCGCTGAAACTTTTCAGACACACCCCCAGTCACAGATCTGGGTTGAATCCATCATCGTTCTTTAGCTCACTTCGGCACCCCAGTTCAGACCCGGCCATATGCAAATCAGTCTTGACCCTGTGCCTCATGGGAACAGTCCAAACCGAACTGCCAAGCCAGGTCTTCCCTGGACAAGAAACAAGCATCCTGGGACCAGTTTCGGGGTAACAACCCCCATCAGCCAGGCTAGCTTGAATCCAGTGAGCAAGGGACCAAAGTCTGGGCATACTGTAGGAAGCTGGCTCTGTATATACTATACCAAAGTGAGGTATAGTGTGCCCAGAGTCCAGTGGAACCCCAAAGGTAGGCAGAGTTAAAGTTAGATAGCACCTCATTCTCTATTTGTGGTAGTGTGGTCGAGCAGCAAGGCAGTATCAGAGGACAGTGTTAAGCATCTGTTGTACCCACTCAATCGGCAAATGATTTCACACACTCAAAGACTGAACTTCAGACCAATTGGTTTTGTATAAAAATATTCTTTTAGTTATTTTATTTCCTAGAACCAAGCAAGCCTGGCAAAGGTAAGTTGCTAAATACTTTGCAGTAAATATACAGTTTGAAATGCAGTTGTAAATGTATTTTGAAATGGTTACAGTTTGAATTACTGCCAATGCAATACTGTGAAATGCTGTACATATACCTTGTATCGATTTTGCAATGAAAATTACAGGTAAGTTACTTTTACGTTACTTTTGAGATTACTTTTTAGATTACTTTTTCTACTCAGTGTGATATGCCTAGATATCACACTGGGACATTTCCTAGAGAAAAGGTAAGTAAAATCAGGTTTGCACAATTGTTATTTTTCAGGTTTCCATACAAATCAACTCCACACATTTTTCAGAGAAAAACAGTCAATAGGTTCCTATGGAGAGAAATGAAGTTAACGGTTACCAGGTAAGTAATCGGTCTCTGGAGTTGAGCTTCTGGGGTCAGAACAAGGGTTCCCCCAGGGTCAAGGATGCACTCTCGTTACACTCTCGTTACACCCTCAGCGGCACTAGGGCGGTCGGTTGCAGAGTGCTGAGGCCCAATGTTATCCAATGGGGGATAGGGGGCCTCCGGTTGGTGGCTGCTGGCAAGCAGGCCACTGGGTTGTGCGAGCAAAGCTCCTGGACTTTAGCTCAGGGCAAATGGGGGAACAAAGCAACACCAAAGGTGCACCCTCAGCAGCACTACGGCGGCCGGGTGCAGGGTGCTGTTTCTACGTCGGGTGCCCTGTTGGTTTCAATGGGGAACCTCTGGTTTGCAAAGGCACTGCAGGCTCGGGGACGAAGGTCTTCTGGGTGCAACCACCACTTCGAGAGGTAAGTTCGGAAGTTAGGGGTTGGTTAGGCACCGTCGGTTTGGGCACACAAGGCCTTGGGGCGTCGGGTGCAGGGGTGCCTTTTGGGGTCGGATCTTCTTACCAGCTCCTGGGCGCGGTTGGGGGGGACCTTCTAGATTTAGGCTGCAGGCGTCGGCTGGAGGCTTGAGGCAGGTCAGGGGTCGCCGGATCTCGGGTCCGGATCGCCGGGGTGACCTCCTCGTGGTGTTTGCCCACTCGAGCTCGGGCCGTGGACGGTGGGTGCAGAGTGGGGCGGATCCGCTGTGTCCGGCCGGAGCCAGAGGTTGCAGATGAACAAATCCAGTGTTCACGGGAGACAGAGTCTTTGTAGTTGAAGGCAGGCAGGTCCTCCGGTGTTTTCGAGGTTGCTGGCTGCAGGACACACCGGGATTTCGCAGGAGCAGGTTGGAGGGGGAGACAGGCCGGTAGGGCTGGGGCCAAGTCAGTGGGCGTCTTCCTCTTGTTAGCTGCTGCACGGCTGTTCAGTCCTTCTTCTTGTTGCAGTTTCTTTTTGTCTGAGGAAACAAGGTTCAGGGGTGCCCCTAAATACTAGATTTAGGGGCGTTACAGGTAGGTAAAAGCATGGACCAATCGGTCCCTTCCCTGGGGTGGGTACACCCCCTATTATGTCACCCTCCAGTGGGAGGGGGACATGAGCCTGTCCCTGGTTGGCTGAGTCCCCCCATCTGCAAGATGGCGGGAACTGAGAGTTGTGCCTCACCTCCCCCACCTGAGGGGTGGAGTTGGCAGAGGTGGGCACACCTCTCTTCCTCACTTGTTTTTCCCGCCGGTTCTTCTGCCCAAAGTGGGGGTCAGAACCAGTGGGGACCAGTTGCTGAAAGCAGCAAGTGGCCTGGGGAAGCTCACAAAGGCGGCAAGCCTTTGAAGCTTCCCCCTCGTGAACCCTGCCCATCCTGGGGGAGGAGGCTTGGCACCTCGTCCCAGGATGTGCATTGTTTTAGGCCCCAGAGAGCAGCAGGCTCTCGACCCAGGGGTCCAGAAACATGTCTGATGGTGGCAGCTGAAAGCAGCCACTCAGCCTGGACACTAGTGGTAGCACTACGGCGGCCGGGTGCAGGGTGCTGTTTCTACGTCGGGTGCCCTGTTGGTTTAAATGAGGAGCCTCCGGTTTGCAAAGGCACTGTAGGCTCGGGGACGAAGGTCTTCTGGGTGCGACCACCACTTCGAGAGGTAAGTTGGGAAGTTAGGGGTTGGTTAGGCACCGTCTGTTTGGGCACACAAGGCCATGGGGCGTCGGGTGCAGGGGTGCCTTTGGGGTCAGATCTTCTTACCAGCTCCTGGTCGCGGTTGGGGGACCTTCTGGATTTAGGCTGCAGGCGTCTGCCGGAGGCTTGAGGCAGGTCAGGGGTCGCCGTATCTCGGGTCAGGATCGCTGGGGTGACCTCCTCGTGGTGTTTGCCCGCTCGGGCCGTGGACGGCGGGTGCAGAGTGCGGCGGATCCGTGGTTTCCGGCCGAAGTCAGAGGTTGCAGATGAACAAATCCGGTATTCACGGGAGACAGAGTCTTTGTTGTTGAAGGCAAGCAGGTCCTCTGGGGTTTTCGAGGTTGCTGGCTGCAGGACACACCGGGATTTCGTTGGAGCAGGTTCGAGGAGACAGGCCGGTAGGGCTGGGGCCAAGTCAGTGGGCGTCTTCTTCTTGTTAGCTGCTGCACGGCTGTTCGGTCCTTCTTCTTGTTGCAGTTTCTTCTTGTCTGAGGAAGGAAGGTTCAGGGGTGCCCCTAAATACTAGATTTAGGGGCGTTACAGGTAGGTAAAAGGCAGGGATCAATGGGTCCCTTCCCTGGGGTGGGTACACCCCCTATTATGTCACCCTCCAGTGGGAGAGGGGCATGAGCCTGTCCCTGGTTGGCTGAGTCCCCCCATCTGCAAGAGGGCGGGGACTGAGAGTTGTGCTTCACCTCGCCTCCCTCACCTGAGGGGTGGAGTTGGCAGAGGTGGGCACACCTCTCTTCCTCACTTGTTTTTCCCGCCGGTTCTCCCGCCCAAAGTTGGGGTCAGAACCAGTGGGGACCAGTTGCTGAAAGCAGCAAGTGGCCTGGGGAAGCTCACAAAGGCGGCAAGCCTTTGAAGCTTCCCCTTCGTGAACCCTACCCATTCTGGGGGAGGAGGCTTGGCACCTCGTCCCAGGATGTGCATTGTTTCAGGCCCCAGAGAGCAGCAGGCTCTCGACCCAGGGGTCCAGAAACATGTCTAGTGGTGGCAGCTGAAAGCAGCCACTAAGCCTGGACACTAGTGGTAGGTTAGTTTTCAGGGGGCATCTCTAAGATGCCCTCTGTGTGCATTTTTCATTAAAGCCCACACTGGCACCAGTGTGGGTTTAATGTGCTGAGAAGTTTGATACCAAACGTCTCAGTTTTCAGTGTAGCCATTATGGTGCTGTGGAGTTTGTAAATACAAACTCCCAGCACCATATACTCTTAATGGCAGCACTGCACTTACAATGTCTAAGAATGAACTTAGACACTGTAGGGATACAGGGCTCATGCACCTGTACCCTCACCACTGGTATAGAGCACCCAGCTATAGGGGTGACTGATCTATGCCAGGGCAGTGGGTTGTAGGCATGGCATACAGAGATGTGTGCCATGTCGACTCTTCATTTTGTTCTGCACCAAAGCACGCAGCCTGCAAAGGCAGTGTGTGAGTGTAATGGTACAGGGCCCCTAAGGGTGGCACAATAAGTGCTGCAGCCCTTAGAGGTCTTCCCTGGTCACAGTGCCCTGGGTACCTGTGGTACCATTTACTAGGGGCTGACCTGTGGCCAGAGATGCCAATTGGGTTAGTTTTGGGGAAAGAACACAGGCCCTGGGAACCTGATTGGCAGGGACCCAGGGCACATCAAGTCAAAGTGCATCAGTAGTCTGGCAAAAAGTGGGGGGTTACGGTAACAGAAACCCACTTTCCTACACATACCCTGCCAACTTAGGGCTAACAAAGCAACCTACACAAGCCCCCCACCCCCCCTGCCCAAAGGCCAGGAGACTCAGCCAAAGCTGGGAGAGTCTTCCTAGTCTTTCAGGCGAGGAAGAGTAGAGGAAGTGGTTTGACAGTTGCAGGGCCTACTCTGCCTTATATCCTTCTGTCCAGGTCAGTCCCTTTGGGGAGCTGGCCTACCTCAACAGTTTCAGGACTTAATTCCCTATGCTCTTTTCCTAGCTCTTTATCCCATCTTTTTAGGTTGGGTTCAGAGGTGCCTTCCTCTGCAATTTCTAACTTCGCTAGGGCAAAGCCCAGCTTACCCAGAGAGGTCACCCACAGCTTGAGCAACCCCACCATGACCAATAGGGTCAGGGGGCCTAACTTGCTATTTGGCAGGGGGCTAGGCCACCATGCCAAGGACAGTGCTGCCATGAAGGCTAACACCCAGCAGAGGCTACTGACAGCTGTCAGTGCCCAGAACCACACCTTTAGCTCTTCACTGGTAGGTGGAGTAGCTAACTTACAGGCTTCTTTGGGTTTGGGAGGTCTGTCTGCTGTTTTAGGGTGGGGGGTCACTACACTTGGTAGTGAACACCCTTCTTCCACCCTCTGTTCTGCCAGCTGAGGAGCCACCAATTTAGGCTGGACAGTTGCCTGAGTAGTCGGGTCTTTTTGTTGGCTAGGGGGGACTTCACCAGTGCCAATTTTGGAGTTGTCCCTTACTGGGATAGAATCTCCCTGGCCCACTGGAACTGTGGCTAACAGTTGTCCACCTTTCCTACACTGTTTCTTCTTTTTCTTTTGGGGCTTAGCTGCACTAACTGCAGGGTGAGCCCCCCCAGGTTTCCTGGGTGAGGTCTGGCATTGGACCAGTACCTCTCATTGGCTCAAACCAATCTCTGGGTGGTCATTCCCAAGGAGACAATCAAGGGGGAGGTCTTTACTGACTACCACCTTCCTCCATCTAAGGGACCCAGCTATTTCTAGGAGCACTACAGCCACAGGCCTAACAGTGACACCCCTTGGGACAGTCCTTACTCTTTTTGTTTCCCCTGGGATATACTGGTTTGAGAGGACGAACCTGTCATGCACCACAGTGTGACTGGCACAGGTATCTCTCGGGGCAAGGGCTGGGATTCCATTCACCAGTAGGTGGTGGAAGTGTCTACTCCCCTCTGGAATCTCCAACTCACCTTGTGGGCCCATTTTCCAGTTGAAGGCTATGAGAGCTTCCTCATCTGAGGAATCACCATCTAAAGCTACACTGGCAACCCCTGGAGCTACACGAGGGGCTGTTATTGTTTTAGGACAGCTAGGGTCCTTGGTGTGGTGTCCTGCCTTTTGGCAGTTGTGACACCATACCCTGTTGGGATGCCAATTCTTACCTTGGTACCCAGTTTTAGTTTGTGAGGTGTCTTTGGGCCCTCCCTCCTGGTCAGGTTTTTGGGGGGCTACCTGGGGACTCCTTACTTTTATCTTTCAGAGGCTCACTATCTTTCCTCTGGGGACGTTTTGTAACCCCTTTCTTTTGGTCACCCCCAGTGGATGTCCTAGTTACCCTTGTCTTGACCCAATGGTCCGCCTTCTTTCCCAATTCTTGGGGAGAAATTGTGTAGGAGAGTAGGATCTGCTTCTTATAGTTACCCCCACTTTTTGCTGATGTTTCACTGTTTTTGACTTAGTCTGACTGGGATCCTGCTATTCAGGACCCCAGTCTATCTGCTTTCTCCTCTAAATTGATTGCATGTGTGAGAAGTTGGCCTGGCATATGCTGTCCACTAATTATAGTGGGCACCTTGCACCAGTCCAAATCGACTCTTATGGTAGGTAGGTTAAAGACAACCTTATTGAAAGCTATCCTAGTGGTAGTTGGAGAGCAGCCTTCAGGCTAAGTCTTGAAGGAATGTAAAGCAGCTTGTTTTACCAGTCTATAATCTCTTGAGTGACCAAATGAAAGAGCACCAAACCAGGTATATATTCAAAATATATGTATTTATTACTAAACACACCCCTCTAGTCTCTTTATGAGGCTAGAGTTCGAAGTACATAGGTTATAAGATCTTAAATCACAGTAATAGCACAAATACACGTTTGGGCCCTAGGGGCGTACCAAACCATATACCAATAAAGTGGTATGCGAACCACGACTGAACTAGACACTAGGCCTAGAGCCTCTAGAAGTGCTTGGACCACAAGGAACCACCCAAGGTAGTGACACAGGGGACCCACGGGAGACGCGTGCAGTGTAAATACACAACCGCGATACGCCGTTAACTTCTATGGAGAAAGTCGGGATCGGGAAAATAGAGGAAGGGGACACTTAAAAGAGGACTAGGACAAAACCCTTTGAGATCTAGGACTTTGAAGAGTCTCTACCCACGGGAGCACCGGAGTACTCGTGTTACCTCACCCAGGGAAGCCGGGTGCATAGGTGCCTTTCGGGGTCGGGTTTCGTCGTCGGTTCTTATGGCGATCTGCTGCAACGTGCTGCTGGCGACCAGGAGAAAAGTGTCCGGGTGGATCCAAGAGTGGATCGGAGTTCTGAAGAACCTGAAAGCAGAGGGGACAGAGTCTGGGTCACTAGCCAGTGACCAGGGAGGCGATGGACAGATGCCCACCGATGTCGAGTGCTTCAGATTCGATGACGGTCGTCTTGACTCTTCAGCCACGAGGTCCGGGAGGCGTTGTCGGCGACCAGGAGCAGGATTCGGGCTGTTGCTCGATGTCTGTCGAGTGCAGAGGTGTCGGCGACCAGATTGGACCCAACAAGCCTTGGCAACGGCAAGTCTCGAGTAAGATGTAGATCGTCGATGATGCAGACCAGCAAGGTCTGGGGAACTCACCCAGCGAGGGTAAGTGAGGGCAGGCCTGGAACAACCAGACTGCCAAGTAAAGAAAAGATTGGCCTTCGTTAAGGGCTACTAGCCAATTGGCTAGCGACCGCGAAGGAGCCTCGTGACGCCGCACGTGGAGCTGGCTTACAGGACACTCGTGGAGTGGGGGCCAGTGATCTTCGGTGCAGGTGGTGCTGGAGGCTAGGGCTACTCGGAGCCCAAAGCACGACTTCTTGGGAGACCCAGAAGATGGTGCACTTGCAAATGTGCTCGGTGTCCAGGGGTCACGGTCTCAAGTCACCCACGATAGCCACGGGCCTCAGCTTTGCTGGGGACTCAGGGTAGCCTCGGGGAAGTCTGAGAATCCACCTCTGGTGATGCGATGACTTCGGCGTCCGACGGGAGCTTCAGTGATGCGAACCGGACAGATGCTTCTTTGGTGCCTGCCAAGCAGGGGAGTCACTCCTTGACCCCAAGGGAGATTCTTCAGTCCTCTAATCGTGAGTAGAGCGTCGAAGGTCCAGGATTCTGTTTCAGAGTTTCGTCCAGGTATAATCTAAAGTCCTAGGGACTGGGTTCCTACCTTTATTCTAAAAATAGGGGATGGACTACTCTGTGGCCCCACCTATGGGTGGGTCAGGGCAGAGGGGTGGCTACACCCCTTTCCCTTTGTCCAGTTTGCGCCAAAGCAGGGGCTGCAAGCCCCTGATCCGGTTTGAACTGGGGTATGCACAGGGACACCAAATGTGCCCCCAGTGCAGGACTTCAAAGCACCCGAAAGTGCTCCCGCCCAGCCCCAATACACATTGTCCTGTCTGGGGAGGTGGTCACACCTCCCTGGGACAGGAAACCTATTGTCCAGGCCTCCCCTGCCGGAGTTTCGTCCAGCAGCAGGAGGCCAGACTCGTGTCTGTGGCAGCAGCATCCATTTTGTGATGCCAGGCTCTGGAAAGAAGTTACCGGACTCGTCAGAGTTAACATGCCTTTCCCTCTAGAAGGGTGGAATGCTACCCCCGCCGCCAGGATTGGCGGGGGGTAGTATTCCAAGATGTTTGACACCAAACACGACATGTTTAGGTGCAGCCATTCCATAGTTAGCATTTTACCGCGAGGATATAATGCGTTTAAGAGTATATGGTCAGGCTGCACTACAAACAGCATCAGAGATGGTCTCCGAACGCTGCAGAGGGGCCCTGCTCATGCAGGGGCACCCTCTCACATAGGAACCATGCACTCTGCCTTTAGGATTGATAAGGCCTGCCTTAGGAGTGACTTATAGGTTTAAATGTGTGTATGCATTTAGTGATATAGGTAACCTATACCACAGCAAGGGGTGCATGCACCACCTTACCCAGGCTGCAGTAGCAGACCTGTGGTGCCAGTTTGGATGGCCTACCAGGGGTGGCATAATACATGCTGCAGCCCCTGGCAGGCCTCTGAGGTACCTATGCCCTTGGTACATAGTATACCATATACTAGGGACTTACAAGGGCACTCCAGATCCCAATCAGTGATGTGCCTAAGGCACATGGAGACCCTTTTAAAGAGGAAACAGCTAGGCTGGGGTTCTGAATAGCAGGGCCCCAGCCAGACTAATGTCGAAAACCAGTGAAGTATCAGCAAAAAGTGGGGGTACCCCTGTGAAGCAGATCCTACTCTCCTACACAACCCCCCCAAACGTAGGGACATTAAACTAACCTTGCCCAGTTAAGTCTTCATGTTCTAAGTGGAAATACCTAGAGAGTCCATCTGCATTCGCATGGTTACTCCCAGGCCTATGTTCCACTGTAAAGTCCATCCCCTGTAGGGAAATGGACCACCTAAGCAGTTTGGGGTTTTCACCCTTCATTTGTTTTAGCCATAAGAGGGGCTTATGGTCTGTCTGAACCAGGAAGTGTGTACCAAACAAGTATGGCCTCAACTTCTTCAGAGCCCAGACCACAGCAAAGGCCTCCTCTCTATGGCTGACCAACGTTTCTCTCTAGGGGTCAGCCTTCTGCTAATAAAAGCTACTGGCTGATCCTGACCTTCTTCATTCAATTGTGACAGTACAGCCCCTACCCCCAATTCAGATGCATCAGTTTGAACAATGAACTTCTTGGAGTAATCAGGACTCTGCAGAATTGGAGCAGTGCACATGGCCTGCTTGAGGTCATCAAATGCCTTTTGACAGCTAACTGTCCACTGAACCTTTTTGGGCATTTTCTTAGAAGTTAAGTCATTCAAGGGTGTCACTATTGATCCATACCCCTTGACAAATCTCCTATAGAACCCAGTCAGGCCTAAGAAGGCTCTCACCTGAGTCTGGGTAGTGGGAGCAGTCCAGTCCATGATGGTCTGGATCTTGCTCTGCAAAGGTTGAACCTGGCCTCCACCCACAAGGTGGCCCAGGTACACAACCTGACTCTGCCCTATCTGGCACTTAGTGGCCTTGATAGTCAGGCCTGCCTTTTGCAGGGCCTGTAAAACATTCCTGAGGTGGACCAGGTGATCCTCCCAGGTGGAGCTAAAGACAGCAATATCATCTAGATAAGCTGCACTATAGGCTTCCAGTCCTGTGAGAACTGTGTTCACCAACCTCTGGAAAGTGGCAGGTGCATTTTTCAGACCAAAGGGCATCACCACAAATTGATAATGCCCACTAGGGGTTGAAAATGCTGTTTTGGGCTTTGCAGCATCAGCTAGTCTGATCTGCCAGTAGCCAGCTGTTAGGTCAAATGTGCTGAGATATTTGGCAGAGGCCAAAGTATCTATGAGCTCATCTGCCCTGGGTATTGGATGGGCATCAGTCCTAGTGACTGCATTGAGGCCTCTGTAGTCTACACAAAACCTCATCTCTCTTTTCCCACCACTGGTGTGAGGTTTAGGTACTAGGACTACTGGACTAGCCCAAGGGCTATCTGAGGGCTCAATCACTCCCAATTCCAACATCTTCTGGACTTCAGTCCTGATACAGTCCCTGACATGGTCAGGTTGCCTATAAATCTTGTTTTTAATAGGCAGACTGTCCCCAGTGTCCACTTCATGAGTGCACCAGGTGGTCTGACTGGGTGTCAGTGAAAACATATGCCTAAACTGATTGAGGACTTGCCTGCAATCGGTTTGTTGCTGGGTAGTGAGGCTGCCTGCCAAGGCTACACCATCAACTGACCCATCGTCAGGGTTCTGTGAGAGCAGGTCAGGGAGTGGGTCACTCTCTTCCTCCTGCCCTTCATCAGTAGCCATGAGCAAGCCCATGTCTGCCCTGTCCACATATGGCTTAAGTCTGTTGACATGGAGAACCCTTTGGGGACTCCTGGGTGTTCCTAGGTCCACTAAGTAAGTGACCTCACCCTTCTGTTCAACAATAGTGTGGGGTCCACTCCATTTGTCTTGGAGAGCTGCTGGGGCCACTGGCTCCAACACCCACACCTTCTGTCCTGGCTGGTAAACAGTTAGAACAGCCTTTTGGTCATGCCAGGCCTTCTGCAGTTCCTGGCTAGCCTCAAGGTTTTTGGTTGCCTTTTTCATGTACTCAGCCATCCTGGAGCGGAGACCAAGTACATAGTCCACTATATCTTGCTTTGGGGGCTTGAGAGGTAACTCCCATCCTTCCTTCACCAAGCACAGTGGACCCCTCACAGGGTGGCCAAACAGAAGTTCAAAAGGGCTGTAACCAACCCCCTTCTGAGGCACCTCCCTATATGCGAATAAAAGGCAGGGCAAGAGTATGTCCCATCTACGCCTAAGCTTTTCTGGGAGCCCTTTAATCATGCCCTTCAAGGTTTTGTTGAATCTCTCAACTAAACCATTGCATTGTGGGTGATAGGGTGTGGTGAACTTATAAGTAACTCCACACTCCTTCCACATTGCTTTTAAGTAACCAGACATGAAGTTTGCACCCCTGTCTGATACTACCTCCTTAGGAAAGCCCACTCTTGAGAAGATTCCCAGGAGGGCCCTTGCCACCACAGGTGCTGTAGTGGTCCTGAGGGGAATAGCTTCTGGGTACCTGGTGGCATGATCCACTACCACCAGGATAAACCTGTGCCCAGAGGCTGTTTGGGGATCCATGGGACCAACAATGTCAATCCCTACCCTCTCAAAGGGCACCCCCACCACAGGTAGTGGTATCAGGGGGCCTTTGTAGTGCCACCTGCTTTGCCACTGGCTTGGCAGGTTACACAGGAGCGACAAAACTCCTTACTGTCTTCAGACATGTGGGGCCAGTGAAAGTGAGGGACAATTCTGTCCCAAGTCTTGTTCTGGCCCAGGTGTCCTGCTAAGGGAATATCATGGGCTAGGGTCAATAGGAAGCCCCTGAACTTCAAAGGTATTACCAACCTCCTGGTAGCACCAGGCTTGGGGTCTCTACTCTCTGAGTACAGGAGTCCATCATCCCAATACACTGTATGGGGACCACTAGCTTTCCCAGCAGCCTCAGCAGCAGCTTGCTGTCTGATGGGTTCAAGGGAGGGGCAGCTCTGCTGCTCCTGGCTCAGATCCGCCCTAGAAGGTCCCCCTGTCCCCAAGAACTCAACCTGTTCAGGTTCAAGTTCCTCTGGGACAGTTCCTTCTTCAGGGCTGAGATCATCCCCCTCAAGGGACTGGTCTTCCTCCTGAGCCAAGGGGGAAGGCACTGCCTTAACCCTACTACTCCTCCTCTTGGAAGGCACTTGGTCCATTCTTCCAGAATCCAAGGCCTGCTCAGTTTTAGACAGTTTAGCTTGTGACCTGGTCACAGCAAACACATCTGCAGGGATCCCCAGCATTTCTGCATGGGTCCTGAGCTCCACTTCTGCCCAAGCAGAAGTCTCTAAGTCATTGCCAAGCAAGCATTCGACTGGTAGGTTTGCACTTACCACAACCTTCTTAAGGCCAGTTACCCCTCCCCAGGAGAAGTTAACAACTGCCAGAGTATGGTCTGTTCTGACATTGCTAGCATTGGTCACTTGGTACATTTCACCAAGTATAACTTGCCCAGGTAGCACAAGGTCTTGTGTCACCATTGTGACACTTGCCCCTGTGTCCCTAAATGCCAAAGCCTCTCGTCCATTGATTAAAGGCTGTTGTCTGTACTTGCCCAGATTACTGGGACTCACAGTGGAGGTCACATCCATGCCTCCATCACAGACTAACACAGCCTGAGTCAGTTCCCTGACTAAGTCAGAGCCCAACTCAGTTCCCAGGGTGAACCCTACTAAACCCTTTGCTGGAGCACTTCCACCAACTGTACTAGGGGGAACAGGTGCCTTAGGGGCATTGGTGGGTGCTGGACTGGAGTCTTTGGACTTGGTGCAATCACTGGTCCAGTGGGTCTTTTGCTTACAGACCTTGCACCATGGTTTTCTTTGGCCTTTACCCTTGGTAGACTGGGAATCCCCACCAGAAGAAGATTTTTGGGGGCCTGATGAAGACTTTTGATCTTTACCCTTCTCCCCACCCTTGTCAGAGTTCTTAGCATCTTGCTTCTTGGTTTCCCCACCTTGGTTCTGTACCTTCTGCTTCACCCTGGTTCTGACCCATTTGTCTGCCTTCTTTCCCAATTCTTGGGGAGAGGTCAGATCAGAGTCAACCAGGTACTGATGCAACAGCTGGTTTTGACAGTTATTAAGAATCTGCTCCCTCATTATCAGATTATACAATCCTGAGAAGTCACACACCTTACTGCCCATCAACCAGCCTTCCAGAGCCTTGGCAGAACAATCCACATAGTCTACCCAGTCTTGAGTCTGTGCTTTTTGGGTGTCTCTGAACTTCAACCTGTACTGTTCAGTGGTTAGGCCAAACCCATCAATAAGAGCACTCTTCAAGACCTTGTAATTGTCAGCATCCTCCTCTCTAACAGTGAGGAGCTTGTCTCTACCTTTGTCAGCAAAGGAGAGCCACAAGATTGCTGCCCACTGCTCCTGAGGGACCTTCTGTACTTTACAGGCCCTCTCTAAAGCAGTTATCCATTTGTGGATATCATCCCCACTCTGGTAGGGAGGGACAATCTTGCTCAGGTTCCTATGGTCATAGGACCTTTCCCTATCTCTAGGGACATGGCTGCCACCATGGGACTCTAGTCCCAACTTTCTTCTCTTTAAGGAGATCTAGGGATTCTCTATCTAAAGCCAATTGCTTCTTCCTGATCTCCAGTTGAGTTTCCTCATACTGGACCAGTCTCTTTCTTCTCTCATGAGAGGATTCCCTCCTGTGAGAAGAAACAGAGCTCCCTATTGAGGTGCCAGAGTGGTTAGACTCCTGAGAAGGAGACCTAGACTTTCTGAGCACACTCATAATCCTTCCTGGGGGGACAAAGGTGTGGTTCTCCAGATCCTCATCTTCATCTTCCCCAGAAGGGATTGGGTTTTCCAGGTCAGGGTCATTGTCACCCTCCTGGTCAGTTTCAGAGGGGGGCTGGGGGTAGTAGTACCCCTGGTCCCTTCCTCATCTGCTGGCCCACCCTCTGCTCCTACCCCTTCAGTCTCTGAGGACTTACTAAGATCATAAGCCACCAACAACTCCTGGAGGTGTTGGGTGGTGGGACTTTGGCCTGTCCTTAATTTCCTCACGTTACACAAAGCTCTCAGTTCCAAGAATGGGAGTGTGTCATACTTGGAGGGGAAGCTCAATGGCTTCCTGCAGGGCATCTTTGGATCCTGCTTTTAAAGACATTACTAGTGTGGTGTGGTGTATGCACTACCTACTCTAGTGTGGCCTACTAAACTCTCTTGAGTTGTAGAAAGGGTTGTGCTATCCCTTAACACACAACTCTAAGTTCAGTAGAACTTACTGATATTCTAAGCTTAAATTATATGTACCTTAGGTACCTTTAGTGGTTTTCAGTTGATCAATTCAATTGAGATTATCTGGTAAAACAATAGCAAGCTGGAATCCCACACGCTGCACACCAATGTGAGAAGTTGGCCTGGCATATGCTGTCCACTAATTATAGTGGGCACCTTGCACCAGTCCAAATCGACTCTTATGGTAGGTAGGTTAAAGACAACCTTATTGAAAGCTATCCTAGTGGTAGCTGTGGAGAGCAGCCTTCAGGCTAAGTCTTGAAGGAATGTAAAGCAGCTTGTTTTACCAGTCTATAATCTCTTGAGTGACCAAATGAAAGAGCACCACACCAGGTATATATTCAAAATATATGTATTTATTACTAAACACACCCCTCTAGTCTCTTTATGAGGCTAGAGTTCGAAGTACATAGGTTATAAGATCTTAAATCACAGTAATAGCACAAATACACGTTTGGGCCCTAGGGGCGTACCAAACCATATACCAATAAAGTGGTATGCGAACCACGACTGAACTAGACACTAGGCCTAGAGCCTCTAGAAGTGCTTGGACCACAAGGAACCACCCAAGGTAGTGACACAGGGGACCCACGGGAGACGTGTGCAGTGTAAATACACAACCGCGATACGCCGTTAACTTCTATGGAGAAAGTCGGGATCGGGAAAATAGAGGAAGGGGACACTTAAAAGAGGACTAGGACAAAACCCTTTGAGATCTAGGACTTTGAAGAGTCTCTACCCACGGGAGCACCGGAGTACTCGTGTTACCTCACCCAGGGAAGCCGGGTGCATAGGTGCCTTTCGGGGTCGGGTTTCGTCGTCGGTTCTTATGGCGATCTGCTGCAACGTGCTGCTGGCGACCAGGAGAAAAGTGTCCGGGTGGATCCAAGAGTGGATCGGAGTTCTGAAGAACCTGAAAGCAGAGGGGACAGAGTCTGGGTCACTAGCCAGTGACCAGGGAGGCGATGGACAGATGCCCACCGATGTCGAGTGCTTCAGATTCGATGACGGTCGTCTTGACTCTTCAGCCACGAGGTCCGGGAGGCGTTGTCGGCGACCAGGAGCAGGATTCGGGCTGTTGCTCGATGTCTGTCGAGTGCAGAGGTGTCGGCGACCAGATTGGACCCAACAAGCCTTGGCAACGGCAAGTCTCGAGTAAGATGTAGATCGTCGATGATGCAGACCAGCAAGGTCTGGGGAACTCACCCAGCGAGAGTAAGTGAGGGCAGGCCTGGAACAACCAGACTGCCAAGTAAAGAAAAGATTGGCCTTCGTTAAGGGCTACTAGCCAACGGGCTAGCGACCGCGAAGGAGCCTCGTGACGCCGCACGTGGAGCTGGCTTACAGGACACTCGTGGAGTGGGGGCCAGTGATCTTCGGTGCAGGTGGTGCTGGAGGCTAGGGCTACTCGGAGCCCAAAGCACGACTTCTTGGGAGACCCAGAAGATGGTGCACTTGCAAATGTGCTCGGTGTCCAGGGGTCACGGTCTCAAGTCACCCACGATAGCCACGGGCCTCAGCTTTGCTGGGGACTCAGGGTAGCCTCGGGGAAGTCTGAGAATCCACCTCTGGTGATGCGATGACTTCGGCGTCCGACGGGAGCTTCAGTGATGCGAACCGGACAGATGCTTCTTTGGTGCCTGCCAAGCAGGGGAGTCACTCCTTGACCCCAAGGGAGATTCTTCAGTCCTCTAATCGTGAGTAGAGCGTCGAAGGTCCAGGATTCTGTTTCAGAGTTTCGTCCAGGTATAATCTAAAGTCCTAGGGACTGGGTTCCTACCTTTATTCTAAAAATAGGGGATGGACTACTCTGTGGCCCCACCTATGGGCGGGTCAGGGCAGAGGGGTGGCTACACCCCTTTCCCTTTGTCCAGTTCGCGCCAAAGCAGGGGCTGCAAGCCCCTGATCCGGTTTGAACTGGGGTATGCACAGGGACACCAAATGTGCCCCCAGTGCAGGACTTCAAAGCACCCGAAAGTGCTCCCGCCCAGCCCCAATACACATTGTCCTGTCTGGGGAGGTGGTCACACCTCCCTGAGACAGGAGACCTATTGTCCAGGCCTCCCCTGCCGGAGTTTCGTCCAGCAGCAGGAGGCCAGACTCGTGTCTGTGGCAGCAGCATCCATTTTGTGATGCCAGGGCTCTGGAAAGAAGTTACCGGACTCGTCAGAGTTAACATGCCTTTCCCTCTAGAAGGGTGGAATGCTACCCCCGCCGCCAGGATTGGCGGGGGGTAGTATTCCAAGATGTTTGACACCAAACACGACATGTTTAGGTGCAGCCATTCCATAGTTAGCATTTTACCGCGAGGATATAATGCGTTTAAGAGTATATGGTCAGGCTGCACTACAAACAGCATCAGAGATGGTCTCCGAACGCTGCAGAGGGGCCCTGCTCATGCAGGGGCACCCTCTCACATAGGAACCATGCACTCTGCCTTTAGGATTGATAAGGCCTGCCTTAGGAGTGACTTATAGGTTTATATGTGTGTATGCATTTAGTGATATAGGTAACCTATACCACAGCAAGGGGTGCATGCACCACCTTACCCAGGCTGCAGTAGCAGACCTGTGGTGCCAGTTTGGATGGCCTACCAGGGGTGGCATAATACATGCTGCAGCCCCTGGCAGGCCTCTGAGGTACCTATGCCCTTGGTACATAGTATACCATATACTAGGGACTTACAAGGGCACTCCAGATCCCAATCAGTGATGTGCCTAAGGCACATGGAGACCCTTTTAAAGAGGAAACAGCTAGGCTGGGGTTCTGAATAGCAGGGCCCCAGCCAGACTAATGTCGAAAACCAGTGAAGTATCAGCAAAAAGTGGGGGTACCCCTGTGAAGCAGATCCTACTCTCCTACAGCATGTACTTTAGGTACACTCCAGATTGGATTCTGGGGTACCCTTATAAGTCCCTAGTATATGGTATACTATGTACCCAGGGCATAGGTACCCCAGATGCCTCCCAGGGGCTGCAGCATGTATTCTGCCACCCCTGAGAGACCATTTAAAATGACACCACAGGTCTGCTACTGCCGCCTGTGTAAGGTGGTGCATGCACCCCTTACTTAGATATAGGTTCACTATATCTATCCTAATCACTGCACATATAAACCTATCAGTCACCCCTATAGCAGGCCTTATCAATCCTGACGGCAGGGCGCTGGGTTTTATGTGAGAGGGTGCCCATGCATGAGCAGAGCCCCTCTTCAGCCTTCGGAACCTATTCTCCGGGGTTGTTTGTGATGCAGCCAACCATATATACTTAAGTGCATTATAACCTCGCGGTAAATGCTAACTTTAAAATGGCTGCATGGAAACATGTCGTGTTTGGTGTCAAACACCTTGGAATCATACCTCCACACCAGTAACTGGTGTGGGAGGTATGATTCCACCCTCCTAGAGGGAGAAATATGACAACACCGGTACACCCGGTACCAGCTTCACAGAACCCTGGCATCACAAAATGGATGCTGCCAGCCACAGACACGAGTCTACCCTCCTGCTGCTGGACGAAACTCCGGCAGGGGAAGGCTTGACAATAGGTTTCCTGTCACAGGGAGGTGTGACCACCTCCCAAACAGGCTTTAGTGTATTGGGGCTGGGTGGGTGCGCTCTGAGAGTGCTTTGATGTCTGCACTGGGGGCACATTTGGTGTCCCTGTGCATAGTCCAGCTCAAACCGGTTGCAGGAGCCATTTGCTCCTGCTCTGGCGCGAAACTGGACAAAGGACATGGGTGTAGCCACCCCTCTGTCCTGACCCTCCCATAGGTGGGTCCCCAGAGTTTGTCCCACCCCTTCCTTGGGTATAAAGTAGGAACCCCTGGCTACAGGACTTTAGATATTACCTAGACTAAACTCTGCTACAGAAACCAAGTAACCTTCGACGATCTACGCTTTGCTGGACGACTGAAGAATCTCCCTTGGAGTAAAGGAGTTACTCCCCTGCTGAGCAGGCACCTAAACGCATCTGACCGGTTTGCATCTACGAAGCTCCCGAAGGACTCCGAAGATTTCTGCAACACAGGAGGTGTGTTCCCGAGGTCTCCGAGGTCGATCTGCGCTCTCAGCAATTCTGAGGCCCGTATCCCTCGTGGGGACCGTGAAACCCGTACCCCTGGGCACCGTGTACATTTGCAGCAGCATATGCTTTTCGGCGATCCCTGAAGCTGTGCTTTGGGCTACTGTAGTCCTGACCCTGAGCAGCAATTCCACCGAAGATTACTGGCCTACACTCCACGAGTGTTCCGTGGGCTGGTATTTTGTGATTCAGCTCGAGGTCCCTTCGCGATCCCTGGTCCGTGGCCTGTGGGTCCCTAAGAAGGCAACTTTAACTTTCAGTGGGCTTCCCTGGTTGCTCCAGACGTGCCCTGACTCTCCCTCGCTTGGGGAGTCCCCAGGACCTTGCTGGTCCTCGCAGAAGCATCTTTCCTCTGACCGCGTGGGTTGCAGTTGCCAAGGCTTGTTGGTGTTCAATCCGGACACTGACCCCCAGCACTCGACATCCTTCGTGGGACAGCTCGAATCGGGACTGTGGTCGTCGCAGACATCTCCTGGTCCCCGTGGCTGCAGAGTCAAGCTTCACCTCATCGCACCTGAAGCACCCGACATTGGTGGGCATTCGATTGCTCCGCTCCTGGTCACGTGAAGTGACCCAGACTTTGTCCCCTCTGCTTTCAGGTTCTTCTGATCTCCGATCCAGGCTTGAATCACACCGGACACTTTTCTTCTCCACGGCAGCAGTACTTTCTCACATCACGCTATTGAAAACGACGAGGGTTTCCGACACCACTTGACCCCTATGCACCCGGCTCCTCTGGGATAGGTAACACGGGTACCTCGGTACTCTCAAGGGTGCTGG
This sequence comes from Calotriton arnoldi, assembly GCA_963921515.1. Lineage (NCBI taxonomy): Eukaryota > Metazoa > Chordata > Amphibia > Caudata > Salamandridae > Calotriton > Calotriton arnoldi. Next base: position 1,949,335 of record CAWUFW010001188.1, read on the forward strand.
CCTTAGAACCTTCTATGTTTAGCTGGGTTTGCTTGAAGTCCTCTCCTAAGTGTCCTTAATCTTTAAAATTCCAACCGCGACTTTCCCATAGAGTTGTACGGAGCTCGCGTCGGTGTTCCCACACTGCACCCGTCCTCCGTGGGTCCCCTTTGTCACTACCTTGGGTGGTTCCTTGGGGTCCCAGCGATTCTACGTGCTCTAGGCACTGTGTCTAGTCAAGTCGTGGTTCTTATACCACTTTCTTAGTATATGGTTCGGTCTCCCCCTGGAGCCCGCTGTGTATTGTGCTATTGACTGTCGTTCTAGCGATTTAATATTGTGTGTCTTGTTCTCTAATCTCATAAAGAGGTTAGTAGAGAGTGTTTAGTAATAAATACATATATTTTATATACACCTGGTGTGGTTCTCCTTTCATTTGGTCATTCAGGAGGTTATATACTGGTAAAACAAGCTGCTTTACATTCCTTCAAGACTTAGCCTGAAGGCTGCTCTCCACAGCTACCACTAGGATAGTTTCTATAAAGGTTGTCTTTAACCTAATCATCAATAAGGGTCGTTTGGACTGGTGCAAGGTGCCCACTTTAATTAGTGGACAGCATATACCAGGCCAACTTCTCATATTGGTGTGCAGCGGTTGGGATTCAAGCTTGCTATTGTTTTACCAGATAATCTCATTGAGTGACTAACTGAAAACCACTAAAGGTACTTAGGTACATATAAATTAAGACTAGAATAAAGTAAGTTCTACTGAACTTAGAGTTGGGTAAGTCAAGGGCCTAGCACACCCTTTCTCCAAATCAAGAGAGTTCAGATCCCACTAGAGTAGGTAGGTGCATACACCACACCAGCATGTCTTCTAGGCCTGAAGCCGGTGGCTCCTTGCCAACTAAGTATGACCATCTCTCATTCCAAGAATTGAGAGCCATGTGTACATCTAGGAAACTGAAGACAGGGAAAACACTCAACGTCTCATAGAGACTTTGCTTTTAGATGACCTCAGAAAGACCCCAGGGTCTGATGAGGTAGGCAAAGGGGGTGGGGCAGCAGAAGAGGAAAGGACAGGAAGTGAGAACTTCAATGACCTGGACTCTGATGCTGGCCAGGAGGATCAAAATGATTCTACCCTGGACAATCCAATTCTTCCTGAAGCTGAGGAAGGAGGCCTCAATAGGCCTCTCTTTACCCCACCTGGAAGGGTTAACAGTTTACCAAGAAGATCAAGATCTCCTTCTCAGGAATCTAATCATTCTGGTACATCTGTAGGGAGCTCTGTTTCTCATAAAAGGGAGTCCTCTTATGAGAAGAAGTGCCAGCTGCTTGAGTTTGAGAGAGCTAAGCTCAGAATCAAGAGAGAGCAATTGGCCTTAGATAGGGAATCCCTAGAGCTTCAGAGAGCTTCTCAGAAGTTGGGGCTAGAGCCCAATGGTGGCAGCCACAGTGTCCCTAGGAGTAGAGAACATACTCAGGACCATAGGAACCTGAACAAGATTGTCCCTCCCTACCAGAGTGGGGATGACATCCACAAATGGATAACTGCACTGGAGAGGGCCTGTAAGGTACAGAGAGGGTCCCTCAGGGGCAGTGGGCAACACTTGTGGCTCTCCTTTGCAGACAAAGGTAGAGACAAGCTCCTCACTGTAAGAGAAGAGGATGCTGACAATTACAAAGTCCTGAAGAGTGTTCTGATTGATGGGTTTGGCTTAACCACTGAACAATACAGGTTAAAGTTCAGAGACACCCAGAAGGCACAGACTCAGGACTGGGTTGACTTTGTAGATTGTGCTACTAAGGCTCTGGAAGGCTGGTTACTTGGCAGTAAGGTGTGTGATTTCAAAGGATTGTATAATTTAATCATGAGAGAGCAGATCCTTAATAACTGTCAAAATCAGCTGTTGCATCAGTACCTGGTGGACTCTGATCTGACCTCTCCCCAAGAATTGGGCTAGAAGGCAGACAAATGGGTCAGAACCAGGGTGAGGCAGAAGGTTCAGAACCAAGGTGGTGACTCCAAGAAGCAAGATTCTAAAAACTCTGATAAGGGTGGGGAGAAGGGTAAAGACCAGAAGTCTTCTCAAGGGCCCCAAAAATCTGCATCTGGTGGGGAGTCACAATCCAACAAGGGAAAAGGCAAGAAGAAGCCATGGTGTCAAATCTATAAACAGAAGGCCCATTGGACAAGTGATTGTACCAAGTCCAAGGACTCAACTCCAACCACCACTGCCCCTAAGGCAACTGTTCCCCCTAGTTCAGCTCCAAGTGGTGGTGCTCCAAATAAGGGTGTAGTAGGGTTAACCCTGGGATCTGAGATGGACTCTGGCCTAGTCAGAGTTCCAACTCTGGCTATGTTGATCTGTGATGGAGGCATGGATATGGCCTCCTTATTTGTAAGCCCCAGCAATCTGGGCAAATACAGACAACAGCCTATAATAAATGGAAAAGAGGCCTTGGCATTCAGGGACACAGGAGCAAGTTGCACAATGGTGACAAAAGATCTTGTGGCTCCTGAGCAAATCATACTTGGTGAGATGTACCAAGTGACCAATGCTAGCAATGTCAGGACAGACCATTCCTTGACAGTTGTTAATTTCACCTGGGGAGGGGTAACTGGCCCTAAGAAGGTTGTGGTAAGTGCAGACCTCCCTGTTGAAAGCTTGTTGGGCAATGATTTAGAAACTTCAGCTTGGGCTGAAGTGGAACTTGGGACTCATGCAGAAATGTTGGGTATCCCTGCAGATGTGTTAGCTATGACCAGGTCACAGGCAAAAATGTCTAACACTGAACTGGCCCTGGATCCTGGAAAAATGGACCAGGCGCCTTCCAAGAGAAGGAGCAGTAGGGTTAAGGCAGTGTCTTCCCCCCTGCCTCAGAATCCAGATCAGTCTCTTGAGGGAGCTGATCTTAGTCCTGAAGAAGGAACTGTCCCAGATGAGCTTGAACCTGATCAGGTTGAGTTCTTGGGGACGGGGCCCTTCCAGGGCAGATCTGAGCCAGGAGCAACTGAGCTGCCCCTCTCTTGAACCCCTCAGACAGCAAGCTGCTGCTGAGGCTGCTGGGAGGGCTAGTGGGTCCCATAGGATCTACTGGGATGATGGACTCCTTTACTCAGAGTGTAGAGACCCCAAGCCTGGAGCCACCAGGAGGTTGGTTATACCTCTGAAGTTTAGGAGCTTCCCATTGACACTAGCACATGACATCCCATTAGCAGGTCACCTAGGCCAAAACAAGACTTGGGACAGAATTGTCCCTCACTTTCATTGGCCTCATATGTCTGAAGACACCAAGGAGTTTTGTCGCTCCTGTGTCACCTGTCAAGCCAGTGGTAAGGCAGGTGGCACTACAAAGGCCCCCCTGATACCACTACCTGTGGTGGGGGTTCCCTTTGAGAGGGTAGGGATTGACATTGTTGGTCCCATGGATCCTCCAACTGCATCTGGGCACAGATTTATACTGGTGGTGGTGGACCATGCCACTAGGTATCCAGAGGCAATTCCCTTAGGACCACCACAGCTCCTGTGGTGGCAAGGGCCCTCCTGGGAATCTTTTCCAGGGTGGGTTTTCCTAAGGAGGTAGTATCAGACAGAAGTGCAAACTTCATGTCTAGTTACTTAACTGCTATGTAGAAGGAGTGTGGTGTAAATTACAAATTTACCACCCCTTATCACCCACAATGCAATGGTTTAGTTGAAAGGTTCAAAAAAACCTTAAAGGGCATGATTAAAGGTCTCCCAGAAAAGCTTAGGCGCAGATGGGACATACTTTTGCCCTGCCTTCTCTTTGCCTACAGAGAGGTTCCTCAGAAGGGGGTTGGTTACAGCCCATTTGAGCTTCTGTTTGGACATCCAGTTAGGGGTCCATTGTGTCTAGTGAAGGAGGGATGGGAGTTACCTCTCAAACCCCTAAACAGGATATTGTGGACTATGTACTTGGTCTCCGCTCCAGGATGGCTGAGTACATGAAGAAGGCAACTGAAAACCTTGAGGCTAGCCAGGAATTGCAAAAGGCCTGGCATGACCAAAAGGCTGTGTTGACTGTTTATCAGCCAGGACAGAAAGTATGGGTGTTGGAGCCTGTGGCCCCAGCAGCCCTCCAAGACAAGTGGAGTGGCCCTCATACCATTGTTGAGCAAAAGGGAGAGGTTACCTACCTGGTGGACCTTGGAACTCCCAGGAGCCCCCATAGGGTGCTCCATGTCAACAGGCTCAAACCATATGTTGACAGGGCAGACATGGGCTTGCTCATGGCTACTGATGAGGGACAGGAGGAAGAGAGTGATCCACTCCCTGACCTGCTCTCACAGAACCCTGATGATGGTTCAGTAGATGGTGTAGCCTTGGCAGGCAGCCTCACTGACCAGCAGCAAACTGATTGCAGAAAAGTTCTCAACCAGTTTAGACATATGTTCTCACTGACTCCAAGTCAGACTACCTGGTGCACTCATGAAGTGGACACTGGGGACAGTCTGCCTGTTAAAAATAAGATTTACAGGCAACCTGACCATGTCAGGGACTGCATCAGGACTGAAGTCCAGAAGATGTTGGATTTGGGTGTGATTGAACCCTCAGATAGCCCTTGGGCTAGTCCAGTAGTCTTGGTACCTAAACCTCACACCCAGGGTGGTAATAGAGAGATGAGGTTTTGTGTGGACTACAGAGGTCTCAATGCAGTCACTAGGACTGATGCCCATCCAATCCCTAGGGCAGATGAGATTATAGATACTTTGGCCTCAGCCAAGTTTCTGAGCACATTTGACCTGACAGCTGGTTACTGGCAGATCAGACTAGCTGAGGATGCAAAAGCCAAAACAGCATTCTCAACCCCTAGTGGGCACTACCAATTTGTGGTGATGCCCTTTTGTTTGAAGAATGCACCTGCCACTTTTCAAAGGTTGGTGAACAAAGTCCTTACAGGCCTGGAAGCCTATAGTGCAGCTTATCTAGATGATATTGCTGTCTTTAGCTCCACCTGGGAGGATCACCTGGTCCACCTGAGAAATGTTTTGGAGGCCCTGCAGAAAGCAGGCCTCACTATCAAGGCCACTAAGTGCCAGATAGGGCAGAGCCAAGTTGTATACCTGGGCCACCTTGTGGGTGGAGGCCAGGTTCAACCATTGCAGAGCAAAATCCAGACCATCATGGACTGGGTTGCTCCAACCACCCAGACTCAGGTCAGAGCTTTCTTGGGCCTGACTGGATAATATAGGAGGTTTGTCAAAGGATATGGATCCATAGTGACCCCTTTGAATGACTTAACTTCCAAGAGAATGCCAAAGAAAGTTCAGTGGACAGTTAGCTGTCAAAAGGCATTTGATGACCTGAAGCAGGCCATGTGCACTTCTCCCATTCTGCAAAGTCCTGACTACTCCAAACAATTCATTGTCCAAACAGATGCATCTGAGTTGGGGGTAGGGGCTGTGTTATCACAATTGAATGATGAAGGTCGGGATCAGCCAGTAGCTTTTATTAGCAGAAGGCTGACCCCTAGAGAGAAACGTTGGTCAGCCATTGAGAGGGAAGCCTTTGCTGTGGTTTGGGCTCTGAAGAAGCTGAGGCCATACTTGTTTGGCACTCACTTCATTGTTCAGACAGACCATAAGCCCCTCTTATGGCTAAAACATATTAAGGGTGAAAACCCCAAACTTTTGAGGTGGTCCATTTCCCTACATGGGATGGACTATACAGTGGAACATAGACCTGGGAGTAACCATGCCAATGCAGATGGACTCTCCAGATATTTCCACTTAGAACATGAAGCTTCACCTGGTCAAGGTTAGTTTAATGTCCTGACGTTTGGGGGGGGGGGGATTTTGTGTAGGAGAGTAGGATCTGCTTCTTATAGTTACCCCCACTTTTTGCTGATGTATCACTGTATTCGACTTAGTCTGACTGGGATCCTACTATTCAGGACCCCAGTCTATCTGCTTTCTCCTCTAAATTGATTGCATGTACTTTAGGTACACTCCAGATTGGATTCTGGGGTACCCTTATAAGTCCCTAGTATATGGTATACTATGTACCCAGGGCATAGGTAACCCAGAGGCCTCCCAGGGGCTGCAGCATGTATTATGCCACCCATGAGAGACCATTTAAAATGACACCACAGGTCTGCTACTGCAGCCTGTGTAAGGTGGTGCTTGCACCCCTTACTTAGATATAGGTTCACTATATCTATCCTAATCACTGCACATATAAACCTATCAGTCACCCCTATAGCAGGCCTTATCAATCCTGAAGGCAGGGTGCTGGGTTTTATGTGAGAGGGTGCCCATGCATGAGCGGAGCCCCTCTGCAGCCTTCGGAACCTATTCTCCGGGGTTGTTTGTGATGCAGCCAACCATATATACTTAAGTGCATTATAACCTCGCGGTAAATGCTAACTTTAAAATGGCTGCATGGAAACATGTCGTGTTTGGTGTCAAACACCTTGGAATCATACCTCCACACCAGTAACTGGTGTGGGAGGTATGATTCCACCCTCCTAGAGGGAGAAATATGACAGCACCGGTACACCCGGTACCAGCTTCAAAGAACCCTGGCATCACAAAATGGATGCTGCCAGCCACAGACACGAGTCTGCCCTCCTGCTGCTGGACGAAACTCCGGCAGGGGAAGGCTTGACAATAGGTTTCCTGTCACAGGGAGGTGTGACCACCTCCCAGACAGGCTTTAGTGTATTGGGGCAGGGTGGGTGCGCTCTGAGAGTGCTTTGATGTCTGCACTGGGGGCACATTTGGTGTCCCTGTGCATAGTCCAGCTCAAACCGGTTGCAGGAGCCATTTGCTCCTGCTCTGGCGCGAAACTGGACAAAGGACATGGGTGTAGCCACCCCTCTGTCCTGACCCTCCCATAGGTGGGTCCCCAGAGTTTGTCCCACCCCTTCCTTGGGTATAAAGTAGGAACCCCTGGCTACAGGACTTTAGATATTACCTAGACTAAACTCTGCTACAGAAACCAAGTAACCTTCGACGATCTACGCTTTGCTGGACGACTGAAGAATCTCCCTTGGAGTAAAGGAGTTACTCCCCTGCTGAGCAGGCACCTAAACGCATCTGACCGGTTTGCATCTACGAAGCTCCCGAAGGACTCCGAAGATTTCTGCAACACAGGAGGTGTGTTCCCGAGGTCTCCGAGGTCGATCTGCGCTCTCAGCAATTCTGAGGCCCGTATCCCTCGTGGGGACCGTGGAAACCCGTACCCCTGGGCACCGTGTACATTTGCAGCAGCATATGCTTTTCGGCGATCCCTGAAGCTGTGCTTTGGGCTACTGTAGTCCTGACCCTGAGCAGCAATTCCACCGAAGATTACTGGCCTACACTCCACGAGTGTTCCGTGGGCTGGTATTTTGTGATTCAGCTCGAGGTCCCTTCGCGATCCCTGGTCCGTGGCCTGTGGGTCCCTAAGAAGGCAACTTTAACTTTCAGTGGGCTTCCCTGGTTGCTCCAGACGTGCCCTGACTCTCCCTCGCTTGGGGAGTCCCCAGGACCTTGCTGGTCCTCGCAGAAGCATCTTTCCTCTGACCGCGTGGGTTGCAGTTGCCAAGGCTTGTTGGTGTTCAATCCGGACACTGACCCCCCCAGCACTCGACATCCTTCGTGGGACAGCTCGAATCGGGGCTGTGGTCGTCGCAGACGTCTCCTGGTCACCGTGGCTGCAGAGTCAAGCTTCACCTCATCGCACCTGAAGCACCCGACATCGGTGGGCATTCGATTGCTCCGCTCCTGGTCACGTGAAGTGACCCAGACTTTGTCCCCTCTGCTTTCAGGTTCTTCTGATCTCCGATCCAGGCTTGGATCACACCGGACACTTTTCTTCTCCACGGCAGCAGTACTTTCTCGCATCACACCATTGAAAACGACGAGGGTTTCCGACACCACTTGACCCCTATGCACCCGGCTCCTCTGGGATAGGTAACACGGGTACCTCGGTACTCTCAAGGGTGCTGCCCTTAGAACCTTCTATGTTTAGCTGGGTTTGCTTGAAGTCCTCTCCTAAGTGTCCTTAATCTTTAAAATTCCAACCGCGACTTTCCCATAGAGTTGTACGGAGCTCGCGTCGGTGTTCCCACACTGCACCCGTCCTCCGTGGGTCACCTGTGTCACTACCTTGGGTGGTTCCTTGGGGTCCCAGCGATTCTACGTGCTCTAGGCACTGTGTCTAGTCAAGTCGTGGTTCTTATACCACTTTCTTAGTATATGGTTCGGTCTCCCCTTGGAGCCCGCTGTGTATTGTGCTATTTACTGTCGTTCTAGCGATTTAATATAGTGTGTCTTGTTCTCTAATCTCATAAAGAGGTTAGTAGAGAGTGTTTAGTAATAAATACATATATTTTATATACACCTGGTGTGGTTCTCCTTTCATTTGGTCATTCAGGAGGTTATATACTGGTAAAACAAGCTGCTTTACATTCCTTCAAGACTTAGCCTGAAGGCTGCTCTCCACAGCTACCACTAGGATAGCTTTCTATAAAGGTTGTCTTTAACCTAATCATCAATAAGGGTCGTTTGGACTGGTGCAAGGTGCCCACTTTAATTAGTGAACAGCATATACCAGGCCAACTTCTCACAAATTGGACCTAGGTCTACCAGATACTGATGCAACTTTTCATCAATGCAATTACTTAATATGTGTTCTTTCATAAACAAATTATAAAGACCATCATAATCTTGCACTTTGCTTCCAGTCAACCAACCATCTAGTGTCTTAACTGAGTAGTCTACAAATTCCACCCAGGGCTGACTCTGGGTTTTCCGAGCCCCCCTGAATTTAATTCTATACTCCTCAGTTGTGAGTCCAAATGCCTCAATCAGAGTTCTCTTCATGAGGTCATAAGACCCAACATCTGCCCCACTAAGGGTCAGAGGTCTGTCTCTGCACTTACCAGAGAACAGTTCCCAAAGGAGTGCCCCCCAGTGAGTTTTCTACACTCTTCTGGCTTCACAAGCCCTCTCAAAGGCTGTGAACCATTTTGTGATATCATCACTCTCTTCATATTTAGGGACAATACCTTAGGGGATTTTAGGATCATATGATTGCTCTTTATCCTTATTTAGTAAATTGCTGCCACCATTGATGGGTCCTAGGCCCATCTCTGCTCTTTCTTTTTCTGGAGTCTGGTCTCTAGGTCTAATCTTTTGGTCAGCCTGGCTAGCAGGATGTCCTCCTCATTGAGGCTGTCCTCAACGTCCACAGAAGTGCCTGACCCGGCTGTGTGGGATCTAGGTACTGAGAGGTTGATTCTTGGAGTCAAGGGTACTTGAACCCTTTTCTCCCTGAGAAGTGGAGGGGGTTGGTTTACCAGGTCATCCCCTTCCTCTTCTTCCTCATCTGATTGGTCTTCACCATTTTCAGATGGGTGGTCCTTAGCATACCCAGCCAACAGCTCCTTTAGCTTTTGTTTGGTAGTATGGGGACCCATTGCTATGTTTTTAAGTTTACATAGGGACCTTACTTCCTTTAAAGACAAGTGAAGGTAAGGGGTGAGGTCGAGCTCCTCAACCAAGTCCTCTGTCATTGTGGTTATTTTCACTAACAGCTGAGATCTTGTTTTGAGACTTTGTTAAAAAAAACTTCTAACCCCTAGCTAAAGTGACTTTTTATTTTTCTAAAATTCTAAAGGGACTTAACCAAGGCCCTAACAAGACTTTTAGTAGTTTTGGCAAAAATGCCAATTTGAAAAAATCAGAATTCTAAAGACAATTTAAGAGTTCTGTCATGTGATCAGGTGGTAACCAAGTTGTCCAACAAATGCAAAGTTGTATATCCCACCGCTGATCCACCAATGTAGGAAGCTGGCGCTGTATATACTATACCAAAGTTAGGTATAGTGTGCACAGAGTCCAGTGGAACCCCAAAGGTAGGCAGAGGTAAAGTTAGATAGAACCTTACTCTCTATTTGTGGTAGTGTGGTCGAGCAGTAAGACAGTATCAGAGGACAGTGTTAAGCATTTGTTGTACCCACTCAATCAGCAAATGATTTCACACACTCAAAGACTGAACTTCAGACCAATTGGTTTTGTATAGAAATATTCTTTTAGTTATTTTATTTCCTAGAACCAAGCAAGCCTGGCACAGGTAAGTTGATAAATACTTTGCAGTAAATATACAGTTTGAAATGCAGTTGTAAATGTATTTTGAAATGGTTACAGTTTGAATTACTGCTAATGCAATACTGTGAAATGCTGTACATATACCTTGTATCGATTTTGCAATGAAAATTACAGGTAAGTTACTTTTACGTTACTTTTGAGATTTCTTTTTAGATTACTTTTTAGATTACTTTTTCTACTCAATGTGATATGCCTAGATATCACACTGGGACATTTCCTAGAGAAAAGGTAAGTAAAATCAGTTTTGCACAATTGTTATTTTTCAGGTTTCCATACAAATCAACTCCACACTTAGAACATTTTTTCAGAGAAAAACAGTCAATAGGTTCCTATGAAGTGAAATGAAGTTAACGGTTACCAGGTAAGTAATCGGTCTCTGGAGTTGAGCTTCTGGGGTTAGAACAAGGGTTCCCCCAGGGTCAAGGATGCACTCTCGTTACACCCTCAGCGGCACTAGGGCGGCCGGGTGCAGAGTGCTGAGGCCCAATGTTATCCAATGGGGGTTAGGGGGCCTCCGGTTGGTGGCTGCTGGCAAGCAGGCCACTGGGTTGTGCGAGCAAAGCTCCTGGACTTTAGCTCAGGGCAAATGGGGAAACAAAGTAACACCAAAGGTGCACCCTCAGCGGCACTAGGGGGGTCGGGTGCAGGGTGCTGTTTCGACGTCGGGCGCCCTGTTGGTTTAAATGAGGAGCCTCCGGTTTGCAAAGGCACTGTAGGCTCGGGGACGAAGGTCTTCTGGGTGCGACCACCACTTCGAGAGGTAAGTTGGGAAGTTAGGGGTTGGTTAGGCACCGTCTGTTTGGGCACACAAGGCCGTGGGGCGTCGGGTGCAGGGGTGCCTTTTGGGGTCAGATCTTCTTACCAGCTCCTGGTCGCGGTTGGGGGGACCTTCTGGATTTAGGCTGCAGGCGTCTGCCGGAGGCTTGAGGCAGGTCAGGGGTCGCCGTATCTCGGGTCAGGATCGCTGGGGTGACCTCCTCGTGGTGTTTGCCCGCTCGGGCCGTGGACGGCGGGTGCAGAGTGCGGCGGATCCGTGGTTTCCGGCCGAAGTCAGAGGTTGCAGATGAACAAATCCGGTATTCACGGGAGACAGAGTCTTTGTTGTTGAAGGCAAGCAGGTCCTCTGGGGTTTTCGAGGTTGCTGGCTGCAGGACACACCGGGATTTCGTTGGAGCAGGTTCGAGGAGACAGGCCGGTAGGGCTGGGGCCAAGTCAGTGGGCGTCTTCTTCTTGTTAGCTGCTGCATGGCTGTTCGGTCCTTCTTCTTGTTGCAGTTTCTTCTTGTCTGAGGAAGGAAGGTTCAGGGGTGCCCCTAAATACTAGATTTAGGGGCGTTACAGGTAGGTAAAGGCAGGGATCAATGGGTCCCTTCCTGGGGTGGGTACACCCCCTATTATGTCACCCTCCAGTGGGAGAGGGGCATGAGCCTGTCCCGGGTTGGCTGAGTCCCCCATCTGCAAGAGGGCGGGGACTGAGAGTTGTGCTTCACCTCGCCTCCCTCACCTGAGGGGTGGAGTTGGCAGAGGTGGGCACACCTCTCTTCCTCACTTGTTTTTCCCGCCGGTTCTCCCGCCCAAAGTTGGGGTCAGAACCAGTGGGGACCAGTTGCTGAAAGCAGCAAGTGGCCTGGGGAAGCTCACAAAGGCGGCAAGCCTTTGAAGCTTCCCCTTCGTGAACCCTACCCATTCTGGGGGAGGAGGCTTGGCACCTCGTCCCAGGATGTGCATTGTTTCAGGCCCCAGAGAGCAGCAGGCTCTCGACCCAGGGGTCCAGAAACATGTCTAGTGGTGGCAGCTGAAAGCAGCCACTAAGCCTGGACACTAGTGGTAGGTTAGTTTTCAGGGGGCATCTCTAAGATGCCCTCTGTGTGCATTTTTCATTAAAGCCCACACTGGCATCAGTGTGAGTTTAATGTGCTGAGAATTTTGATACCAAACTTCTCAGTTTTTTTTAGTGTAGCCATTATGGTGCTGTGGAGTTCGTAAAGACAAACTCCCAGCACCATATGCTCTTAATGGCAGCACTGCACTTACAATGTCTAAGAATGGACTTAGACACTGTAGGGGTACAGGGCTCGTGCACCTGTACCCTCACCACTGGTATAGTACACCCAGCTATAGGGGTGACTGATCTATGCTAGGGCGGTGGGTTGTAGGCATGGCACACAGAGATGTGTGCCATGTTGACTCTTCACTTTGTTCTGCACCAAAACACGCAGCCTGCAAAGGCAGTGTGTGAGTGTAGTGGTACAGGACCTCTAAGGGTGGCGCAATAAGTGCTGCAGCCCTTAGAGGCCTTCCCTGGTCACAGTGCCCTGGGTACCTGTGGTACAATGTACTAGGGGCTGACCTGTGGCCAGAGATGCCAATTGGGTTATTTTTGGGGAAAGAACACAGGCCCTGGGAACCTGATTGGCAGGGACCCAGGGCACATCAAGTCAAAGTGCATCAGTAGTCTGGCAAAAAGTGGGGGGTTACGGTAACAGAAACCCACTTTCCTACACATACCTTGCCAACTTAGGGCTAACAAAGCAAACACAAGGCAATGATGGACGGAGTGCTGAATCTTTTCAGACACTCACCCCGTCACAGATCTGGGTTGAATACATCATAGTTCTTTAGCTCACTTCGCCACCCCAGCCATATGCAAATCAGTCTTGACCCTGTGCCTCATGGGAACAGTCCTGCCCAAACTGCCAAGCCAGGTCTTCCCTGAACCGGAAACAAGCATCCTGGGACCGGGTTCGGGGTATCAATCCTCATCAGCCAGGCTAGCTTGAATCCAGTGGCAAAGTGAGCAAGGAACCCACGTCTGGGCATACCCTGCCAACTTAGGGCGAACAAAGCAAACACAAGGAGACGATGGACGGAGCGCTGAAACTTTTCAGACACTCACCGATCTGGGTTGAATCCATCATAGTTCTTTAGCTCACTTCTTCACCCAGTTCAGACCCAGCCATATGGAAATCAGTCTTGACCCTGTGCCTCATGGGAACAGTGCAGACCGAACTGCCAAGCCAGGTCTTCCCTGGACCAGAAACAAGCATCCTGGTACCGGTTTCAGGGTAACACCCCTCATCAGCCAGGCTAGATTGAATCCAGTGGCAAAGTGAGCAAGGGACCCACGTCTGGGCATACCCTGCCAACTTAGGGCGAACAAAACAAACACAAGGAGATGATGGACGGAGCGCTGAAACTTTTCAGACACTCACCCCCAGTCACAGATCTGGGTTGAATCCATCATAGTTCTTTAGCTCACTTCGCCACCCCAATTCAGACCCAGCCATATGGAAATCAGTCTTGACCCTGTGCCTCATGGGAACAGTCCAACCCGCCCTGCCAAGCCAGGTTTTCCCTGGAACGGAAACAAGCATCCTGGGCCCCACGTCTGGGCATACCCTGCCAACTAAGGGCAAACACAAGGAGACATAGACATTGCACTCGCTGCATGTCCAGAAGCGCCAGGAGTCTGAGCCAGGAATCCGTAGTCAGGCCACGAGAAAACTGCAGCAGAAGTAGACATCGCACCCACTGTGTGTCCCCTTATCCACCCCCGCAAACCTTGAAAGTGGTGACATCTCACAAACTGTGCAAGGGTTTGGTGGATTGGAGGCATCGATGCTCAAAGCTCAGCGCCTACAACAGAGAGAAATAAAGCTGATTAATAATAAACTTACTAATATTGAAAAAAGTATGGCAGAGGATTAGACAACATTGCAACGACCCTAGCTGATAATCAACAGCACATAAGTGCAAAGGTTCATGATCTTACAGAAGCTGTAAAGACCCTATTTATCGATATCAACGCTGACCAGGTACAACAGAGAAGTAGGGAGCGTCAACAGTCTGCCAGATTGATGATAGATAGGATCGATAAACAGACTTGCACATGTGACATCTGGTTGAAATGGGGCACTACAGCGGGGATGTGGCTCGTGGACTTGTACATGTCACAACTGCAGTAGACACACTAAAACCACTCAGATAGCAGGTGACAGTCACGTAGTATGTCTAGAGAGTGAGGCGCGCTCTAGTGTGAGTAGCATATCTGTCAGTGACACCTTGAGTGTGCGTAAAACCAGACGTCGCACTACTGGAGATGCAAATCTGGGGGCCAGCATGTCTGGTCGTATCGAACGCAAGTCATAGCCTGATATCCTTGTGCTTATGTTTAATATCCTGTTTGTCTGTGCACTTATGTCAAACTATGTTTCAAGGTTACTTGTGACATGATGTAATGTCATTTTCTATGCTTACATTCCCAGCAAGACATAGGGATAAAGAGTGGTTTATGTTTATCTGCACAAATGTCTTGGAGTTTCATTCAGTAATATATCAATAGTTCACTCACCCAGAAAAATAATGCTCATTAATGTTGGCACGGCGCCTTCGACCCTCTGCTGCTCCCGATGCATCATGTTTCAGACGTGACAGTAGCTGTTCTTCTTCGTCATCAGTTTCAGAGTCGGATACAGGAGCTGCTACACTGCGGAGATTTGCACATGCGGCTGCAATCTTGCAACAGATTTCTAGAGAGTACTGAAGGGCACCACCACCCTTGTGCAGGCATCTGAATCTACTCTTCAGTATTCCAACTGTGCGCGCAATCACGCCTCTGGTTTTCCCATGTGGCACATTGTACCGACGCCCACCGCGTGTGCATGGATTCATATATGGAGTCATTATGCATGGGCGTATGCACTGTCACCTGAAATAGTAATATATATTTTAACACATCACAGTTACAATGGTTGTGCTGTTAAATTGCAGTCCAAGGACAATAGAGGCTTATTACACAAACTGTATGAGCCATCGAACTGTCCACTTTATAGCCTTGCATGGATGCCACTATGTCAGAATATGAATGAATCATGGGTGCTCCCAGGGAAACACGCTACTATGTCTGTAATCACATGTTTTGCATCACACACCACTTGTATATTCATAGAATGAGTATTTGTCCGGTTGCGGAATAGATACTCAATGGTGGAGGGTGGGCATAATGACACGGGTACCATCTATGCACCCAATGACATTTGGAAGGTTGGCTGTTCAGTAAAACTGGCATTTGTTTGTCCGCAGTTCATGTTCATTTCTAGGTATTGATTCCTGTTAACAAAGAATCAAAACAGCTACGTCACGTACAGACTGGGACCAAAGACAGAATCTCAAGAAAGAATACAAAAAGACATTGTGGGAACATAAAAGAATAAGGGAGGATGACTTTTGGGCAAAATTACTTTGCATGACAAAAAACACCAACTCAAGTGCATTTTGGAGAATAATAAATGGGCTAAATCACCAGGCAAACCCAATTACTTCAAGTGTACAAGAAGCTGATTGGGCCACACTAATAACAAAGAGATTCACAGACACGGAACCACTGAAACATCTAGAATGGAGGCAGAGGACACAAGTGTCGCCCAAGGAGTGCGAAGAACAACTAACCAACGACAGGCGGGCCTCACAAACTACAAACAGCTCCCCAACCTGTGGACGACCTACATTGCACAACACAGAAGGGGCATACTTGAGAGAAGAACGGAGGGCAGTACAAGCACCAGGAATGGGCCAACGGCCTACACTGCACTACGCAGAAGAGGCAAAATCGAGTGAGGACTATAAGACAGAAGACGCATTCGGACATCCAGGCATCAGCGACGAAGACGTAAGAAGAACACTTAGGAAGAGCTTTGGTAGCGGGGCCCCAGATCCAAATGGCATCCCCTCAATAATTTATAAATCTGACCCAGACTTCTGGAGCGGAAGACTAAAAAAACTGTTCGATGAAGTAGAGAGAGAACGTCAAACTCCGTCAAGCTGGCAAGGCTCAGTAATTACTCCGATTTTTAAAGGTGGAGATAGAACGTCCCTGATAGCACTTTTGGACGTGGACGCGAAGTACTATGCCTCATTACTCTTGGAAGATCTGACTACTTGGTCTGACCGCTCAAAACGAATTCCGCTTAATCAAACTGGCTTCAGGAAAGGGTGTGGGACAACAACAAATATTTTATCACTCTCAATGATAGCCGATAAATACATCCGAAGGAAACAACAGCTGCACCTCTGTTTCATCGACCTAAAGGCGGCCTTTGACAGCGTGGACCGTAACATTCTATGGGGAAAATTGCGCAGCTGGAACGTCCCGGATAAAATACTCCGAGGAATATTGCTCTTATACTCCAACACATGGATGAGAGTAAAACTGGGAGATGGAGCAAGGCTATCAAGAAAAGTTAAAACCAGCAAAGGGCTCAAACAAGGTTGTGTCCTGGCCCCCCCCATCTTTTCAATCTTTTCATGGCAGACCTCGCGCCAAAGCTCAACAAGATCACATCCCATCCACCTAAACTAGGTACCCTACCCCTAACCCACTTATCCTACGCGGACGATGTTGTTTTGATGAGCTTAACCAAGATCGGCTTACAAAGGTCACTTGCGGGAATGTTGGAATTTATAGCCAACAATAACTTGGAGATAAACATCACAAAAAGCAAAACAATGCTTATCACCAGACGACGGACTGCCAAACAACAATTCCAACTGGAGGGCAAAAAGTTAGAAGTAGTATCTAACTACAAGTTCATGGGGTTCTACTTCGATAACCGGCACAACCATCAGCAGCAAAAAGCCTACATTTCTCAGAGAGCAAATGCCTTATCATTCGCCTTCAGATCCTTATCAAAAAAGCTCAAGGGGCCATCATTCAAACCCCTACTGGCAACAATAAAAGCCAAAACGCTACCTACGCTATCATACGGCAGCACAGCTCTCCATGGGAAAGACGCTGACCTACTAAACAAAGCACAAGTGGCAATCTACAAAAGAGTCTTTCAAATCCATCAAGGAGCTTCACCAGCGCAGACCAGACTAGAAGTTGGGGTAACAAACGAAACGCTGGGAAGAATGTATGCAACCATCAAGCAATGGTATAGCTTGAAACAAAACATAGCAGCCTCGGAACTGAATAAGGCTCTGTGGGACGAAATAGAGGAAGACGCAAAGTCACAATACAACCAATACCTAAAAAAGGCTCTAACAGATACTTGCACAAGAGAACTCTGGGAAACCAATCTGCCCTACCCGGCCTTCAAGCAAGCTATAAATAAATCAGCAAAGCTCCCCTCCTTGCTAGCAGACAAAACCACCTTTAGCACGAGAAAACATGCCTGGATGGTAATATCCAATTACAAATCACTCACCCCAGCACCATACTTAACTATTACGTTCTCGGTCCACAGAAAACTACAATTAATGGCCCTGCGTCTGGGTAAATTCCCATCCACCATGGACCAGCCAACTTGGGTCCACGATGGGCCTAAAGACTGTAGACTATGTGGGAGCAGTAAAGAGGACCTTGTCCACCTTGTCTGTATTTGTCCGAATTTATCTCAAGCACGAGCCACTTTCCTAAAAAAAGCCATGAACACTAGAGTCATAAGAACATGCAGATCGGCAATTATGGCGACCTTGGACCCAACTGACACTCCATTGAATTGCCAACTAATAAAGTTCCTCTCAGCTCATGCACAAGCACTAAAAAGTAACCTTGTGCCCTGCTCACAAAAAGCAAATAAGGCGGCCAACTCAGAAGCAGACCGTACTCCCGAACACAATGCAGAATAATATCAGAACATTGGGAGGAACACTTTTCAGGGATTAATTAATGCTCCAGACTTACCAAACTGTAAACTATGCATGTTAAAAATTTCTTCAATGTCATTCTTCACACATAATTATAGTAGAAACGAAAGGCTTTTATGATTTTTTTAGGAAAACAAAAAAGAGGGGAAAAAATAATAACTTTTGTTAATCGCAGCATTCGGTTTTAGTAGATGTATTGTTATGGTTTTAATCAACTGAAACAAACTTTTTTCATTCATTTCAATCAAGGAATGCATGAAAGAATTGTGGAGTGACCTCTGGAACACACCACCAGCTGCTGCATCACAGCTTGAAAGCTGCCAGATGCTAATGGATGCAACTGCATAACACCTGCACGTGGGTGGGGATGGCCGTACTGCATAAGGTGTGTCTCTCAAGAGGAGGCTTTAATTCAGCGATTAGATGTAGGACTACTGCACTTAGCCGGTAATTGGTGTATATCTCCTCCTCTGTTTGTTCAAAAAGTGTGACCCTCAGTCTGAAGATCCTCTCCTGTCTCCGCCGCCTTCTCTGCAGACCAGCCAAAAGCCTCATTCTCCATGCATGACATACAAAGCAGCCATTTTGGAAACATCTGATGCAGTCTGGGGCTCTGTATATAATTTGCAAATGGTATATGGTGTTTTTTCGAATATTCGCTATTTGCAACTGTGATAAACATATTAATCACGACTCCCAAATAATGATTTCTGATTCGCTATTTGGAGATGGCAAATTAACAAATCAGTAACCATTCGCCACGCAAATTTTTTGTCTGTGAATGGGTTTTATACATTCCATTATTTTGCGACAGGTATTCAGTTTGCAACTGAATACCGATTCGCAATGGCTCTGTACATTTGGCCATTAGTATTATGATTTCTAAATAAACACTCTCAGATGGAGGACATATTTGAACATGAGTCCCATACATGCAGCCAATAACTGGAGGAAATTGTGCTATCCGATAAACATGTGATTTAATAAACTGCAATGCCTGTGCTGTTGTAGGAACTTTGTATGCGATCCATGGTCTTGGATTGCGTTGCATCCAGAACTTCCCTGAAAAAGCCTGTAAGTGCACTTTGGGGGATTCCATCTGCTGCAGCTGTCACAGCCAGGTAGCTCCCAGAGGCCCTGAGGGGCAGTGAGCATAATACCTGCACATGGGTGGGCATAGAACTGCGCCTGGCAGGGTTATGCTCTGGCTGAGGAGTCATTTCAGCTGTTAGATCAAATAAAGGGGCGCTCCACAGCCTGCACGTCAACGCTTTCCTCCTCTGGTCATAAATACAAACTCGAACTCTGCGCTCCTGTCTCCTCCTCCTTCGCTGCAAACCAGCCGGTATCCTCACAGTCACGTATAGAGCAGCCATTGTGCAAAGCGCAGACGCAATCTGGGGCTGTTATATGGGCTGCACCTGGTAACCGTCTGTTTTGAGTTGCTGGTCAATTGTGCATGTAAAATATGCATGTTGCGGCTAGTCGCAATTTGCGAATGCTTAGTAGATTGAAATAGCGAAATGGTTATAGGAATTTGCTAACTGTGATTACCAATCTGGAGTCGCAGTTTTAGCGATTCGTAGTACTTTAAATGGAAAATAGAAATCTCTGTACTGATTCTTCTTGAGTGCCTGTTTGCTCCTCATAAGTGCCGGTACTCTCCCGTTAAAAGTATTGCAGCATTGCTGAGAAGTGCCGGTACTCTCCCATTAAATGTACTGCAGCAGTGCTGAGAAGTGCCGGTACTCTCCCATTGAAAGTATTGCAGCAGTGCTGAGAAGTACCAGTACTCTCCCATTAAATGTACTGCAGCAGTGCTAAGAAGTGCCGGTACTGTCCCATTAAATGTACTTCAGCAGTGCTGAGAAGTGGCGGTACTCTCCCATTAAATGTACTGCAGCAGTGCTGAGAAGTGCCGGTACTCTCCCATTGAAAGTATTGCAGCAGTGCTGAGAAGTACCAGTACTCTCCCATTAAATGTACTGCAGCAGTGCTGAGAAGTGCCAGTACTCTCCCATTAAATGTATTGCAGCAGTGCTGAGAAGTGCCGGTACTCTCCCATTAAATGTACTGCAGCAGTGCTGAGAAGTGGCGGTACTGTCCCATTAAATGTACTTCAGCAGTGCTGAGAAGTGGCAGTACTATCCCAATACATATACTGCAGGAGCGCTGAGAAGTGCCGGTACTCTCCCATTAAAAGTATTGCAGCAGTGCTGAGAAGTACCAGTACTCTCCCATTAAATGTACTGCAGCAGTGCTGAGAAGTGCCAGTACTCTCCCATTAAATGTACTGCAGCGGCGCTGAGAAGTGCCGGTACTCTCCCATTAAATGTACTGCAGCGGTGCTGAGAAGTGCCAGTACTCTCCCAATAAATGTACTGCAGCGGCGCTGAGAAGTGCAGGTACTCTCCCATTAATTGTACTGCAGCGGCGCTGAGAAGTGCTGGTACTCTCCCATTAAAAGTATTGCAGCAGTGCTGAGAAGTGCCGGTACTCTCCCATTAAATGTACTGCAGCAGTGCTGAGAAGTGGCGGTACTCTCCCATTAAATGTACTGCAGCAGTGCTGAGAAGTGGCGGTACTGTCCCATTAAATGTACTGCAGCGGCGCTGAGAACTGCCAGTACTCTCCCAATAAATGTACTGCAGCGGCGCTGAGAAGTGCAGGTACTCTCCCATTAATTGTACTGCAGAGGCGCTGAGAAGTGCTGGTACTCTCCCATTAAAAGTATTGCAGCAGTGCTGAGAAGTGCCGGTACTCTCCCATTAAATGTACTGCAGCAGTGCTGAGAAGTGGCGGTACTGTCCCATTAAATGTACTTCAGCAGTGCTGAGAAGTGGCAGTACTATCCCAATATATATACTGCAGGAGCGCTGAGAAGTGCCGGTACTCTCCCATTAAATGTACTGCAGCGGCGCTGAGAAGTGCCGGTACTCTCCCATTAAATGTACTGCAGCAGTGCTGAGAAGTGCCAGTACTCTCCCATTAAATGTACTGCAGCAGTGCTGAGAAGTGCCAGTACTCTCCCATTAAATGTACTGCAGCGGCGCTGAGAAGTGCCGGTACTCTCCCATTAAATGTACTGCAGCAGTGCTGAGAAGTGCCGGTACACTCCCATTAAATGTACTGCAGCAGTGCTGAGAAGTGCCAGTACTCTCCCAATAAATGTACTGCAGCGGCGCTGAGAAGTGCAGGTACTCTCCCATTAATTGTACTGCAGGGGCGCTGAGAAGTGCAGGTACTCTCCCATTAATTGTACTGCAGGGGCGCTGAGAAGTGCCGGTACTATCCCAATACATGTACTGCAGGAGCGCTGAGAAGTGCTGGTACTCTCCCATTAAATGTACTGCAGCAGTGCTGTGAAGTGCCGGTACTATCCCAATACATGTACTGCAGGAGCGCTGAGAAGTGCCGGTACTCTCCCATTAAATGTACTGCAGCAGTGCTGAGAAGTGCCGGTACTCTCCCATTAAATGTACTGCAGCAGTGCTGAGAAGTGCCGGTACTCTCCCATTAAATGTACTGCAGCAGTGCTGAGAAGTGCCAGTACTCTCCCAATAAATGTACTGCAGCGGCGCTGAGAAGTGCAGGTACTCTCCCATTAATTGTACTGCAGGGGCGCTGAGAAGTGCAGGTACTCTCCCATTAATTGTACTGCAGCAGCGCTGAGAAGTGCCGGTACTATCCCAATACATGTACTGCAGGAGCGCTGAGAAGTGCTGGTACTCTCCCATTAAATGTACTGCAGGAGCGCTGAGAAGTGCTGGTACTCTCCCATTAAATGTACTGCAGCAGTGCTGAGAAGTAGCGGTACTGTCCCATTAAATGTACTTCAGCAGTGCTGAGAAGTGGCAGTACTATCCCAATATATATACTGCAGGAGCGCTGAGAAGTGCCGGTACTCTCCCATTAAATGTACTGCAGCGGCGCTGAGAAGTGCCGGTACTCTCCCATTAAATGTACTGCAGCAGTGCTGAGAAGTGCCAGTACTCTCCCATTAAATGTACTGCAGCAGTGCTGAGAAGTGCCAGTACTCTCCCATTAAATGTACTGCAGCGGCGCTGAGAAGTGCCGGTACTCTCCCATTAAATGTACTGCAGCAGTGCTGAGAAGTGCCGGTACTCTCCCATTAAATGTACTGCAGCAGTGCTGAGAAGTGCCAGTACTCTCCCAATAAATGTACTGCAGCGGCGCTGAGAAGTGCAGGTACTCTCCCATTAATTGTACTGCAGGGGCGCTGAGAAGTGCCGGTACTATCCCAATACATGTACTGCAGGAGCGCTGAGAAGTGCTGGTACTCTCCCATTAAATGTACTGCAGCAGTGCTGTGAAGTGCCGGTACTATCCCAATACATGTACTGCAGGAGCGCTGAGAAGTGCCGGTACTCTCCCATTAAATGTACTGCGGCAGTGCTGAGAAGTGCCGGTACTCTCCCATTAAATGTACTGCAGCAGTGCTGAGAAGTGCTGGTACTCTCCCATTAAATGTACTGCAGCAGTGCTGAGAAGTGCCAGTACTCTCCCAATAAATGTACTGCAGCGGCGCTGAGAAGTGCAGGTACTCTCCCATTAATTGTACTGCAGGGGCGCTGAGAAGTGGCGGTACTGTCCCATTAAATGTACTGCAGGAGCGCTGAGAAGTGCCGGTACTCTCCCATTAAATGTACTGCAGCGGCGCTGAGAAGTGCCGGTACTATCCCAATACATGTACTGCAGGAGAGCTGAGAAGGGCTGGTACTCTCCCATTAAATGTACTGCAGGAGCGCTGAGAAGTGCTGGTACTCTCCCATTAAATGTACTGCAGCGGCGCTGAGAAGTGCCGGTACTATCCCAATACATGTACTGCAGGAGCGCTGAGAAGTGCTGGTACTCTCCCATTAAATGTACTGCAGCGGCGCTGAGAAGTGCCGGTACTATCCCAATACATGTACTGCAGGAGCGCTGAGAAGTGCTGGTACTCTCCCATTAAATGTACTGCAGGAGCGCTGAGAAGTGCTGGTACTCTCCCATTAAATGTACTGCAGCGGCGCTGAGAAGTGCCGGTACTATCCCAATACATGTACTGCAGGAGCGCTGAGAAGTGCTGGTACTCTTCCTTTCAAATTAAAGAAGTGCAGGTTCTGATATTTCGACAAACATTTCATTTGCTAAAATTAGGAAGAGAATGTTTTAGTGCATAACAGAAGGCCTTTGTGCATTCGCAAATAGCCCGATTTAGAGAATCGCACCCTTACAAATGCAAAATGCCTTTGTACATCTGGCCCTAGGTCTGTTTCTGCCTATTCTGCATTGTCCCTGTTACCGAGAGCATTCATGGCAATGACGTTACACATTTAAATTAGATTATTGCTACATCTGCACGTTACTATTCCTGTATTGTACCTTTTGAATCTTGTAAGAACCCTTCTTGGTTTCTCTAAATTCTCCTCTATAACTGACATTTTGAGTCGGCACTTTTCATAACTACGGTATTTTGAAATGTTGATTTGTACCTTACCTCCGGGACACACAACCTCGTGATTTGAGGTTGACCCCTTCCCTGCCCCCCCACATCTGGGGCACCTTGGAGAGGCAGAGTTTCTAGTGGTGCAGCTCAGCCACAGATACCAACTTAATATTTAGTCTTCGATTTCAAACTACTTCCTATTTACAGAACTTTTTAAGATTTACAATTTTATATTTTGCTCCTTTATATATTTCTCATAAATCTGCTAATAATACTTACATTTTTAAACAGTCATGGACCCCTGAGTAGGTGTTGCGGACCTCCTGGGATCCGCGGACCGATGCCTGAGAAAAAGAAACCCGAGGCCATTGGTAAATAAAGAGGCAGATCTGCAGCGTTCATCCTTTCTTCCCCAAACATCTAATTGTAATAGATAAATTAGGGTCATTTACCCTTGTGACTTCCATCGAAGGATTGCTTTGTTGGATTTCTTGTGCCCTTTGCTTTTTGGCGCCAAGATCTGTGCACGTGGCTTTGCACGCGTGTCGATGCACCTGTTTACTCCCTTCATGGCACAAATAATTGAATCCAGGATTCCATGCATTGCACATGGGCACTTCTCTCCTCTTCTGTTCTCATAACATTTATGTGCCCGTTGTCATGGTTTTTATTCAAGGCCAGTCGAGGGGGGCGAGAGGTGTTATATCCGACTTAAGCGCCACAATTGCGTACATTCTCTCTATACAGGCAGATAAACGAACAGCCTTCTGCGACAATGACTTCGAAAGAGCGTGAAGTGGCAGGAAATTGTTTATAGCTGTGGAAATATGATTATGGCGCACAAAGGCGTGCGCTATACAGTGGCGGGCGTGGGCAGGGCTGGACTGGGTACCAAACGCAGCCCCACTACCTTCCTCCCCCCTCATCCTCGCTCTCCTAAAGCATCTCCTGTGTCTGCTGCAATTAACCGGGGGAGCTGGAGAAAGCGGCAGCTTTATGGGCCAATGTGACCTGGGCCCTGGTCAGCCGAGTCCACCGCGCCCGGCTCCTTGGTAGGTTTGCCACCTGGGCCCTGGCCATTCTTTTACCAGCATGATCAGTATTTTAATGTCCCAGCCGGTACAAAAATTAGGAAAATCCCCTAACTCTGATGATTTTTCCTTCTATAAATACATACTTAAGCAGTAATTATAAAAAGAGAGCACTTTCAAATGTATCCTAGAGCTGCCTCAATGGTCCTCGAGTAAACAAAGACAGACAGGCCAGTTAAGAAAGAAAACTGTTTTATTGAAAGCTGTATTTAAGTATCGTGTCCAAGCATTTGATACTTAGTGAACAAATGGCGGGCATTTTTATGACCAAGCCCAGGCACTCACAATCAGCCTCACAGCAGGCTTGGGGAAGAGTCAGTCCACGTCAGGCTGTCACATGACTGACTCGCCCCAGTCATAGGACAGTAGCCCTCGGTATGGCTCTGGCTGACATGTGCCCCTCTGCCTGGGCACACCTCACTGTCCTTCATCAGCCAAACCAGGCTCTTCTGAAAGGGTGTGCAACTGAAGTATCCCAAAGTCAAATGTCACCTGTTGGGGGAGGGGGAAGGAAGGAAAGAAAGTGTGAGTTTGTGTGCATAATTCTGCTTGTGTGGGTGTGTTTGTGTGTGTGAGGGTCTGTGTCTTTCTTTGTGAGGCGTTTCACTACTTTGGACTTGAGTGGGCAATGCACATCTGATTCAGTTGTTTCTCTCCCTGTGTAGGAACGTAGGATCTGCTTTTATGGTTACCCCCACTTTTTGCCGGTGTCAGTGTTTGTTGACTGTAGTTTGCTGGGATCCTGCAAATCAGAACCCCAGCATCTGTGCTTTCTCTCTCTCCCAAAATGGCTTTGGTAAGTACTTTTGTACCTCCACAATTGGCTACTGGCGTACTCTTCTAACTCCTTATATATGGTACTAAGGTACACAAGGCATAGCTACACCAAGGGTCTCCCATGGGCTGCAGCACGGCTTGTGCCACCCATGGGAGTCCACTTCAACTCCGACTACAGACCTGCCATTGCAGACTGTGTGAGTTGGTGCTTGCACCTCTCAAAACAGATTTACGTTTTCCTATATCTGAGGTCACTGCACTTAAAACCCATAAGTCACCCCTATGGAAGGCCCTTCCAGTCCTGAGAGCAGGGTGCTGAGTTATAAGTGTGAGGGTGCCCCTGCATGAGCAGGACACTCCTACAAACCTCGGAGTCGATTCTCCAGGCTTTGTAAGTGCGGTCAGGCATTTTAAGATATAGTGGACATCAGTCATTACGAGATGTCTAACTGAAAGAAATTAATCTTCATTCAGATACAATCACAGCCATCAAAGATAAAATCATAATACATTCATTACAATTCCCTAAATAGTTAATAATAAAACACCTGATTACAAACCAACCAAGATGGCCGTCAGGTGAGGAGCTCCGGCCGGGAGCTCCCCGGCTAGGGATGGCCTTTTTGGCTCTAATCCCCTGGAGTCTACCCCCTCCTTGGACCCTTTACACACCTGAGTTTGGATTTAACTGCGGTCCTCGTTTCTTCAGCTCCCGCGTTTGGAATTTGCAGTCTTCGTGAATGAACCGTGATTAACATTCTGACCGCGGAGCCCGAGCAACATGGCCGATACCCGGTGGAGCTGCAAAGACCGCTATAGAGGAGATAGGCTCCGGCCGTCACCTACCCAGCCGGACATCGGGCACAATTCTCCTCGTCTCTCTGTTATGTCTCCGTCCTCCTCCGCCTTCCGACGAATCGCTGATGTCTTGCCGACGACGGAGCCAATTGTCGACTCGGCCGATCACCCCTCCTGGACGTGCATTTGCCTTCTCTGGGTGTCTGCCCTTTGCCCTCATCTACCTTCTGCTCCCCTGCTGCTCGGCATTCCTGCTACAGTCCACTTCGCATGCAGATTGCCTTGAGCCGACGGCCTGGCTTTTCTACTGTCGTGGCTGCCCTGACCCCCGGATGTGTTTTTTTCTTTCCCGGTCGGAGCGGTTAGGAGAGTGCGGTCTCCCTGTCTGCGACCCCTCTCCCTCAGGGACTGCTCCTCTTTCGATCCAGGAGTAGGGTCTGCCCTGGTCCACTATTTGAGCCCTTCGGGGTTGCGGCGTGTGCGCTTGAGTCGTTTTCCCCTGACTTGGCCGCTTTTTGCCTGCTGAGACGCTGCTGCCCGTGGCCCGGATTTCTCCCCTGACGATCGGAGCGTGAGCGGCGACTCTCTCTGGTTGTCTGCCCTCCTGACCCCGAGTAGGCTGATTGTTCTTCAGTTCGGCTGCTTGCTGTGCCGGAGAATCTGTGGGGCCGAGCCCGGGGTCCTCCGATCTTTGTGGTGCCAATCGGCTGTAGGGATCGCCGCTTGCGGGCGGTCTATGTCCTGAGGTCGCCAGCCCGTCTCACTGCACGTCGACCCACTTCTGGACGTTCTCCATCTCGGCGATTGCGAGCATTCCATGGATCACCACTTGGAACCTGGCTTCGGACTCACCCGGCAACCTATTTTTGCACCTCGTGGTAAACTTTCCCGTCTTGACCACTGCAGACATCTTGTCGGTGAGGATGGTGTGGTTGGTGTCAGCCATTTTGTCTCCATCCACTGTCCCTCTCTGTAGCCTGGTCTCTCATACTCGGTGAGGGTTGCTGGCCCTTGCTTGCCGCGCCGCCGTTTTCCCGACATGATCAAGACTCTACCCACATGACCTGTTTGGGACCCTGTTTATTCTCTTATTTTCAGGTTTGCGGGACTCTTTTTGAATTAAGACCTTCTTTAGTCTCTTTACTTCCCCTTCCACCCCTTTGTTCATACTTTTTATACTTTTGTACCACTGCATTACTATTGTCCTTAATATATGATTTTTCTACGTAAATGTAACCTCATCTGCTTTCCTACTCCTTTACTATTCCCCCACTACTCTCGACGCACCATAGGACTTGTTTTTCTATATTATTGAATGCTCTAGTAACGTATGTAATTATATAACACGTTTTTTTCTCTATGCCTCGATTTGCTCCTGTAACTTTGTAACATTGTTTATTTCTAATGCTAACCTCATGTAAAGCGCTCTGATACCTCCGGGTCTAGCCAGCGCTATATAAAACTCTTCAAATAAATAAATAAAATTACATCCAGTTGAAAACAAAATGAGTAGAAATAAATCCACCCTAGGATCAATCGGGTCTTGATTGTCTTGACCTATAGGCGGCCCGCAGGAAGTTCGTAACTACACAAAGGGTGTGCTCAGTGGGCAAGAGCTGCAAGTACAGGAGTGCCACTCGGGCTTGCCTGAAATTCGGGCATTTTAAAAGGGGCCGAAGAAACTGCCTCCTATGGTGGCTAAAATATTTACATAAAAGTACAAAATGTAGGGTATCCTGTGGAGACCTAGAATCGCAGCCACTGGGCCCTCTCGGGTTTGGGTGAATATAACCGGATGGGGTAGCCGAGAGCTGATGAAGCTGATTAAACCTAATTTGGGCCACCAGAAACCTGCCACTTGCACTGGTAAGGATAAAAAGAGAATTCACCATGCCCTGCACTGATTTCAGCAGAACGTGCCCCCACACTGCAGGTTTCAAGAGCTCAATGTTTTCGTGGTGAGCAGTGGCGTGCTTGAAAAACAAGCCCATGACTATATTGAGCTCTTGAGGCCTCAAAGAGTCGTGTTTGAGAAAAATGTCTGCCCTGCCTAGACTGGAGAGGGACTCCTTTACATACTGTGGAAATGTGCCTTTTAAACAAGAGTGCCGCTTCAGCGACCTTACCAAACAAAAGTCTCCAACCTCCAACTGCCAATCTCTTGATCGACCTAATGGTCACTGCAAAAATAACGCCAAAGGATACCTCAGTCAGGACCGGCCGCCACCTGGAGGGTCAAATCGAAAACCGGAAAAGTCACTTTGGCTGCAAAGACAAGAGTCTCCTCATGCAGGACGTCTCCTCAGTAATATTCCACTCTTCCGTCAAGACCACTCCTTTAGACGGCCGTATCATCGATGAGGCCCCACGTATCGGGCGCCAACTGTGGAAATGTGCCTTTTAATGAGCACACCGGTGCAGGGGTCACCCTTCTCTTGTCCACGGGTCCATAGACCAACAAAATAGAGATTGGCACTGAAGCTGGAATTCAAAATAACAAGTTTATTAATCACTCATGAGTGGGACTACGTCCACACAGCACTCTCAAGTGCTGCCTGAGGTAGTACACTGAAGTCACAGACCATGGTGCTTATATACAGAGTTTGTTGCAGAGTAAGCATGTAGTTACAAATAGAAGGTGCAAGCAAACACAGGAATAACTACCAACAAACATGGGCAGATGGGTGATCACTTAGTCAGCAGAGTAGGAGGGGGAACAGAACTGTTTACATCAGCAGAAAACAGTTGACAGTTATATCTTTAGCCAGGTGCATTCTAGCAGCTACAGGCCTTTTCTCAGCACATACATTGCTGTAGCTTAGAATAGAAGGAGTTAACTAACGTAGATGACTCAAGCAGAATAGAAAGGCAAGAAACAGTGAAGACGGAAGAATTACATAGCTAACAAAATGGATGCCACAACCAAGATGGCTTCAGCTTATGCTAACGGAAATTATTTCAGATTTCCATAGACGGCCCTTTTAGCATCTGCTGAAGACATCTTCTAGGCTTTATAAGGAGTACGGAAAATATCATGTACATCTATCTGCATTAATTCATTAATTTCTTGATCACTTGCTAATCGGGCATTTACATTCTTAACATTTTGTTTAGTCGGTATACACGAGGTGCAAGTAGAAACACAAAGGGAACAAAGCATTGGGCCGCATTGAATACATCGGCAACAAGTGAAAAGAATAGCAAGAAATATACATAAGGCTGACAATAGCTTCCAGCCCCATACAGTAAACATGTTCCATAGCCATCCAGTCAAAGTCCAAGTTCCTGAATCCTGATGGATTTCAGTGGCTATTTTGTGCAACTTGGAAATTGCGTCAAAAATAGAAGGGGCGTGGTCAGGGATATAGACACAGCAGCTTCTCCCGATGATGCGACATGCTCCACCACGGTCGGCCAGGATGACATCAAGGACCATCCTATTTTGGAGCGCCACAATTCTTGCAATTTGTAGTTCTTCTGTGATGTTTCCAAGCGCCATTGCTGTCTGATTGGTTACTTAGTTACAAAACGGGTAACCCAAAATACGTCACTGGGACCTGGGTATATGACAGTACATTAGGTTCATTACATATAAAGCAAACAGCTCCTCTGGAGCTTCAAAATTCGAAAGTATTTTTCAAAAGATAAATAGCCATGATTAAAACAGTATCACAGTGTATTCATCGCTGTTGATTGAGCTGGCAAATAATACAAATGTCGACGTTTCGACCCCTAGAATATAGTAGGTGGTTCATCCCTTACGATGGGGTCTTCCTCAGGACAGTGGAGAAGGAGGGTGCGTGGGGTACCTAGGATTCAAACATAGGAGACGTCTTAAAACTAAATAGACAAATACTAGCCATAATATTGAGCCAGAAGGGGCCTCAGCCTAAAAAATTACCATGTATATCCCTCCACTGGGAATACTGAAATGAGCGTGGGCGCGTAGGCTCCAAGTATGTACAGAGGAAGACTTTTCGAATTTTGAGGCTCCCGAGGAGCTGTTTGCTTTATATGTAATGAACCATGTGATTTGCACTTTACCCTTTATATCTATCCTTTTATCCTCACTCCAACCACAATACTTATTGCATTACCCCTACCTTCCTTTTTCTCCCCTCCTGGGGGCACTGCCTTATGTCAGTATTTGAAATAATTTAACAAACTTGAGTATGTTCAGTGTGATTAAACAACACTGAGTACTGAATATAGTATTTGTCTTCACTATTATTTGCTTTGAATTAATGTATTTTTGTTGTTGATGAATTGTCTATTGGGTGTAGTTTCAGCGCTTGAGTGCAGTCCAGATTCCAGTTGCCGTGTTTTCGTTCTGACCGCAGGTCGCAGCAGCAGCGTGGGAGCAGGAGCTGGGAGCGGGAGGACGCCGAAAACCGCCGAAAACCGCTGCCAAACTGCTTACGGCCCCGGCCTGATTACCCCGTTGATCCAGCATACTGGGGGCTTAATGACAGGACGATAGTCCGTCCGTTCACCAGCGAGTGAGGAGCTGCTCGCAGGCTTCGAGGCACCGAAGACGAGGGGAGGCAGAGGTGCGGAGTCTCGTCAGCTGAGCGGAGTTAAGCGGAGGCTGAGAGAAAGCGAGGAAGGAGAGTGGAACGAGAGCGCGGTCACCTTTAGCAGTGACCGCAGAGTGAAGAGCCCAGGTAAGCCCGCGGAAGCGGCCCAACTAGGTTGGGTGCGGCTTGCGGTGCTTCCAGTGCGCCCTGCTTTCTATACCTTTCCCACTCAACTCCATTTGAATGAGATACTCCACTCCGTCCGGATTGTGAAGGACACTTTTAAGTAGGAAGCAGGAAGTCAGGCAGCTCTCGGCTCGCAAGAAGGCAGGCAACTCAGAGAGCAGCGGAGCAGCAGGCAGGCTGGTTACGGGCAGGCTTAAGCTGAGATTGGGACCGGGACTGACTGAGGCCAGAATCAGCGGCAAAAATCAGCGCGTCCCGTTGCACCGTTTATCGCCGCACCACTGTTTTGTGGACCTGGACGTGGACACGAGGAGGAACAGTGAACCAGACGAGGCGAAGTGGGTGAAACTGGGTGGACGCGGGTGACATTGGCTTAACAGACGGAGAAGTGTGAGGTGAGCCGAGCCGCAGCCGGTAGCACCCCGTTGGCCAGCATTCCACTCCCCCCCCCGTTCCCTCCTCCCGAGCAGCGTCTATTCTGCATGGCCAACCTGCCCGCCTGCTAGTTAACTAGCCTAGTACTGTTAAGAGACCAGCATTGAATCTGCATTGAGACTGCTGAATAGGTCATAAACGGTCATAAACAGGCATAAAACATACATACAAAAAAATATATAAAACATACAAAGCCCAAAATAGTATACTATTTGAGTGAGCAATCCAGGATCATGAGATCAGGAAAAACTCGACAATCACCACAGAGAAAACCAAAAAGAGAGTGTCAAAATCAGATTTGAATACAGTCTCAAACATTAAGAGAAGGAAAGAAAATTCCTCATTACAAAAGGAAAAGCTGGTTTCGGTGTTAACACCAACAAGTGCATTTTTTAATTTTGGAGGAAAAAACGAGAACCAGAAATTCCATTTTCTAAAGGACCCAATGGCCGCAACCTATGCCACAGCTGGGACACAAGGACTGCCGAGTCCAATTACACCTAAAAAACAGGATAAAAGAAGCCTCCTGTCGCCGGGTTGTTTAAGTACCAACACTAAATTAAAACAATCTTGCTCTGTAAGAGAAAGTCCCCTACTTACATGGATGGCAAGCCATGAATCAAATAAAAGTGAGCTTAACATAAACAAGGTAAATCAAGAAGCAATTTGTGAGGCGGCCAGAGTTGAAGTTTCCTCAAATAAAGGGCGAATAACTACCACAGCGCAGGTGTATCTGCTTAAGGACTTGCCTAAGGACATGTTTGATCTAAATAAAGAAGGGAAATATGGAGAATATCCAAACGAAAAAGTAGACCCCGGTGTAGTTAGAGCCAAAGAAAATAATAAAGTACAAACTGAGGATTGGAATAGTTCTTTCTCCGCATTAGATGATGCTGACCTCATTCAAGCACTGGACTTGAACACACAACCAAATGACGATGCACATTTTCAAGACCTAGGAAAGAGGCCAGCTTCAGGCACACCTCCGGACCAGCATATTGGGGAGCAAGGAGGGGCAGCCTCGACCCCAATAAAATATCCAGTGTGCACGGACCAGCAGGAGGGGGAAAATATTACGCTAAATTCCAGTCCCATGTGTAGTCAACCATCTAGGTCACCCCCAATTACAATCTCCTCAGTGAGTGGAATTGATCTAATTTCAGAGCCCTCGTCGAAATCCTCCCACTTAATAAAATGGAGTGATACTCTATTAAGATCCTTACAGCGGGCTATAGACGTTCTAAATTTCCAATCAGATAAACTTGATGTCCAGATTGATTTAATGAACTTGATCTCGACATACATCGCAGGGATTAACAGTAAGTTGGACACATTATCCGTATTGATCACTAAGGACAACCATATTAAGGCCGCCAGCAGTGGACATCAATCAAACTTAATTTGTGGATGTAGCCAAATAATAGATAAACTGGCATCTCTGCCAGAGATATTAACAGAGATTTTACATGTCGTTAAGCCAATAGATAATAAGGTCGATAAGGAACACTCTGCCATGACCAAAAGAAATGAGGAAATGAACGATAAAGCGGGCGTTGAAGATTCAATACATTACCCTAAACATGATGACAACGTGACTAAAACCAAAATTAAGGAATCAACTCAATCAGGGGAAGTACAAACTGTCGATGAAATAACTTCTACACTTAGTCTATCAAATGGTGGACTAACAAAAAGACAACGAAAAAGAGCTCGTAAGGCCAGGCTTAATGTGAATAAGCAAAGTGGTCTAGAAAAAAAGCAAGTTTATCCAATATTTTCCCAATTGTATAGCCATAAAATTAATCAGCATTGTAACAAAAGCCCTTCTGGGGTTTTATGTGGATCTAAGGTTCATTCGAAAGAGCCAGCTGTAAATTTTGACAATTCCTTGCAACGTGACATATCATTAGGTATACAAGAAAGCAATGTACACTTAAAGGAAGGTGGCAAGCAAACAAAATGTGACAAAGAGTGTATAACAAATGTGAAAAAACAGGACATTCCAGTCCTATTTAAAATTCCTATCAGAGATAATTCTTTGGAACATAAACAAGGAATAATCAAAGATTCGCCAAAAGAAGGATATGGACAAAAAATTGCCAACGAGGATACCATTATCCTGAATACACGGCTTGGTGACAAAAAAGCAACCAACAGACAAGATGGTGGAAATGGAATCTCACCAAATTTACAAATTATAACTTTAAATGGGGAAGGTAATTCAACTGAACACAGTATGGCAAATTTCAAAGACAGAGTACAGGAAGATCCAAATAGATCTAAATTAGACTGGCGGCCTTTAATAATGTCAGAAAAATCCCAGGGTATTTTAAGTGAAAGTATAGGAAATAAAAATTGGAATAAACTAAAAATTTCTTTGGACAATCAGGGACGAGTCTGCGAGTTTCCAATAGATACATCTAATCCACATGATCTCATAATCACGGAAGTATGTCAAAAAACAGATAAACCTCTAAGTACAACAACAAGCAACGGACAAGTAAAGGTACTACATCAAGAAAGGAACATTTTTGACAATATAGTGCAAAGTGGAAACAAAGTTTATAATACGCAGCAGGAACAGACGATTTCCCCCAATTAGGGATTCAAAGTGGTGAACACAAAAAGTCATTGAATAAACTGATCTTTGAGCCTGAATATCAAACAAAGGGCAGATCAGATTCTTTAAACAGGGGAAACCTAATGAGATTGTTTAAGGAGATACCAAGGCTGCAAAATATTACAACAGCAGATCTCTTAACAGTTGAGTTCTTGCAAGTAGATAATATATCAGGTAAAGAGGTTACTCTTACAACTTGGTACTCAAAAGAACTAACAGCCCTGATTTTCTCAGAAAGAGCAAATTTTGATGCATGGGGAATTTCTCTATCTTATCCAAAAAAAACAAAATATCCGTACCCATTATTAATGGACATAATGAGCCCGATTACATCTGGAAAGGTGATTCATCCAACTACATGTTTAAGGGGGCCAGAAGTACTACTCCTGAAAATACATATCTGGCAAATAAGACACTGGAGAAAACAAATCAAAATCGAGCTCGAATAACCGAAGGGGCAGAAGAACTTCACGATTGGTCGTGGGTGCCACATTTCTTGAGTCATAAACGATCCTGATGAATCTAACAATTCTAACAGGTTAAAGCCACCAATGATATACCCAGGCACGCCTAAGGATGACAAAATAAGAATCTGCTCATGGAATATCCATGGGTTCAAGGAAATGGGGCAAGACCCTGAGACGCAAGCCTTTTTACAAAGCTTTGATATTATATTGTTACAGGAAACCTGGAATCTGACTTCTAAATCCATTAGTGGATATGTGGAATTTCATGTTTTGGCAGAACAATTTTATAAACATGGGCATCCTAGGGGTGGGCTGTCTATCTATTTAACAGAAAAATTAGCCTGTCATACGGAAGAACTTGACACCTGTGAAAATTGGATACAGATTGTGAAATTGGAAAGTAACAACTTAGTAAATAATATGCCTTGGCAGCTCCTGATCCTAAACATATATATCCATCCGAGCAAAAAATTGAAAAAGGAAAAACTGGTATGCCTGATTAACCTAATCAAGGTTTTGCAGAAAAGCTACCAAAATAGTGAGATGATAATCACCGGTGATTTTAATTCCAACCTAATAGGGAGCAAGATAATTAAGAGAATGTGTCAAATGGAGCGGGCTGTTAATGAATTGATAAACGATCTGGATAACTTAGGATTACATATTCTAAATGGAAAAATAAAGGGAGATCAACCAGCAAGGATTACCTTTCTAAGTGGGAGGAAACAATCAACCATTGACTACACCATGGTCAGTAATGAACTATACATTACAGTCGACTCGTTTTATATAGAATCCCGCCCGGAAAGTGACCATTTGCCGCAAGTTTTGACCATCAACGCAAAACTGTCTCAGAAAGAGAAAATATCTGTATTGACAGAAATCCCGGTAATATACAATCTGAAGAAACTAAAATGGCGCGGTACGAATGTCTCAAAAATAATGGCTGCTGTGCATAAATACATAATCGATGGTGGGTCACAGTGTATCAAGTCACCAGAAGATATTTGGGAACATTTGGGAAAGTTTCTTCTAAACAAATTTCCGGTTCTCCCGGGACGTCATGGTACACAAAGTACAACTTATGAACCATGGTTCAATATACAGTTGCGTAACCTAAAAAGGAAAATCACTAGGGAATCGAGAAAAGCAGTTTTGGCCGTAAGATCCAGAAATCCAGTAACAAACAACAATATTAGAGACATGAAGAAGAACTATAGGGAGAGGTGTAGAGTGGCCAAAAAGGAACGCATGGAAAAACTTTGGGAAAAATTACTCTGGGCCAGCAAATTGTCTAATAGTTGTGAATTTTGGGGCATAATAAATAAGTTAACAAAGGGAATAGGAATGTCTCAAAAAGCAGGAATAAGTGAGAAGATATGGGAACAACACATCCAAAATGTATTTAATATTACGAACCACGAAATGATAACGAATTTGGAACCTGATCTGGATATTCTGGAGGAGGATAAGCATACAAAATCTGACATCAGCCTCACTTCATGGAAAATAGTGCAACCTGAAAAAATCATAGTCAATCACGATAAAGTTCAAATCAAAGACAAGTTACAGGAACCAAATCATAATGCCTCAACCATCTTAGTTAATATAAACCAATTAAAAGATATAATAAAAAAATTGAAAACGGAGGGAGCCGCAGGGCCTAATGGGCTTCCGAACGCAATTTTCAAATATGATGTGGAATTTTGGGCAAAATTTCTTACTCCACTCTTCAACTACCTGTATTATCAAAATAAGATAATTAAATCATGGAGAGGGAGCATATTTCATCCAATATATAAAAGTGGTAATCGCAGGGAGCCTGGAAATTACAGGCTTATAGCCCTGATGGATGTTGATGCAAAATTATATGCTTCCTGTTTATTATTACATTTACAGGGATGGATGGAAGAGAAAGGTATAATTCCCAAATATCAAACCGGTTTTAGACAAGGAATGGGTACTAGCACAAACCTGGCAGTAATTGCACTCCTTACGGAAAAAGCAATTTTAAAGAAATCAGGTTTATTCGTATGTTATATCGATTTAAAATCGGCTTTTGACAAAGTTCCACGTGAACGACTATGGACAAAATTGAAAGGTTGGGGTATACCACAACAACTAATCAACTCCATAGTTGCCCTCCATAGTGAAACCTGGGCCCGGGTAAAGCTGGGGGATGGTAGTATAGCATCATCAAAGATCGATACAAAAAATGGCCTGAAACAGGGGTGTGTTTTGGCCCCAAGCCTTTTTAACTTGTACCTTGCTGATCTGCATACCCACTTGACAAAAGTAAACGGTCATCCTCCGAAATTGGCAGAGGACCACATTCAGTATCTGCAATACGCAGATGACATAGTGGTCCTTAGCCAAACCCCCATTGGCTTACAAAGAGTCATTGACTACTTAACCAACTATTTTGATTGTCAGGGGCTGGAGATAAATATGAAAAAAACAAAGGTGGTGCCACTAGTAGGATCAAGTTTTAAAAAACAAAATTCAAGTGGCTAGCCAAGGGTAAAGAAATAGAGGAAGTTGGCACCTACAAGTATTTGGGCATTAATTTAGGGCGACGTATGTCCTTTACTGATCAAAAAAGTGCAATAAGAGCAAAGGCACAAACTTTAATTTTTGCATACAAACAGCTACAAATGAAATTAAGTTGCCCGTCTTACAGCCATCTTTTAAAAACAATGGCAGCACAATTACTTCCAGCATTGGCATATGGTTTGGAAATATGGCACGGTCGGGAATTTGGAATTTTAAATGATTTACAAACAAAAGTGTATAAAGCAGTTTTTAACCTCCCTAGAGTAGTATCACCAGCACAGATCCGTCTGGAATTTGGGCTACAAAATCAGAAATTCCAGAGACAATCGGTTTTTGTGAAACTATGTTGGAAACTTCGCTCCTCGGAACCCGGCACCATGAACAATCTTTGTTGGACTGAAATAAGGGCCCAGTTTGAACAAAAAATCTGGATTCATGGGGTGAACATCTAAGATCA
Organism: Calotriton arnoldi; assembly: GCA_963921515.1. Taxonomy (NCBI): domain Eukaryota; kingdom Metazoa; phylum Chordata; class Amphibia; order Caudata; family Salamandridae; genus Calotriton; species Calotriton arnoldi. Next base: position 1,986,433 of record CAWUFW010001188.1, read on the forward strand.
GCCCTGGTGGATTTGGACATTCAAGAGGCATGGGAGAGTAAGATGGAGAGGATGGCGTTTAATAGAGTGTGTAATGGCGCAGCAAAAAAATTATCTTTCTTAGACGACAAAAACACAGTGGCAAAAAGACGACATTCTTGGACAGTAATAAATTCATATGTAAAACTAAAACCTCAGGATTATCTATCAGCACACTTCAGATTATTTTTAAGAGAAGTAAGTATCGGTTTGGAGTATATGAAACCAAGGATTTGCAACCAAGTTGGAAAGGGAAATATCTTAACACAACTTGTAGACTATGTGGATATCACAATGAATCATTATGCCACGCGATGTGTGTCTGTCCCACTGTCAGCGAAGCAAGAAGAACATTTCTAAAACGAATTTTAAAAGTCCTTAACATTCGTACTTGTAGACAGACTATTATTCGCTGGGCGGGGGGGTCATCAAATATTCTAATTTGTCGAGGGGTAAAGTTTTTAACTTTGATTGACACATTGTTAAGAAGAGCGGATCTTGAACATATGAACTTGGCTATTAATGAGTTGGAAAATTCTGCAGATACATAGTCGTAATAGGGCTAATAATGAGTTGAATGGAAAGAAAGAAGGGGAAATGTTTGTACATATTTTGACATAATGATGCATTTTATCATGAATTTGTTTTAACTTCACATTTTAGTAATTTTAAGTGTCTTATTTTACGGTTGTAAAAAACCAAATAAAGTATCTTCTTCTTCTTCTATTGGGACCTTCTCCTAATGTACTGTCTGATTGGTTACAGCCTCTACAACACGTGTCAAGCGCCTTATTTTTCTACTGTTTAAGGCCGCACCAACAAAGAAGAATAGTCCCAAATGAAAGTCAATATACTGCTGTAGTGCAGTATCAGTTTGATCCACCTCATCATTGTTTATTGTCCTTTTGAATCTGTTCTTGGAAATGTCATTATACAGTTTATAGTCTTTATGGTAGGATGCAGGTGCCAAAAACACAGGTGGAAGCAAAAAGGACACGTAGCAGCTTCCCGACCAACCAATAGGTAGATGGTAATAACCTTTACTTCCGCAAATGAAATAGGTGTTGTGTGAGGACAAAAAGCTGCTATTGTTCATTCCAGTAATGTTCAACACTAAAGTACAGTCACTTTTTCCCACAGGAATACTGCCAATACTGCTCACACAGAGATCCGCTCGAGCTCTAGTAACAGCAATAACAGGAGGCCCATTCCCCTTAGTTGTTTGAGTGTTAGGGAAAACATAGTGTATGGAGGAATTTCCTCGGCGATACTCCTCCATATCCCACACAGTTCCTTTAGCTTGTGGATCTCCTTCCTCATCGGGGTAACAAACTTTATTCAACTGAGCGTTTAGTTCACCTACATCAGCATAAGAAATATTAGCAACTTCAGAAGCCCACAACAATGCAAACCAGGCTCTGCAGGAGCCATTATGTGAAAACGGCAAGGGAATAAAAGGCGTTCCTCCCTTTTTCTGATGAGCTGGCATCATTCCACATACCCAGCAATTGGTAACGTTCGTGGCATTGTGTGTATGGTGCAACATTTGGATGAAAGTGTTATTGAGGTAGGACATTCTATGCTTTTTCTCATGATACGGTAGAGTGAAATAATGATGTTCAATTGGGACAGGAGTAGTAGTAGTCAGTAGATTTCGGACAGGAGCTACTTCCTCTACAATCCATGTTATTATAGCAACAATAACAATAGTCAAAGTAAGTCCAGTAGCAATTATTGTTCTTTTACTACAAACTCTTTCAGCAGTTGGTTTCTTCTCCTTAGACATATTCATTTCGTCGACAAACAACAAAGCAGATGGTGCCCTAAGTTCCTGGGCAGGCGTTGATTTCTTCACTAACGTTGAGACGAGTAGTCACTAAAAGACTACCCCCCTTTGTAGTTAGGCTTTAACTACCCAAGACAGTGGCTCAAACTGTCTCTTTCAATGAAATGTCTTTCTTCCTGGGTCGAAGCTGATATCGAGATGTACCAGGAATCGTGTGGTCTGGGAAGACTTCCTCAGGTCCTTCAGGTGACACAGCTTGTCCTTTCTCGGTGACCAGGATATCGCGGTGATCTGCCAACACAGCTGGGCTCACTAGGTCTTGCAACACTTTTCGACAGTGTGTTGCGTGGACCCAGTTCTTCCGGTTCGTCACTCGAACTGCAGTCCTGGTAGCCAGTAGAACTTGTTCAGGGCCGCACCACCTCGGTGATAGGGAGCTGGTCCTCTGGAAGGACTTAATCACAACGTAGTCACCAGGGCGTAAGAAGTGGCCCTCACCTTGTGACCTGTCTGGAAGAGTCTCCCGAACCTGTTGATAAACAGAAGACAAACTGTCAGTCAACTGAGACAAATAGTCATTCATCAATACATAAAGTACATCATGTATAGGGCGTGGCTTAGGAATCCCCCAAATATTCATTGGCCTTCCAAAAACCACCTCATACGGTGTGAGGCCAGATCGTGTATGCGGTATCGATCTAATGGATAGCAATGCCAAAGGCAGTGCATCAGGCCATTTCAAATATGTGGAAGCCTGTATCTTAGCCAATTTTAATTTCAGAGTGGAGTTGTAACGTTCCACTAGTCCTGCTGATTGTGGGTGGAAAGCAGCATGAAACTTCTGCTTAATTCCCAATCCTTTCATGAGATACTCAACAACTTGCCCAATAAAATGGGGTCCGTTGTCACTCCACAAAACTCGGCAAATGCCGAATCGGGGAAAGAACTCCTTTAGGAGCACCTTTGCTGTCGTGAGAGCTGTATTATCCTTCGTAGCGTATGCTTCCACCCATTTACTGAAGGCGCAAACCACTACTAAGACATACTTTAAATTATTACAGCGCTCAAGCTGGATGTAATCCATTTGCAGGACCTCAAAAGGTGCAGTTGGTATTGCAAACCCTCCTGTTGGAGTTCGTGTTCCCTTTCCAGGATTATACTGGAGACAGATCAGACAGGACTGGACTATTTTCTTAGCCGTACCGACAATCTCTGGATGATCCCAAACTTGCATAAGTTGCTTTGCTATTGAGGATGCTCCAACATGTGCCGGCCCATGTGCCATGTGAATCATAGGATGTAAATAGGCTGTGGGTAACTTTCATTTTGTCATTTCTTTATTCCTCCAACAGCCCTCGTCATCCAATGTTCCCTCCTTGGACCATTGGTCTAATTCATCAACAGAAGCAGATTGCTGCATGTCCAGCACCTCTTGCCTGGCACCATGCCAACGTTCAGCCTGTTACTTAACTACATACATAGATGTGGTACTTCGCTGCATTGCAGTCTCACGAGCTGTGCAATCCGCAAAGGCATTGCCTGCTCCTATTTTATCAGTCACTTTCTTGTGTGCACTACATTTAACAATTGCCACTTTCTTAGGATAGGTCAAGGCAGTAAGGAGAATATGTACTAATTCCCCATGCACTATTTGTGTCCCATGTGAAGTGAGAAAGCCTCTTTCTTTCCAATGTTGCCCGAAGTTATGAGCCACGCCGAAGGCGTATTGGCTATCAGTGTAAATGTTAACAAGCAACTCTGTACTAAGCTCACATGCTCTTGTCAGTGCTATCAACTTGGCTGCTTGAGCTGACTTCTGTGGGATACGAGCTGTCTCAACTACTGTCTAAAGTGTTGTAATTGCATAAGCAGCGGATGTAGTGCCATCAGGCAATTTCAGGCAGGATCCATCAACCCACAATTCCCCATCAACACTAGAAAGAGGTGTATCTTGTAGGTCAACACGACCCTTTGTTCGTTCTTCAGTAAGGGATATACAGTCATGTAACTCTTGTGACTGAGACTGAGTAGCTGGAAATGGCAATAATGTAGCAGGGTTCAGAGTCAAACATCTTTTTAACGTGATATGAGGGGCCAAAAGTGTCAATTCATATCCTGTCAAGCGAGCACTAGTCAGATGCTGTGTTTTTGTTTGATTTAACAAGGCATCAACTGAATGGGGTACTAACACAAGCAATCTATGTGACAAGACTATGCCCTCGCTCTGACGTATGGACACAGCCGTTGCCGCCACCGCTCGAAAACAACCAGGCAGCGCGCGGGCAACTGGATCAAGGACAGCTGAGAAATATGCACAAGGACGTTGTTTATCACCGTTTGTTTGTGTCAAAACTGAGAGAGCGCAACCTTCCCTCTCGTGTACATAGAGTGTGAAGGTCTTAGTGTAGTCTGGAGTTCCTAATACAGGTGCAGAACAAAGAGCTTGACGTAACTGTTGGAAGGCATCCTGGCACTCAGAAGTCCATGGGAGGGGCATCGGAGTGTCTTTAGTCAAAAGGGCCAACAAGGGTTTAATAATGTGAGAAAAGCTAGGGATCCACTGCCTACAAAAAGAAGTAAGGCCAATCAGTGCACGGACATCCTTCTGAGTACGGGGCACAGGAGTGTCTAAAATAGTTTGAATGCGATCTGGTGTGAGTGCACGTCCCTCCTTAGACAGGAGGTGACCTAAATAGGTAACCTGCGGTCTACAAAATTGCAGTTTCTTCCTAGAGACTTTGTGATGATGAGAGGCAAGAAATAACAATAATGACAATGTTCCTTCTTTACACTGTTCAGGGGTATCAGCAGCCAACAAGATGTCGTCGACATATTGAATAAGAGCCACCCCTTTCGGTACAGGAAAAGAATCAAGCTGCCTTTTCAACGCCCGACTATAAATGCTAGGACTCTCTGTATACCCTTGTGGAGCTCTACAGAACCTGAATGATCTATTATTCAAAGTGAAGCCAAACAAATAAAGGCTGTCAGGGTGAATGGGTACTGAGAAAAATGCATTCTTTAAATCAATTACACTAAATGTAGTGGCAGTAGGAGGAACCATGGTGAGAAGTGTCGTGATGTCAGAGTCTACCGTGTATTGGGGCACTACGATTTTATTAACCTCTCGCAAATCAATAATAAATCTGTAAATTTTAGTATCATTGTCTTTTTTCAAAATAGGAAGGATAGGACTATTACAAATGTTATAAGGGACATCTTCCACAACCCCCACCTTGATCAAATCCTGAACAATGTGTGTTAATGCTTCTTCGAGTTCCCGAGATATTTTATATTGGGGCAATCGAGTCAATGAAGCACCTTCCTTCACTTGAATATGCACTGGTTGAATAACCATTTGTCCCACATCGGTATCTGATGTAGCCCACAAAGTACTATGTAAAGTTGCCAAAGCGATATCTTCTTTGATGAGACAAGACCTCTCAACCATTGGATAGTTATCATTTAAGATAACACGCACACTCTCTGGGGAACAACGTATTGTAGCACAAAAATGTTTAAGCATATCAAAGCCAACAATATTATCCGGCATGTTAAGGGAAAGCAGAAATGGACATGCTGCAGTAAATTTATCAAGACTAAATGCAAGTGGCTGTGACAGTGGGCTAGGTGTAGGTGTCCCATCGAATCCTATCGATGTTATCATTGCGCCAGACAGGGGAGCCCTAGGAACCAATTTTTTAGACAGAGCACTACGAGTAGCTCCTGTATCAACCAGAAACCGATCAGTAGAACCCAAGACATTTGCAACAACATAAGGACCCTTCTGATCTACTGGGACCTCAACCGGTTCCTTACCCCATCCTAGGCATTCCTATGCGTAATCAGAATCCCCAAGACCATCAGCCGAATAATCTGACATTTGATATTGATTTTGTCTATCAAACGTATTAGAATAATTTGGTCTGTGTTCAACTGCCTCAAATCTGGGACGATTGCCCATGCCTCCCCTATTTCCTGAATTCCCTGGGCGCCCTCTCATATTTCCTCTACCTCGTTGGTACTGCTGGCCTCGCAAAAGGGGGCACTCAGAACACCAATGTCCAATCTCTTTACAATAAGCACACTGATCAGAAGACAAAGTTGATCGAGAGAAAGGGGGTACACCAGGTGTATATACTGCACGTCCACCTCTACCACCACCTCTGAATGGTGGACCATATACTTGAGCCAACATAACTTTCGTTTTTAAATCCTTAACCTTCTTATCCTCTTTGCCCTTTGCTTCCAATTCCTGACGCTCATAATACTGGGCCATAGTCAAAAGGGAGACTGGGGAAGATGTAGTCCACGAACTCTCACTGGCCTTAAGGCGACTAGCTATTTCTGGCAACATGTTAGCGACAAATTTGTCGACGAACAGTGCTTTCCCGTGTCATCTGCCAATGACTGTCCACTAAAATCATGGAATGTCTCTTCAAATCGTGTAAAGAAATCAGAAACGGACTCATCCGCTTTCTTTTACAAGATGCTAATGTAGTCCAAACTATTTTCTTAGGGGGTATAAGAGTTTTCAACTTAGTCACAATAGCTTTAAGAAGATCTAATATCTCCTGTTGTGGTTTCTGCGCAGGCTCTCTAGCCGCATCTATTTCTTCTAAATGCACCCAAGTATCACCATATGCTACATTATCATCTATTTTCCGAATTGTTCTCCACATATCAGGGGGCAAAATAAGTCCAAAAAACATATCAATATCTGGCAAGGTCATAGTGCAGGAGCTAATGGCTCCTTCCACTTCTTCATAAAAAGCGGCCGGATTTTTCCACGGGTCGGGCAAAGCAGCCTTAAGAGCCATAACATCTGCTCTACTCCAAGGGGTATAGACCCAATTATAGACAAAATAGCCCTTTGCATCATCTGACGTTTTATCCTCACTTGTCCCTGCTCCCTTTGGAGGAACATACAAAGGCGCAGCTTCGCGCATTATTCGTATACCAACTTCAGCACTACTAGATCCATTATTTGTCTCTGAAGTTTCTACTATCTGCGCTGGGGTTTGGGCTACTTGTACAGTTTTAGTTTTACTAGCTTCTTTTTTCTCCGCTTTTAAGCGAAATGTTTCATCTCGAAATTTAACCACTCGCCTAATTAAATCAGGTATGTTTGAACAAAGGAAAGTTCCATTACTCAATTGTTTATAGTCAGAATTTATATCAGTGGGCTCTAAGTTTTTAGAAAGGTCTCTAAAATTAAGTATAACTTCCCAAGCAAACTTCTCTGCAAAATATAACTGTTCTAAATCTTTCCACTGCTGAACCATTGCTACAAGATCTGAAGGAAGAGTTTTCTTACGGGCTTCTGAATGAACAGTGGATCTAATGGTGGCTTTTTCTTCAGTAGTTAAAGTAGAGCGAGTCTGTTGCCCATCTTGCTTATCTATATCTTTATCGTAGGAAGAATGATGTTCTTCATCGGAAGGATCCTCCTCAGGGGCAGAGGGAAACTTATACGGGGCGGAGGTCGATCTAATAAAATAGAATCATCCTGAGGTTTATTAAGTATGGGATAAATAGGGCGCCTAATAGGGTACTGGCCAGTTACCTCTAAGCGACGCTCCCTTTCCTCTTTTTCTTTTATTGCCTTCATCTCTTTATTTTTTGATTCCAACGCTTTTTGATATATCGTTTTTCGCTGTTCTTTTTCTGCTATAGCTTCTTCTCTCCTCACTCTCTCGTTCACTTCTTTCTCCCACATTCGTACACAATCAAACTTATCTTGTCGACTTTTTTTCTTGAATAAACACTGCTCTAAATATTGAATCTTTTTAAAACCAAATGACCCATTCACTGGCCATTGGAGATCAGGATCCTTCTTTATATATTTGTTCCACAGTGTACTATACATTATGGAAGAAATACCGTATTTAATATACATATGTCTATTAGGTGTTCCCTCTAAGGAAGCCGGCTGACTTCTTTCTAAATCCATTTTGGTACCACCAAGACAGCAACACAACCTACGGAGTGTGCTGGAAACAGGCATGCTACCAAGTTTTTGTACAATATTACGTTTCCAAAATGTTCAAAAGTAGAGAAAAATCTCCACATTACCTGCCTTTATTTTCTGCAAAAAATAAATCAAACAAACAAAACCAGAATCTTGGCCAAGCAAACAAGAGTGCCGCTTCAGCGACCTTACCAAACAAAAGTCTCCAACCTCCAACTGCCAATCTCTTGATCGACCTAATGGTCACTGCAAAAATAACGCCAAAGGATACCTCAGTCAGGACCGGCCGCCACCTGGAGGGTCAAATCGAAAAACCGGAAAAGTCACTTTGGCTGCAAAGACAAGAGTCTCCTCATGCAGGACGTCTCCTCAGTAATATTCCACTCTTCCGTCAAGACCACTCCTTTAGACGGCCGTATCATCGATGAGGCCCCACGTATCGGGCGCCAACTGTGGAAATGTGCCTTTTAATGAGCACACCGGTGCAGGGGTCACCCTTCTCTTGTCCACGGGTCCATAGACCAACAAAATAGAGATTGGCACTGAAGCTGGAATTCAAAATAACAAGTTTATTAATCACTCATGAGTGGGACTACGTCCACACAGCACTCTCAAGTGCTGCCTGAGGTAGTACACTGAAGTCACAGACCATGGTGCTTATATACAGAGTTTGTTGCAGAGTAAGCATGTAGTTACAAATAGAAGGTGCAAGCAAACACAGGAATAACTACCAACAAACATGGGCAGATGGGTGATCACTTAGTCAGCAGAGTAGGAGGGGGAACAGAACTGTTTACATCAGCAGAAAACAGTTGACAGTTATATCTTTAGCCAGGTGCATTCTAGCAGCTACAGGCCTTTTCTCAGCACATACATTGCTGTAGCTTAGAATAGAAGGAGTTAACTAACGTAGATGACTCAAGCAGAATAGAAAGGCAAGAAACAGTGAAGACGGAAGAATTACATAGCTAACAAAATGGATGCCACAACCAAGATGGCTTCAGCTTATGCTAACGGAAATTATTTCAGATTTCCATAGACGGCCCTTTTAGCATCTGCTGAAGACATCTTCTAGGCTTTATAAGGAGTACGGAAAATATCATGTACATCTATCTGCATTAATTCATTAATTTCTTGATCACTTGCTAATCGGGCATTTACATTCTTAACATTTTGTTTAGTCGGTATACACGAGGTGCAAGTAGAAACACAAAGGGAACAAAGCATTGGGCCGCATTGAATACATCGGCAACAAGTGAAAAGAATAGCAAGAAATATACATAAGGCTGACAATAGCTTCCAGCCCCATACAGTAAACATGTTCCATAGCCATCCAGTCAAAGTCCAAGTTCCTGAATCCTGATGGATTTCAGTGGCTATTTTGTGCAACTTGGAAATTGCGTCAAAAATAGAAGGGGCGTGGTCAGGGATATAGACACAGCAGCTACTCCCGATGATGCGACATGCTCCACCACGGTCGGCCAGGATGACATCAAGGACCATCCTATTTTGGAGCGCCACAATTCTCGCAATTTGTAGTTCTTCTGTGATGTTTCCAAGCGCCATTGCTGTCTGATTGGTTACTTAGTTACAAAAAGGGTAACCCAAAATACGTCACTGGGACCTGGGTATATGACAGTACATTAGGTTCATTACATATAAAGCAAACAGCTCCTCTGGAGCCTCAAAATTCGAAAGTATTTTTCAAAAGATAAATAGCCATGATTAAAACAGTATCACAGTGTATTCATCGCTGTTGATTGAGCTGGCAAATAATACAAATGTCGACGTTTCGACCCCTAGAATATAGTAGGTGGTTCATCCCTTACGATGGGGTCTTCCTCAGGACAGTGGAGAAGGGGGTGCGGGGGGTACCTAGGATTCAAACATAGGAGACGTCTTAAAACTAAATAGACAAATACTAGCCATAATATTGAGCCAGAAGGGGCCTCAGCCTCAAAAATTACCATGTATATCCCTCCACTGGGAATACTGAAATGAGCGTGGGCGCGTAGGCTCCAAGTATGTACAGAGGAAGACTTTTCGAATTTTGAGGCTCCCGAGGAGCTGTTTGCTTTATATGTAATGAACCATGTGATTTGCACTTTACCCTTTATATCTATCCTTTTATCCTCACTCCAACCACAATACTTATTGCATTACCCCTACCTTCCTTTTTCTCCCTCCTGGGGGCACTGCCTTATGTCAGTATTTGAAATAATTTAACAAACTTGAGTATGTTCAGTGTGATTAAACAACACTGAGTACTGAATATAGTATTTGTCTTCACTATTATTTGCTTTGAATTAATGTATTTTTGTTGTTGATGAATTGTCTATTGGGACCTTCTCCTAATGTACTATCTGATTGGTTACAGCCTCTACAACACGTGTCAAGCGCCTTATTTTTCTACTGTTTAAGGCCGCACCAACAAAGAAGAATAGTCCCAAATGAAAGTCAATATACTGCTGTAGTGCAGTATCAGTTTGATCCACCTCATCATTGTTTATTGTCCTTTTGAATCTGTTCTTGGAAATGTCATTATACAGTTTATAGTCTTTATGGTAGGATGCAGGTGCCAAAAACACAGGTGGAAGCAAAAAGGACACGTAGCAGCTTCCCGACCAACCAATAGGTAGATGGTAATAACCTTTACTTCCGCAAATAAAATAGGTGTTGTGTGAGGACAAAAGCTGCTATTGTTCATTCCAGTAATGTTCAACACTAAAGTACAGTCACTTTTTCCCACAGGAATACTGCCAATACTGCTCACACAGAGATCCGCTCGAGCTCTAGTAACAGCAATAACAGGAGGCCCATTCCCCTTAGTTGTTCGAGTGTTTGGGAAAACATAGTGTATGGAGGAATTTCCTCGGCGATACTCCTCCATATCCCACACAGTTCCTTTAGCTTGTGGATCTCCTTCCTCATCGGGGTAACAAACTTTATTCAACTGAGCGTTTAGTCCACCTACATCAGCTTAAGTAATATTAGCAACTTCAGAAGCCCACAACAATGCAAACCAGGCTCTGCAGGAGCCATTATGTGAAAACGGCAAGGGAATAAAAGGCGTTCCTCCCTTTTTCTGATGAGCTGGCATCATTCCACATACCCAGCAATTGGTAACGTTCGTGGCATTGTGTGTATGGTGCAACATTTGGATGAAAGTGTTATTGAGGTAGGACATTCTATGCTTTTTCTCATGATACGGTAGAGTGAAATAATGATGTTCAATTGGGACAGGAGTAGTAGCAGTCAGTAGATTTCGGACAGGAGCTACTTCCTCTACAATCCATGTTATTATAGCAACAATAACAATAGTCAAAGTAAATCCAGTAGCAATTATTGTTCTTTTACTACAAACTCTTGCAGCAGTTGGTTTCTTCTCCTTAGACATATTCATTTCGTCGACAAACAACAAAGCAGATGGTGCCCTAAGGTCCTGGGCAGGCGTTGATTTCTTCACTAACGTTGAGACGAGTAGTCACTAAAAGACTACCCCCCTTTGTAGTTAGGAAAGAGGAGCCTCCGGGTCCTACTGACAGTCGCCTTTCAGTCCGGCCAATTTCCTTGGAAATGGCCCCCACCGCTTTTGCCAGAAAGTAGTCAATGATTGCATGGCTTGAGACCGTAGGCATCGCGGCAGGCACGGCTTTCTTTTTCCCCGTAATCATTATACTGTTAGAGACAACAGGAAAGAAGACTTCACAGCACCACAATAACAAAGACAGACAACAGTGAGTCAGCTACTTACTGCAATGTCTTCTAGTTCGAGGTATGCCACTGCTGCTGCCACTAAATAATTAGATTAAGGGGACCTGGCCGGGGGGGCCAAAAGGCCAAAAGACCAAGAGAGCAGGTCCAGCCCAGCCTTTTCCGGCCACTGATGGGCGCAGACGGGCCCAGTCTTGGCCCGGGCACGGCCCGCACTGCGGGACCCTTGGCAGGTTTTTGAAAGTGCCTCTGGGCTCAAATGGTTGTCGGCGACGGCCTCCCAGCTGCGTGTGCTTGTGGGGCTTGTGGTTTGCTCCGCTGTCGCTCTCCTGCCACATTCCCCGTACTGCAGGACCCTCTACAGGTTTTTGAAAGTGCCTACGGGCGCAACGGGTTGTCATCGGCGGCCACCTAGCCGCGTGTGCTTCTAGGGCTTGTGGTTTGCCCCGATGTTGCTCTCCTGTCACACTCCCTAGATGTCTAACTATATAATGGCTGAACTGAACCTGGTCATGTTTGGTATCAAACATGTTGGAATCATACCCCAACCCCGATTCCATTGTTGGAAGTATGATCCCATGTACTGTGGGGCCCCTTAGAGGATCCCCCTGTACTCCCAGTATCAACCTTTTAGGGTCTGCCAGCAAGCTAGTACTGCTGCTGACCACAGACATGCTTCTGCACTCCTGCTGCTGAGCTGAACTTGAGCAGGGGAAGGTAGAAGAATAGGTTTGCTGTCACAGGGATGTGTGACCACCTCCAGGGCAGGACTTAGTGTATTGGGTTGAGGTGAGGGCGCTTGGCAGCGCCACCAGACTGCATCGAAGGGCACATTTGGTGCCCTCCTTGCATACTGCGGTTTGAGCCAGTTCAGAACCCTTGGTTCCCACTCTGGTGCGAAACTGGACAAAGGACCGGGGAGTATCCTCCCCTTTGTCCAGCCCCTCCTCTGGGAGGGGCCCCCCGAGTAGTTCCAACCCTTTCCTTAGGTATTTATGGGCTCCCCTGTGGGTGGGTCCTCAGATTCATCGTGGCTCAAGACTCCCCTCTGAAACCAAGACACTCTTCGACCGTCTGGACTCTTGGAGTTCGTTGGACTTTGACTGGAACTGATCTGCATCAAGGAAGACTCCCTCTGCTCCTGGTCTCACTGTTCTTCAAGTCTTCTGCCTCGTCTGTGCCTGTGCTTTGCTCAGGTTCTCCAGAAGACCTGTGGGCATCAAGGGCATCCAAAGAAATTTCCCTTGGAGTGAAGGAGTCACTACCCTGCATCTGCAGGCACCGCAACAAAGCTGACCGGTCTCCTGCTCCTGTTGTCCTACGGACTTCCTGAGGTCCAGCAACACAAGTGGTGGTTCCGCAGCTTCCTAGAGGCCTGACCTGTCTTCTCTGCAATTTTGAGGACAGTATCCCGTCAGAGCCGCTGGGACCAAACCCCTGTGCACCGCGTCGACATGCCGTTGCCAAGGCTTGTTGGCTCTGCACCCCAGAGATTTCTGAGCTGCAAGAAGCTACAGCCTTCAGCACCTCATCCCTTGAAGATCAGCATCCTCACTGCATCCCTTGCACCGTGGGCCTTCATCCTTGGTGAGCTGCCTGATGTCCTCTTGCGACTCCTAAGCCTTCAGTCTGGGGGTCCTCTCAAGGGTCTTCTCCTTGTTTGGTGTGCTTCCCTGCTTGCTTGGGACCAGCTCTGACTCTCCTGCACTTGGTGAGTCCCTTGGACCTTGCTGGTCCCAACAATTGCATCTTTTTGTCTCCCACACCAGTTGCGGCTACCAAGGCTTTTTGGGTCTCGGGCCGTACACCGATCACCTAGACACGAGCATCCACCATGGGACAGCTCATGCATGGCTCCTGGTCTTCCTCAGTATCGCCTGGTCTCCACAGCTGCAGCAACAAGGTCCTCTGCAACTCTCCTGAACTCCCTGCCAAGGACGGGGATTGTGCTTCCGTGCATCCTGGTCACCTCCAAGTGGCATAGACTCTGTCCCCTCTGCTTGCAGGTTCTGCTCTTCACAAATCCACCCTTGGATGCTACCGGACATCTTCACAGACTTTTCCAGAGGCTTTTTCTCCAAAGTCTTCCATTGTCGTCAACGGCAGGTTCTGACGTCACTACAACCCTATGCACCCGGCGTCCTTGATTCAGGTAACCTGGGGCCCGATTCACAAAAGTAATCTGAGACAATATCCTAACTTTACGACTTTCGATATTCACAAAGGGCATTTAGGAGTAGTAAAGTTAGCATTTTGTCTCAGTTAAACTTAAGTTTTGGTCTTAAGTTTAACTTAATCCTAACTTTACTACTCCTAAGTGCCCTTTGTGAATACCGAAAGTCGTAAAGTTAGGATTTTGTCTCTGATTACTTTTGTGAATCGGGACCAAGGTTCCTGGGGCATCCACGGGTGGGGTGGCTGTCCAACCTTCCATCCTCCAAAGGGTTTCTTCAGGATCCTTTTTCTTTAAAACTGCATCTGTGACTTTTCCATAGACTTCTATTGGACAGGGGGCTGTGTTCCCACTAAGCACACAGCCTGCGTGGGGTTCCTGGGTACTTACCTGGGGTGGTTCCTCGTGTCCCCAGCTCCTCTGGTCCATGTCCTGTTCTTCCTTGCAGTTTGCATTCCACTTTCCTAATATATGGTTTGGTCTCCCCCTGGAGACCAGTGTATTTTGTGCTACTTACCTGATTTCTTTTGAGTATTTTCATGTGTATTGTTGATATCTCCGGCTAGGAGATATACCAATGTGTGAGTGATTGTGTTGTTAAATAAATAGACTTATTTTTATAAACACTGTGTGGTTCTTTTTCATCTAATCTACACTGTCAATTAAATGTGGCAAAACAAGCTGCTTTACACTCCTTCAAGATAAGCCTGAAGGCTGCTCTCCACTGCTACCACTTTGAGAGCTTTCAAAGGTTATCAAAGATCACTAAAATCACCATAAGGGTTGTCTGTATTAGTGCAAGGTGCATCACTTCTTTAGGTATGCACCATATACTAAGCCAGCCTCCTACACCCAGGCTCTCCTTCATCCATAGTGGGCAACACAGGGACCCCCCCACCCCCCACCATGGATACGGTTACACTTTGGGTGGTTCAGTCCAGCAACGCCTTTTACTGCACATGGAGCAACACTAACAGTTTGAACCCATCCACTGGGCTCCAAGAAGTTGAGAGCACAGAGGAACACCACAGGCTCAGCAAGAAAAGTAAAAAGTGGACAGGAAGGTACACAGCACGTGGAGCTTCGCCCTTAAAATTGTATCCTTAGTTGCCCTGCTTGCAGCTTAAGAGTGTGCTTATGAGGGTCTGCGTCTCTGCACAGTGCCTGCATTTACTAGCAGTCCAGGTACTGCATCTCCATTCGCCAAACTCCTTGGTTGTGGCAAATACAAACAGGTACTTTTTTGCACCCAACAGGACACCTTAGTTTGTCCCGGTGGGGAAGTGAGTCCAACCCAGATAAAGGAAGTGGTCTATAGTCATATAACATATGTTGTCACGAAGCTCAATCTCTTTTGGAAGAACTGTGTGTTACCTGAGAAGAAGTCATATTTGAGTTATATAGTAGGATGAGGGGGTAATAGATAAAAAGTCGAATCAATGTATAATCTGTTAGGATAAGGGTGGGTATGGGGTGAACCTGAAGGCGCAATGGGATGCAGCAAGATGGCATCCAGTAAAGAGGGGTGGAAGGAGGGAATAGTGGGTAATTCCGTCCTCCAAGGGTGGGGGGGAGGTGGAGGGGGTGAAGCATTCAGAAAAAAGAGAGTTCATTTTTGGAGATTTAATTTTTCAGGGTATGTATAAGTACTGCGGCGTAATGTCAAATATAACCCTGTCCCTATTTGGGTTTTCTTGGATAGTGCCTTTCGGATGGGGCAACATTCTATTGCAAGGATTGTTGTTTGTTATCATAAGTACTGAATATATTTCTTAAGCACTTTATGTACATCATTCATTCATGCACTTTAGGTATCTATGCACTCTTGCACTTTGTATTTTAGCTGTTATGAAATCTAAACTGCTCATTGCTAAATTTGCACAATAGACGGCTATCTTCTGGGGTGTATTCCTGGAGGTTCTGAATGATTGTATATGATCAAGCATGAGGCACTTTTTGCAGATTCGAAGTAGTTCGAATGTATGCTTGCACATGGCGCCTTCATTATCATAAGTACTGTATTTTCTCGTGTAGGTATTTTCTGATCTCTAGCTGCTATATATTCAATTGAATAATTTATCTCTACACTTAAGGCTTTGTTTTATGTTAGCACAAGTCACTTTAAATATCCCAGGTACTGATATGTTTCTGTGGCTATTTCATATTCCAGAGGCTTGCGCTGTGCATCAGGATATATATTTTAGATTATCTGTATATGTTTATACAATTATTAGAGCCCCGAGAGATATGGAGGTATGGGGGGCTCCTATCGGAGTAGCTGGTAAGATAGCATAACTATGAGTAGGAAAAACCTAACTGTTGGACTTGGCCCTTTTTGCCAGGTTCACCCCTAAACTTTTTGCCTTGTCTGTAACCTGGTGTTGGTGATTTAGGCCTCTGGGCACTTTTGCACTGTGGGCGCTCTCTGTGTTACATTGGTGAGCTTGGCCTGCCCTCCCATAGGAATGCATGGGGGATTCCCTGATCAGTGTGTGTCAGTGGTAATTCCTGTTATGAGAGGAGCAGTGTGGTCAAGTCTGGTATGTATGAAATTGTGTGAATAAATGCTGCGCAATGGTGTGCGCAGATTTATTGTGATTACTTTAGAAATGCCACTTCTAGAAGTTGGCATTTCTGTGTGCTCTGTGTCTGCCTGCCTGGCGATAGCGATCAGACAGAAAATGGCTCATACGGCTCCCCTTCAAGGGATGACTAATATAAAACTGTATGCCGATGATATTGTCCTTTTTCTAAATCCTAAAGAAGGAGGAGGAAATCAGGCAATAGGAGGCTACAAAACAAATAAGGCAAGACTGAAATCTTACTGTGCAATTGCTCCACCGATTCGCTACTGCCAAATCTTAGATCAGTGTATAATCCTCGGCCAAAGAGATATCTAGGGATTTATGTGACGGAGAAAGTAGAGGATCTATTTCAACTGAACTACATCCCGCCGATACTAAAAATTAAACGCCTTTTAACACGATGGAACCAACTCCCACTATTAATACTAGGCCGTGTGGCGCTCATACGTATGTCTATCCTGCCTCTATTCAATTTTTTCTTTTCAGCTGCTCCATGTGCAATACAAACGTCTTTTTTTAAAGAGATAGACAGTATGCTCTCATCCTTTTTATGGGCTAATAAAACACCCAGGCTGGCACTTAGCACTTTAAATTACTCTATTGCAGAGGGAGGGTTGTCCCTTCCAAACATAAGGAACTACTACCATGCAAGTTTTGCACACAACAGCTATAGATTTTCCTTTCAGTCAGACCCCCCGGAGGTAGATCATTTTTTCATGAACAAGATTTTAATGGAGTATAAAATTGTAGATCCAACAAGAATAGTTAAGTACCCTAAGAAAGTACGATATAAGACTCTCCAATGGATTTTGAAACAAAAAACTCAACTGTTAGCATTTTATAACATCCCTAGAATTAATGGTTTTGCGAGGCTGTCTCATCTTTACACGGGGAGAAGAGTTTATTAGAAACTGGCGTTTTAAGAGAATGGATATACGCAAGTTAGGGATTTTAGCAATTGCAACTCCTGGAAAACATGGCCAGAGATAGAAATTGGGCTCTTACACTCTAAAAACATGCTTAAATGGTCATTTATTATTATAAGGCACTTTTTGGAAAATGTTGATGCAAGGAGTATAGCAAAACCAAAGGGGATGATGGACGGAGTGTTGAACATTGCAAGCACTCACCCCCAGTCAACTGATCTGGGTTTAATCCATCATCATTCTTTAGCTCACTCCGCCACCCCAGTTCAGACATGGCCATATGCAAATCAGTCTGACCCTGTGCCTCATGGGAAGAGTCCAGCCCGAACTGCCAAGCCATGTCTTTCCTGGACCGGAAACAAGCATCCTGGGACCGGTTTCTGGCATTCCAGCCGTCATCAGCCAGGCTATCTTGAATCCAGTGGCAAAGTGAGCAAGGGACCCACGTCTGGGCATACCCTGCCAACTTAGGGCGAACATAGCAAAACCAAAGGGGATGATGGACGGAGTGTTGAACATTGCAAGCACTCACCCCCAGTCAACTGATCTGGGTTTAATCCATCATCATTCTTTAGCTCACTCCGCCACCCCAGTTCAGACATGGCCACATGGGACGGGTATGCCCAGACGTGGGTCCCGTGCTCTCCATGCCACTGGAATCAAGCTATCCTGGCTGAAGAGGGGTGAAACCCCGAAACCGGTCCTAAGATGCTTGTTTCCAGTCCAGGGAGGACCTGGCTTGGCAGTTCGGGCTGGACTGTTCCCATGAGGCACAGGGTCAAGGCCAATTTCCTCAGACTTGTTTGTGGTGCATCTATCTATCTGTGGAAATGATTAGGGTTTTCCCTGGGTGCGTGTTTGTCTTTGGTTAATGAGGAGCCCCACCTGTTACTCGATATGCATGGGCATGGGTTGCAGGACCTGCCTGGCCACGTATCTCTGACTCGGGGTTGATGGAGAGGTCACCTTAGGTGAATCCGACAGCAATGATGTGAGTTCATTGGAACTCCTAAGAGTAATATGGCAGCCACTGGTATTGTTTTTATCGACTTTATCATCATTACGCATACAGTTGTCATTTTGTACATTGATGTCATTTGTACTGGTATTAATAAGATTGTTTGTTCTGGTCTGAACATATAGTGACATTGTTCCTATTCGCAAGAATAATATTACCCTATGAGCATGGATCATTATTGCTGATATCGGCGCTGCTGTGCGGGCACAAGTGACTGTATACATTGACATTGCATTGACGGGCATTGTGCGGGTACAAGCGGTGGAATACATTCACATTGCATTTACTGATATTTCTGTTGTCGTGCCTGCACATATCATGGCATTCATTGACATCGTATTTACCCATTCCAACACCTCCAACTTACTACCGTTTCACGAGAGCCCGAGGTTCTGTTCCCCAACCGATCAAAACCACGCTAACCTTAAGAGCTGTGAGGGACCTGGCCCAACCTTCCCTCTCTGGAGCTACCTTTGGGTCCAGAACCACTTCTGAATGTGATAAGGAGCAGCCTCCTTGGAGTTTTCCTTCTCTACAGATACTGAAGATCTTGGCTACAGTAGACCAGCACGAGAACTGCCGTATCTGTACCGTGCTGCTAGGGCCGGCCCTAGGAGCTGTGCAACCGGTGCCACCGCACCAGACGCTGACTAAGGGGGGGCGCAGTGTTTGCAAGTTTATTATGGTTTTAATAGTCAGTCAGTCAAAATCACTTTATTCGGTTAATTAAAACCATAAAAGCATACTACAAAAATCATTTTAGGACAGTAATGTGACATAAACACAAACAGAATATAATGAACATGCATCTTAATCATAAACAAACAGTTCATCATGTAATTCATTAAAAATATTTTAAAAAAGAAGTAATTAATATATTCTAGATCATGGGTGTCCCTCTCTTTTTTTTCCCTTATTCTAACCGCCGCAGTTAAAAAACTAGCTATGTTAAAAATTTCCCAGACATTGGTCAGCATCTGTAAATATATAAGAGCTGGCCTCGCCTGTAAAAATCCTTTGCCCCTTAAAATTGGTAAAATAAAACGTTTCCGAATGTGCAAAAAATGCTCGCAGAATAGAACAAAGTGCAACATATCCTGGGTGGAGAAATTGTCACATGTGCAGGTACCCAGATCCTCCACCTTTCTCCATCCCTGAGGTTCAGCAAGTAAAAAGTGCAACTGATTAAATCTAAATCTTACTAGAAGGAAACGATGATGCGGGTTACTACATTTAAATAGGGTTCAATTGCACTTAAGGTTTTTAATAATTGATAGGCTCGTACCGTTGTTTTTATCAATTCCCTGGCCTCTCTTTTCATATGTGCCACAATAGGTAAGTTTTCTTGGCCCACAACATGTCTTCCTTCAGTAATTTATCTGGGGAATTAAATAACTCGGGCCGTCCTAATTGCATTGTAAGCCTTTTCATGTAGCTCAGCCAGGGGATGCTACTTGCTCGGTCTAATGCTAGACAATCGCGCATAATTTCACGCTTCATTTCTAGCTCCGGATTTATCCAAATCGCTATCCATTTAAGTAGGGGTGCCATTCCAATTAAATCTGACATGAAACCTGTGCCGGTTTCTTGGTGAATTAGATAAGAGGGTGTTGATTGTGGCACTGATAGCAGATTTCTTAAAAATTTATTTTCCACTATTTGGATATCCTTGACTTCTCTATATCCTCATATTTCAGAGCCATAGTTTGAGATAGCAATGCATTTAGCTCTGTTTACATTTAACATCGCTTGTATTGGCTTTGCCCCTAACCTACGTGCAAAATCAAGGACCGCTAATGTGGATCTGGTCATTTCATTTCTTTTAGCTTTCTTTTGCGGTACCCACGTGCCCCTATCATCAAATAAGACACCTAGGTAAGTAAATGTAACCCTGGCTATTGCATTTCCATCACAATGGTGCGTTTTGGGTCTTCTGGGCTTAGAGCCCATGATCATTGTGTGAGATTTTGAAAAATGTACATTTAGATCCAACGATCTCATAAAGTCTGCAAAGGTAGTTAAAAGACGCTGTAGGCCAACCGCTGTTCTGGCCAATAAGGCGGCATCATCGGCATATAGGAGAGCTGGAATCAACCGCTGCCCCACACGCGGAATGTCCTTGCTGGCTCCCCCTAAAACTGAATCTAAATTATTAATACATAAAGTAAATAATAGGAGGGCTAGGAAGCATCCCTGTCTGACTCCCTTTATGATGCGTATTACCTGCGTGTGGTTGCCCCTTTGATCAATTCTAACTGTGGCTGTTAGATCCCTATGCAGGTCGGCCAGGAAGTTTACAATGTTCATGTCCACGCCTAGTTTTATTAATAATGCCCATAACTTGGATCTGTTCACCCGGTCCAAGGCCGAGGAAAGATCCATGAACGCCAGGTATAGTGTCCCTTTCTTGGCGATGGTGTACTTCCCTACTAACAGATGCAAGTTTAGGCACTGGTCCGTGGTACCCCTCCCTTTCCTAAACCTGTATTGCAGATTTGAAAGTATATTGGTTTCATTTAGCCAATCAGTTAGTTTACTGAGTACCACCCTTCCTAACACTTTCACTGCTGAACCTATCAGTGAGATTGGCCTATAGCATCGTGGGTCTCCTCTGTTTCCTTTTTTAAAAACTGGGACAATGATTGACTTGGACCATGATCTAGGCAGGCCAAATTTACAAGCCATATTAAAAACGTGAGCTAGTAGTTTTGACCATAATGTCACGTTGGATTTGAAAAGGTCGGCCAGGACACCATCGGGTCCAGGAGCCTTGTTACTTGACATTTGGGCGATGGTCACAGCTACTTCTTTATCTGTGAAAAACAAGTTATAAGCCTCAACCATAAACGGTGTACCTGGGGATCCTTGGTCCTCCTGATCGCATATATATGTTTAAAATGGTTAAACCTCTCCTCCTCCGGAATATTACATTCCAGTGGACTACCCTTAGTGTCAGAAAAAAATGGTTTATTAATGATTTCCCAGAACTTGGCACTGTTCTTAATGACGTCTATAGACAATGCAACTCTCGGCCTTAAGGATTCCTGGGATAAGCAAAATCCCCCGAGCAAGGCAGAGCTCAAACGTATCTACTGGGACTGGATTGATACCCGGGATCTTAGCAATCCAAATGTGGGAAGGCTAACGGAAGAATTTTTCCAGCACAAACAATGTAGAAGCCTGGAACCATATTTGGATACAATCCAGATTCCAAGAGATAGGGCGCTTTACAGCCAATTCAGATTTGGATTGCTCCCGGTCCACGAACTGACTGCTAAATGGCGCCCCCCAAAACCGACAACAGAAGACTGTCCTTGTTGTAAGGCACCGAAGGAGAGTGTCGCCCATCTTATGTTTGCTTGCCCAGCGTACGAAAAAGTAAGGTCTAGATGGCTAACACCAATCTACAAACAACTAGGTACCCTTGATCATCGCACTGCTTTACGTATCTTAAAATCTGATGCAAGAACCCTCTTTGTATGCGGAGTGGCCAAGTTTTTAAGTTGCGTCTGGATAGTCAGACATAAAGCTTTACGAAGGGCGACCTAATTTCACATCATAAGCCCCATGGAGAATACACTAGAGCACAAGATGAACGATCAAATATTGCTCGAACAAATACCTATGCACTGTCACTTATATAAGGCACATTGGGTTTTATTCTTTTAATACAATTTTTAACTCTTGTTTTTACCAAAAATGAAATATTTTTAATATGATGAAATGATGTGTTATCATGTCCCGATCGATCAAACATCATGTATTTGTTATGTCTTTTTATGATAATTTTTACTTGTACAGTCTATTTTTTATAATGGATTGTCTGACGCTTTTATGATACCTGTTATCGAAATAAAGCAATTTGACTTGACTATAGACAATAGATCGTTCCACGCCTCATGTTTAATTTCAGATTTGCGTGTGTTCATAGCCAACTTATAGGTTAAGGGCAGCTATTAAAATTTTATCTTGTGGTTTATGCTTTAGGGCGACCAGCAGCTTTTGGTGGGCAAGTGTGGTCAAACCACCTCTCACCTCTGTTTATAAATTCCTTATGCAGATATGTAAGGGCTCTAGCCACCTGGTTCCAGATCTTTGCATATGCTGTAAGGATCTCATCATCCCATATCTTATCATCTAAGCAGAGATCAATCATCCGAAACTGCCTTGCACCACTTAAGTCTACGCCCTTGGTCTTTTGCTTTTAGATTAGAAATAGGAACACATCTGTTTGTTTTGGGATTGGTCTTGATGCCCCCTGCCAATATAAGGTGTATGGGGCTGTGATCACTAAAGTGTGACCACATGGCCGTATATGCCACAACCAGGGGTACCAGGGCAGTATTAATAAAAATGTAATCAATGATGGAATTCGTTCCCCTTCCCTTGAAGGATGGAATATCATCCTTGCCACACACGGCATTGGGATATGATGGGCCAAATTCCGCTAGGGTATCCTCTAAAAATCCACCTTGTTGTGAATGTTCAAAGTGTGTCTCTGAGTAATTACCAGGACCTAGACTGTCGGCGGCATGGCAGTTCTTTGGGCATAAATGTATATTAAAATCCCCTAAGATGATAACCGAATAAGGTGTAACTTGCTTTTCCTTATAGGACTCCAAAAAACAATTAAGACTGCCCAAGTGTTTATTTGCAGAAATTCTGTCAAATGAATTGTAAAAATTAACAATAAGTACTTTAGGTGCGTTAATGGTCGTGATCTGAACCGCTAAACAGTTTACTGACCCAGAGTCCAGTTTACAGTGGTTGCCTATAACCTTTAGAGAAATTAAGGTTATTAAACCTCCCTTTGGCTTACCAGCTGCAGATGGCCTTGCGGGCTCAAAATAAGTTGTGTAACCATCCAACCCAAAAATATTTTCAGTTTCCCAGGACTCTTGAAGCCCAACCACATCATATTCCCTTAGTAAACCATTCCACCTAACATCGTCGATTTTGTTTTTCAACCCTGCTATGTTCCAGCTGAGTACCTTAACTTGCTCCGCCATGCTAACCTCCTCCCCCAGTATGGGACTGATAGTATGATCCCTACAACTACCTGTGACCTGCCCGTGCGTAGGGGAACAATTGGTTAGTCATTTATTACTGTCCAGCTGGCTCAATGGGTTAAATCTATTTACTAATTCAAGCCTACTATCTGTGACCCTTTCTCCTGTTATATCGGCAGAAGTTAAGTGACCTTTGGGATGGTTGATGGTGCTCAATAAGAGGGGGGTGGCCACCGTTGTACTTGGTTCTAGCACCTGACTCATAACTGCCTTCCCCTGGGAATGGTCTTTGCAGAGCTTTCGGGTCTTTGGCCCGCTCAACCATGACTGGGGGATAGAAAAAACACAGGGGCAATGCTGAAATCCCACCTCGGCCACAATTATAATTCTCTTGAAAAAGCCATCCTGCTACGTCTGTCCGATCAAAATTATTGACTATACAGTCACCCTCTTCTGATTTAGGGCAACATCCATCCCATTTTTTCCTCCTTTTTTTGTTAGGGGCTGTAATCGGTGCCATAGATGCGTTCATTTCAGAGCTCCCCCCATCTTCGGGCTGAGGGGCCTGGTGCAGGGTCAACAGAGTTTGATTATCCCGGATAGAGTCACTAGCCCCCGCTACTGGGACAATAGCAGTGTCTGTTCCTGGAGTTACATGGCATGGAGCTACTGAAGGGGGGGATTTCTAGATGCTGCCTCATTTCCCAGGCCCAACTGTACATCTACATTATGAATCTCAGTTGTTAAAGCTCCGACAGCTGTTGTTAGGTAGGATATAATGGAGGCACAGTTACGTGGTACCTTTGCATTAGCCTTTACCATATCAGTAGTACACGGGAGTTTACGCTTACCCATGATGGCTTCTTCACGAAAGAAGGGGTAGCCCAGTCCGGCCTCTGTCGGCCGCTGACGGGCGCAGATGGGCCTGCCCTTGGCTTGGGCCTGCCCGCGCGCGGTACGTGCCCGCCCGCGTGCGTCCCGCGCTGCGGTTGCCCGCGCTGTTTTAAAGCGCCTCCTGGCCGTGGGCGGTGGCAGGCAGGCCGCTAAGAACTGTGGGCCTCAAAGTCCTGGCCCTGGCGATGTGGCAGACTGTCACCAAATGGAGCGGCAATGGAAACGGGCTTTTAATAGCACCTGCTGCCATTCCTTGCCTACAGCAAATTCTAGGCAACAATAAAAATGTCAAGTAACTAGCTCTGAATGTTCTTCCAGGAAAGAGATCAGTTTTTTCTAGCTGAGGTTTTGACTCATCATAAAGTAGAACAGAGGGTTAATATGCCGGCTGCAAAGAACGTGTACCATGCAGATCAAAAAGTGCATATAATGTAAATTGGTCAGTGGGTTACTGCTTTTATAAGAGACATCCTTTTGTTACTTGCAGTTTATAAGTTAAAATACTAATATAGAACAGTGAATTATTATCTGTCATCAAAGAACTGCATGCACACTACAAAGTATCGATTAGAGCATAGATTAATGTGGCAAAAAGGGTTGATTTGAGTAGAAATCAATTTTTATTATTAAAGAGAACCCCCAACCATGGGGGTACGTTTTAAAATTTGAGTTTGTGCTTCTCCAGACCAAGCACTCTTAAACCATACTGCCTACCAGTATGGGTGATTTGTCACTTCAACAGCCTGCAGTATTCTGGTTTATGTAACATTTCCTATACACTGATTTACACACGTATGATTGGTTGTTTCTGTGTAATGTGTGTGTGACGCAAAGTGCTCTGACCCACTACACTGGTATGAGTGGCGCTATATAACTAATTAAATGCATCTGCGTGGACCTCGATTGAATAGATGGAAGAATTAACTGGTTAAATGGGCTGGGCTGGAGAGTGTTGTGTTGTTGTGGGAATTGAAGAGAGAATGGGTAAAGATTGAAAATGCACGAGCATGGGGACGCCTTGTGGACTGCTTGCTGACCCCAGACACAGTGTTAGATGCACCGAATAGCTGCGAGCTCTCCTATGTCTCAGGAGGATTTAGAGGTTGGAATTAACTGTCCTTGCATGGGTCGTAAGGGGAGGGACTTTGAACTACTGAGATGAACTTTGTGGGACTACTGTGGTGTATATTGAAATACTGGCCATTAGGACATCCTTTATTTGGCTGCTATAGGTAGGGGTGTTAGTTATTGACTGCTAGTTGGAGGCTGGGATGATGTAAAGGGATGTTACAATACATTTAATTCCATGATTGTATTCATTGTATATACTTGTTTTTAACCTAGTTATTAATGCATATGTGTAATTGTCAATTCAAATCTACTTTATTATTTATAACCAATTTATTATACACATTGACTGATCAATACTTTTTTCTATACATTTGCAGGTTCTGTTTTATGTTCTATATTGAAAATAATAAAATTCTTTAAAAAATAAATAAATGAATCTGAAAGAGAGTGGTTATGGAGAGTTGAGAGCACTTTTATAGGGTGGCGGTGATGAGGGAAACCATGGTGGAGGTGGTTATTGGGGGGCGCCAACAAACATTGTTGCACCGGGCACCGTTGGCACTAAAGCCGGCCCTGCAGGCTGCTGTCCTAGACTGCACAATCGCAGCAGGGCACATCTCATTTCATCACTTGTCTCTTTTTACTGTGAAATATCAGTGAAGAGATATTATTCTTGTAGGAAGCTGGCTCTCTATATAGTGTACTAAAAAGAAGTGCACTGTGCAAAGGGTCCAGAGAATCCACAAACGCTACACAGAGGTAAAGGCAGATAATTCAAACTGTGAGGTAGCGTGGGCGAGCAGTTAGGCTTATCAAAGGGTAGAGCTAAGCATTTGTTGTACTCACAGAGGCAATAAATGAGACACACACTCAAGAATAAATCCAAGACCAATTTATAAAAAAATCAAGTTGATTTTAATGTCTTTTTTATGACCAAGAACATAGTTCTAAGGGAAGTACTTTCAGAGTTACAATTTTTCAAACTTCAGAAAATATATCACTTTTGTGCGCTGAAAAATGCATATAGAATCAGGCAATGCTCTCATGATTTTCACCTTCTTGTTTTAGGTTGATTTTTTTCGACCAGGTCCAAAGTTCCAGCAGGAGAGGTTTGGGAATATCCTGGATCATGCGGTAGCAAAGTGCTGAGGGTCTTAGAAACTGGTGTGCAAAGACGAAGGGCGCCCCTTGAAAATGCACTGCAAAGGAGGACTTACAGGTAAGTCCAGTGGGTCTCCTTAAAGGGAGGAGGTCGCAAGGGCCTGAGGACTAAGGAAGCAGAGCTGGTTAGTCGGTGCTGGGGCCGGTGAGGCCAGATGCAGAGCGAACAGGTCAGCCGGGTGTCGTGCGTCTTGAGGTCCTTGCAGTCAGGAGCAGGTACATTGGAGAGATCATCTCGGGACAGCTGGGCCACTCAAGAAGTGGGTCTCAGGAGTCTCAATGTCCCTTGATGGGTGCTTGCTTCTGGTGCTTTGGGAGTCTGATGTGGACTCTTCTTGGTTTTTACCATTGGGGTCTGGTACCCTGGATATTGGTACGCCGCGGCTCTGGTAGGTCCTGATGCCTCCAAACTTGGTGGAGAGGCATATCTGACCCTCCGGAGCTGTTGTACCTCTTCTTGCTTCGGTGCTGCTTTGAGGTCGGCAGGGAGCAGCAAGTCGACAAACCGGCCATCACGGGATCGGTGTCTGCGGAGAGCAAGGGAGTGATACTTTAACTTCCAAGGAGTTTCTCAGCGATTTTACGAAGGCTGGAGGTGCTCGGGGGTTCTTGGATTCCTTTCAGGGTTCAGGACAACACAGCAGCAGCGATTGTCTAGTCCTTCTTGCAGCTGGCAGGGTTTGGAGTCTTTTCTTTCTGCAGCAGGGCTTCTGTTCTCTTGCAGTGGGTCTTCTTTATCCGTTTCCTCTTTGGTCGGATAAATCTGAGGCTCAGGTCTCAGGAAGCCACCTAAATACTGAATTTAGGGGCATTACAAGGGGAGACAGGTAGTAGCCAATGGGTTGCTTACCTTTAGGGTGTCTTCACCCTCTAGTGACCACTTCCTGCGGGAAGAGGAGCTACCGTAACCCTGATTGGAGGTTTTCTCACCATCTCAAGATGGTGGAATTTCATGGCAGGGGTTCACCTCACCAGCCCCGCCTTAGGGGTGGTGCAGGCTGAGGGGGACCCTCCTCCTCATCTAACTAATTTTCGCACCTTTCCTCCAGCCAAAAGGGGAGCAGAAAATGGGGCTTGGCCTCCCCCACTATCTAGAGGTTCCTGAGTTGGATTTCAAAGGCGACATTGCCTTTGAAGCTTCCTGCCAGGGAAGGCAGTCCTGTCCTGGAGGAGATGTGAGACACCTCCTCCCAGAGCAGGTATGTTTTCTGTCCTCTGAGAGCGCTGGCTCTCACCCCATGAGGTCAGAAACATGTCTGGTGGTGGCAGGCTGGTGAAAACCGGCCACAGACTCCACTAGTATTTGATTAGGTTTCAGGAGACCCTCCTCTCCCCCCCTAAAGGGTCTCTTGTGTGAATGTATTAATAAATCCAAAACTGGCATCAGGAAGGATTTATTAAGCTAAGATGTTTGGCACCAAACATCTTAAAAATCAGTGAAGCCATCATGGAGCATGGAAACTCATGTTGACAAGTATCCAGTCCATGTACTCTTTATGGCTTCCCTGTTCACTTATAACATCACAGAATAGACTGGACATTGTAAGGGCATATCTGCTCATGCTGATATGCCCGCACATAGGATATAGTGCACCCTTCCTTTGGGCTAAAGGCCTGCAGTAGGGGTGAGTTACCTATATCTTATCTAGTGTACGGGAGGCATGGCACACAGGGCTGTGTGCCATGTCAACTCTTTGGGTTTTCCTGCACTAACACACGCAGCCTGCAATGGCAGAGTGCCTAGCATTGGTGAGGAGGCCCTGGGGTGGCACAACAAGTGCTGCAGCCCCAGAGGATCCTCTTCAGTACCCATGCCCTAGTACCATGGCTACCACTTACTGGGGACTTTTAGGGCTAACTGAAGGTGTGCCAAACGTGGTACAGTATTTTGGGAAAGAGATCTGGCACTGGGGACATGGTTAGCAGGAACCCAGTGCAATTACAGTACGAATTTACATCAGGCAAAAAGTGGGGGCTAACCATGCAAAAAGAGGCCCTTTCCTACAATTCTCCCCTAATAAAGAAAGAGGTCATTGCCTGGAATTTTTTTTTAAAGGGCAGGAGGATGCCTCCTCATGTGACCTGGCCCAAACAAAGGTCTCTTGGATCTAAGAAAAGTACTGGACTGGAGGTGAAAGGACAGAATGGTAACACAGGGCGAGTTGATTCATTTTGTGCTGTGAGGGTAGCAAGTTATCAAGCCTTTCGTCTCTCACCCTCACATGTGTAGGGTGCCAGTCTGGCCAGGGGGTGAGCCATGACCCAACTAGTTCTCACCTATCTGGTGGTCATCTACCTTTGAGAGAGGCTTGGGGCAAAAACCCCTGCTAAAAATGATGGCTTTGTTCCGCATAACCAGAGTATGTGTAATCTGGACATTTTAAAGATTGGGCACCTGATTCACAAAGGTAACTTACACTTTGAGTAAGTTTATACCTCAAAGTAAGTTCACTACTTTTGGTATTCACAAACTCTGAGTCAGGTCCTGAAGAAGGTGCCCTAAAGCATTTCTTTTCCATTGAAACGTGCCCTGACCAATTTTCTGAATACACCCAGTTCATATCGCACCAATGGAAGACTAAAGAAGAATGGTCTCCTTTGCTGGCAGTTCAAGATATTTTGTTCTGGGAGTTTGTAAGATTTGTATATATGGAGTGCATGTGAGTATTGTGTGAGTGATGTATAGTGATTGGGGTGAATCCATGTCATATTGTTGTGTATTGTATTGTTGTGATTTTTTGTATTTATTGTAGTATTGGTTGAATTTTTTTGTTTCAGTTTTAAGTACCATATTTAGGAGGAAGTCTATGTAATGAATGAAAACAAAAAAAAATGTCAAAAAATAAATAAATGTAAAATGAAACAAATCTGAAAATGAATCTCCTTGGAGTCTTTCCACATTGGATTCAAACCATTGATGAATGTAGATGGGTGAAGCAGGAACACAGGCTGTTAAGAACTGCAGGACCAATGAACTGTCCACCATCCAAGCAAATGAAACTTTTAAGGGAATATAATGTTGAGATCGGAATGACGAGATCAACTTCCTTTGAGGCCGGACCTGGGCCCAGATTTACTTAGATTATGTATCACTTATTTGGTGCAGCCTGACACAAACTTTATTTTGGAATTTGCAAAGCCACATAAATCCCGTTTTACGCGGCTTTTCTTGGCTTTGTAAAACATAAAAAGTAACGCAGTGCATAGAGTTGACCTGCATCACCGTGCGGCAGTTAGGCGTTACATGGGTGGTGCATGGGTGTTCCCTTGCATCCACCCGAGTTTTTGATGCAGACCTATATTTAAAAAGACTTGTAAACATGGGTTTGCACCAAAATGGTGCCCACCCGAGTCTGGCGTAACAAGGAGAAATATCTTTATTTCGCCTCTTTTTTCCTCTTTGCATGTGTGCTGCATTCTGCCTCAAAGAATTGTTTTTGTGCATGAAGGTATACGTTTCTGCACAAAAATTATCCTGAACACAACATAGGCACCCTTACAACATGATGCAAGAGTGCCTGCATCAGTGCTAGGCAGCCACAAGTGTGTGTGTCATACTCTTAAGAGAGCTATTTCTGGTCTGCCCTAAGGGTGAATGTCAGTGAGACAACCCCTGCCTGCATTGAGTATGAAGAATTACAGGTCGAAGGCCCTCGTTACAAGGTACTCAGTGTTGCCACAGTGCAAACACCACAAACAAAATTAACATTACCTTGTGACAATGCCCCCCATGCCAGAAAAGTGCATTTAGGAATCAATCTCCCCAGAATTGGAAATGACTGTGTAGGCCCGGCTTTAGAGGGCAACATTCAGTACGGTTTTCCCTATTTCGGGGGAGTAAAAGATCACATTTACTGCCTGCTCTGAGCGGGTGTTAAATGTGAGCTAGGGAACAGATGCCAGGTGGGGGTGAAGGGAGGGGGGTTGGGAGAGTAGGGAGGGGAATATTAAAAAGGTCCCCTGGCATGGGAAAGCAATACTTCCCCCATACTGAAAAAAATGCTGAGGCAGGATGAGAACAGGGACTTGACTGATGTTGCACCCAAAACTTGGTCATCAGGCAGAGGAGTACCTCACCCAAGGATACCGCTCCGCCTGACTCGTAATGAGGGCCTAAGTATGCAAAGGGAACACCTGGCTGGATGAACTGCCGACACACCTGACGTGTGGCATCTAGAGATCTCTGCAACAACACTGCCTCTGGCTCATTTCTCCAACTTTTTTAAGGGGACAATTCCTGAAGGTTTTTGTCACGTGCCATTGAGCTCACTTCTAAGACTTACCTCTGAAGACTTACCTCTGATGATCAACTAGGGGGTGGACCTGTCCAGTGAAACCTCAATGCATCTGAAGTTCATTTCGCGTGGCTGCCGCGTGCGCCATGCGTGGCACCAGCCAGTCCTGATTTGTTTATCCAGAAGCCGTTGCATCCTGGAAAACGTGGTTTCGCTTTTAGTGTTGTAATATTGGTCTCAAAATCTTCAGTGTGCTGATGTGGAGGAAAAGCCCGAACTAGGGAAGGTGTCACCCACAGTGTGGGACTTCTTGGCACATGTGCGATTGTGCACCCTGTGCCCACCTACCCTCAGCAACCTGGGTGGAGAGAACCCTGCATCACTGCCAGAGGCTGGCATGAAAGAATGTACGCGTGGGTAAAAAGCAGGGAAAGGAGAAGGTCCGGTTTTGTCATCACCATGTACTGCATTATACCTTGAAATTATTGCGGTATACTGCGGCCCCTTATAACTTCAAAACTACTGAACCAATTCACATCTAATAACAAAAGGATCCTTTCTACACTACAATCTAGATTCCTGCTGAATTTCATGTAAATCCGTTCAACCATTTTGTCGCCACGTCAAAAGTAAAAAGTCTATGTTAAATGCATTGGTGGGAAAAGGTGTTTTGGCCCCCTCCTTTTTGATTTGTACTCCCTTAACTAATCACCCTGAAACTTTGCATCATTAACCAATTTAGAAGAAGGAATGGGCCTGCAAAGTTTTGTAGAGATTTGTGAAATGGTAGCAAAGTTATTAACAAGCAAATATCTGAGGAATTCCTATTTCTGGGAATCCTAACTATAACTACAGAGTGGATACTGCCACTCTGTAATATATCTCATTAACAAACAAACTTTCGTACAGCTTAAACAAATTCAATTTAATTCAAAACATTGCTTAAGCGCATGCCTACTCGATGGGCTTCCCAGCTCTGAATGGTTTGCCAGACTCCTAGGACATCGTGATTACACAAACAAGGATGTTTTATGCGGTTTCCTGAAACTGAGTAAATTGTCATTCTGCCTGAGCACTAGAGGAAGGAAATTCCATAAATTCCATAATTTGGGAACCAAGTGTGCAACTGAGCGCCCCCCACTCCTGGCCTTTTTTTTAACCCTTGGGATGACCAGCAAATTTAGGTTCCTGGATCTTAAATCTCTTGTTGGACAGTAGGGGTGAATCACAGCACGCGCACTCCGGAGTCTCCAATACTCATAGTTTATTGTGGCAAATTGAAGAACCCCAATGCGTATCGGACTATGCCCGTGCTCACGGGTGGCGTTTCCACCACAAAGCACCATTTTTCAAACAGTGCTGATAGTCAATGACAGTGAAGAGAATTAACCAATTGATGTGAAAACAAAAGTGCCGTCAAATTGGACGCTATGTTATAACAGCTCATTTTCATCAATGACTTATGGATCAAGTGAAATAAAATGAATCAGATACATTGTTGTTAAGTCCATCAAAAGGGAAATACGATTACATTTTATTAAAATGTTTCATAAATAAGGCTCCCAGTTTTCTGTTTTTACTGATTTTTACAGTTAAATAAAGACAGAAAACAATGTGTTTTCTATCTGTATTTATTTTTAAAAGTGGAAAAATACTGAAACTTGTGCATCTAATGAGGTGACTTTCCTTGCTGTCTGCTGTGAATTCCAAGACAACAGATGAGCAGATAGACAGCATGGGGGGTTAAAAACAGGTTAAGAGGTCTATAAATACAGGCACATGTTGAAATATATTTGCAGTAAACTTCTAATATTTACCTGTGTTTGTAGTGTTTTACTACATTTGGCTGCTGAATTTGCTAAAATGTGACAGGCATCAAAGTATTAGTGCATGTTTATCAGTTAAATAAATATGGAACTGTGCGATTTTGACTCCATTTATTCGCAAACCACAAAATACATATGTATAAATACTAATAAGATGCCCCAAAAAATAAATATGGATAAATACAGATGGAAATGTAAAAAAAAAAAATACCATAAAACCGGGAGCCCTACTCAAAAACAATTATAAATTAATTGTGTAAATGATAACACAAAATGTATTTCCCACATGGTATACAAGGACTCGCATATATAGAACTAGTTTCATGATGTCAGCAATGGTACATGATTGTGTGATAAAATTCTAGGCGAGTGAAAGATGGTAGTATCAAAACAATCCGATCCTGGAGTCCTCAATTTCAAATGGAGTACGAGGGGCTCAAGTCCTGGATGCAGAAGCACATGATATAACAAGTGCAAAAAGGTATCTGTAGTAACTAGGTTCTTTGTAAAATAGAATGCTTAGTGTAGAACTGTAGTAGGTCATAGGAATGTGTATTTAAGATAGAACTTAGAATGTATGTGGCAGACAGAGCCTGTATCCTGCTTGGTGTTGCAAGCACCCTTACTGCTGTACTACGCAGCTTAAGAATAAAGAAATACAAGTTATCCAAGATCGTGTGAGAGCATTTACTACAATTTTGGCGACGTCTTGGGCAAGAACTCATGGATACAGATCTACATACTTTGGACTTTACAGTCTTTGGTACGACGTACAGCGTTTCAACTGCTGAAAAAGAAGAAATTAAGAAAACCCTCTTCAAACGGTCTATTTCAACTTCGCATTATCGAGGACTGAACGCTCGACTACGGGGAATCGATCACCTTTGACTTTATTCAAGTAAGTGCAAAGTTGCGAACCTGGCCTTACTTACAGTTGATCAACAGCCATTTCCCTCAAGTTTCAAACCCCGCAATCTGTGCGCCTTCATTCTATCTCCATGGTCCCGCAGACAGCTCGTCTTCGTTCCATCTCCACGGTCCTGCTGGGTTTGTTTCGATGTCCACGCACTGACGTCTACTCCCCTGACGTTGCTCACGCAGGGTCAAGTGACGTATGCGCGCTTGAGGTCACGTACAGCGGCCATTTTGGAAACTCCAGTTTCCATGGTTACAGTGCATCGGAACGTCGATTTTTTTTTTTTTTCTTCCGGAACAAGGATTTAGAAAGGACAGAGGGTGATTCTCAACTCAAGGTACTTTATTATTCACTGGCACTTTGTGTGGAAATTCAGAGCAGTTCAAATCAATTTCAAGGGTGCTAAGCAGCACATTTTCATCGTTTTTTTTGTAAAGTGTTTAAAAAAACAAACGACAATCAACAGGTTTTATACCTACCAGTTCTCCAACTTAGAAGAAATACAATTATTTTTCAAGTGTAAAACTTTATTTACCTACTTGGAGTACTTTTAATAGTTTGGTCTTTCAAGGATCCCACGTTTACACTGACGTCAACATGTCTATGAGCACTAGCACAAGTACCTAATCAGGTGACTGTATTAGTTCTGCCATGCACATTAATACTCCAAGGGAATTTTTAGCGGTTCCAGGAGAACCACCAGTTGCATGGAGCGACTGGAAAGAGTACTTTCTTAATTACATTGCTAACATGGAGGATTCAAGTGGAACTTTTTCTCCGGAAAGAAAAAGAGAGTGCTTATGTACTGTTTAGGTCCTGAAGGGTTACGTGTATACAATGAGTTACAGAAGCAAGAGAGGGTTGGGGGGAGATATTGATGTATTTAAAGCTGCAATCTTAGGGGCACATTACGATGGCGGGCGGAAGCACCACCGCCGTGCTGGCGGATGCAAAAAGCACCAGTTACCGCCGGCACGCAGCAGTCCACACGCCCGCCCAATTACGATGCGAAAAGTAGGCCAAACACCGCCGGCAAGCCAGCAACACCGTCCGCCATCAAAGTGCGCCCGTACACGTAGCGGCGCAGCCCAACTGACACACACCGTCCGACGAAACACGTCCCGCCCGGCGCATAAATTACGATGCCGCAAACAAACGGCTCCCACGGCCAAGAGATACCGTACGACAAACCGAAGCGGTAACACGGATGCCGAGCACGGACAACGAAGAAGCGGCTCCCCGAGCATGAATCCAGCACTGCAGGCCCTCCCCATGCTTCTGCTGATGCACCACCAAGGACGCAACGTACCGCGGAGACGCAGGTAGGCACACACACAACAAGTGCACGCAAACAGCGCACACAGTGCAAGGGCGGAAAAAGCGGACAACCCCCCACCAGCGCGTGTACACAACACATCCACCATTGCATCCACATATGACACACAGGCCAAATCGTAACATCGCAGAACACATGTGTACACACCACCTGGGACTAGGAACCAACCACCCCGTCACGGCCCCAAAGCGCCGATGACGCCGCCACACATGCGCACAACGCAGAGGCCAACCGCAGCGCCATGCATGCATCGCACACAGACACAGGGACACAACCAAGCAGCACACACATCAGCCCCACCCCGAACGCACATGACACGTGACAGGCCTGCCACAGACATGTCCCCAACGCCCAATTCACGGACAACACCCAACGCCACACAACCGACGCACACATGTCAGTGAAGTCACGCAACAGCAGGACACACCCCAGTGTAACAAACATGGCGAAGCACACAGCGGCGGCAACACCAACTAGGAGAAGCAGGGCCCCTTCGGGAAGAGGAACGCCAGTACCACACAGAAACACCCATACCACCCTGCACATATGAACAAGACATATAAAACGGAACACCAAAGAGCCCGGGGACCGACAACAGGTGGCCCAAGAATAACATTCACACACAAGGCCCAACGCAGAGCGGAAAGGCAGCCTGCCGCCCACACAAGGGAGAGCAGACAGCACTGAATGACCTTCCATTCCAACTCCGAAACCACAGCCCTACGACAGAAGCCGGTGAATACAGCCATTGTCCAAGAATAGACCAACACAGGCATGCCGAGGAGACCGACCACAGGGCAGATAGCGCATATCACAGAAGCACACAACGGACGGGGAAGAAAGAAGAAAACACTCCCCCATGTCGGCCACATGCAAGTTAATTGGAAGGAGTCACACATCACTGACCTTGAACTGTCTGAGAAGCATGTGGGAAGAGGGCCCGTGTCCTCCAAACAAGCAAACAGAACACAAGTCCTGTCTCCCTACGACTACACAGAGCTCACAGCAACCTCGGAGCGTGCACATTGCAGACTGCACACACAGCCGGAGCACGCCACCACAGCGCACCGCTGGGAAATGGCAACCGCAACACACCTACCCAACTACGCCGAACAGCTCAAGCTGTACAAAACCAACCTGTTCCATACATTGGGATGCGATCTCCTGTCCCTGCTGAACGTAAGTTACCGACTGACTTACCGCATCACATTGTTCAGCTGCGTCATGCCCGTCTTCTACTGTCGGAGGTGTCCATACCAGCATCCCGTCGAGATATGCCTCTCCAACCCGGCATGTCTGAAGGCGGACCTGCTACCACTACTCCTCCCTCTGGACGCACACGACAGGGCCTGCTCTGCCTATGGGGGCATGGCGTATGTGGCCAACATCGCACCCGCACTGAAATGGGACCACTGTGCCTCCACACGACGGATCATCGAGAACAGCTACATCGAATGTCACCCAGCATGCCCCATCATGGTCCTCCAAGGGACAACTTACGAACAACACCTTGACAGCCACCATCCGCTACATTGGCTGGCAAACATGTACACCACCAATGACATGGAAACCCTGCTGGACGGCATCGCATACCTGACAACCTGTCAATTCGTCGGACCACAACGCAGGTTCCCCGAGTGACCTATGATGTCCAACCCCGCACCCATGCTTAGCTTCCGCACGGACTGGCCAGTCACCACCACAACAGCCATACCAAACGACCGGCAACTGTAACCACACCATCAACGACATCGCCATGACATCGGATATGACCGGGACATGCACACTGTTCCCCATCACATCCAGGAACACCGCATGCATCGCGGGAGGCAGTGGCATGGGCTCTGTGTATCGCACCCACATGGACGGAACTGCACGAACAACCAGGACACGACATGGATCCAGCGCCCATGGACACACACACCGCTCAGTGGACATGAATAGGTCGCCTGGAGTCTGTGGGTGCTGCACCCCTCCCACCCCCGCCCCGGGAATCCCATACCAGGACCTTTGCATGGACGACAAGTGCATACAACAACAACACGACCCCAGTGACTGTGACATGTCCAGTAACCACCACAGTGCAACAACAAGTGGCACGCCGCTGCATGCACGCAAGCACATGCCCTGATGTCATCTCACATGCACGCGTGCATGAGGAACAACCGCAGCAAACCTGTCACATGGAACTGAGATGGACTGTGCCCATGATGCCAAGCGGTCTGGTAGGCTACATGTATACCGTCTGTGTCAAAGTCCGCAGCTCCGAAGCTATACGTAAATGTACATTAGCACAGCCTTGGCCAAGCAGATGTCACTCTGCAGCCCACATCCCACATGCAACAGCCAATCACATGTAACCCCACACCCTATCCCATTTGCAATCATGCTCAGTATATCCTCAACATGTATTCCGCTGCCAGTAGTGTCCACTATACTGCATCACAGAGGACAGAAGACTCAATATAATGTTTGAAACCAAAACTGTCTCCGCTGACTCATTTCACAAGTACGAATGAGAGAGGATGAGAGTATGTGAAGTACACGGCAGTCGTGACATGACCATGTAGTCCACTGGTATTGGATGTCAACGCAAATGAGTAGCACTACTGTGGAAGACACACATGTGTCGTGTGAAGTCGTATGGACGCAGTGCTCAGGTGGGTGGGTGCGACGGGTAGATGCGCACATGCCAAGTTGGAGCACGCCGTGTTGGGAGGGGTCATGAACAGTACACCACCGCTTCCCTGGGCATCGTGAGAGGACACCTGTCGGGGGAGTGAACACGTGTGTGCACAGCAGCCGGGCACACGTATAAAGCGGTACCAGGCGCACCTCAGCCCACCCTCTGTGGACAAGCTGGATCCTGTTGTGCGCCCGCCATGCCCCTTGACAAGGCACACACAGCCCCAGTCGACCAGGTGTAACCCCAACATAGTCAATCCGCACAGGCGATACAGGGCACGGCATGGCAGTGGAGCATGGTGTGTGAGAGGTCTCCTCGCGCTCCTCCTGCTCATATCATGCAGGCAATAGAACCTCAACGTCTAGCATGGCACAAGTCAAATGGAAGTGTAGGGGGACGCACCACAGCACGAGCAGCACTGACGTCACGGGAGGTGGCTCGCACCATCCCATCCATTGCCCATCATACCAACCACGCCACATGCCATTGCGACTAAGTGCAAGCGCGTGCGCCACCACCCCCGAGCCCTCCCCAGAGAGGCCAAAGAGTGAATGTGTGGGCCATCAGCCACAGACGGACGCGGCCTGGCCGCAAGGGCAGCCACAGCCACTGGGTGTCGCAAGTGGCGGATCCGGAAGGCGAAGACTGTGATGCATAGTCCATGCAGGCCGGATCTCCATTTGGGGCACCACGCAGGTGGACGGCGTCCCGCCACACATCATACCCTGAGACAGCCCACTCGTGCAACTGGACCCACACATACACTCCTTGCCCTCTCTGGTGCGAGCTTGGGGCTGCCTGTGCAAGCGCTAGCCTCGCAGGTGAGCATGCATATTGGGGGAGCGAGGGGAGGACATGAGGGCTGGGGCGAAGATGACTGTATCACTGTCAGTTAGTACAAGGGATGACCCAGATGTGGAAAGGAAGAGACGTGTCCCGTGTGTACTGCAACTAGTCGCCAATCCAACTACCCCCCATGTCCGGAATGTAAGCCCGCACCTAGGCCCGCCCATCCGCCACATCGAACATACCACCAGCACGACAACCTTCCCATTCGAAACACTGACTGGGGGTGGCGACCAGTGTACAATCATGTGTAGCCTACCCACGCGTACATGTGGGCCCTCCATGATCCATGTCACCTGCGGCAAAGTCATGACATGCGCAATGAGGGAAGTGAGGAGAGCTGTCCGCCCCACGCGCAGAAGGTGCATCAGCTCCACAGACCCAGCAGCGAGTCCAGCAGGGGTCACATGTGCAGGGGCAGCTGTGCCTGGTGTGAAGGCACATGCATATAGACAGCACATCGACCAATGTGTAGTCTGCCCACATCTACAGTCCATCATCATGCGGACATAGGAATTGAACACAGGGCAACACATCTTAGTTGGTGCACCCACCGTGACCAACAATGCGCTATCATCGACGTACCCGCCCTGTGCATGGCCCCCCACCCAACGGAGGCACATCCAGTGCCACCATCCCACACACA
Source organism: Calotriton arnoldi (assembly GCA_963921515.1). Lineage (NCBI taxonomy): Eukaryota > Metazoa > Chordata > Amphibia > Caudata > Salamandridae > Calotriton > Calotriton arnoldi. The sequence goes on from CAWUFW010001188.1 coordinate 2,025,250, forward strand.
CAAGCCTTCCACGGAACATGCTGTGTCCAATGGTCAGTACAGAGTCAGCGCCCATCTGGTGGAACCTGAACAGGAGACACATGCACACACATGCCAGCTCCCACTATGTACGTCTGCCACCTGGCACGTGCAATGTAACCTCTCACCTGTGACGTGTGACTGCAAGCACACAGCCGTCTTGGCATGGGGCTGTCAATGTGGACACCTGTCAATGTTTCGGGAGGTGTGATCCGTACAGTGCTGTACATAGGGTGCAGTGCTGACACCTACTACTGTCTCATATCCCCTCGTGCCACAGGTCCCACTTGTTTTGGCCGCTCAGCCTGTGCCCACATCGTTGTCGTCGTGTGCCATACTCATCCAGCCGCGGAAGCAGTTCCATGCTCAGCAGACATTCATGTTGCCGTGGCGTTGCCGCTTGACGGATATGCAGTCAGTCCCCATCAGCACGCCCCGCAAGTCATTGGGGCCTAGATCCCCATGTGCATGCACATGGCAGTGGTTTGTATCACTAGCCATTGCCATTGTTGGGAGACCTGTGTAAGTGTATTGTGGCCGTGCCGTCCCAGCTTGATAGCTGGGCTGTGGCTCATGTGCTTGCTCAGTCATGTCAGTGATGTGTATGCGAAATTGCCATGTGTCGTGTTGCTTTGACATGTGTCCTCTGCCATTGTCCCTAGGCGGAGACCGAACATTGACCGCCCATACCAATTGCTGGCGGACATGGACGATACAGAGGTTATTAGGAAGTTTCGGCTGGACAGGCCAACCCTGCATCGACTGTGTGCCATGTTAGAACCCCATCTCCGTCCCCGCAGGGTGTATCCGACTGCTGTCACCCCCACGGCTAAGGTGATGGCCGCCATGCATTTCTTCGCCACTGGGTCATTCCAGCACACAGTGGGCATTGGAGGAGGGATGTCCCAGCCCATGTTCAGCAAGGTGCTGAGGGATGTACTGGCAGCCATGATGCTGTACCGGAACAGGTACATCCGCTTCCCCAGGGCTCGTGAATTGGCGGCAGTGAAGGGTGCATTCTATGCCCTTGGCAGAATCCCACACGTCGTTGGAGCCATTGACTGCACACATGTCGGCCTTGTTCCACCACAGGCCACTGAGCACCTGTACCGCAACAGGAAGCACACGCACTCCCTGAATGTGCAAGTGGTGTGCCTTGCGGACATGGTGATCACCCACGTGTGTGCAAAGTTCCCAGGCTCGGCCCATGACGCACACATAATGCGCAACAGCATCTTGCCACGACTGATGTCCAATATGCAACAGGATCGTGCCTGTATTGTCGGTGAGTATGTGGAGTGGTGTAGCGTGCTGGCTGTGCGATGCTGTCCCCTGTCCAGTTGGATTAGCAACGGTTCTCTGTGTCCCTCACACCCAGGTGACTCTGCGTACCCGAATGGGGCATGGCTGCTCAGTCCATTGAGGAATCCTCGCACCCCAGCAGACGATCGCTACAATGAGGCACATGGGAGGACCAGACGTGTGGTCGAGCGTACCTTTGGCCTCCTCAAGTCCAGGTTCAGGTGCCTGGACCGCACCGAGGGTGCGCTGGCGTACTCCCCACAGAAGGTGTGCCAGATAGTGGTGGCGTGCTGCATGCTGCACAATCTGGCCATTCGGAAGCAGATCCCCCTCATCGTGGATGACGGAGATCAACCAGGGCCCCAGCCCGCAGACCAGGACAGCTCGAGTGAGGAGGACAGCGGAGAGGAGGAAGCTGGTAATGTGCGGCAGCAGCTCATCGCCCGCTACTTCACTTGACGGTGAGTGTCCATGTACGACGGCTGATGTGGCTGTATCTGTGCAGGTGTGTGTGTGCTTTGTCAGGGTGGCCGTTTGTTCACTGCGTGCTGTGTGTCAACGCTCCATGGCCAGGGTAGTATGCCACTGTTGGTGGCTGTGGCATTGTGCCCTATTGCTCTGTGCGATGTGTGTACATTGCTTGTAGTTACTGACATGTACTGTGTGATGGGTGTGTGACACACTCATTGAATGTGCTCCTGTTCTGTCTCCCACCCCTAGGTCCCTACAGGCCCTCCGGATTCAATTGCCATGCCACGCATCAGGTGCCTTTCCGCCCAAGGTGGCCGTTGTATTCCGTACAAATAAAACACAGGGCACAAACAGCAGTTAGTGAAAAAGGTGCATTTATTACAAACTGTGACATGTGATTGTGTGTAAGGTGATGACAAAAGTGGTGCGTGCAGTGACAATGAGCTGTCGGTCATGGCTGCGTGATGATCAGGGTGTACCCACTGGTTCTATGTCCATAGTCCAACACACACATGCCATCCAGATGGCTGTGTGGAGTGGGATCGTAGTCCAAGTCAATGCAGTGGCTGGTCAAGGAAGGCTGGCGGAAGGCTGGCTGGCTGCCTCACTTGCGTTTGGAGCGTGCGAAGTCCTCCCGGGAGATCTGTTTCCACTTCGGACGGCCCCTTCCACGTTTGCGAGGGGGTGCCTGCTTGCGACATGCTGGTGGTTGAGGTGTGCTCACTGGCTGTGTACGCAGGGGAACTGGACACTGCTGCTCCACCCTGCGCCCCGGCAGGTGGTGGCGGAGGGGAGCTGCTGTCCCTGGCTGTGACCTCACCGCCACCACCAGCTGGCCCATGAGGTCCACGATTTGGCCCATACGGGCGTCCATGGACCTCAGCACCCCCAGCACCTCACGCGTGTCTGAAGCAGACCGGACCCATTGTCCTTGGGCCTCTTCATAGGCCCCAAGGACTCTGGCCATTTGAGGCAGGGCATGGCTCCCAGGGGAGGCTGGCGTTTCCCTGACCCTGCTCCTCCTACCAGTCCTGCTGCCACCGGCCTGCCCACTAGCCACATTGCTCACCACGGTCCTCGCTGTGGCTCCCAGGGTGGATCCAGTCGGCCGGGCCACCACCTGCGCTGGGGCTGGTGCCAGCGAAGACGTAGTGGTGGTGGCGGCGGTGGTGGTCGGTGCGGCGATGGTGGCGGTTGCGGCAATGGTAGTGGCCGCAATGACCATGGGTGTGGCCGCAATGACCGTGGGTGTGGCCGCAACGACAGTGGCAGCAGGGGGCTGGGAATGTTCAGCAGCCCTGGATGATGGGTTGGTGGGTAGGAGGGGTCCTGGGGAGCGGCTGGGCCCTGCCACACCAGATGGGCCTGCTTGGTGGTCCGTGTCCGAAGAGGAGGACAGATCCTCCAGATCCGTGTGTCCTCGTTGGGGGCTTGTAGGCTGGCTGTGCTGGCTGCTGGCACCATCCCCAGCTTCCAGCAGTTCGTCACCTGTGGAGAGAATGAGATTTGTTATTGTGTTGCACCTGGCGAAGTATGTAGTTGTCGTCTGACATTAACAGTTCGTGCAATCTCGTACATGGGTTTCCCGGAGGCGTGTGTGTGGCTGTAGCATCTGTAGTTGTGTGTGCTTGGCAATGGGACTGTGTGCTGTGCACATGTGGCATGGGACGGATTGGCCATGCCGATGGGTGTGTTGCTGTGCCCCTACTTATTGTGACTCTGGTGTATGCGGGCTCCTGGCCCATCCTGGGTCTGGTTTGTACTTTGCTTTTGGTGTTCAGATGGGACGCTTAGGAACGCATATGGCAACATGGGGGCCATGCCCCAGATTGGCATTTGGGAGGGAATATGCTTTTGGGGTTCAAATGGAACGCTTAGGAACGCATATGGCAACATGGGGGCCATGCCCCAGATTCGCATTTGGGAGGGAATATGCTTTTGGGGTTCAAATGGAACGCTTAGGAACGCATATGGCAACATGGGGGCCATGCCCCAGATTCGCATTTGGGAGGGAATATGCTTTTGGGGTTCAAATGGAACGCTTAGGAACGCATATGGCAACATGGGGGCCATGCCCCAGATTCGCATTTGGGAGGGAATATTCTTTTGGGGTTCAAATGGAACGCTTAGGAACGCATATGGCAACATGGGGGCCATGCCCCAGATTCGCATTTGGGAGGGAATATGCTTTTGGGGTTCAAATGGAACGCTTAGGAACGCATATGGCAACATGGGGGCCATGCCCCAGATTCGCATTTGGGAGGGAATATGCTTTTGGGGTTCAAATGGAACGCTTAGGAACGCATATGGCAACATGGGGGCCATGCCCCAGATTCGCATTTGGGAGGGAATATGCTTTTGGGGTTCACATGGAACGCTTAGGAACGCATATGGCAACATGGGGGCCATGCCCCAGATTCGCATTTGGGAGGGAATATGCTTTTGGGGTTCACATGGAACGCTTAGGAACGCATATGGCAACATGGGGGCCATGCCCCAGATTCGCATTTGGGAGGGGATATGCTTTTGGGGTACATGCTGTGAGCCATGGGTGCCGAACGTGACATGTGTTGTGGCAGCATGACAGTGCATGGTTTGAGGTGTGTGCATGCTTGACATGGCCTGCATATTTGCTGTCTGTTGTGATTACTGGACATGGCATTGGACGCATCGTTATGTGTGAGTGATGGTTGTGTGCCAGCCAACGTATTGCAGTTGTCCCATCTCCTTGGTGTGCGTGCTGCCCTGTGCCATGTGCATCACTGCAGTGCTCGGGGGGTGTGGCCCATGTTGTGTGTTGTTGCTCACAGTGTGTCGTGCGCTTCATTGACTTCTGGCACATGGTTGGTCATGGGCATGTATCTTAGCGTGACTGCTGTATGTGTGGCAGCTGTGCGGATGACATGCCTTTCATGTGACTGGGGCTGACGGATGGGATGGATGGTATGTTGTATGTGCATGGTGTGTCTGTGAGTTTGATGGGTTCAGTGGTGTTCGTGTGCATTTATGTTGTTCCGCTCTGTTGCGTCTAGTGTTGTTTGTCTTACATAGGCGTAGTTGTGGGGTGTGTGGTTGACAGGCAGTAGGGGCTACATGGACAGGACTTCAATGGTGTTTCGGTTGTGTGTGATGAGTTGCACAGTGGCTGCCGTGTGGGACTATATTCAGTGTGGCTTGTGCATGCAGACGTGGCTCCTTGGGTGTTGCTATGTCTGTGATGGGTCATGTGGGGTGTGAGTCTGTTGTTCATGTCCGTGTGCACATTGTTCACTTGTTCGTGACGGTGGGCGGTGCTGCGTGTTCGTCTGCTACGTGACATGTCCCATGTGTTGGTCGTGTTATGGTCCTCATGCCTCCAGTAATCCGTCCCTGTCCAGTTTCCCACCTGCAAGTTGTTCGTGCGTGCACTGTACTGGATGCCACATGGCTCTAAGCGGGGGTGCTCCATGTTGCAGGTCTGTGGGGGTGGGGGGTGTTGTGGGTCGTGGGGGTGGCTGGACACCCACTGACACCGATTGCTGTGGACCGTGATGTCTGCCTTTCGGCTGTCGTTGTGCACTGCGGTGGCTGACACGTGGCTGTGGGGTGTGGGGGATGCTCCTCCTTGCTGTGCTGTGGGACTGGGGCCTGGTGTGTGTTGTACTTGGGCTGTCCACCCTCCCACCCACTGCACTTTGTGTTCCTGCCACTTACCTGTTACTTGTCGGTTAGTGCAGCTGTGGCGGACACATGGGTGTGGTGGGTGCTCGTTGTGGCGCTTCTGGCATGTTTGGGGACCTGTTGGTGGTTACGTGGCTGGCTGAGTGTACACATGTCCCCACGCATCTTACAGTTGTTCGGTTTGGGCTGTGTGTGGTGGTGTCTGTTGCATGTGTGTGTGATGTGTTGTGTATTGTGTGCTGGACATGGGGGTGTTTGTCCCTGGGAGCTGTGGCATGGTAGTTGCGCATGTGAGTACATAGCGGTGTGCTGGTATACATTAGTTTGTACTTACCAGCCTCCACTCCCCTGCTAATCCGGCGAGGATCTCCGGATGTATTACGACTCGCACCTTCTCCTCCCACGCTTTGAAGGTCTTAAAGAGCGCGGGATTCCCTCCGCCAGTGACGGCAGCCAGCTCTCTGTTTTTGCCCTCCTTCTTCTTGACCAGGCTCTTTACGTCATTCCAACGTTTGTTTATTTCACCTCTGTTCCTGGGCAGGGTCCCGACTGCATTGACCTGGTCTACGATCCGGTTCCACATTCTGTTTCTGGTGGCTAGTGGTGTGTGCTGGACCATGTTCCCATAGATTTGTGGGTACACCTTGATGATCTCGTCGACCATGACCGTCAGCTCAATGGGCGTGTACTTGGGCATTCTTTGTGGTGCCATGGTGTTTGTGGTGCTGGTGCGGTGTGTGTTGTGTAATGTGCAGGGGGTTTGTGGTGCCGGTGTTTGGTGGTGGTGGTGGTGGTGGTTGTGATGTGTGCGTTTCTGTGGTGTGCTGCTGTCCTTGCTGTGTCACTGTGTCCTCTCCTCTCTGGTTTGCAATGTAGCAAGGGGTTGTGGTCTGTGGGAGTGCTGCTTTTGTACTCACCTATGTGGGTGTGTCCTCATGGTCTGTTGTTTTCAGGTGTGTTGTGTCTGGGGTTCTGGCCTTTGTATTTTTTGATTGTCCGGGGGGGTGTTTTCGGGATGTGTACTGTGCTTGTGTATTTTTGCGTGCCTTGCTGTGTGGACTTGTTGGCCATGTTGTGTGCTATTGGTTTTGTGTGCGGATGGTTTCTGTGCAGGTACGTTGGCGCCATGGCTTCTGCCGTGTCGATTCTCATCGGCGTTGTTTGCGCTGACGGGCGGTATATTTGTGGTTTTTCCGCGCTCATGTCGGTGCGATCGTAATTTCACGTGCGGTGTGTCGGCCGTGAGGGCGGGCGGTTTTGTGTTGTCGTGCGTGTTTCCGTCCGTGGCGGGCGGTTTGTCTCCGACTCGGACGTTGGCGGGCGGTATTTTGTGTGATTTTTCCGCCGATGGCGGTTTTCGGTTTGTGTAATCGTAATGGCGTGGTCGGTGTTCAGGCGGTGTGTGCGGTCGGATTTTTGCCGCTTCCATGCCTGGCGGATTTATTTACGCCGTGTATCGTAATGGGCCCCTTAGACCTCGATGATCATTTGTTCCCACCGTATGCATAGCTGTAACTAGGCATAGTTTTTTTCAAAGGAAGCAAGGAAAAAATTAGAATATCGAAGAATATGTGTCAGCGTTAAAGAAACTTGCTAGCAAGTGCAGGTTTGCTCAGTTACATGATGAATTGGTCAGGGATCAAATTGTCATGTACACTAAAAATAAGCGATACAAAAGGGGATGATGGACGGAAAAATAAGAACATGCAGGATAAGTTATGGGTTGAAGGAGAAGGTAATCTTAAGGACATCATTGTGATGGTTAAAAAAGCTGAATTATCAGAACGTTGTGCAAAAGCTACTCTGTCTCAAGATAAAAAAGATGTTGAAGTTGTTGGTAAGATCTCGGAAGGGAAAATGAGTCACAAAGGTTACAAAGATGCTAAAGTAGATGGGAGAAAAAAAGAAAAATTCGAACCTAGAAAGATTGGTAACCTGATATGCTACAGATGTGGTAGTCGATTCCACTCAGCTAACTTTGACAGGTGTCCGGCAAGAGCTGCTAAATGTCTTGAATGCGGCATTGTTGGTCATTTTGCCAAATCTTGCAGAAGGAAAGCTAACGTAAAATCCAAAGGTAAAGTAGCATGTGTACAGGGCACTGATCTTTTCAGAGAATCTACCTCAAGTGATGAAGAAATCCAAACACACTTCAACACGAAGAAGAACGTTGTTTTAAATATTACTGATATATCGTCTTCTAAACCTATTTGCCAAGTTTCTTTAGGTGGTGTTCTTGTTCAATTGGCTGCTGATTCAGGTTCTCCGTATACAATCATTTCCAAACAGGTATGGGAGGAGCTTTTCATTTCCAGCATTGGTATTGGGTTGGAACCTAGTGATATTGCTCCTGAAAGTTATACAGGAGAAAGAATTGATATTTTAGGTTTCAGAGTACTGGTCTTTCGATTCAAAGGTAGGCACTCTACTGGGAAGTTATACATCGCAAAAGAAGGACCATCTGTCTTGGGATGGAAGGACCAGAAAAATCTGAATATCATTCTTGATCCCAATAGCAAGGAGCAAGTTCTCATTTCTTGTGACGGTGAAGACACAAAAAAATGGGTATTAGAAGAATTTCCCACTGTTTTCTCTGGTCAAATGGGTGAACTTAAAGGATTTACTCATCAAATTCATTTAAAGAAAGGTGCCGTTCCAAAAGTACATAAAGCACGCAACATACCTTTCATTATCAGATCTGAAGTTAAATCTGAACTGGACAAATTACTAAAAAATGATGTAATTGAAACAGTGGAAGCGGCTGAGTGGGTTTCTCCATTGGTCGTGGCCCGCAAGGCCAATGGAAAGGCCCGCTTATGTGTTGATTTGAGATATCTGAATAACAACATTTTAGTAGATTAATTCCCGCTTCCTAGAATTGATGAAATGTTGTCTCTTACACGTGATGCTAAATTGTTTTCAACATTGGATTTATCTGCTGCGTACCATCAGGTTGTTCTTGATCCTGAGAGTAGACATTTGACCACATTTTGCACTCCCTTTGGTTGTTTCAGATTCAAACGCATGCCTTTCGGCTTGGCGTCTGCGGCTGCTGTATTCCAAAGGTTGATGTCTAATCTGTTTGGTCATATTCCTGAAGTTGTCTTCTTTCAAGACGACATCTTAATCATGGGAAAGAGTAAATCTCACCATGATGCTACTCTCAGGGAAGTTTTAAGGATACTAAAAGACAATGGTTTGACTGCTGAAGACAGCAAATGCAAATTTGCAGAGAAAAAGGTTACATACTTGGGGCATGAGATTTGTGATACGGGAATTAAACCTAAAGCCAAACTAGTTGAGGCTATCGTCAATTCTCCTGCACCCAAGTCAAAGGATGAACTCCGGTCCTTCCTGGGCTTAGCTGAGTTCTATTCGAAATTTGTCAACCAATTTTCACATAAAACATATGAAATGCGTCAGTTAATGAAAAACAAGACTCCATTTATTTGGAATGAGGCTTGCCAGAGTGCATGTCATGATATAAAAACTGCCATTACCAATGCACCAACTTTACAAGGTTTTGACCCATCAGCAGATACTTTTGTCACCACGGATGCGAGTGGTACTGGGCTTGGTGGTGTTCTTTCACAAATGTCAGAGCAAGGCGTAGAAGTGGTGATAGCTTTCGCTTCACGTTCACTTTCTCCTTGTGAGGAAAAGTTCTCGGTAATTGAACGGGAGACGTTGGCTTGCGTATGGGCAATGGAACACTTTAGGAAATTTATTTGGGGCAAAAAGTTCATACTCCGATCCGATCACAAACCTTTGACTAAGTTGCTCACTACGGAAGGTTTGTGCAGAGCATCTGCGAGAATAGCTAGGTTATCCATGAGGCTCCAGGATTTTGTTTATGAAGTACAGTATGTCCCTGGAATCAAAAACGTAATTGCTGACTTTCTTAGTAGATTGTCTCTGCCGCTTAAAGAGATTGATCAAAGCTCGTGGAATGACTATTGTGTGGCTGGAATTTTTTCTGATTCTTGCGGTTTACGCATGGATGAGTGGGAACAGGAAATGGCAAAGGATGAAATACTGAAGGTCGTGAAAGACAAGATTTTAAATGGATGGTCCAATGAATGTAAAACTGATCCACAAATTAGAGCATTCTGGGAGGTACGAAACGAGCTAAGTCTTGATGGGGAGTTTGCTTGTCGAGGTGAAAGAATTATTCCTCCTAAAGGCATGCGACTTAAAATTATCAATATTGGACATGAAGGTCATCCGGGCGTTTCAAGAACAAAGAGGAATATTAAAACCTTGTATTGGTGGCCCAGAGTGGATTTAGATATTGAAAGATGTGTACGTGAGTGTGTGAGTTGTGAATGTGCTGACAAAAGTCAGAAGACCCTGAACCCTCCCATGTCTTCTTTAGGATGTCCAAAACTACCTTGGGAAGAGTTGGCTTTAAACATAATGGGACCAATTGTATGGCAGGATGGTCTAAGTAAGTATGTCTTAGTTTTGGTTGACTTATTTTCAAGGTGGATGGAAGTGAAGGTTGTAGAACAGGTTGACACTGCTGCTGTGATTCAATTTCTTGATGAATGTTTCATTAGAGAAGGGTTACCTGCTTCTATTCTCACTGACAACGGTGTGCAGTTCAAGTCTGACGTCATGAAAGGTTCATGGAGGCTACTGGTATTGAACAGAGATTTACAGCTCTCTATCATCCAAGGGGTAATTCTGTGGTTGAAAGAGTCAACAGAGTTATTAAAGGTACTTTACAACTAGCCTGTAAGGAAAAGAAGAATTGGAATGTTGAATTAGACAAACTTATATGGTCGTACAGGATCACAGTTCATGACACTTGTGGTGAGAGTCCCTTTGGACTTATGAGAGGGAGATTTCCGTATTGCAAAATTAATCCCAGTTGGATGGGTAGAAGTAGGAAATATGTGTGGGACAGCTCAAAGGTCAGAGAATGCATATCTAATTCACAAAAGAAAAAACAAAGTGTATTTTGACACCAAACATGGCACTAAGAATGTTAGTTTGGAGGCCGGTCAATTGGTCAGAATTAAAAATGCAAAGAAGATTGGTAAATTGCAACCTCGTTTTTCTGATTCCAGAACTATCACCAAGGTCATGAGAAACACTGTCATGTTGGATGATGGTAGTGTCCATCACATGAGCCGTATCGCTATTGCACGACAACAACAAGTGTTGTTGGACAAAGTCTCCAAGGAAAGGGAAAAGGGTGAGGATTACTGGTGGTTAAGTCCTGTCACTGGTTCTAATGTGTTGAATAGACAGAATATCTCATCCAGTGATTCTGACAAAGTCGTTGGTTCCAAATTGTTAAATACGCATGGTGATTCTAACACTAGACCAATTTCTGGGGAATTGGATAGTAGTGTCGTTCAAGACTTACCTACCTCTACGAGTGAATCCGAACCAGTTGGCGAGAAAGATGGCATACAGGTTTCCACTAGATCTGGAAGACGCATTGTTATGCCAAAATCGCTACACGATTTCGTTTGTGAGTAAATTGTTCCCCTCTGTTGAGGTGGTCTGCCTATTAAGGTCCTATTATTGTTTCAGTTGTTGTTTTTGTTTTTTGTGTTGTTTTAAGTTTTGTTTATTTTATTAGGGAAGGGGATGTGTAGTAACTAGGGGGCACATTACGATACCCGGCGTAAAAAAATCCGCCAGGCATGGAAGCGGCAAAAATCCGCCCGCACACACCGCCTGAACACCGACCACGCCATTATGAGTACACAAACTGAAAACCGCCATCGGCGGAAAAATCATACAAAATACCGCCCGCCATCGTCCGAGTCGGAGTCAAACCGCCCGCCACGGACGGAAACACGCACGACAACACAAAACCGCCCGCCCACACGGCCGACACACCGCACGTGAAATTACGATCGCACCGCCATGAGCGCGGAAAAACAACAAATATACCGCCCGCCAGCGCAAACAACGCCGATGAGAATCGACACGGCAGAAGCCATGGCGCCCACGTACCTGCACAGAAACCATCCGCACACAAAACCAATAGCACACAACATGGCCAACAAGTCCACACAGCAAGGCACGCACAAATACACAAGCACAGTACACATCCCGAAAACACCCCCGGACAAACAAAAAATACAAAGGCCAGAACCCCAGACACAACACACCTGAAAACAACAGACCATGAGGACACACCCACATAGGTGAGTACAAAAGCAGCACTCCCACAGACCACAACCCCTTGCTACATTGCAAACCAGAGAGGAGAGGAGAGGACACAGTGACACAGCAAGGACAGCAGCACACCACAGAAACGCACACATCACAACCACCACCACCACCACCACCAAACACCGGCACCACAAACCCCCTGCACATTACACAACACACACCGCACCAGCACCACAAACACCATGGCACCACAAAGGATGCCCAAGTTCACGCCCATGGAGCTGACGGTCATGGTCGACGAGATCATCAAGGTGTACCCACAAATCTATGGGAACATGGTCCAGCACACACCACTAGCCACCAGAAACAGAATGTGGACCCGGATCGTAGACCAGGTCAATGCAGTCGGGACCCTGCCCAGGAACAGAACCGAGATTAACAAACGTTGGAATGACGTCAAGAGCCTGGTCAAGAAGAAGGAGGGCAAAAACAGAGAGCTGGCTGCCGTCACTGGCGGAGGGAATCCCGCGCTCTTTAAGACCTTCAAAGCGTGGGAGGAGAAGGTGCGAGTCGTAATCCATCCGGAGATCCTCGCCGGATTAGCAGGGGAGTGGAGGCTGGTAAGTACAAACTAATGTATACCAGCACACCGCTATGTACACACATGCGCAACCACCATGCCACAGCTCCCAGGGACAAACACCCCCATGTCCAGCACACAATACACAACACATCACACGCACATGCAACAGACACTACCACACACAGGCCAAACCGAACAACTGTAAGATGCGTGGGGACATGTGTACACTAAGCCAGCCACGTAACCACCAACAGGTCCCCAAATATGCCAGAAGCGCTACAACGAGCACCCACCACACCCATGTGTCCGCCACAGCTGCACCAACTGACAAGTAACAGGTAAGTGGCAGGAACACAAAGTGCAGTGGGTGGGACGGTGGACAGCCCAAGTACAACACACACCAGGCCCCAGTCCCACAGCACAGCAAGGAGGAGCATCCCCCACACCCCACACCCACGTGTCAGCCACCGCAGTGCACAACGACAGCCGAAAGGCAGACATCACGGTCCACAGCAATCGGTGTCAGTGGGTGTACAGCCACCCCACGACCCACTACACCCCCACCCCCACAGACCTGCAACATGGAGCACCCCCCGCTAAGAGCCATGTGGCATCCAGTACAGTGCACGCACGAACAACTTGCAGGTGGGAAACTGGACAGGGCTGGATTACTGGAGGCATGAGGACCATAACACCACCAACACATGGGACATGTCACGTAGCACACGAACATGCAGCACCGCCCACCGTCACGAACAAGTGAACAATGTGCACACGGACATGAACAGCAGACTCACACCCCACATGACCCATCACAGACATTACAACACCCAAGGAGCCACGTCTGCATGCACAAGCCACACTGAATATAGTCCCACACGGCAGCCACTGTGCAACTCATCACACACAACCGAAACACCATTGAAGTCCTGTCCATATAGCCCCTACTGCCTGTCAACCACACACCCCACAACTACGCCTATGTAAGACAAACAACACTAGACGCAACAGAGCGGAACAACAGAAATGCACACGAACACCACTGAACCCATCAAACACACAGACACACCATGCACATACAACATACCATCCATCCCATCCGTCAGCCCCAGTCTCATGAAAGGCATGTCATCCGCACAGCTGCCACACATACAGCAGTCACGCTAAGACACATGCCCATGACCAACCATGTGCCAGAAGTCAATTAAGCGCACGACACACTGTGAGCAACAACACACAACATGGGCCACACCCCCCGAGCACTGCAGTGATGCACATGGCACAGGGCAGCACGCACACCAAGGAGATGGGACAACTGCAATACGTTGGCTGGCACACAACTATCACTCACTCATAACGATGCGTCCAATGCCATGTCCAGTAACCACAACAGACAGCAAATATGCAGGGCATGTCAGGCATGCACACACCTCAGACCATGCACTGTCATGCTGCCACAACACATGTCACGTTCGGCACCCATGGCTCACAGCATGTACCCCAAAAGCATATACCCTCCCAAATGCGAATCTGGGGCATGGCCCCCATGTTGCCATATGCGTTCCTAAGCGTTCCATTTGAACCCCAAAAGCATATTCCATCCCAAATGCGAATCTGGGGCATGGCCCCCATGTTGCCATATGCGTTCCTAAGCGTTCCATTTGAACTCCAAAAGCAAAGTACAAACCAGACCCAGGATGGGCCAGGAGCCCGCATACACCAGAGTCACAATGAGTAGGGGCAAAGCAACACACCCATCGGCATGGCCAATCCGTCCCATGCCACATGTGCACAGCACACAGTCCCATTGCCTAGCACACACACCTACAGATGCCACAGCCACACACTCGCCTCCGGGAAACCCATGTACGAGATTGCACGAACTGCCAATGTCAGACGACTAATACATACTTCGCCAGGTGCAACACAATAACAAATCTCATTTTCTCCACAGGTGACGAACTGCTGGACGCTGGGGATGGAGACAGCAGCCAGCACAGCCAGCCTACAAGCCCCCAACGAGGACACACGGATCTGGAGGATCTGTCCACCTCTTCGGACACGGACCACCAAGCTGGCCCATCTGGCGTGGCAGGGCCCAGCCGCTCCCCAGGACCCCTCCTACCCACCAACCCATCATCCAGGGATGCTGAACAGTCCCAGTCCCCTGCTGCCACTGTCGTTGCGGCCACACCCACGGTCATTGCGGCCACTACCACTGCCGCAACCGCCACCATCGCCGCACCGACCACCACCGCCTCCACCACCACCACGTCTTCGCTGGCACCAGCCCCAGCGCAGGTGGTGGCCCGGCCGACTGGATCCACCCTGGGAGCCACAGCGAGGACCGTGGTGAGCAATGTGGCTAGTGGGCAGGCCGGTGGCAGCAGGACTGGTAGGAGGAGCAGGGTCAGGGAAACGCCAGCCTCCCCTGGGAGCCATGCCCTGCCTCAAATGGACAGAGTCCTTGGGGCCTATGAAGAGGCCCAAGGACAATGGGCCAGGTCTGCTACTGACACGCGGGAGGTGCTGGGGGTGCTGAGGTCCATGGACGCCCATATGGGCCAATTCGTGTCCCGTATGGACCAACTCGTGGACCTCATGGGCCAGCTGGTGGTGGCGGTGGGGTCACAGGCAAGGCCAGCAACACCACCTCCGCCACCACCTGCTAGGGCGCAGGCTCGGGCAGCAGTGTCCACTTCCCCTGCGTCCACAGCCAGTGAGCACACCTCACCCACCACCAGCAGGTCGCCACCACACACCCCCCTCCCAAACGTGGAAGGGGCCGTCCGAAGAGGAAACAGATCTCCCGGGAGGACTTCGCACGCTCCAGTCGCAAGTGAGGCAGCCAGCCAGCCTTCCGCCAGCCTTCCTTGACCAGCCACTGCATTGACTTGCTCTACGATCCCACTCCACACAGCCATCTGGATGGCATGTGTGTGTTGGACTATGGACATAGAACCAGTGGGTACACCCTGATCATCACGCAGCCATGACCGACAGCTCATTGTCACTGCACGCACCACTTTTGTCATCACCTTACACACAATCACATGTCACAGTTTGTAATAAATGCACCTTTTTCACTAACTGCTGTTTGTGCCCTGTGTCTTTATTGTACGGAATACAACGGCCACCTTGGGCGGAAAGGCACCTGATGCGTGGCATGGAAATGGAATCCGGAGGGCCTGTAGGGACCTAGGGGTGGGAGACAGAACAGGAGCACATTCAATGAGTGTGTCACACACCCATCACACAGTACATGTCAACAACTACAAGCAATGTACACACATCGCACAGAGCAATAGGGCACAATGCCACAGTCACCAACAGTGGCATACTACCCTGGCCATGGAGCGTTGACACACTGCACGCAGTGAACATACGGCCACCCTGACACAGCACACACACACCTGCATAGATACAGACACATCATCCGTCGTACATGGACACTCACCGTCAAGTGAAGTAGCGGGCGATGAGCTGCTGGCGCACATTCCCAGCTTCCTCCTCTCCGCTGTCCACCTCACTCGAGCTGTCCTGGTCTGCGGGCTGGGGCCCTGGTTGATCTCCGTCATCCACAATGAGGGGGATCTGCTTCCGAATGGCCAGATTGTGCAGCATGCAGCACGCCACCACTATCTGGCACACCTTCTGTGGGGAGTACGCCAGTGCACCCCCGGTGCGGTCCAGGCACCTGAACCTGGACTTGAGGAGGCCAAAGGTACGCTTGACCACACGTCTGGTCCTCCCATGTGCCTCATTGTATCGATCGTCTGCTGGGGTGCGAGGATTCCTCAATGGACTGAGCAGCCATGCCCCATTCGGATACGCAGAGTCACCTGGGTGTGAGGGACACAGAGAACCGTTGCTATTCCAACTGGACAGGGGACAGCATCGCACAACCAGCACGCTACACCACTCCACATACTCACCGACAATACAGCCACGATCCTGTTGCAGACTGGCCATCAGTCGTGGCAAGATGCTGTTGCGCATTATGTGTGCGTCATGGGCCGAGCCTGGAAACTTTGCACACACGTGGGTGATCACCATGTCCGCAAGGCACACCACTTGCACATTCAGGGAGTGCGTGTGCTTCCTGTTGCGGTACAGGTGCTCAGTGGCCTGTGGTGGAACAAGGCCGACATGTGTGCAGTCAATGGCTCCCACGACGTGTGGGATTCTGCCAAGGGCATAGAATGCACCCTTCACTGCCGCCAATTCACGAGCCCTGGGGAATCTGATGTACCTGTTCCGGTACAGCATCATGGCTGCCAGTACATCCCTCAGCACCTTGCTGAACATGGGCTGGGACATCCCTCCTCCACTGCCCACTGTGTGCTGGAATGACCCAGTGGCGAAGAAATGCATGGCGGCCATCACCTTAGCCGTGGGGGTGACAGCAGTCGGATACACCCTGCGGGGACGGAGATGGGGCTCTAACATGGCACACAGTCGATGCAGAGTTGGCCTGTCCAGCCGAAACTTCCTGATTACCTCTGTATCGTCCATGTCCGCCAGCAATTGGTATGGGCGGTCAATGTTCGGTCTCCGCCTGGGTTAAATGGCAGAGGACACATGTCAAAGCAACACGGCACATAGCAATTTCGCATACACATCACTGACATGACTGAGCAAGCACATGGGCCACAGCCCAGCTGTCAAGCTGGGACGGCACGGCCACAATACACTTACACAGGTCTCCCAACAATGGCAATGGCAAGTGAGACATACCACTGCCATGTGCATGCACATGGGGATCTAGGCCCCAATGACTTGCGGGGCGTGCTGATGGGGACTGACTGCATATTCGTCAAGCGGCAACGCCACGGCAACATGAATGTCTGCTGAGCATGGAACTGCTTCCGAGGCTGGATGAGTATGGCACACGACGACGACGATGTGGGCACGGGCTGAGCGGCCAATACAAGTGGGACCTGTGGCACGAGGGGATATGAGACAGTAGTAGGTGTCAGCACTGCACCCTATGTACAGCACTGTACGGATCACAGCTCCCGAAACATTGACTGGTGTCCACATTGACAGCCCCATGCCAAGACGGCTGTGTGCTTGCAGTCACACGTCACAGGTGAGAGGTTACATTGCACGTGCCAGGTGGCAGTCGTACATAGTGGGAGCTGGCATGTGTGTGCATGTGTCTCCTGTTCAGGATCCACCAGATGGGCGCTGACTCTGTACTGACCATTGGACACAGCATGTTCCGTGGAAGGCTTGTGTGTGTGGGATGGTGGCACTGGATGTGCCTCCGTTGGGTGGGGGGCCATGCACAGGGCGGGTACGTCGATGATTGCGCATTGTTGGTCACGGTGGGTGCACCAGCTAAGATGTGTTGCCCTGTGTTCAATTCCTATGTCCGCATGATGATGGACTGTGGATGTGGGCAGACTACACATTGGTCGATGTGCTGTCCATATGCATGTGCCTTCACACCAGGCACAGCTGCCCCTGCACATGTGACCCCTGCTGGACTCGCTGCTGGGTCTGTGGAGCTGATGCACCTTCTGCGCGTGGGGCGGACAGCTCTCCTCACTTCCCTCATTGCGCATGTCATGTCTTTGCCGCAGGTGACATGGATCATGGAGGGCCCACATGTACGCGTGGGTAGGCTACACATGATTGTTCACTGGTCGCCACCCCCAGTCAGTGTTTCGAATGGGAAGGTTGTCGTGCTGGTGGTATGTTCGATGTGGCGGATGGGCGGGCCTAGGTGCGGGCTTACATTCCGGACATGGGGGGTAGTTGGATTGGCGACTAGTTGCAGTACACACGGGACACGTCTCTTCCTTTCCACATCTGGGTCATCCCTTGTACTAACTGACAGTGATACAGTCATCTTCGCCCCAGCCCTCATGTCCTCCCCTCGCCCCCCAATATGCATGCTCACCTGCGAGGCTAGCGCTTGCACAGGCAGCCCCAAGCTCGCACCAGAGAGGGCAAGGAGTGCATGTGTGGGTCCAGTTGCACGAGTGGGCTGTCTCAGGGTATGATGTGTGGCGGGACGCCGTCCACCTGCGTGGTGCCCCAAATGGAGACCCGGCCTGCATGGACTATGCATCACAGTCTTCGCCTTCCGGATCCGCCACCTGCGACACCCAGTGGCTGTGGCTGCCCTTGCGGCCATGCCGCGTCCGTCTGTGGCTGATGGCCCACACATTCACTCTTTGGCCTCTCTGGGGAGGGCTCAGGGGTGGTGGCGCACGCGCTTGCACTTAGTCGCAATGGCATGTGGCGTGGTTGGTATGATGGGCAATGGATGGGATGGTGCGAGCCACCTCCCGTGACGTCAGTGCTGCTCGTGCTGTGGTGCGTCCCCCTACACTTCCATTTGACTTTTTGCCATGCTGGACGTTGAGGTTCTATTGCCTGCGTGATATGACCAGGAGGAGCGCGAGGAGACCTCTCACACACCATGCTCCACTGCCATCCCGTGCCCTGTATCGCCTGTGTGGATTGACTATGTTGGGGTTACACCTGGTCGACTGGGGCTGTGTGTGCCTTGTCAAGGGGCATGGCGGGCGCACAACAGGATCCAGCTTGTCCACAGAGGGTGGGCTGAGGTGCGCCTGGTACCGCTTTGTACGTGTGCCCGGCTGCTGTGCACACACGTGTTCACTCCCCCCGACAGGTGTCCTCTCACAATGCCCAGGGAAGCGGTGGTGTACTGTTCATGACCCCTCCCAACACGGCGTGCTCCAACTTGGCATGTGCGCATCTACCCGTCGCACCCACCCACCTGAGCACTGCGTCCATACGACTTCACACGACACATGTGTGTCTTCCACAGTAGTGCTACTCATTTGCGTTGACATCCAATACCAGTGGACTACATGGTCATGTCACGACTGCCGTGTACTTCACATACTCTCATCCTCTCTCATTCGTACTTGTGAAATGAGTCAGCAGAGACAGTTCTGGTTTCAAACATTATATTGAGTCTTCTGTCCTCTGTGATGCAGTATAGTGGACACTACTGGCAGCGGGATACATGTTGAGGATATACTGAGCATGATTACAAATGGGATAGGGTGTGGGGTTACATCTGCTTGGCCAAGGCTGTGCTAATGTACATTTACGTATGGCTGCGGAGCTGCGGACTTTGACACAGACGGTATACATGTAGCCTACCAGACCGCTCGGCATCATGGGCACAGTCCATCTCAGTTCCATGTGACAGGTTTGCTGCGGTTGTTCCTCATGCACGCGTGCATGTGAGATGACATCAGGGCATGTGCTTGCGTGCATGCAGCGGCGTGCCACTTGTTGTTGCACTGTGGTGGTTACTGGACATGTCACAGTCACTGGGGTCGTGTTGTTGTTGTATGCACTTGTCGTCCATGCAAAGGTCCTGGTATGGGTTTCCCGGGGCGGGGGTGGGAGGGGTGCAGCACCCACAGACTCCAGGCGACCTATTCATGTCCACTGAGCGGTGTGTGTGTCCATGGGCGCTGGATCCATGTCGTGTCCTGGTTGTTCGTGCAGTTCCGTCCATGTGGGTGCGATGCACAGAGCCCATGCCACTGCCTCCCACGATGCATGCGGTGTTCCTGGATGTGATGGGGAACAGTGTGCATGTCCCGGTCATATCCGATGTCATGGCGATGTCGTTGATGGTGTGGTTACAGTTGCCGGTCGTTTGGTATGGCTGTTGTGGTGGTGACTGGCCAGTCCGTGCGGAAGCTGAGCATGGGTGCGGGGTTGGACTTCATAGGTCACTCGGGGAACCTGCGTTGTGGTCCGACGTATTTACAGGTTGTCAGGTATGCGATGCCGTCCAGCAGGGCTTCCATGTCATTGGTGGTGTACATGTTTGCCAGCCAATGAAGCGGATGGTGGCTGTCAAGGTGTTGTTCGTAGGTTGTCCCTTGGAGGACCATGATGGGGCATGCTGGGTGACATTCGATGTAGCTGTTCTCGATGATCCGTCGTGTGGAGGCACAGTGGTTCCATTTCAGTGCGCGTGCGATGTTGGCCACATACGCCATGCCCCCATAGGCAGAGCAGGCCCTGTCGTGTGCGTCCAGAGGGAGGAGTAGTGGTAGCAGGTCCGCCTTCAGACATGCCGGGTTGGAGAGGCATATCTCGACGGGATGCTGGTAGAGACACCTCCGACAGTAGAAGACGGGCATGACGCAGCTGAACAATGTGATGCGGTAAGTCAGTCGGTAACTTACGTTCAGCAGGGACAGGAGATCGCATCCCAATGTATGTATCGTGCTAGTTTGGTACAGCTTGATCTCTTCGGCGTAGTTGGGTAGGTGTGTTGCGGTTGCCATTTCGCAGCGGTTCGTAGAGGTGGCGTGCTCCGGCTGTGTGTGCAGTCTGCAATGTGCACGCTCCGGGGTTGCTGTGAGCTCTGTGTAGTCGTGGGGAGACAGGACTTGTGTTCTGTTGGCTTGTTTGGAGGACACGGGCCCTCTTCCCACATGCTTCTCAGACAGTTCAAGGTCGGTGCTGTGTGACTCCTTCCAATTAACTTGCATGTGGCCGACATGGGGGAGTGTTTTCTTCTTTCTTCCCCGTCCGTTGTGTGCTTCTGTGATATGCGCTATCTGCCGTGTGGTCGGTCTCCTCGGCATGCCTGTGTTGGTCTATTCTTGGACAATGGCTGTATTCACCGGCTTCTGTCGTAGGGCTGTGGTTTCGGTGTTGGAATGGAAGGTCATTCAGTGCTGTCTGCTCTCCCTTGTGTGGGCGGCAGGCTGCCTTTCCGCTCTGCGTTGGGCCTTGTGTGTGGATGTAATTCTTGGGCCACCTGTTGTCGGTCCCCGGGCTCTTTGGTGTTCCGTTTCATGTGTCTTGTTCATATGTGCAGGGTGGTATGGGTTTTTCAGTGTGGTACTGGCGTTCCTCTTCCCGAAGAGGCCCTGCTTCTCCTAGTTGGTGTTGCCGCCGCTGTGTGCTTCGCCATGTTTGTTACACTGGGGTGTGTCCTGCTGTTGCGTGACTTAACTGACATGTGTGCGTCGGTTGTGTGGCGTTGGGTGTTGTCCGTGAATTGGGCGTTGGGGACATGTCTGTGGCCGGCCTGTCACGTGTCATGTGCGTTCGGGGTGGGGCTGGTGTGTGTGCTGCTTGGTTGTGTCCCTGTGTCTGTGTGCGACGCATGCATGGCGCTGCGGTTGGCCTCTGCGTTGTGCGCATGTGTGGCGGCGTCATCGGCGCTTTGGGGCCGTGACGGGGTGGTTGGTTCCTAGTCCCAGGTGGTGTGTACACATGTGTTCCACGATGTTAGGATTTGGCCTGTGTGTCATATGTGGATGCAATGGTGGATGTGTAATGTGCACGCGCTGGTGGGGGGTTGTCCGCTTTATCCGCCCTTGCACTGTGTGCGCTGTTTGCGTGCACTTGTTGTGTGTGTGCCTACCTGCGTCTCCGCGGTACGTTGCGTCCTTGGTGGTGCATCAGCAGAAGCATGGGAAGGGCCTGCAGTGCTGGATTCATGCCCGGGGTGCCGCTTCTTCGTTGTCCGTGCTCGGCGTCCGTGTTTCCGCCTCTCTTTCACGTGCGGTGTCTCTTTGCCGTGGGAGCCGTTTGTTTGCGGCATCGTAATTTATGCGCCGGGCGGGACGTGTTTCGTCGGACGGTGTGTGTCAGTTGTGCTGCGCCGCTACGTGAACGGGCGCACTTTGATGGCGGACGGTGTTGCTGGCTTGCCGGCGGTGTTTGGCCTGCTTTTCGCATCGTAATTGGGCGGGTGTGTGGACTGCTGCGTGCCGGCGGTAACTGGTGGTTTTTGCATCCGCCAGCACGGCGGTAGTGCTTCCGCCCGCCATCGTAATGGGCCCCTAGGTTCTTTGTAAAATAGAATGCTTAGTGTAGAACTGTAGTAGGTCATAGGAATGTGTATTTAAGATAGAACTTAGAATGTATGTGGCAGACAGAGCCTGTATCCTGCTTGGTGTTGCAAGCACCCTTACTGCTGTACTACGCAACTTAAGAATAAAGAAATACAAGTTATCCAAGATCGTGTGAGAGCATTTACTACAGTATCGTAACTACCGAATCAGGCATGATAAATATGAGAGTATAACCTTGCAGATGTAGTGGGGCTGTGTGTAGCCTGTCGGTCCACCTGCTCATAGCATCCATTCAGCTCCAAGTCTATTTTTACAGCCCCATAATGGTCGCTGGTGCGCGAGCACACAAATGTCATCTGTGATGTCATCAATGATGTCATAGACAGAACATTTCTGTGTTTTTTTTTACGTAAAGTAATAATATTGTAAGTAACCCAGACCTACTTACTTTGTCAAAGGGTCAGAGCACCAAAACACAAGAGGGAGGCCTAGTGGCTTTATCAGGGGATCAGTCAGCATATCATCATATATGAAGCAGGCCTATTGGCTTTGTCAAAAAGGCATTACAATATTTTATAACTACGAAGTAGTTACCATAGGAAATTGATTTTTTTATTCACCGTTTGACGAATCTTCATCCACCTCAGCTTCTTCCTTGAAAGATTTAGGGTAATCCATCAAGCGGAGCCCAAGAAAAAAAGGTAGGTCTCAAAACGCAATTTCCTCCATGCAATTTCCACAGGGAATTATAGACACTACTACAGCCAAAACGGCTTTACACTGAATTTAGCAAAAAGCTGGATCTTTACCTAGGAACAATGTTCCCTCTAATTTTTTTCCTCTCTGTGTGGCAGTGTAGGGTCTCTGTGCGCTGCAGCCATGGCTATGTGCGCCAGGAACCAGACTGCGCGTGCGTGCAGCACCAAATATCACTCCAAACTTTTGCTTAAAAAAGTGAAAAGATGGTGCATTTCCACACATACAGTGCCACGTTAAGGGTCTTAAGGCAGGTTTACAATTTGGATACGCACGCCATGACATGAATTGGTTACACAGGCAAGTACACTTCAGGTTTAGAAAAGCACAAGACTCCAACAGTGGTACCATCATAACATTTTACTAAAGATTCTTAACTGGAGCACTGTTCATTGGGTGGGGAAATGTTGGGAGCCTATACATGATCACATATACACAATAAGTTACACACTTACATAACATATTTACAATTTGATGGGCAAGCTACTGAGTAATGTCGGGCTATCCCGTCAAAGATAGTGTATGAAATGCGATTAACTTGAATACTTTCACAAAGACCCGCAATCAGTCCCGCAGTCGCGCTCTCTTAAGAAAAGAAATGCATCAAGTCCAAAAGCACGACGTGTTTTAAACGTCGTGCTTTTGGACTTGATGCAGCCGGCTATATAATGGCTTATCGCACACAATAAAAACTAACATTGATGTGTACACAATTGATTGTGTTATAATGATGATATGTGGTAACTGGAGTTAAAGGACCAGTGGTAATGAGGAACAGTGTGCTTTACAAATGCTCAAGAACTCCTTTGCATGCACTGTAAAGCGCCACGTTTTAAAAGTCACCTTTTGCAACTGCACTTTCTTGGCTTGATTCATGATAATCTTCCTTTTTTCTTTTAAAAACGGAAAAAAGCATGCTGAATAGCATTTATAGGAAGCACACCAAAATATAAAAGCCAGTGGGCATAATTATGAGGCGCAAAGTACAATGAAAACAAAGTGTTGGGTTCCCCGAAGAAACCTTTTATGGAAACCCAAAAAATGCAAGCGCAAGCCAGTTGTTTGCAATTAATTCTAACCTGATATTCACATTGATCGGAAGTAGCTGTAAGACGCACGCAAAGCTTTATAGAACTTGCAAAAAAGATGAAGCACGATTTTTGCAAAATTGCAAATTGCAAGCCTTCACGCACAACATTTTAAAACTTAGTTCATGTTATGTAAACATCTAAGTGGCAGATGTATGAATCTATACAGAAAAAGGAACAGGGTAGTGAAGTGGTGCTTTAAATTTTTATGTGTCAAAATTCGGACTGGGATGCACTGCAACAATAGACTGGCCCATGCACGTCCACTAATTGCAAGTGCATGTGCCATACTCCAGCACACAAAGTTAATCCAGAAACTTGTGCCCTTGTCGTACCCATGTGGACATGCACTCTCGTCCAGTTTGAGAATAACTCTATAAAATGTATATTTGTACAAATATACGGCGCCAATTATCTGATAGAGACCAATTAACACAGGACATGGGGAAAAAGTTGAAAATCTGCAACTGAATGATTACGCCTTCATAGGGAACAAATGTCTAACTTATGGTATTCACAAAGAATCCCTGGAGTATTCCTAGGAGTGTGGTAGTGTTCCTGCTTGGATAGTTTCCGCCCGGCTGGTATTTGGCACTTCTTTCTGTCTCTGGTATCAAATATATAATACAAAAAGTAGCCAAATGCCACCTGCATCAAGTCCAAAAGCACAACGTGCAAAACACACGATGCATTTCTTTTCTCAACTGTGGGCTGATTGTGGGCATTTGTGAAAGTATTTATGTTAATCGCATCGCATGACTGCTGCGATTACCAGGAATACTTTCACAAATGCCCACAATCAGCCCGCAGCCGCGCTCCATTAAGAAAATAAATGCAGCAAGTGCAGGGGCAACTTGCTGCTGAATGCCTGCACAGGCTGCCAATCTGAGTACAAAAATACACTTACCTGCCGTGACCTCGTGTTTTCCGGGCTCTCCTCTTGCACTGTGTTACCACCGCTTCCCGCAAACAGAAAATAATTGTTTTTCGCACCGCTCGCGTTTAAATGCGGTGGCGCGAACGTTCTAGCAGGATGTCCTGTGTGCGCGCTTCACACAGGACAATGCGTGCTGGGGATCACGCGCACCCTACAGGGAACACTGCCTAGGAAGCGTGTTTTTTTGTGATGTGGTATAAATCCGTTCAATGGTATTTTAGAAATTAAAATTTAAAATGTATAGATATCATAATGGTTGTGTTTGTGGGCAACCCGTGGGAGAGCCACACACCGTTCATGGCTGCACCCAGTCGTGAGGCCGCCGCTGCACCACCCAGACCTCCTCAGCGAGCGCGCGTGCCACAGACCAGCCACGCCCGCTCTACCAGTCTCTCTTCTCCTTAGTACTCTACAGCGTTAGTCGGCAGAATCACCTCACGGTGGCACACACCGGAGGCCGGTGGGCCAGGGGGGCCCACAAGTGAGCAGTCGTCACTGGGGTGGGGGATAATATCAGGGCGCAGCATGGAGCTCGTTTAGTGAGCATCCGATGCGGGCGTCATCTTGGCCATGCCCCCTCTAAGTCCATTCTTAGACATTTTAAGTGCAGTGAAGCCATATCGAGTACATGGGCTGGAAGTTTGTCATTACGAACTCCACAACTACATTATTTCAAGAATCTGTTCAGCATGATGGCCTTGTGCACTTTTTGTAGTATTGTTTACTTGCTCCTCTCACTGCAGGAATGCTTAGATGAACATTAACCGCTTAACTGCGGCGCGAATTCTGCCGCGGTGTGGCAGTTTAAAAGAGTGGGCGGGGCCGCGTCGGCCAACGGACGTGCGCAGCACTAGCGAGGTAGTGCTCGCGACGGCCGTTGGCCGACGGAAGCACGGAAGGGGTTAAGGTCAAGCTATAAGCACACTGGTAAGGTCAGGTGTTAGTGACACAACCGTCAGCCTCTGCAGTGATCAAATAAAGGAGATAACTTACTAAAATTCACCAGGAATAAAATCACCAAATACATTCAACAAAGGAACCTCCGCTCCAGATTGGCACCTCACCTCAAAGTCCTGCCATACAAGAGAAAAAACATAGGTAGCACATCCTTCTCTGTTCAAGCAGCCAAACTATGGAATTCATTCCCCCAAACACAAGATCCACAGATAACTATCTCATATTCAGAAGACTACTCAAGAGTTGGCTCTTTCCTACATAACCACCGAACTCAAACACAAATGTACAGCATATCCCTGTGTATAGAAGCATTTAATTTGATTAAATGTATGTATCTAGATATGTGTATTTCTTGATATAAATATGTACTTATGTATCTATATTTATTACTTTACTCCTCCTGTAAAAGAAAAAACCTTGACTCTCTCCAATGCACTACTCTGTCTCACCCTATACCTCTCTCAATATATCCTCTACCTCCAATCTCTGACTCATCCCAAACATCATTCTTCTACTATAATCTCCAAAACAACCCTTTTAAACTTCTTCCTTCACCCCTCCCTCCTTTGACTCATCCCAAAACTCATTTTACTACTATGATCTCCTTAATCCATTTCTAGAAAATCTTCCCTCCTCCATTTCTCCTCATACTCATCCCAGACTTCATCTTACTACTATGATCTCCCAATAAACACTTTCTAGACTCTTCCCTCTTCTATCCCCCCATTATCCTCTTCAATCCAACTAACAGACTCACATGTCCACCACTCAAATTAACTCAAATTTCACTATACTAATTCACCGCTAATCCTTTTTGGGGTCTGGAGTAGCGTGCTACTCTCTGAAAATCGCTTTGATGCCTCACAAAGGATAGTAAGTGCTTTATAAATACAATTACAATACAATACTATAATAAAGGAGCGATCTGATTCCACAAGGGGGCTTTTTTCCTCATGGTCGCCTTCCCCCAGCGTGAGCTGGTGCATTGACTGGCTTGCCGCAACACAAAGAGAAATTTTGTGCCCGCCATTACAGGACATGAGGATTGACAGAATTAAGCAAGGAGGTAGTGGTAAATTAATACTCATAACCCAATAATTCAGAAATTATCGCATCTGTAGGGAAGCTAAACGTTTTAGACCACTGGATTTTGTACCCGCCTATCACCAAATTAGATTAATTCCTGAGTTACAAGATCTTAGCACATTCATAACTCCTATGGACTCTTACAAGTTTATGAGAATACCTTTTGGCCCAGTGTCTGCAGCATAGGTTTGTCAGAGAGTCATGGGGTCTGTACTAGGCATCGTAGCAGGGATGCTGCGTTTCAGGGATGATGTTTTAGTCTATAGTGACACTTGGAAACAGCACAATGAGAGAGTGTGTAGAGTATTGAGGAAAATTAAAGAGGTAGGACTAACTCTGAGTGTTTGTAGGAAGGTGGCTCTGTATATGGTATACCACTAAGTGGTTATGCCGTGCCCAGAGTCCAGAGATTCCCACAGAAGTGTACAGGGCTAAATGCAAACCCAAAGTGCTCTGTTTGTGGTAGTGTGGGCGAGCAGCCTTAAGCCTAAAACAGAGGAGTGTAAGACATTTATTGCACATTCATGACCAATAACTGCCACATGACTCAAAAAGGAGATCTACACCAATTTTAGAAAAATAAGATGTTTGCAAACAGGTAAGTACTTTTTTCATCAAAAATACTTTATACTTTAAAAAGTGGAAACAGTGCAATGTTCAAGCTTTGCAATGTTAACCTATGGGAGGAAAACAAGAATGCAGTTTCACAGGTAAGTACTCGACTTACAAATCCAGTCTTCGGGGTTTAAGGTCAGCACCAGGCAAGGTTCAACTTGGGACCAAAGGTGCACCACCAGCGGCACAGAGGCGGCTGGGTGCAGAGGTCACAATCGAGGTCGGACGCCCAATGTTAACCAATGGACTCTGGGGGTGATTTAAGATGCGCTGCTCCCTGGTGAGTAAAGCGGTGTCAGGGGTTGATCACCTGGAGTTAAGGTAAGCACGGGGGCCACAAGGCAGCACCA